>JALGPY010000012.1:15511921-16711921 GCA_023055425.1 Linanthus parryae | reverse complement strand
AGCAAGATTAGAGATCGTAGTGGACGTAGATAGAATTTGTTCCTCCCACATAACGAGATCAAATATCCTAGGCCACTCAAGGGATAGTGCTTATAGAATGTCTGCCTAGACTCAAATAAATCAATATAGGATATTGATGTTATTTGCACGAATAAGGCTATTCCCAGGATCGAGAAACTATGGATTGGATATACGAGTGTGACTTGTCTGTCTCGTGTCCAATCCGGATATATAGAGACAAAGGGATGAGACAATTACTTGTACAAGGTTTGTCGGATTACTATTCTATTAGTTGGCTAGAATGGATGTTTTGCTAGAAACCGCTCCATATTAGCAAATTGTTGCTACCAACTAGATAGAACATATGGGGTCACACGCTATATAGAGTTGAACTAGATTTGAGAATTAATTAATATGATTAATTAATTATAAGGATCACTTTGCAACACGTTGCAAACTTAGTAGGACTAATTTGCAAGGAAGGGAATAAACCGAATTCTAGTAGGACTAGAAAAGGTCATTTAGGTAGTTGGAAAGGATTTGTTGGACTATATAAAGGATGCTCCTTCCTTCCTTCCCAAACTTATGACCCTTTTGATCATAACTTGAGTGGGAGAGAACAAAAGGAGAGAGAGCAAGCAAGCAAAGGAGGCCGACCGCCCCCCTTGCCGCTGCCCCCCTATCCCGTCGGCCAACAAAGGAGGCCACCCCTCCTTGTTGCCTCGTGTTGCGTGATTTCTTCTTCCTCTTCCTCCGTTCCTAGCTAGCACAAAGGAGAAGGAAGATCTAGATCTCAACTCTAGGCGTGGATCAACTATAGAGGCATGATACAATTCACGTTACAAGTCATCACAGGAGAAACCCTAAGGTGTGCAAATTGATTTCTTCCCTTACCATCGTTATGTCTCATGTCCTAATATCCTTGTAGGGTATTGAATGGATGAATTATGTTTTTCCGCTGTGTATCCATGATCAAAACCCTACAATGGTATCAGAACAACATGTCGTAGAGCATAAACCTGGTTTATGTGTTACGTTTTGATAGTTTTACACTTTAAATTTGTTGTTTATCGCGTAAAACAAGACAAATCAAGCATATGATGCAATTTGTCAATAATCAATAAAAATGACATAGTTTTTGCATTGGATGCATGAATTAGTGAGTTTGAGAAATTTTAGGATCTTAGATCTAGAGTTTGGGCATCCTATAAGGAGTTCTTTTCAAACAAGGAAACAACCAAACTTGGGCACCAAGCAAGGGAGTTGTTTTGGAAACAACTCCCAAAAGAGGTTCGGCCCCCTTAGGGGACCGCCCCTCCTTGCTTGCCGCCCAAGTAAGGGACGGCCTAGGGGCTGGGGCAGCCCTAGCCCACAGCCTAGCCGTGTGGGCTAGGGGCCGACCGGCCCAAGGCCTTGGCGCTCCTCTTTGGGGTTCGGGCAATTGGTTTGTTGGGCCCCTTGGACCGTTTTAACCCTAGAAAATTCCAAAAATCAATTAAATTTGACCAAGCGAGTTAAAATTGGTTTTAACTGTTTATGTGCAAATCGCATGGTGATTGGATATGGCCTTAGGATGTGGTTTGATGTGATTGTTTAATTTTGTGGTTTGGTTTACGACCTGCGAGCTGATCAATTTGTTGTAATAATTAATTAGAGTTTTATGGCCTGCGAGCCATTTATTTCTCAACTTGTGAGATTTATTTTATTTAGTATAGTTATTAGCTAGTGCTAGATAGAGTAGATTGTTAGCTAAGATTGAAGAAAAGAATCCCAAAGCTAAAAGGAGCCACAAAAGATGGAGCATGGAGCATTCCACATGACTATGAAGTATGGGCCAAAATATCAAGACGTATGGAGATGTGTTTGCTTTTAGGGTTCATAGATAATTCCATTGGCTTGGAATTATCTTAGTCTAGAAAAGTAGAAAAGGCCATATCCACATCACGTTTTATTTTGTTTTGTGGTTGTTTATTTTATTGTCTTATTATTTTGTGGTTGGTGTATGATTGATGCATGCAATTATGATAATAAGATAATTTGAAAACCCGGATCTATTATTTGGAGTTGTGCCCAAACTCAAATAGATAGATTGGTTGATATGGATCAACTAAAACAATTAAAATTGAATTTGAAAAATCCCTCAAAAAAAAAAAAATTCAAATATTGCGTTTTGTCTTCTCGTTATTTAAACACTCATCATCATCGTGTTTTCCGAAGATCGTGCGTGCCAAAGTATGGCGACTTGGTTAATAATGATGTAGTGTGATGGCACACCTCGTGTGCAAATTGTTTAAGTAAGAGGTTGGGCGCAACTAGGTGTTTAATGGGATTAAAACCTAGAGAAAATCAATTGGGATTATGCATGTAGATGGATAAATAAGGAGTTATTTTCCCAATTGAACCAAGAGTTGCATAAGGGATGCAATTGGAATTGTTCCTACCTAAAGTAGTCAAATTATGTGTGACTTGCCAAAGCAAGCTCATAAGGAGATGAAACATGGATCTTGGCCCACTAGAAAATATAAGGATATTTTCCGCATTAATATCTTGAGGGTTATTAATCCGTAGAAAAATAGTGAGAGCTGTATTTGATAAACTAGCCATTAGTGAATATAGTCAAAAATTCGCAAATAGTAAAACTTGCGTATTTTCCTTTTTGTAGAATTCCAAATGGCAAACAACTCATCGAGTTCACAACATTCCCTACGAGCTGTCCTTGAGAAGGACAAGATATCTGGAACCAACTTCCTTGATTGGTATAGAAACTTGAGAATTGTTCTCAAGCAAGAAAAGAAACTGTATGCAATAGAGGAGCAAGTTCCAGCAGGTCTAGAGAACAATACCCCTGCAGCCCTAAAGGTATAACAAAAGCGTGTTGATGACGCTAATGATCCGGCTTGCCTTATGCTATGCACCATGACTTCTGAGCTTCAGAAGCAACACAAAAACATGAATGCTGTCGATATGATCGAGCATCTGAAGCAGCTCTTCCAAGAGCAGGAAAAAGTTGAGAGGTATGAGGTCTCTAAGGCATTGTTCAAGTGTCATCTGGCTGAAGGGAACCCGGTGGGACCCCATGTACTCCGTATGATCGGATACTTGGAGAATCTCGCCCGACTAAGGTTTCCGGTCGGCCAAGAGTTGCCAACCAATCTCGTCTTGCAATCCTTGCCTGAGAGTTATGGACAGTTCATCATGAACTATAACATGAACGAGATCGTGAAACCACTGCCAGATTTACTCAATATGTTGAGGACAGCTGAACAAAGCATCAACAACGGTAAGGGCAAGGCCATTATGATGGTACAGAAAGGAAAGATCAAAAGGTTTGCCTCATCCTCCAAGGGCAAAGGCAAGTCAGTTGCCAAACCCAAGGAACATGCCCTTAAGCCTGTTGGTGGCATAGCCAAAGGTGTGACTAAAGGTGCGTGTCACTACTGCAGTCAGCCTGGACACTGGAGGAGGAACTGCCCAAAATATCTGGAGGACAAGAAGCTTGGAATAGCGATTCCTTCACCATCAGGTATTTTTGTTGTAGATGTCAATTTAACTGTCTCTACATCATGGGTATTAGATACTGGATGTGGATCTCACATTTTTCGAAATTTACAGGATCTTAAGAGAAGTAGAAAATTGGCTAAAGGGGAGATAGACCTGCGCGTGGGGAATGGAGCAAAGGTTGCTGCATTGGCCGTAGGCGTGTACGAGTTGTCTCTACCTTCAGGATTAGTTTTAAAATTAAATAATTGCTATTTTGTGTCTGCTATGAGCAGAAACATTATTTCTATTTCTTATTTGGACAAGGAAGGTTTTATTATTCCAATAAAGAACAATTGTTGTTCCTTTTATTTTAATAATATTAACTATTTTAGTGCGCAATTATTTAATGGACTGTATGTCCTTGATCTAAGCAATCCTGTCTACAACATTAATACCAAGAGGATTAAAATACATGATTTAAATCCTGCTTACTTACGGCACTGTCGTTTAGGCCATATAAACGGAGATGTGTATCTAGACTCCATAAGGATGGATTACTAGACTCATTTGATTTTGAATCATATGAGACATGTGAGGCTTGTTTATTGGGAAAAATGACAAAGTCCCCTTTCAATAAGAAAGGTGAGAGGACTAGTGCGCAATTGGCGCTCATACATACCGATGTGTGTGGGTCATTTGCCACGCCTGCCAAGGGTGGTTACGTCTACTTCATTACATTTACTGATGATTACAGTAGATATGGATTTGTGTACCTTATGAGGGCCAAATCCGAATCCTTTGAAAGGTTCAAAGAATTCAAAAGTGAAGTAGAGAAGCAACTTGGAAAAAGTATCAAGGCTCTACGATCGGATCATGGAGGGGAATACTTGAGCCAAGAGTTTGACGACTATATTAGAGTGTGTGGGATCGTGTCCCAACTCACTCCATCCAGAACGCCACAATGGAATGGCGTGTCCGAGAGGAGGAATCGAACCCTATTGGATATGGTTCGATCTATGATGTGTCAAACCGATCTTCCATTATCATTTTGGGGCTATGCTCTATTAAGTGCAGCTTTCACCATTAACTGTGTTTTATCTAAATAAGTCATGAAGACATCACATGAGATGTGGAGTGGGAGGCGTCCCACATTGTCGTTCATGAAGATTTGGGGCTGCGATGTCTATGTAAAGCGTTTAAAATCAGACAAGATAGGACCAAAATCGGATAAGTGTAAATTTGTGGGGTACCCTAAGGAAATTAAGGGCTACTACTTCTACAATCCAACCGAGAACAAAGTGTTTGTTGCTCGGTCCGGCGTGTTTCTAGAAAGAGAGTTTGTCTCTAAAGAAGCAAGTGGGAGGACTGTAGAACTTGAAGAGATTCAAGAACCACAAATCAGTGAACTGATTATGGAACATGAACAGGAACCACAAGGAGTTGTGGAACAGCCTGTTCAGGTAACACAAGAGCTTCGTAGATCTAGTAGAGTGCGCCAGGAACCCGAGAGGTATGGAATTCTTGTGACTGATTCCGGTGACACAATGCTCATAGACGATGAGCCTACTACCTATGAAGGGGCCATAAAAGGGACAGACTCTCAGAAGTGGCTAGAAGCCATGAGATCCGAGATGGAATCCATTTATACCAACAAAGTATGGACTTTGGTGGAACCACCCGAAGGGGCGCGGCCCATAGGATGCAAGTGGGTCATCAAGAAGCAGATCGTCATGGACGGTAATGTGATTACCTATAAGGGCCGATTGGTGGCTAAAGGACTCAGACAGATTCATGGTATTGACTATGATGAAACCTTTTCACCAGTCGCTATGACCAAATCCATCGGAATCCTACTTGCCGTTGCAGCATACTGCGACTATGAGATTTGGCAGATGGATGTCAAAACAGCATTCCTTTATGGGAATCTCCTTGAGGACGTGTATATGATACAGCCATAGGGTTTTGAAGATCCAAAGCAAGCCAACAAAGTCTGTAAGCTGCAACGATCCATTTATGGATTGAATCAAGCTTCTAGGAGTTGGAATCGACGTTTTGATGAAGTAGTCAAGGAGTTTGGCTTCATCAGAAACGATGATGAGTCTTGTTTCTACAAGAAGTTTAGTGGGAGCTCTGTAGCTTTTCTGGTCTTGTATGTTGATGACATACTACTCATTGTAAATGACGTTCCCATGCTGAAATCTGTTAAAGATTGGCTAGGAAAGTGTTTCTCAATGAAGGACTTAGGGGAAGCAGCCAATATACTTGGCATAAAGTGTTGGAATAGATGCCCTAGAGGCAATCTAGTTTAGTATGAATTATTTTTTATGGCTAGAAAATTCATTTATTATTTTTTGGATATTTAATATAATGAAGTCCTTAATTTTACAATTGTGTTGTTTAACTTAAATATCCCTAGTCCAGTATAATGATTAATAGGAAAATCATCTATAGACTAGTATGAGGTTGGATTGATATGTAGATATCATGATCCAACACATAGGTGTGCATTAAGGGTAATGGCGCACTGGATTGACCTGTTGGAATAGATGCCGTAGAGGCAATCTAGTTTAGTATGAATTTATTTGTGGCTAGAAATTCATTTATTATTTATTGGAGATTTAATATAGTGAAGTCCTTAGATTTACAATTGTGTTGTTTTTCTTAAATACCTAGTCCAGTATAATGATTAATTGGTCAATCATCTATAGACTAGTATGGGGTTGGATTGATATGGAGATATCATGATCCAAGGGGTAATGACGCACTGGATTGACCCATCTCCGAGAAGGCTACATACACGTTATGTTGAGTCACCAGCGCGTCTCGCGGTTCAATGGTATTGTCATCCTTGGACTTGTAGTCACTAGATATTCTAGTTGTGGATTATTGTGATTTGGTAGCGTTAAACGCTACACCGTAACTGGGTAGTTATAAAGGCGTGTACTGGATACAATAAAAAGAAGGCTTAGAGATCGTAGTATACGTAGATAGAATTTGTCCCTCCCACATAACGGGAGCAAATATCCTAGGTCACTCGAGGGATAGTGCTTATAGAATGTCTGGACAGACTCAAATAAATCAATATAGGATATTGATGTTATTTGCACGAATAAGGCTATTCCCATGGATCGAGAAACTATGGATTGGATATACAAGTGTGACTTGTGTGTCTCGTTTCCAATCCGGATATAGAGACAAAGGGATGAGACAATTACCTGTACAAAGGTTGTCAAGATGACTATTCTATTAGTTGGCTAGAATGGATGTTTTGCTAGAAACCGCTCCATATTAGCAAATAGTTGCTACCAACTAGATAGAAACTATGGGGTCACACGCTATATAGAGTTGAACTATATTTGGGAATTAATTAATTGGATTAATTAATTAGAAGGATCACTTTGCAAAACCTTGCAAACTTCGTAGGGACTAATTTGCAAAGAAGGGACTAAATCGAATTCTAGTAGGACTAGAATAAGTCCTTTAGGTAGTTGGAAAGGAGTTGTTGGACTATATAAAGGACCTTCCTTCCTTCCTTCCCATGACTTATGCTCATAATTGATCATAACTAGAGTGGGAGAGAACAAAAGCAGAGAGCAACAAGCAAGGAAGGAGCCGCCGCCCCTCCCTTTGCTGCCGCCCATCCCCGTCGGCCACAAGGAGGCCGAGACCTCCCTTGTTGGTCTCGTTTTGCGTGATTCTTCTTCCTCTTCCTCTTTCCGGGCTAGCACCAAGGAGTTGGATATCTAGAAATCAACTCTAGGCGTGGATCAACTATAGAGTACGTGACACAATTCGCGTTTGAAGTCATCAAAGGAGAACCCTAAGGTGTGTTATTGATTTCTTCCTTTACCATCGTTATGTCTCTTGACTTGTGATCCTTGGAGGGTTTTGCATGGTTAATTATTGTTTCCGTTGCGCATCCATGAATCAAAACCCTACAGTGGTATCAGAGCCACAGGTCGTAGAGCATAAACGTGGTTTATGTGTTACGTTTTAGTTGTTTTACACCTTAAATTGATTGTTTATCGCGTAAAACAAGACAAATCAAGCATGGGATGCAATTTTTCAATAATCTTTCATAACAAGATCTAATTTTTGCATTGGATGCATGAATTAGTGAGAAATTTTAGGATCTTAGATCTAGGGTTTCGGCATCCTTGGGGAAGAAGGAGTTCTTCCAAAACAAGGAAACAACCAAACTTGGGCACCAAGCAAGGGAGTTTTTTGGAAACAACTCCCTATAGAGGTTCGCCCCCCTAAGGGGACTGCCCCCTCTTGCTTGCCACCCAAGTCTTGGCCGCCCTAGGGACCGGGCGGCCCTAGCCCGCGGCCTAGTCGCGTGGGCTAGGGGCCGGCCCGGCCCTAGGGCCTTGCGGTTCACCTTTTTTGGGCCCGGGCAATTTGATTGTTGGGCCCATGGACCGTTTTAACCCTAGAAATCCTAAAATCAATTAAAATTGACCAAGCACGTTAAAATTGGATTTTAACTGTTTATGTGCAAATCGCATGGTGATTGGATATGGCCTTAGGATGTGGTTTGATGTGGATGTTTATTTTTGTGGTTTGGTTTTACGGCCTGCGAGCTGATCAATTAATTGTAATAATTAATTAGGGTTTTATGGCCTGCAAGCCATTCTTTTTCTCAACTTGTGAGATTTATTTTATTTAGTATAGAAGTTAGCTAGTGCTAGATAAAGTAGATTGTTAGCCAGGATTGAAGAAAAGAAGCCCAAAGCCAAAAGAAGCCACAAAGAATGGAGCATGGAGCATTCCACATGACTATGAAGGATGGACCAAAAGATCAAGACGCATGGAGATGTGTTTTCTTTTAGGGTTCATAGATAATTCCATTGGCTTGGAATTATCTTAGTCTAGAAAATGCCATATCCACATCACGTTTTAGTTATGCTTTGTGGTTGTTTACTTTATTGTCTTATTATTGTGTGGGTTGTGTATGGATGATGCATGCAATTAGGATAATAAGATAATTAGACAACCCGGATCTATTATTTGGAGTTGTGCCCAAACTCAAATAGATAGATTAGTTGATTTTGATCAACAAAACAATTAAAAATTGAATTTAAAATCCCTCAAAATTCAAATATTGTGTTCTTGCCTTCTCGTTATTTAAACACTCATTATCATCATTATTTATCAGGTTCGTGCGTGCCAAAGCATGGCGACTTGGTTCATAATGATGGAATGCGATGGCACAAGCTAGTAATGTGCAATTGTTTAAATAAGAGGTTGAACACAACTAGGCTATTAATATGATTAAGAAACCTAGAGGCAATCAATTTGGATTATCCATATGTATGGATAAATAAGGAGTTATTTGCCCAATTGAACCAAGAGTTGCATAAGGGATGCAATTGGAATTGTTCCTACCTAAAGTAGTCAAATTATGGGTGACTTGCCAAAGCAAGCTCATAAGGAGATGAAACATGGATCTTGGCCCACTAGAAAATATAAGGATATTTTCCGCATTAATATCTTGAGGGTTATTAATCCGTAGAAAAATAGTGGGAGCTATATTTGATAAACTAGCCATTATTGAATATAGTAAAAAATTCACAAATACTAAAACTTGCGTATTTTCCTTTTGTAGAATTCCAAATGGCAAACAACTCATCGAGTTCATAACATTCCCTACGATCTGTCCTTGAGAAGGACAAGCTCTCTGGAACCAACTTTCTTGATTGGTACAGAAACTTGAGAATTGTTCTCAAGCAAGAGAAGAAACTGTACGCAATAGTGGAGCATGTTCCAGAAGGTCCAGAGAACCAAACACCTGCTGCCCTAAAGGCGTATCAAAAGCGTGTTGATGACGCTAATGATGCGGCCTGCCTTATGCTATGCACCATGACTTCTGAGCTTCAGAAGCAACACGAAAACATGAATGCTGTCGATATGATCGAGCATCTGAAGCAGCTCCTCCAAGAGCAGGCAAGGGTAGAGAGGTATGAGGTATCTAAGGTGCTGTTCAAGTGTCATCTGGCAGAAGGGAACCCGGTGAGACCCCATGTACTCCGTATGATCGGGTACTTGGAGAATCTCGCCCGACTAGGGTTCCCGGTCGGCCAAGAATTGGCAACCGATCTCGTGTTGCAATCGTTGCCGAGAGTTATGGACAGTTCATCATGAACTATAACATGAACGAGATCGTGAAACCACTGCCAGATTTACTCAATATGTTGAGGACAACTGAACCGAGCATCAACAAGGGTAAGGGCAAGGCAATTATGATGGTGCAGAAAGGAAAGGGCAAAAGGTTTGCCTCATCATCCAAGGGAAGAGGCAAGTCAGTTGCCAAGTCCAAGGAACCTGCCCTTAAGCCTGTTGGTGGCATTGCCAAAGGTGTGACTAAAGGTGAATGTCACTACTGCAGTCAGCCTGGACACTGGAGGAGGAACTGCCCAAAGTATCTGGAGGACAAGAGGCTTGGAATAGTGATTCCACCACCACCAGGTATTTTTGTTGTGGATGTCAATTTAATTGTCTCTACATCATGGGTATTAGATACTGGATGTGGATCTCACATTTGTCGAAATGTGCAGGATCTAAAGAGAAGTAGAAGATTGGCTAAAGGAGAGGTAGATCTGCGCGTTGGGAATGGAGCAAACGTTGCTGCGTTGGCCATAGGCGTGTGCGAGCTATCTCTGCCTTCAGGATTAGTTTTAGAATTAAATAATTGATATTTTGTGCCTGCTATGAGCAGAAACATTATTTCTATTTCTTGTTTGGACAAGGATGATTTTATTATTTCAATGAAGAACAATTGTTGTTCCTTTTATTTGAATAATATTCACTATTTTAGTGCGCAATTATTTAATGGACTGTATGTCCTTGATCTAAGCAATCGTGTCTACAACATTAATACCAAGCGGATTAAAATAAATGATTTAAATCCTGCTTATTTATGGCACTGTTGTTTAGGCCACATAAACGAGAAACGTGTATCTAAACTCCATAAGGATGGGTTACTAGACTCATTTGATTTTGAATCATATGAGACATGTGAGGCTTGTTTATTGGGAAAAATAACAAAGTCCCCTTTCAATAAGAAAGGTGAGAGGACTAGTGAGCAATTGGCGCTCATACATACTGATGTGTGTGGGCCATTTGCCACGCCTGCCAAGGGTGGTCACGTCTACATCATTACATTTACTGATGATTACAGTAGATATGGATTTGTGTACCTCATGAGGGCAAAATCCGAATCCTTTGAAGTGTTCAAAGAATTCAAGAATGAAGTAGAGAAGCAACTTGGCAAAAGCATCAAGGCTCTACGATCGGATCGTGGAGGAGAATACTTGAGCCAAGAGTTTGACGACTATCTTAGAGAGTGTGGGATCGTGTCCCAACTCACTCCACCCGGAATGCCACAATGGAATGGCGTGTCTGAGAGGAGGAATCGAACCCTATTGGATATGGTTCGATCTATGATGTGTCAAACCAATCTTCCATTATCGTTTTGGGGCCACGCTCTATTAAGTGCAGCTTTCACCATTAACCGTGTTCCATCTAAATCAGTCATGAAGACACCATATGAGATGTGGAGTGGGAGGCGTCCCACACTGTCATTCATGAGGATTTGGGGCTGCGACGTCTATATAAAACGTTTACAATCAGACAAGATAGGGCCAAAATCGGTTAAGTGTAAGTTTGTGGGGTACCCTAAGGAAACTAAGGGTTACTACTTCTACAATCCATCCTAGAACAAAGTGTTTGTTGCTCGGACCGGTGTGTTTCTAGAAAGAGAGTTTGTCTCTAAAGAAGCAAGTGGGAGGACTGTAGAACTTGAAGTGGTTCAAGAACCACAAATCACTGAACTGATTATGGAACATGAACAGGAACCACAAGCAGTTGTGGAGCAGCCTGTTCAGGTAACACAAGAGCTTCGTAGATATAGTAGAGTGTGACAGGAACCCGAGAGTTATGGACTTCTCGTAACTGATTCCGGTGACACGATGCTCATAGATGATGAGCCTACTACCTATGAAGAGGCCATGAAGGGCCCAGACTCTCAGAAGTGGCTAGAAGCCATGAGATCCGAGATGGAATCCATGTATACCAACAAAGTATGGACTTTAGTGGAACCACCCGAAGGGGCGCGACCCATAGGGTGCAAGTGGGTCTTCAAGAAGAAGATCGACATGGATGGTAATGTGATTACCTATAAGGGCCGATTGGTGGCTAAAGGATTCAGACAGATTCATGGTATTGACTATGATGAAACCTTTTCACCAGTCGCTATGACCAAATCCATCCGAATCCTACTTGCGATTGCAGCATACCATGACTATGAGATTTAGCAGATGGATGTCAAAACAGCATTCCTTTATGGGAATCTCCTCGAGGACGTGCATATGATACAGCCGGAGGGTTTTGAGGATCCAAAGCAAGCCAACAAAGTCTGTAAGCTGCAACGATCCATTTATGGATTGAAGCAAGCTTCTAGGAGTTGGAATCGACGTTTTGATGAAGTAGTCAAAGAGTTTGGCTTCATCAGAAACGAATATGAGTCTTGTGTCTACAAGAAGGTTAGTGGGAGCTCTGTAGCTTTTCTGGTCTTGTATGTGGATGACATACTACTCATTGGAAACAACGTTCCCATGCTGCAATATGTTAAAGATTGGCTAGGGAAGAATTTCTCAATGAAGGACTTAGGGGAAGCAGCCTATATACTCGGTATAAAGATCTATGAGGTAGATCTAAGAGGCTGCTAGGCCTAAGTCAAAGTACATATATTGACAACGTGTTGAAACGGTTCAACATGCAAGATTCCAAGAAGGGATTCTTGCCCATGTCACATGGAATCACTCTTTCGAAGAGTGATTGTCCTTCCAATGAGATTGCGAGGGAACGCATGAGTACAATTCCCTATGCCTCGGCCATAGGATCTATCATGTACGCCATGTTATGTACTAGACCAGATGTGTCATATGCCTTGAGTATGACAAGCAGATACCAATCCAATCCGGGTGAGATTCACTGGATTGCAGTCAAGAACATCCTAAAGCACTTGAGAGGAACTAAGGATGCTTTCTTGATATTTGGCGGTGAGGAAGAGTTGCGTGTAAGGGGTTACACTGATGCAAGCTTCCAAACCGACAGAGATGAATTTAGATTACAGTCGGGATATGTGTTTTGCCTGAATGGAGCAGCGGTGAGCTGGAAGAGTTCCAAGAAAGAGACGGTTGCTGATTCTACAACAGAGGCTGAGTACATTGCTGCAAATGACGCAGCAAAGGAAGCTATTTGGATCAGAAAGTTTGTTTCTGAACTTGGTGTGGTTCCTAGCATTGCGGATCCAGTCGAGTTGTACTGTGACAACACTGGGGCGATCGCGCAATCGAAGGAACTCAGGTCGCACCACAAATCCAATCACGTGCTCAGGAAGTTTCATCTGATTCGAGATATTATCGATAGAGGAGACGTTCGGATATGCAAGATTCCTACAGATGAGAATCTATCAGACCCGCTTACAAAGCCGCTCACGCAGTGGAAGCATGAAGGGCACACTAGGAGTATGGGCATACGAGATGCGCCATATTGGATCTAGTGCAAGTGGGAGACTGTTGGAATAGATGCCCTAGAGGAAATCTAGTTTAGTATGAATTTATTTGTGCCTAGAAATTCATTTAATCTTTATTGGATATTTAATATAACGAAGTCCTTAGATCATTATACAGGGACAATCATCTATAGACTAGTATCGGGTTGGATTGATATGGAGATATCATGATCCAACACATATGTGTGCATTAGGGGTAATGACGCACTGGATTGACCCATCTCCGAGAAGGCTACATACACGTTATGTTGAGTCACAAGCGCTTCTCGCGGTGCAATGGTATTGTCATCCTTAGACTTGAAGTCACTAGATATTCTAGTTGGGATTATTGTAATTTTGGTAGCGTTAAACGCTACACCGTAATAGGGTAGTTATAAAGGCGTGTACTGGATACAATAAGAAGCAAGCTTAGAGATCGTAGTAGACGTAGATAGAATTTGTCCCTCCCACATAACGGGAGCAAATATCCTAGGCCACTCGAGGGATAGTGCTTATAGAATTTCTGGCCAGACTCAAATAAATCAATATAGGATATTGATGTTATTTGCACGAATAAGACTATTCCCATGGATCAAGAAACTATGGATTGGATATACGAGTGTGACTTGTGTGTCTCGTGTCCAATCCGGATATAGAGAAAAAGGGGTGAGACAATTACTTGTACAAAGGTTGTCAAGATGACTATTCTATTAGTTGGCTAGAATGGATGTTTTGCTAGAAAGCGCTCCATATTAGCAAATAGTTGCTAACAACTAGATAGAACCTATGGGGTCACACGCTATATAGATTTAACTTAGATTTGGGAATTAATTAATTGGATTAATTAATTAATTAGAAGGACCACTTTGCAAAACCTTGCAAACTTGGTAGGGACTAATTGGCAAGGAAGGGACTAAATCGAATTCTAGTAGGACTAGAATAAGTCCTTTAGGTAGTTGGCAAGGAGTTGTTGGAATATATAAAGGACCTTCCTTCCTTCCTTCCTTCCTTCCCATGACTTATGCTCATAATTGATCATAACTAGAGTGGGAGAGAACAAAAGGAGAGAGCAACAAGCAAGGAAGGAGCCGCCGCCCCTTCCTTTGCTGCCGCCCGTCCCCGTCGGCCACAAGGAGGCCGAGACCTCCCTTTTTGGTCTCGTTTTGCGTGATTCTTCTTCCTCTTCCCTTTTCCGGGCTAGCACCAAGGAGTGGGAGATCTAAAAATCAACTCTAGGCGTGGATCAATTATAGAGAACGTGACACAATTTGCGTTTGAAGTCATCAAAGGAGAACCCTAAGGTGTGTTATTGATTTCTTCCTTTACCATCGTTATGTCTCTTGGCTTTTGATCCTTGGAGGGTTTTGCATGGTTAATTATTGTTTCCGTTGCGCATCCATGAATCAAAACCCTTCATGACCCATCTTCGAGAAGGCTACATACACGTTATGTTAAGTCACAAGTGCTTCTCGCGGTGCAATGGTATTGTCATCCTTAGACTTGAAGTCGCTAGATATTCTAGTTGTGGATTATTGTGATTTTGGTAGCGTTAAACGCTACACCGTAACTGGGTAGTTATAAAGGCGTGTACCGGATACAATAAGAAGCAAGCTTAGAGATCGTAGTGGACGTAGATAGAATTTGTCCCTCCCACATAACGGGAGCAAATATCCTAGGCCACTGGTGTGCTTATAAAATGTCTGGCCCGACTCAAATAAATCAATATGGGATATTGATGTTATTTGCACGAATAAGGCTATTCCCATGGATCGAGAAACTGTGGATTGGATATACGAGTGTGACTTGTATGTCTCGTGTCCAATCCGGATATAGAGACAAAGGGATGAGACAATTACTTGTACAAGGTTTGTAAAGATGACTATTCTATTAGTTGGCTAGAATGGATGTTTTGCTTGAAACCGCTCCATATTAGCAAATTGTTGCTAGAACTAGATAGAACCTATGGGGTCACACGCTATATAGAGTTGAACTAGATTTGGGAATTAATTAATTGGATTAATTAATTAGAAGGATCACTTTGCATCATCCTGCAAACTTAGTAGGGACTAATTTGCAAGGAAGGGACTAAATTAAATTCTACTAGGACTAGAATAAGTCCTTTATGTAGTTGGCAAGGATTTGTTGGATTATATAAAGGACACTCCTTCCTTCCTTCCCATACTTATGACATTATTGATCATAACTTGAGTGGGAGAGAACAAAAGGAGAGAGCAAGCAAGCAAAGAGGAGCCGCCACCCCACCTTGCTCGCCGCCCGTCCCCGTCGGCCACAAGGAGGCCGAAACTTCCTTGTTTTGTCTCGTTTTGCGTGATTCTTCTTCCTCTTCCTCTTTCCGGGCTAGAACCAAGCATTGGAGGATCTAGTATTCAAATCTAGGCGTGGATCAACTATAGAGAACGTGACACAATTCGCGTTTGAAGTCATCAAAGGAGAACCCTAATGTGTGTTATTCATTTCTTCCTTTACCATCGTTATGTCTCTTTAATTGTGATCCTTGGAGGGTTTTGCATGGGTTATGATTGTCTGTTTTTCCGTTGCGCATCCATGAATCAAAACCCTACATAAATATCTATAAAGATAGATCTAAGAGACTGCTATGCCTAAGTGAAAGTACATATATTGACAAGGTGTTGAAGCGGTTCAACATGCAAGATTCCAAGAAGGGATTCTTGCCCATGTCAGATGGAATTACTCTTTCGAAGAGTGGTTGTCCTTCCAATGAGATTAAGAAGGAACGCACGAGTAGAATTCCCTATGCCTCGGCCATAGCATCTATCATGTACGCCATGTTATGTTCTAGACCAGATGTGTCATATGCCTTGAGTATGACAAGAAGATACCAATCCAATCAAGGTGAGAGTCATGGGATTGCTTTAAAAAACTATCCTAAAGTACTTGAGAAGAACTAAGGATGCTTTCTTAATATTTGGTGGCGAGGAAGAGTTGCGTGTAAGGGTTAAACGGATGCAAGCTTCCAAAGCGACAGAGATGTTTTTAGATCACAAT
Organism: Linanthus parryae; assembly: GCA_023055425.1. Lineage (NCBI taxonomy): Eukaryota > Viridiplantae > Streptophyta > Magnoliopsida > Ericales > Polemoniaceae > Linanthus > Linanthus parryae. The sequence continues at coordinate 16,695,858 of JALGPY010000012.1, read as the reverse complement.
CGGGAGATGTGTTTCGCCTGAATGGAGCATCGGTGAGCTGGAAGAGTTCCAAGAAAGAGACGGTGGCTGATTCTACAACAGAGGCTGAGTACATTGCTGCAAATGGCGTAGCAAATGAAGCTGTTTGGATCAGAAAGTTTGTTTATGATCTTGTTGTGGTTCCTAGCATTGCGGATCCAGTTGAATTGTACTTTGACAACACTGGGGCGATCGCGCAGTCAAAGGAACCCAGGTCGCACTAGAAATCCAAGAACGTGCTTAGGAAGTTCCATCTTATTCGAGATATTATTGATAGAGGAGACGTTTGGATATGCAAGATTGCTACAGATGAGAATCTGTCAGATCCAGTTACAAAGACGCTTGTGCAGTGTAAGCATGAAGGGCACACTAGGAGCATGGGCATACGAGATGCGTTAGATTGACCCTAGTGCAAGTGGGAGACTGTTGGAATAGATGCCCTAGAGGCAATCTAGTTTAGTATGAATTTATTTTGGCTAGAACATTCATTATATTATTTATTGGATATTTAATATAATGAAGTCCTTAGATTTACAATTTTGTTGTTTATCTTAAATATCCCTAGTCCAGTATAATGATTAATAGGACAATCATCTATAGACTAGTATGGGGTTGGATTGATATGGAGATATGAGCATTAAGGGTAATTGCGCACTGGAATTACCCATCTTCTAGAAGGCTACATACACGTTATGTTAAGTCACAAGTGCTTCTCGTGGTGCAATGGTATTGTCATCCTTAGACTTGAAGTCACTAGATATTCTAGTTGTGGATTATTGTGATTTTGGTAGCGTCAAACGCTACACCATAACTGGGTAGTTATAAAGGCGTGTATCGGATACAATAAGAAGCAAGCTTAGAGATCGTAGTGAACGTAGATAGAATTTTTCCCTCCCACACAACGGGAGCAAATATCCTAGGCCACTCAAGGGATAGTGCTTATCGAATGTCTGGCCAGACTCAAATAAATCAATATAGGATACTGATGTTATTTACACAAATAAGGCTATTCCCAGGATCGAGAAATTATGGATTGGATATACGAGTGTGACTTGTGTGTCTCGTGTCCAATCCGGATATATAGAGACAAAGGGATGAGTGAATTACTTGTACAAGGTTTGTCGGACGCGGACGACTATTCTATTAGTTGGCTAGAATGGATGTTTTGCTAGAAACCGCTCCATATTAGCAAATTGTTGCTACCAACTTGATAGAACCTATGGGGTCACACGCTATATAGAGTTGAACTAGATTTGGGAATTAATTAATATGATTAATTAATTAGAAGGATCACTTTGCAACACCTTGCAAACTTAGTAGGACTAATTTGCAAGGAAGGGAATAAACTGAATTCTAGTAGGACTAGAAAAGGTCCTTTAGGTAGTTGGAAAGGATTTGTTGGACTATATAAAGGATGCTCCTTCCTTCCTTCCCAAACTTATGACCCAATTGATCATAACATGTGTGGGAGAGAACAAAAGGAGAGAGAGCAAGCAAGCAAAGGAGGCCGACCGCCCCCCTTGCCGCTGCCCCATATCCCGTCGGCCAACAAGGGAGGCCACCCCTCCTTGTTGCCTCGTGTTGCGTAATTTCTTCTTCCTCTTCCTCCGTTCCTAGCTGGAACAAAGGAGAAGGAAGATCTAGATCTCAACTCTAGGAGTGGATCAACTATAGAGGCGTGACACAATTCACGTTACAAGTCATCACAGGCGAAACCCTAAGGTGTGTAACTTTATTTCTTCCCTTACCATCGTTATGTCTCTTGTCCTGTGATCCTTGGAGGATATTGAATGGATGAATTATGTTTTTTCGCTGCGTATCCATGATCAAAACCCTACAACACCGTAACTGGGTAACTGTAAAGGTAGTTATCGGGCATGATAGGAAGCTAGCTTAGAGATCGTAGTGATGTAGAGAGGATTTGTCCCTCCCACATAGTGGGAGTAAATATCCATGGCCACTCGAGGAATGGTGCTTATTGAATGTCTGCCCCGAATCAGATAAAGCAATATGGAGATATTGATGTTATCTACTTGCATAAGCATATTCCCATGATCGAGGAACTATGGATTGGATATACGAGTGTGACTATTTATGTCTCGTGCCCAATCCGGATATGGAGACAAAGAGATAATGAAATATGTGATATTGGTCACAAAGGTTTGTCAGGATCACTGACTTATTTCTATTAGTTGGGATGCATGGATGTGTTGCTAGACACCACTCGATGTTAGTAATAAGTTACTACCAACTAAGTAGAAACCTATGGGGTCACACGTCAAATAGAATTGAAATAGAATTGAGATTAATTAATATGATTAATTAATTATAAGGATCACTTTGCAACACCTTGCAAACTTAGTAGGACTAATATGCAAGGAAGGAACTAATCCAAGTTCATGTAGAACTAGGACGGACCTTTATGTAGTTTACAAGGAGTTGTTGGACTATATAAAATATTCTCTAGCTTCCTTCCCATAACTAATGCTCATAACATAATTGAGTGGGAGAGAAAGCCAAAGAGAGAGCAATAAAAGCTAGAGGCCGAAGCCCCTAGCCGTCCGCCCCTACCCGTCGGCCACAAAGAGAGTCCGACTCCTCTCTTTTTCCCTCGTTGCTTGATTCGTTCTTCCCTCTTCCTCCGGTCCATGCTAGCAATAGGAGAAGGAAGGATCTAGATCACACCTCTAGACGTGGATCAACCGTAGAGTTGAGGACAATATTCTTCGTGTGATCTCTCTAACCAAAAGGTACACATCTTCTATGTCCTTCATCATGTTATGAATGTATCTTCCTTTGATCCTTGGTGGGCTTTGAGTAGGAGTTAAATTTTTGTTTTTCCGCTGCGTAACCTACGTCAAAACCCAACAGATCCAACCTTATTTGATCCTTCTGCAGCTTGCAAAACTTCTTCTTCCACATGGATCAAATTGATGCTCTTGAAAATACTCTCAAGCATATACCTTACTTATTTAAACTCAATCCCAAACTCGTACTAATTTTGCCTCAACTCATCCATATCATTTTCTAGGACATCAAGCCTTTGAAGCACCATGGAGAGGTCTTGAGATTGGGAGGGTAGGTTTGAAGGAGAGGCTAAGGCTTTGGGTTTTGGAAACTTCTTCGATTGCAGCTATTTTGGAGAAAATTCAAAGTATAACTTCCAAGATCCCTGACTGGTTTTCATGATTCCAATAATTTGGAATGCTTTCTCATGAAGCATATTGTACATAGTTCTTTCTAGACAGGCAGATCTTAGCCACGTGGCGATCATCCAGCACACCTAGCTGTGCTCCACAAACACTGGATCACCACCTGCGCTGATCCACGTGGGGGCTGCGAGACAGGGCCCTCGCATACCACCACACGGGACCTGTAGGGACTTAGTGGTTTGGAGGCTAGAGTAAGTCCTGTCGCGCGCGAGCGACAACCAAGCCCGCGCGCGACCCCTGGTAACTGCTTTGAGAGATTTATGGCACGAGCTCCATAAACCCGGTCAACCTCATAACGGTATACGCGGACGAACGTGCCGTTGTGGTTAAGCTAATTAAGCCGCCATTAATGGGCGCATTAACCCACTACAACGGTCACATTCTCCGTTATATATAGGATCGTTAACCCTTCCATACAGGGGCGAATCACATGAGATACGCGGAAGCTATGCCAAAATCCTGTCTCTCTCTCATACAATACTATTGTCTTACTCTCTCCCTACACACAACCCTACTCTTCCTCTGTTCTTTCTATCCCCTACTCTTGGTGTATATTGAATTCTCTCCGCAGGATTATCTCGTACACATTTGGTGAACCCGACGTGAAAATTACCATTGCAAGCAACCATGTCTCATGAAGATGATGTCAGTAACAGATCGCCCTCCACGGAGAACACCTCGGGAGAGGAGACCCGTCACGCTTCTGCGGCCGCCAGTGAGACTTCGACGTTGGAGGCTCTAAACGCCACCATTGAGAATTAGGCGAAGGCCCTTCAAGCTCAATCTGCACAGATGGAACGGATAATGGCCATTCTGGGAACCCTTGCCCCGAATCCTACATCGGGCACTGCCGTCTCCCAGGGAGGGGGAGCCCTTACCACCCAAGGGACTGGGGTGATACCGACACCACCTAAGCCTAATCCGCAAACTCCACCAGCAATGGTGCAGTTACCCTCTGTTCAGGGGCAAACGGCTCAAATACGCCCTTTACCACACATATTCCTCAACCACCAACTGTGGCACCCAACCTCTCTTCGCAATACCCCTTGCCTCCTCCGCCGACACTGCTGGGCAACGTGACCTACACCCCTAGTCCGACTACAACATATGTGTCCCCGTCAGCTACAACCCTTCCTCCTGCTACTGGGGAGAGTGCACCAGAATGTATGACGTCGCTGCGGCGGCGCATAGAGACGTTCTTGGCCAATCAACCGTTTGCGTACACCATTATCCCAAAGGTTGATAACGATCCGCCTATCCCACGCGAGATCTACCTCATGCCTAACCCCTCCGGGTACAAGGCTCCTAAGTGGGACAACTTCGAAGACGTCAACGGGAACGCCCACGAGCATGTCATGCGTTTCATCGATGTGATGGGACCATATGGGGCCGATCCCAAGCTACTGATGCGCGAGTTCCCGGAATCCTTGGGAAATATGGCCTACAAATGGTATGGGACGCTGGAAGCCGGATCTGTCAAAACTTGGGATGACATGGTCCAGAAGTTCTACACGAAATTCTTCCAGGTGGAAGAGAAGGTTACCATGATTCATCTCTCCCGCATGTATCAGAAGCGCGAGGAATGGAGTCACTTTCATCAAGAAATTCAGGGCCAAATCCTTGGAATGCAGAGACGAGGTGCTTGAGGGCAGGCTCGTAGAGATATGTTTACAAGGCATGCGAGATGAGTACAAAGGTATGCTGATCAACCTGCAGACTCCTACCTTTTCAAAATTGATGGAGTGCACGAAAAACATAGAGCCTATAGTGGAGTGGCAGAAGAAGAAGCACGCCCCTTAACGGCCCTCGAGCGGAACCACTTTCAAAATTGGAAGGTTCAGTTACAAGAGGGGGCGTGAAGCTGAGGTTAATACGGTTTCGCCGCAAAAGCAGCCCAGGGTTACAAACTCGGACGCGCCACCTCTACCATGCTCGGTAGAGGAAGCGACTGACTTGTGTAAGAAGTGGCGCAAAGATGGCATCTTGCCTCCGCTCGAAAGGATACCCTCCAAGGAGATGATGAGGGACCCGAAGTGGTGCGAATGCCACGGGAAAATTATGCACCCCACAGCTGATTGCAAGAAGCTCAGGAACATGGTAAGCCGGAAAATGAAAGACGGTGAGTTGATTGTCAGCGATCAGAGGCAGGATGTGCGAAGCAATCCACTGCCGGCTCATGCGGAGCAAGAGCCAAAAGGCAAATAAGTAGCCATGATCGTGATTATGGATCTCGAAGAGATTGCGGAAGACGGCTTGCCTGTCATTGCCAAAGTCTACAATGATGAGGACATATAGACACGGAGGACGAACGTGCCGATCGGATGAAGGGGTCGCACGGGTTCAGCAGGTTCTTCGATGAAATGAACTTTTTGGAGAAGTGCCGGAAAGAGATGACGAAAGCGATTCTAAGGATAGCAGAGGACTACGAAGAAGACATCGTAGTTTCCAATGGGAAAGTTGTTAGGGCGTCTCGCTCTACGGAAAAGGTCATGACTTTCTCCGCAAGCGACAAGAAGACAGATGCGAGCCACCATAAGCCTTTGTATGTAACGGCGGTGAGCAATGGTGTCGAATTCAAAAGGGCATTCGTTGATGGAGGAGCGGCAGTCAACGTGGTCTCGCTCAACACCTTAAAGTTGGCAGGAATTCCTGAGCAGAAGATTGTTAGACGTCCATCCCCACTGATGGGGTTTGGAAGCGATTCTAGGATGACGATAGGGTGGATTCGTCTGGGCGTCCAGATAGGAAAAATCAAATGTTCAGCCAAATTCTACGTCATTGATGCGAACACTACGTATCACATGATCATAGGGCGAGCTTGGATTCATCGCTTCGACGCAGTCCCCTCGACAGCTCACCAGGTGATGAAGGCTATCTGGAACGACAGAATAGTCGAGATACCAGCTTTGGTAAACCCTTTTAATTTAGACGAGGCGCACCTCACTGAAGTAGTATGGTTTACTGAAATGGCGGACGAGCAAACACCAGGGCCGTTTAATCCTACCCCCTTGCCTCGATGGTAAGAAATCAAGGATCAATCACCAGCAGGAGTGATGGTGACGAGGGAGGATGCCAAGAAAAAGCCGTTTATTGCAATAAGAGGCACCGCAGGTGGCCTATCAAAGGAAGAACGTGTACACTCTGAAAAGAGTGGCAAAACATGATCCTGCGGGCAAAGAGATAGAAAGCTTCTACTCTAATGGGAATAAATGCTACCAAATATGAAGGTGCGCGGGGATACCCCCACACAAGCATGGGGATATCCCTGGGCAAATCAATCAAATCGAGCGTGTCATGGAAGTAGACAAGCCGACACCATACGTTTTGGAGGATAAGCTAAAAGAGGCGCCTGAATGCATGGAGGATAAGCCGAAACCTCAAAAACAGGAGCTGAAGGAAGTATTCCTGAGCTCAGGCGAAGAAAAGAAGAGGCCCGTCTTTCTGAGTGCAGACCTCACAAGCGAGGAAGAAGCAAGATTGCTGCAGCTTCTGACTGAGTACAAAGATGTGTTTGCATGGGAATACGATGGAATGCCCGGCCTGGACACGAGCATCACCATGCACAGGTTAGATGTAATCCCGGGATCTAAGCCGGTAAAACAAAGCACGAGGAGTTTCAGGCCGGAGATAAACGTGAAAATCAAGCAAGAAATTGTGAAGCTACTGAGTGCCAAGTTCATCGAGCCAAATAACCATCCCACGTGGTTGGCTAACATTGTGTCTGTGGTGAAGAAGAATGGGCAGCTTCGCATTTGTGTAGACTTCAGAGATCTCAACCGCTTCTGCCCCAAGGACGATTTTCCGCTGCCCAACATCGATCTGCTCATTGATTCGACTGCGGGTCATCGTATGTTCAGCTTCATGGATGGTTTCAGCGGGTACAATCAGATCAAAATGGACCCTGAAGATGCACGAAAAACCACGTTCATCACGCCAGTGGGAGTCTCTAATTATACGGTTATGCCGTTGGGATCAAGAACGCGGGTGCGACTTACCAGCGAGCTATGATGGCTCTATTTCATGACATGATGCACAAAGAAGTGGAGTTTTATGTTGATGAATTAGTTTTCAAGTCCAAATAGGAAGCGGACCATTTGGGGGACCTGCGGAAAGTATTTGAAAGATGCAGAAGTTTCCGGCTAAAGATGAACCCCATGAAGTGTGCGTTCGGAGTAACCCCAGGGAAGGTCTTGGGATGTGTGATACATCGCCAGGCCATCAAGCCCGATCCTGCAAAGGTATCAGCCATCACTAGCATGACGGCACCACACAATCAAAGCGCTCTAAAAACATTCTTGGGGAAGTTATCTTACCTGCAAAGGTTCATCCCAGCGATCGCAGAAATAACCTTCTGCTTCAGCGGTCTCCTCAAGAAGAGTGCTGTGTACAATTGGACCACGGAACATGAGGCCGCATTCGGGAGGTTAAATGACTTGCTGACATCACAAAGGGTAATGATCGCACCGCAGCTTGGATCGCCGCTTTTGCTGTATCTCACGTCGACAAAGAGGTCCATAGGGGCACTTTTGGCTCAGGAATATGAAGGGAAAGAAAGGCCGATCTACTATATTTCTAGCATAGTGCAACCAGCCGAATCAAGGTGCATGGATATCGAATGTCATTGCCTTGCTCTATTCTTCGTGATAGAAAAGTTGAAGCACTACTTCGCCTCGCACAAAGTGGTGGTGGTTACAAAGAGTGACCCCATACGGTAACCTTGACTCATACCTCTCCCGGCGGAAGATTGGCAAAATGGTATATGACCATTTCCCAATACGACATCACGTGCGTTCGACCGCGGGCAATCAAATCACAAGCAGTGGCGGATCAGCTGGCACAGTTCCCGGATAACAGCTACGAGCCCATGATTGAGGAGGAACTAGAGGGACCCGAGATCTATGCAGTCGAGTTACCTTACTGGACGCTTCATTTTGATGGATCGTCAACAAGGAAAGGTGGAGGAATTGGAATCGTTTTGACTAAACCGGATGGGGAGGTCATCCAAATGTCCAAAAAACTCGATTTCGCAGTCACCAACAATGAAGCAGAGTATGAGGCTCTCATCGCAGGCCTCCGTGCAGCTAGGGCACTGGAAGTCAGCAATTTGACGGTTATGGGGGATTCCAAGTTAATCGTCAAACAAGCTTCGGGCGTGTACGGATTAAAAGAAGTGAATCTATTGCCCTACCGGACTTTGGTGCAGAAGCTGGTGCAACAATTCTGCGATGTCAGGTATGAGCACACACCTAGAGCAGATAATCGACATGCTGATGCTTTGGCCACTCTGGGATCTAAAGTTAGTGCGGATAAATGCCCTGCGAGAATCTCGATTGAAGTTCGAATCTTGTCGGCGTTGACAGAGGACGCATGCGAGGAGGAGTGTATGGATGACGCAGATTGGAGGAAACCGATATTACATGCCATCGCCGAAGGAACGAGAAAAGAAAATGGGGTATCCACTAAGGGGTATTGCATACATGATAACACTCTCTACTACAAAGGACCACGGGGAATACTCATGCGATGCGTCTCGCAGCAAGAGGGGAAAGCACTATTGGAAAAGATTCACCAGCACACTTGCGGAGAAAGTGAGGTGTCAATCTATCGGAAAGCCCAAAGGTATGGGATTCATTGGCCGGACATGTCAACGGCTGCTGCGATAATTCAAGGGAACTCCGAGAGTTGCGGAGTGATCAAGGATTCTTTAACAATTGCCTTGGTCGATGATGACATGGACTGGAGGAAGCCACTCTTCGATTTTCTCACAGAAGGAATCGAGCCTGGGTCAAGAAAGGAAGCCGAGAAACTGAAAAGAAAGGCAGCCTTGTACGTAGTACAAGAAAACATACTCCTTGTACGTAGTACAAGAAAACATACTCTAGCGAAGGGGTTAGAGGGTGATCTACTTCGATGCCTAGACAGCAAGGAAGCGCAAGAGGTGATGGATCTCTCTCACCAAGTAGAGCATCAGGGAGGTGCGAAACTATGCAGACAGCTCCTCACAGTTGGCTATTTCTGGCCCACCGTGGAGGCAGATTGCCGCACTAAAGTAAGGAGATGCCAGGAGTGTCAATTCAAGGGAAACCTCGTACATGCCCCTGCCGTAGATCTACACGCATAGGGGACACCATGGCCATTCCACACTTGGGCTCTAGATTTTTTTGGCCCCATTCGACCAGCCTCGCATGGGAACCAGTTTATCCTCACCGCGACCGAGCTATTTACCAAGTGGGTGGAGGCAATGCCGCTGAAGACAACAAATGCGCTTGCTGCAGTCCATTTCGTCCAAGAGAACATCATATACAGGTTCGGAATTCCCAACACAATTCTCTCGGATAATGGTACCCCTTTCGTAAATTGCTAGGTGGCCGCAAAGCTAGCAGAGTACAACATAAGACAGGTCTGTTCCACTACTTATTATCCAAAAGGGAATGGTCAAGCAGAAGCAACCAATAAAACACTGCTAAGAATCCTGAGCAAGATGGTCGCAGACGATCACAAGAAATGGGACGATGCTTTGAACATAGCATTGTGGGCATATCTAACTTCGCCGAGGACTCCCACACGAGTCTCCCCATTCCTTTTATGCTATGGAGCTGAAGCTGTTGTACCGGTGGAGGTGAAAATCAACTCTGCGAGATTGGCCTTTCATGCATTATATGACAACCAGCGCGACCACGACTTGATTTTATTGGAGGAAAAGCGAGAGCAAGCCAAGCAGGCTGACAAACGGTACAAGGAGAGGATCGCTCGTGCATACAACAAAACAGTCCAACATCGAGACTTCGCGGTTGGGGACCTGGTTTTGCGCGCTTCAGATCATTGCATGAGGGAGGCAGCCCATCCAAAGTTCGCAGCCAACTGGGAAGGACCATTCGAAGTTAAAGAAGTCTTTGACAGTGGTTACTGCAAAATACAGAGGCTACATGGGACGGCCATAACCCCAAGCTCGGTGAACATGCGCTGGATTAAGAAGTATTATCCTTAACTCCTCTCTTTACATGCATCAGATTACAATGTTTATTTACGTCTAGTATTTGATAGACTCATGCGTCGTTCCTCCCATATGAGGGACTTGTAATCTTGCCTCTCCCATATGAGGGACTTGTAATCTTGCCTCTCCCATATGAGGGTTCTTATAATAAAAGAATTCTCCCAAATGAGAAGAATTTTATTACTTTAGTTGTCTTTCATCGTTTCATTTACTTCTCTGTTTATTAACAACAAAAGCCTATCTGCTGAGATAGCAGCACTATTCAAATACGATCTCATGCGATCCGAAGCCTATTTGCCGAGATAGCAGCACTAATCAAATGCGATCTTGAGTGATCCCAAAGCCTATATGCTGAGATAGCAGCAATATTCGAATGTGATCTTAAGTGATCTTGAAGCCTATCTGCTGAGATAGCAGCACTATTCAAAAACGGTCCTAAGTGATCCTGAAGCCTATCTGCCGAGATAGCAGCAATATTCAAATGCGATCTTAAGTGATGCAAAAGCCTATCTGCTGAGATAGCAGCGATGTTCAAATATTATCTTAAGTGATCTGAGAGCCTATCTGCCTAGATAGCAACCATGATGTATGAGCTTAACTGGTCTGCGAGCCTATCTGTTTAGATAGCTAGCTATAGCAGCAACACCCTGTGTGAATGCGAAATTTATCAAGCTTGAAATAAAGAATTATTCAGGCAAGTATCCGAATGCAAAGGGCGAAAGAAACATAACTTGTTTTATAGCCAAAAAGCATGCGATATTACAATTTTTTGTATCGAACAAGAACAGCAAATGCTACAGAACGCTTCATTAAGAGTCAAATGACTTACAATTTATCTGTCTAGATAGCAACTTACAAGCAAAAACTCATAGTAAGAAAATTCTTACTATAAAAGGATCGGCCTACTGGTCCTAACAAAAGCTATGCGACATAGCAACTTACAAGCAAAAATTTACAGTAAGAAAATTCTTGCTGTAAAAAGAACGGCCTACAAACGCTAACAAAGCTATACGACGCTAGCATCAAGGTCCCATATCTGAACAAGGCTCCTGACTGGTCTTCTGCCCAAGAGATGTGCCAAATGAACCACCTGTTTAGGTGGATGCGGCGGTGAAGAACAAGTGGAGAACAACTCCTGGGGCAGAAAGCTTTTTGTCCACGGAGACGAGCGCCATGGCTCGTCACCCCTAGTTCAAGAACGTGGAGGCAAATAGTTATCCTATAGGAAAGCTAGGGGAGAAACACTCCATTCATTACGAGTCGGTAAAAAGGTCAGTACAGAACTACACCTCGGCGGAAGGCAGCCGGAGATACGACGTGCAAACATAATAGACGAAGAAGAATCTCCGAACAAACCTAAGGTATTATGTATATCTTCTTCATGGTGGTCATGAAGATCAATAAGCTTCATAAAGAAGATATTGGGAGCTATTTCTATGGCACAAGGCACAAACTCAGGTTTTACAACTTGAGGTTGCCATGAGTCGACAAAAGACAAGCATTGAAGCCAGCAGTCGCAAGGACTCATGGCAAGCCACATTTTGGGATGAAGAAACCAAGCAGCAAGAGGCAGGGTTTATATAGACTCTAAGGGGACTCTTCGGTTCCCTAGCTGAGTCAGCAAAGCTTTGAAAAGGGGTAAGAATCAATTAATTACATCTCAAAATAGGTAAAATTCAATTACCCTACTAAAGGCTATGACGATTTGGTGGCGTGCCCTAATTAATGACGGAAGGCCATAATACAGATGGGCTTCCCAAGGAAATCGTTCTTATCTAATAAATTGTTAGCGCGAAAATCAAGGCAGATACGTCGCCATGTGACATCATAATTGATACGCACAAAAAAAAAATTGAGCAAATCCCCGGAAGGGCAAAATGGGACATGCAAGTTCCAGATAAAAAAAGGGGGGGGAGAAACCCTAGCAGCATTACAATAATATTTTTGTATCAAACAAATATTTTTGTTTCTTTCTCAAAATAGATCCTTGATCAAAGGGTCTTCTGGAGAGAATGAGAGTGATGCATCTCTCACTTGGTCCACTTCTCGCTTCAGCTGCTCGTACGGCATTCATCTCATGGAAAAGTTTGACAGCTTCTTCATCTTTCTACCTTTGCTCTTCTACCTTCCGCCTCTCAGCTGCGAGGTTGTGGAAACCGCGTTTCAAATTCATAGCTGCGCGAATTTGGGTGGTCCTGTTGAGAAGATATCCGAAGCCCAGGTTGCCTTGAAATTTAGCTTGAAGCCCTTGGCATGTGCTGAAAAGCAGCTGCGCACTATGAGGAGAAATGGTCGCAGGAGTGGCCACAGACAGCTGCTCCAAAATCCAGGTGGCTTCGATCAAGAAAAGCCTTCTGTTATACGGCTCTATCTCTAGAGATCTCGCAAATGACCAGGGATATGAGAGGCCCATCTGAACTAGCCAGTCCACATCAGCTTGCTTCAATCCTGACAAAGTTGATTCAAGTTTAGAACATGAAACTTTTAAATGAGGGTATAGAATGCGAAAAATGGTAACATACCAGTTCCTTCAAGGATTTCGCGCAAAGAAGGAATGCGCATTGCCGGAAAAGCTGAAGTCTGTCCTCGCTCCATTGCTCGTCTGTCAGCCGCGAGCTCGAGTCCCTCATAGTTGGCAGGAAGAGTATAGGCCGCAACAGGTGCGACAGCAGCTCCAACTTGCGAGCTACAAAAACTCCATGCTTGGGGAACCTCTGGAAGCTCTACCTCTGTTGAAGGAACGTCAACAGTAGTAGCTGCTGCTCGACCAGGAACTTCTTCGGTTGTGAGGGGCTCGTGTGGCTCGGGAGCATTCATTTGAACATCATGTGATGCTACGTCTTCCACGACCTGCTCAGTTTCATGAACCTCAGCCCCGATAGCATCTGTCTCCATTTCCTCAACTGCAGCATCAGCATCTTCCTCCATCAGCACGGTATCAACTTCGATATCATCAGAGACCTCGATGATATCCTCCAAAGGCTCTCCTGCATGCTCAGCAGCTGCGACAGGCTTCTTAACATGAGAGCTTCGCTCTGGAGCATAAGATGTTCTTGTTCTGGCATGTCCTCATCAGCAACGCCTGCGATACAAGACAGGAAAATGTTGAGGTAACTTGTATCATAAAGTGTTATGTTATTTTGATAGATCAAGAGCGAGCACCTCCACACGTAGGTGGGATTGCAGCGCCTTCATCATACGATAAAGACGCGACACCATATCCTACTAGGGTATCTTCATTAAGCACATCCTTAAGGTGAGCGTGACCTGGGGTGCGAAGAAACTTGTTATGATGATGATTGGGTTACTAAGCCTAGTTTACAGACATTTCTTGAATGATTACCTGAGGGTTCACCACACTTGCTTACTAGCCATCGGCGAATATCAGCTTTTGATAAGCCATGCTTTAACGCACCAGTAATCACTTCTTGGTAAGTCACAGCAAGGTTAAAAATCGCACCCTGTTTACCACCTACGATTTCCTCAAAATCTGCTTGAGCTTGTTCCAAAGCAGCCGCATCCATATCATCAGCTTGCTCCACCAAGTCATCCACATGTTGCTTTTCTAAACTTCTCCTCTTTATGAGCTCGATCTCATCTTCTTCTCGCTTCCTCCTTCTCTCTGCAGCCTCCGCAGCTGTTCTTTCAGACCCAGCAAGGATGTCCTCATCTATGGCTTTGCTGGAAACGCCAGAGTGAGAACCCTTGGTTTTCTTCTGCTTCTTAGCCAGAAGGCCGCTGATGGTTTCTGTGTCATCATCTGCGAAAGAAAAAACTATTCAATAAATATTGCGAGGTCTAAAGTACTGAGAAGGTAAGATTTGTTTGGGATACCTTCCGAATCTTCCTCTTGTATCTCACCTCTTTCTTCTTCTCTTTCACTTTCAACTCTTTCTTCTTCATCACCATCTCTTTCTCTCACTTCTCTCCTCTCATCTTCCTCTTCCTCCTGACCAAAAGGGACAAAAGTCTCAACTGCGAGCTCCTTCCGCACTTTGCTTGGCATGCGACCTTTGCCCTTGTCCTTAGAAGTAAGGGACTTCGCAGGAGAGGAAGTTGGAGCACTCCTAGGAGGAGAAGAGATTGTAATGCCCTTCTGCTTTTGTCTCTTCGCCGTTGGGGCAACGTCTGCGGGAGGAGATGGAGTGTTCCTAGGAGGAGACAAAGCTGGAGTGTCGTCTATCAGCGAGTCAGCAAATGCATCCATTACTTCGCGAATCCGAGCCTCGACTGCGGGAGCCATTCCCATTGTTAGCAGAATTTTCTCGCCCTGCCTTCTCGCACAACAATAGTGTTGATCAGCGACTTGGAGCGCTCCCCAGATGCAAACCTCCTCAGATAGCACTAAAACAGAAAACGAAGTGTAAGTTTCAATGCATCAAATGAAAGAAACTTAACACACACAAAGGAAATTGTTTACCTTGGCAAAATCTTCGCTGTACTTGATAACATGCGAAGCACCATCCCTAACTGCGGCCATATTTTCCTCGAGAATGGTGGATGGGCACAAGTGATTCTCATGATCTAGCAAGGAGTAGCAGCCATACTGGGAGTCATCCAAACTGCAGTTGGGACAGAATGGGAAGGAATTTCTCTTGATTATAGGAGCTCTGTCCGGCTGAGGGGTCGACTGTGTCTCGAATCTGGCCTGCTGAGTAGTCCAGTAAGCAACCCAATTTTTGGAGAAGCGACCTGCACGGCCACCTGAAGGTTGAACACAGGGCAAGTTGCTCCTCAAGATCGTTTGGCACTCGCCAGACAATAGCCGCTTGTAGCAGCCTCTTACGATGGATCTAGGCCAAACTGAGGGCGCCACTGCATCAAAGCCAAACTGGGGAGAAACGCGAGTTGGATCGACATCCACTGTTATCCTCTCATACCTGGGAGTAAGCTCAGGAACATGATCCGCAAGAGCAGGAAGAGAACCCCTTAGACACCAGCAGAAGAATTCGTGGTAGCGCTCATGAGAGCGCTCATGAGAGCGCTCATGACCTTCGAAAAGGAGATCTTCTGAGAAAGCAATAGATTTGGCGGGATACAGCTTCGGGAACTGTGTACGAGAGAATCCTGCAAAGAGAATTCAATATACACCAAGAGTAGGGGATAGAAAGGACACAGGAAGTGTAGGGTTGTGTGTAGGGAGAGAGTAAGACAATAGCACTGTATGAGAGAGAGAGATAATTTTGGCAGAGCTTCCGCGTATATCAGGTAGGTCCGCCCTTGTATGGAAGGGTTAACGATCCTATATATAACAGAGAATGTGACCGTTGTAGTGTGGTTAATGCGCCCTTTAATGGCGGCTTAATTAGCTTAACCACAACGGCACGTTCGTCCGCGTATATAGGGACCGTTACGGCACGTTACCCGCGTATACCGGAACCGTTACGAGGTTGACCGAGTTGACCGGGTTTATGGAGCTCATGCCATAAATCTCTCAAAGCAGTTACTAGGGGTCGCGCGCAGGCTTGGTTGTCGCTCGCGCGCGACAGGACTTACTCTAGCCTCCAAACCACTAAGTCCCTACAAGTCCCGTGTGGTGGTATGCGACGGCCCTGTCTCGCAGCCCCCACGTGGATCAGCGCGGCTGGTGTTCCAGTGTGTGTGGAGCACAGCTAGGTGTGCTAGATGGTCGCCACGTGGCTAAGATCTGCCTGTCTGGAAAGCACTATCTACATTAGCCCCCTTTCTGCGCGTGAAGACGCATAGCCGGATAGACTTCAATGCGCAGGAACCAATGTACGCGTCGCCGCCACGCACCAATTCAAATACACGCAAACTCAGCCCCCGTGCGTGTCATTATGACCTAAAATCCCTAGAGTCGTGCCTTATGGTTTTTTAGGGTTTTAGGCATGACGTCAGCATGTCCTATGATTGCGCGATTCGACGGTGACGGTTGCGATTCGACTACTGAAAGGACGCAACCCCACATTGTTTTTTGGATAAATACTCCGTACTCTCCATTGTTTGCAAAGCATCACTTCTTTCTATTAAAGTGAATGATACCCGGAAGCCTTCAAGAGCAGATCCAAGTGATTAATCATCAATTCTTTCTTGTCAATCGTCTTCTTTAACTGGCTTCATCCAAGCAAGCTCTACCAAAACAAGGTTGGCTTTGCTCAATTCCCCTTTAATGTACTGATATATGCTTTAAACTGTATTGGATCTGCAAACCCATGACTATTTGAAACATGCCATTCGTCGGAAACTGCAAAGAAACCTTGTTCTTTAAACCCAGGACTGATTTAATCCCCAGATTGTAAGGGTTTTGAATGTGGGGTTTCTGAAATTCCCAGCAATGTAAATGATTCTGAACTTTCAAACCCAAAATTGACACTGAACTGTTCATCTTCTCTTTGACAAAACATCGTTGCTTCAAACTGAACTGAAATTCGAACTGATTCTTCGAACTGATTCTTGAAATTCAAACTAAAGTATGTGTGTTTCTCCCCCCTTTTTTCTTGCTTTTCCGCAGGAATGGCAAAGACAAAAGGGACAAAGCCTGTTAAAGAGGTCGAAGAAATACCTGATCTTCCCCAAACCTTATGGCGGAAGCCCCTTATTTGGGCGGAAAAGACTTTTACCATGCTAGGGTTAAGGTGAAGAACCTGCCAACTCCCGTTCCTCCTGAAGAGTTGCAAACATTGACCCCACCTGTTAACGCAACCATGCTTCAATTGATCGATTCCAAGGATGTAGTTCGATTGAGGGTTGAAAATGGGTTTTTCCCGCATACTGCAATTTCCACTTAAGCGTTTGTTCAGAAATTGGACTTTATGGATGAGTGGATTGACCACGTATTGACCCACCATGCCATCGCATTGAACAATGCTGGCATATATTTCTTAGTCCGTGCTATGAAGGGTGCTGCCGTGAAGTTGGACCAGTCCATGCTTCTAAACGTTCTTTCGCGCTATTCGCCTGCGACTAACACATTTCACTTTGCTGAGTTCGAGGCTGCTACAAGCGGCTGCTGTCTGGGGAGTGCCAAACGATTCTGAGAAGCAACCTTCCCTTTGATCAACCTACAGGTGGCCGCGCAGGTGGCTACTCCAAGAATTGGATTGCTTACTGGACTACCCAACAGGCCAGATTCGAGACACAGTCGACTCCTCCTCCCAGCAGGGCACCCGTGATCAAAAGAAATTCCTTCCCCTTCCGTCCTAACTGCAGCTTGGATGACTCCCAGTACGGCTTCTACTCGTTGCTGGATCACGAGAACCACTTGTGTCCTTCCACCATCCTTGAAGAAAAGATGGCTGCAGTTAGGGAAGGTTCTTCGCATGTCATCAAGTACAACGAAGATTTTGCCAAGGTAAACAGTTTGCTTTGCGCATGTTGAGTTTCTTTACTCTGATTTGTTGAAACTTATGTTCCATCTTCTGTTGCAGTGCTATGTGAGGAGGTTTGCATCTGGTGAGCGTTCCAAGTCGCTGATTAACACCATTGTTGCTGCGTGAAGGCAGGGTGAACCAATTTTGCTAGCAATGAGAATGGCCCCCACAATCGAGACCCAAATTCGCGAGGTAATGGACGCATTTGCTGACTCGCTGATAGACAACACTCCAGCTCTGTCTCATCCTAGGGGCACTCCGTCTCCTCCTGCAGACATTGCTCCAAGAGCAAAGAGACCAAGGCAGAAGGGAATCACAATCTCTTCCCCAAGGAGTGCTCCAGCTTCCTCTCCTGCAAAGTCCCTTACTTCCAAGGACAAAGGCAAAGGTCGCATGCCAAGCGAAGCGCGGAAAGAGCTCGCAGTCGAGACTTTTGTTCCGTTTGGTCAGGAGGAAGAGGAGGATGAGAGAAGGGAGGTGAGAGAGAGAGGTGATGATGAAGAAGAGGAGAGAGTCGAAGATGACAGAGAAGAAGGAAGAGGTGAGATACAAGAGGAAGATTCGGAAGGTATCTCTAATAATCTTATCTTCTCATTATCTTAGCTCTCGCCGCCTTATTGAACAGTTTGTTCTTTCGCAGATGATGATGCAGAAACTATCATCATCCTTCTAGCCAAGAGGCAGAAGAGGGGTTCCCACTCGGGTGTGTCCAGTGAAGCCATAGATGAGGACATCCTTGCTGAGTCTAGAAGTACAGCTGTGGAGGCTGCTGAGAGAAGAAGGAAGCGAGAAGAAGATGAGATTGAGCGCATAAAACAAAGGAGCTTGGAAGAGCAACATGTTGACGACTTGGCGCGGCAAACCGATGAGGAAGATGCTGCTCAAGTGGATGAAGAAGATGCAGCTCAAGAGGAAGATGCGGCTCAAGAGGAAGATGCGGCTGCTCTGGAGCAGGCTCAAGCTGATTTCGAGGAAATCGCAGGTGGTAAACAAGGTGAGATTTTTAACCTCGCTGTGAATTATCAAGAGGTGATTAGAGGTGCATTGAAGCAGGGCTTGTCAAAAGCTGACATCCGCCAGTGGCTAGTAAGAAAGTGCGGTGAACCTTCAGGTAATCATTTAAACAGTGTTTGTGAACTAGGCTTAGTAACCCAAGCATCATCATAACCGGTTTCTTCGCACCCCAGGTCACGCTCACCTTAAGGATATGCTTAACGAAGATACATTAATAGGACATGGTGTCGCGTCCTTAGCATATGACGATGATGAAAAAATCCCACCTTCGCGTGGAGGTGCTCGCTCTTAGTTTATCAACATAAAATATTGTATGACACAAGTTACCTCACATTTTCCTGTCTTATATCGCAGTCGATGCTGATGAGGCCATGCTGGAACAAAGGAGTCAACCCTCTGCATCTTATGTCCCAGAGCGAAGTTCTCATGTCGAGAAGCCTGTCGCAGTTGCTGAGTATGCAGGAGAGCCCTTGGAGGACGTCATCGAAGTTTCTGATGATGTCGAAGCTGACACCGTGCTGATGGAGGAAGATACTAATGCTGCAGCTGAAGAAATGGAGACAGATATTGCTGAGACTGAGATTCACGAGCAGGTCACGGAAGATGTAGCATCACATGCGAATGTGAATGTTCATATGGGTGCTCCCGAGCCTCGCGAGCCCCTCACACCTGAAGGAGTCCCTGATCGAGCAGCAGCTACTGCTGTTGCCATTCCTCCAATAGAGATAGAGCCTCCAGAGGTTCCCCAAGCATGGAGTTTTTGGGGCTCGCAGGTGGGAGCTGCAATTGCGCCTGTGGCGGCCTATACCCTTCCTGCCAACTATGAGGAGCTAGAGCTCGCAGCTGATAGACGAGCACTGGAGCGAGGAAATATTTCAACTGCTCCAGCAATGCGCATTCCCTCTTTGCGGGAGATCCTTGAAGGAACTGGTATGTTACCATTTTTCGCATTCTTCACTTGTTCGTTTACAAGTTTTATGCTCTAAACTTGAATCATCTCTATCAGGGTTGAAGCAAGCTGATGTGGATTGGCTAGTTCGGATGCGTCTCTCCTATCCTCGGTCATTTGCGAGGTCTCTAGAGATAGAACCTTTTAACAGGAGGCTGTTCTTGACTTAAGCCATATGGATTCTGGAGCAGCTATCTGCGGCCACCCCTGCGACCATTTCTCCTCAGAGTGCGCAGCTGCTTTACAGCATGTGCCAAGGCCTTCAAGCCAAAGTTCAAGGCAAGCTGGGTGACACGATTTCTTACATGTATATGCAAGTGCACGGTCTAAGTAATAAAGATGAGTATTAAAACTCGGGTTGTCGAACCCACAGGGACAGTCTCTAGATTATTTAGCTAAACGATAAATTTAGAGTTGAAGTAACCAGTAGGAAAAAGTTGTGATTTAAGAATTTGTCACCCTCAAACAAGTGACTAAAATTAAATAAACAAAACTAAACTAATATTTTTATTATTTTTTTAATTAATACGAATATAGAGAACACTAGATAATCCATGGGTCCCCTAGGGTACTTAGACGTTTCCGGATTACGTTTGAAACACACTACTCATGTTCAGTCAAACCGGGTAATAGCACTTACAATCTTCTTTCGATCTCATGTAATTATACGTTTCGGTCTACTTTGGGTCCTCTCGGTCCACCTCTGTCTACCGTTACGTTCTAGTCAGCTAGCCAACTTCGTTCACCGGGTCCTGTCACTCCACCGGTTTCACTCAAACCTAACTAGTCCAATCGCAACAACCCACAAACAGTCATTCAAGTCTCTATCTCCTATCGGTCTCAAGAAACTACAAGAATGTCAACAAAGTTCTTCACGAATCCAGGTTTAGTTCAGTGTCGTGAAACAACCTAGATAACTAGCATGATTAGGGTGATCAATCCACACACACTAAGAATTGAGAACAAGAACGGAGTTGATAAACATGAACATGAAATAGAATTAAGTTCAAAACGTGAATCAACACATTAATTCGGAAAACATCAAAGCTTAAAACTCTAGGTTCTCCATAAAACTATCTAGCTATGAAAACTACTCAAATATAATGACAATAGAAGCTAAGAAGTTCATAGTATTGAGAAAGGATAGAAAAGATAGGAGGGATAGTCAAACTCGTGACGAAATTCGCGTTCCGGCAACTCCGGCGTCGTTCTCCATGACCCTCTTCTCCCCTAGCCTTCTTGATCGTTCCCCAGCAGCTTCCCCGTCTGTTTTAGGTCCGAGAATCCGTCCTTTATTGCCTGGGCACGCTTTTTAATGAAATCTGGCCGAAATTGCACTTCAGCCCCTCTACTTTGTAATTCCCGGACATAATTATTTGCTGATCTTGTGCGGGCTGTATATCCCTCATACGGACTCGTCATCGGGCCTACCATATATAGTTGGAAAGCTACGGATGTCTAATTTCCAATGCCGCAGGCCTTGCTCCAAAATTCTTTGTAGATTTTCTTGTGCATCGAAAATAGTGCAGGCTGGTCCTGTGCGACTTTTCCAACTTCGCTTCGTTTTTGCGTCTTCTTTTCTCCTCTTCATCTAGCTCCATTCCAAGCATCTCCAAGCCCCTCATAATATCCATTGCAAATATTTTACCTGATATACACAAAACTAAACAACCCGTGCAATTATCATTGCAAATATGAGAGAAAACATGCACAAATAGGCTAGAAACACAACTTTTCACTCTTAGGCTTATAAATCGTCAAATTCACATATTTGTGCAAATATAACATATAAATCATGTGAAATAAGCCTAATACAAGTAATATGGAAGTATAAAAATAACTTCTAAAAGAGAGTTATCAAATACCCCCAAACTTACCTTTTGCTCGTCCCGAGCAAAATCTCATTGAAAGTCCCTCACACTTTGATTTCAGTCCACCGTTTTGCATACAATTTCACTAGCCATGTGATACAAACAACTCACACACACGACTATGCAATCTACATGCTCTAATGCAACTCGATATTTCACAATGCAAATATTTAAACAACATTTTTTTTCTTTTTCTTTAGAGATCGGGCAATCTCGCTATCACTAACCAAACTCATCAAGTTCTCACTAGTCTCTTTTGAAATTTCACAACCAATAGCAAGAAATTGAGATAAAATGATCCTACGCACAAGTTCACTATGGGGTCCCCAAACATCTACCATAATCAATCCAAGATTCGGGCACGTTCTTTAGCTCAGAGGGCCTAGGCATCCTTAATCCTGTGATAGTCTTTCGTCGCCAAGTCATTTGAGGTTTTCAGACCCTCTTAGCCATTATTGCATTTGAATACAAATTGTCCCTGTTAAGGGAGACACAACTCCGTGTAATACAGCTTGACTTTAATTTTCCCTAGTTGCTCTAATTGGATTGAATCCAAATTACCCGCGTAAACGGAGGCACATTAGGCTGTTCACCGTATCTAGTCCAAGAGAAGATTTTTATTTCTTTTGTTTTTCATTCTCTTCTATTTTTTTTCAACCGTGCATTAGAGCTACTAAGTGTGGGCTTTTTCGGTTAACTCTTGAAACCGCCGTAAGGGATGGTGGTGTACACTCCCTAACTTCGCTTAGGCTAAAGCAGTGTACCACATGGAACCGACTCTACACGAAGGTCCACCTCAGATTTACAAGAGGCCACAAGTTTCCACCGAAAACAGACTATTCAACTCCTAAAGACTAAATCCTCCTAGCACAATAAAGGAACTAAAGGTATGCCCTCGTCTTCTTTCCACTTTTCCATGAATACCCGGGACATCCTTTCGTGAAACAGGTGCGCAAGATACTAAGAATTAAAGACATCCCTACTACGGTGCTTCCTATTCATTGAGACTCTTTCATTGAACTCTCTCTGGTTTCAAGCTTCATCAATTGCCCATATTCTCAAAAATTTTAAATTTTTATGGATTTTTCTCTTTTCTATTTTTTTTTCAAATTTTCTCATATTTTCCTAGACTCTACATGCATTGGCCAACTCAACTAATCACATACACTGGGTAGGGTGACTCAATAATGTAAAAGTGCTAACAATGCATAACATACACAATCTAACACAATACGACAATATAATAAAAACACTACTAACCACACTACTCACAATACTAACACAATCTACATGTAACAAGGCTATGCAAAACAGACATGGCTAGAAAAAATATACACAAACCCCCCCACACTTAAGCGTTTCGTTGTCCTCAACGAATTTAGAGATAAAGTTGGAGGTCTCCTCACTTAAATGTGTAGGCGGTGGATTTTTACAAGTATAGCTCAAAACTTAGACACTGAGAGAGTAAGAGATAACTGAGGTGCCCGGACCTACATGGGCACCCTGTCCGCGAAACTGCAACAAGAAGGGGTCCAATGGACCGTTGACAGTTTCTCTCGCCGATGACGATCATCTAAGCAATCCCCAAGCTACACCATGCTATAATGTAACTCCCCTAAGGTCACGTGTGCCTCGCACACCGGGGTAGATTGCTCCATCCTGAAAATAATGCACAAAAAATCCCCAACTCCCTCAAGAGTTCCCATGTGGTTCAAATGTGCCATGGCACACTGGGGTAGATTCTTTGTAACATTACCTGCAAAACTAGACAACTCATCAGTCCCTCTCTCTCACCTCTCAAAATTATGTATGGAGAGCTAAAACATAAATAAAACAAATAACATCCTACTCTACATTGGGTTGCCTCCCAAGAAGCGCTTGTAATTTAAGATTGACGGACCGACCCGGTTACCTCAACCGACATGGATAGTGGATGAACCTTTAACTCTCCACTTATTCTTCTTCCACCATCTCTTTTCTTGAACTTCACGTGCACCCCTGTGTTGTGCAGATGGTGGAGAAGTGTAGAAGCTGACTCTTTTCATCTTGCATTTTTTCTTCTTTATCAACTTCCACCAAGTGCC
Source organism: Linanthus parryae (assembly GCA_023055425.1). Classification (NCBI taxonomy): domain Eukaryota; kingdom Viridiplantae; phylum Streptophyta; class Magnoliopsida; order Ericales; family Polemoniaceae; genus Linanthus; species Linanthus parryae. Next base: position 16,672,385 of record JALGPY010000012.1, on the reverse strand, counting down.
ACTGGGCTCAAATGCATCATGCTCCATAAAGTCATCCCAGTAGTATCTCTCTGGTGCCATATGCTCTTCTAGTGACCCATGCAACTCACCCCCACACTTGTTGGTTTCAAATTCCTTGACTATGACATGTATATCATCATCAAAATGGCCCATAGAACAAGAATTTGAAAACTCAATAGCACTGAGCACAAGTGTTTCAAGCTTCATCATTATCAGCACACCATAAGCTTCCAATGTCGGTGTCTTCCCATTCATGCCAAGGATGTGAGGGCGCCTGCGGTTTTGGCTCGCAATACGGCAGGTCCTCCCATCTTGGGCACACAGGTCCACCCTGGTCTAAATCAGAGTCTGAGTCCTCATAAATGGCAGAGTCCACTAATGATTCCTGGATACAGCAGTCTTCGCTCGGATCAGGTATCTCATCTTCCACTTGTGAGGTGATGATGAAGGTTCAGTTTTAGGCTCACTATCATGTGGCAAGGGCTCCTCTTGTGGCTCTTGACTAATTGATTCCCCTGTCACTAACAGTTTCTCAACTCGTTCCTTTATCCTCTTCATCATCTCCCTAGCGTATTCCATACCTATGGCTGAATCGTCTTGTGGAAATTGTTTAGCCACAGATAAAAAATTAGAGCACACCTGGACGTCCTCCATAATACTGCGTCGTTCTGCCATAATCGCTGGTGAGTCTTCCTGGTGCTGATGAAACTGTGGTGAATCAAAAATGCATGCGTCTTTATACTTGTGATCCTTCTTGCATTTATAGCACCAAATCACTGAGCAGTCATCTGTGGGCCAAACTCTGCATCTAGCACAATAGTATGGGTAATCCGAGATCCCCTCATAATTATCCTCGCTCGACATGCTCATTATGTCTCTTGCTTCCTGTGTCCATGCGAAAACAAACTCACAAGATACCCGTGAAGCACGGAGATAGAAAAAAAAAATTACAAAACTAAAGAAATTCTCTAAACTAACTCCTAACTAAATAATCTACCGCTCTCCCCGGCAACGGCGCCAAAAACTTGACACGATTTCTTACATGTATACGCAAGTGCACGGTCGAAGTAATAAAGATGAGTATTAAAAATCAGGTTGTCGAATCCACAGGGACAGTCTCTAGATTATTTAGCTAAACGATTAATTTAGAGTTGAAGTAACCAGTAGGAAAAAGTTGTGATTTAATATTTTGTCACCCTCAAACAAGTGACTAAAATTAAATAAACAAAACAAAACTAATATTTTTATTATTTTTTTAATTAATACGAATATAGAGAACACTAGATAATCCATGAGTCCCCTAGGGTACTTAGACATTTCCGGATTACGTTTGAAACACACTACTCATGTTCAGTCAAACCGGGTAATAGCACTTACAATCTTCTTTCGATCTCATGTAATTATACGTTTATGTCTACTTTGGGTCCTCTTGGTCCACCTCTGTCTACCGTTACGTTCTAGTCAGTTAGCCAACTTCGTTCACTGGGTCCTTTCGGTCCACCGGTTTCACTCAAACCTAACTAGTCCAATCGCAACAACCCACAAACAGTCATTCAAGTCTCTATCTCCTATCGGTCTCAAGAAACTACAAGAATATAACCAAATTTCTTCACGAATCCAGGTTTAGTTCACTGTCGTGCAACAACCTAGATAACTAGCATGATTAGGGTGATCAATCAACACACACTAAGAATTGAGAACAAGAACGGAGTTGATAAACATGAACATGAAATAGAATTAAGTTCAAAACGTGAATCAACACATTAATCCGGAAAACATCAAAGCTTAAAACCCTAGGTTATCCATAAAATTATCTAGCTATTAAAACTACTCAAATATCCTGACAATAGAAGCTAAGAAGTTCATAGTATTGAGAAACGATAGAAAAGATAGGAGGGATAGTCAAACTCGTGACGAAATTCGCGTTCCGGCAACTCCGGCGTCGTTCTCCATGACCCTCTTCTCCCCTAGCCTTCTTGATCGTTCCCCAGCAGCTTCCCCGTCTGTTTTAGGTCTGAGAATCCGTCCTTTGTTGCCTGGGCACGCTTTTTAATGAAATCTGGCCGAAATTGCACTTCAGCCCCTCTACTTTGTAATTCCCGGACAGAAATATTTGCTGATCTTGCGCAGGCTGTATCTCCCTCATACAGACTCTTCTTCGGGCCTACCATATATCGTTGGAAAGCTACGGATGTCTACTTTCCAATTCCGCAGGCCTTGATCCAAAATTCTTTGTAGATTTTCTGGAGCATCGAAAATAGTGCAGGCTGGTCCTGTGCGACTTTTCCAACTTTGCTTCGTTTTTGCCTCTTCTTTTCTCCTCTTCATCTAGCTCCATTCCAAGAATCTCCAAGCCCCTCATAATATCCATTGCACCTATTTTACCCGAGATACACAAAATTAAACAACCCGTGCAATTATCATTGCAAATATGAGAGAAAACATGCACAAATAGGCTAGAAACACAACTTTTCACTCTTACGCTTATAAATAGTCAAATTCACATATTTGTGCAAATATAACATATAAATCATTCGAAATAAGCCTAATACAAGTAATATGGAAGTATAAAAATAACTCCTAAAAGAGAGTTATCACTGGGCTTCGGGTATCTTATCAACAGAGTTACCCAGATTCGCGCAGCTGTGAATTTGAAGCGCGGCTTCCATAACCTCGCAGCTGAGGGGCAAAAGGTAGAGAAGCAAAGGCAAAAGGCTGACTAGGCTGTCAAGATCTTCCATGAGATGAGCACCAAGTACGAGCAGCTGAAGCGAGAAGTGGACCAAGTGACAAATACATCACTCTTGTTTTCTCCTGATGTCCCCCTGATCAAAGATTTATTTTGTTTTGAACAAAATGTTAAAACATTATTGTAATGTTGCTAGGGTTTCTCCCCCTTTTTTTTATTCAAGGCTTGAATGCCCGTTTTGCCCTTCCCGGGATTTGCTCGAATATTTTATGCGTATCAATTATGACGTCAGGTGGTGACATGCCCGCTTTGATTTTCGCGCTAACTGCTTATCAGATAAGCACGCTTTCCTTGGGAAGTCCATCCGTATCATGACCTTCCGTCATTAATTAGGGTACGCCACCGAATCGTCGTAGCCTTTAGTAGGGTAATTGAATATTACCTTTCTCAAGGCGTAAGCGATTGATTCTTACCCCCTTTTCCAAGCTTTGCTGACTCAGTTAGAGAACTGAAGGGTCTCCGTAGGCTCTATATAAACCCTGCCTTCTGCTGCTTGGGTTCTTCATCTCAAAATGTGGCTTGCCATGAGTCCTTACGACTGCTGGATTCAATGCTTGTTCTTTGTTGATTCATTACGAAGCTTATTGAACTTCATAACCATCGTAAAGAAGATGCACCTAATACCTCATGATTTCTCGAAGAATTTTCTTCGTCTATTATGTTTGCAGGTCGTATCTCCGGCTACCTCCCGGCGAGGTGCAGTGCCATACTGACCTTCTTACCAACTTGTAACGAACGGGGCGTTTCTCCTCTAGCCTTCCCGGAGGAGAACTGTTTTCCTCCACGTTCTTGAACTCGGGGTGGCGAGCCATTGTGCTCGTCTCCATGGACAAGGAGCCTCCTGCCCCAGGAGTTGCTGCTTGCCTGTTCTCCACCGCCGCATACGCCTGAACAGGTGGTTCATCTGGCATATCTCTTGGGGTGAAGACTAGACAGAGGCATTGTCAGATCCTGGGAGCTTGAAGATGGCGTCGCATAGCTTTTGTAGCGTTTGTAGGCCGTTCATTTTATAGTAAGACCTTTCTTGCTATAGATCTTTGTTCGCAGACAATTATGTCGCATAGCTTTTGTTAGGACCAGTAGGCCGATCATTTTACAGTAAGGATTTCCTTTCTGTACAACTTTCGCCCGTAGGCTGCTATCTAGATGAATTGTAAGTCATTTTGGCTATGTAATTAGCTCAGTCTGAGTTTTCGCATGTAAGCTGCTATCGAGACAGATAAATTGTAAGTCATTTTGACTCATAATAAAGCGTTTTGTATCATTTGCTGTTCTTGTTACAAAAAATTATAATATCGCACGCACGTTGGCAAACTTTGCCCTTTGTACTTGAATGTGTGCTTGACAAATTTTGCATTCGCGTGATGCGTTGTCACTATAGTTGGCTATCTAATAGATAGATTCGCAGATCATAAAGATCATACATTAGAGCTGCTATCTTTAGCAGGTAAGTTTTTAGATCGTTTGAGATCGCATTCGCACAGTGCTGCTATCTCAGCAGATAGGCTTGAAGATCACTTAAGATCAGATTCAAGTATGGCTGCTATCTCGGCAGATAGGCTTGAGATCAATTAAGATCATGTTCGCATAGTGCTGCTATCGCGACAGATAGGCTTGGGATCAATTAAGATCGCGTTTGCTTAGTGCTTCTATCTCAGCAGATAGGCTTAGGATCAATTAAGATCGTGTTTGATCAATGCTGCTATCTCAGCAGATAAGCTTTCACTATTGAGAAATGGAGAAGTAAATGAAGCGATAAAGACAGCCAAAATCATAAAATTCTTCCCATTTGGGAGAAGTCTTTTATTATAAACACTCTCATATGGGAGAGGCGAAATTACAATTCTCTCATATGGGAGAGAAGACGCTTGAGTATATGAAAATTCTAAGCATAAAGTAGGCATTGTAATGTAATGCATGAAATGGAAGAAGTTAAGGATAATACTTCTTAATCTAGCGCATGTTCACCGAGCTTGGGGTTGTGGCCGTCCCATGTAGTCTTTGTATTTTGCGGTATCCACTATCAAAGACCTCTTTGACTTCGAAAGGTCCTTCCCAGTTGGCTGCAAACTTTGGGTGAGCTGCCTCTCGCATGCAGTGATCCGATGCGCGCAAGACCAGGTCCCCAACTGCGAAATCTCAACGTTGGACTGTTTTATTGTACGCGCGAGCGATCCTCTCCTTGTACCATTTATTAGTTCGCTTAGCTTGCTCTCGCTTTTCTTCCAATAGGATCAAGTCATGATCGCGCTGATTCTCGTATAGCGCATGGAAGGCCAACCTTGCAGAGTTGATTTTCACCTCCGCCGGTACCACAGCTTCAGCTCCATAGCATAAAAGAAATGGGGAGACCCCTATAGGAGTCCTTGGCGAAGTCGATATGCCCACAACGCGAAGTTTAAAGAATCAGCCCATTTCTTGTGATCGTCTGCGACCATCTTGCTCAGGATTCTTAGTAGTGCTTTGTTGGTTGCTTCTGCTTGACCATTCCCTTTTGGATAATAAGGAGTAGAACATATCTTCCTGATATTGTACTCCGCTAGCTTTGCGGCTACTTGGCGATTGACGAAGGGGGTACCATTATCCGAGAGAATTGTGTTAGGAATTCCAAACCTGTATATGATGTTCTCTTGGATGAAATGGACTACACCAAGCGCATTCGCTGTCTTCAGCGGTATTGCTTGTACCCACTTAGTGAACAGCTCAGTCGCGGTGAGAATAAACTGATTCCCATGCGAGGTTGGTCGGATAGGGCCAACAAAATCCAGAGCCCAAGTGTGGAACGGCCATGGTGTTCCCAACGCATGTAGATCTACGGCAGTGGCATGTACGAGGTTGCCCTTGAATTGACACTCCTGACATCTTCTTACTTTAGCGCGGCAATCTGCCTCCATGGTGGGCCAGAAGTAACCAACTGTGAGAAGCTGTCTGTATAATTTCGCACCTCCCTGATGTTCCACTTGGTGAGAGAGGTCCATCACTTCTTGTGCTTCCCTACCGTCTAGGCATCGAAGTAAGTTACCCTCATGACCCTTTCGCCAGAGTATGTTTTCTTGCACCACGTACCGGGCTGCTTTCCGTTTTAGCTTTTAGGCTTCTTTTCTTGACTCAGGCTGGATTCCTTGTGTGAGAAAGTCGAAGAGTGGCCTTCTCCAATCCATGTCATCATCGACCAGGGCAACTGCTAGAGAGTCCTTGATCAATGCGCAACTCTCGCAGTTCCCTTGAATTAGCGCATCAGCCGTTGACATGCCCGGCCAGTCAAACCCATACCTTTGGGCCTTTCTATAGATTGACACCTCACTTTCCCCGCAAGTATGCTGGTGAATCTTTTCTAACAGCGCTTGTCCCTCCTGCTGCGAGACGCATCGCATGAGTATTCCCCCTGGGCCTTTATAGTAGAGAGTGTTGTCATGTATACAATACCCCTTGGTGGATGCCCAATTTTCCTTACTCGTTCCCTCTGCGATGGCTTGTAATATTGGCCTCCTCTAGTCTGCATCATCCATGCATTCGTCGGCGCATGTGTCCTCTGTCAACTCTGATGACATTCGTACTTCATTCGAGATTCTCGCGGGGCACTTGTCTGCACTAACCTTAGATCCAAGAGTGGCCAAAGCATCGACATGTCGATTGTCTGCTCTAGGTTTGTGTCCGTACCTGACGTCGCAGAATTGTTGCACCAGCTTCTGTACCAAAGTCCGGTAGGGCAATAGATTTTCTTCCTTTAATCCATACTCGCCTGAAGCTTGTTTGACGATTAGCTTGGAGTCCCCCATAATCGTCAAATTGCTCACTTCTAGTGCCCTGGCTGCACGGAGACCTGCGATGAGAGCTTCATACTCCGCTTCGTTGTTGGTGACTGCGAAGTCGAGTTTTGTGGACATCTGTATGACCTCTCCATCGGGTTTGGTCAGGACTATTCCAATTCCTCCACCCTTCCTTGTTGACGATCCATCAAAATAAAGCGTCTAATAGGGCAATTCAACTGCGTATATCTCGGGTCCCTCTAGTTCTTCCTCGATCATGGGCTCGTGACTGTTATCAGGGAACTGTGCTAGCAAATCCGCCACGGCTTGCGACTTGATTGCCCGCGGTCGAACACACGTGATGTCGTATTGAGAAATGGTCATATACCATTTTTCCAGTCTCCCGCCAGGGGAAGTGTGAGTCAAGAGGTACCGTATGGGATCACTCTTTGTAACCACTACCACTTTGTGCGAGGCGAAATAGTTCTTCAAATTTTCTGTTACAAAGAATAAGGCAAGGCAATGACGCTCAATATCTGCATACCTTGATTCTGCTGGTTGCACGATGCGAGAAATGTAGTAGATCGACCTTTCTTGCCCTTCATACTCCTGAGCCAAAAGTGCCCCTATAGACCTCTTTGTCGATGTTAGGTACAGCAAGAGCGGTGATCCGAGCTGTGGCGCGATCATTACCCTTTTTGACGTCAACAAGTCTTTTAGCCTTCCGAACGCGGCTTCATGTTCTGTGGTCCAGTTGTATACAGCATTCTTCTTGAGCATATCACTGAAACAGAAGGTTATTTCTGCGATCGCAGGGATGAACCTTCGCAGATAAGATAACCTCCCCAAGAATGTCTTCAGAGTACTCTGATTGGGCGGCGCCGTCATGCTGGTGATGTCTGATACTTTTGCGGGATCAGGCTCGATGCCTTGGCGATGTATTACACATCCCAAGAATTTCCCCGAGGTTACTCCGAACGCGCTTCTCATGGGTTTCATCTTTAGCTGGAAACTTCTGCATCTTTCGAATACTTTCCGCAGATCCTCCAAGTGGTCCCTTTCTTCCTTGGATTTGACAACCAATTCATCAACATAAAATTCCACTTCTTTATGCATCATGTCGTGGAACAGAGCCATCATGGCTCGCTGATAAGTCGCACATGCATTCTTGAGTCCGAAAGGCATAACCGTGTAATTGAAGACTCCCACTGGCGTGATGAACGCGGTTTTCCGTGCGTCTTCAGGGTCCATTTTGATCTGGTTGTACCCACTGAAGCCGTACATGAAGCTGAACATGTGATGACCCGCGGTCGAATCGATGAGTAGATCAATGTTGGGAAGCGGAAAATCGTCTTTGGGACAGAAACGGTAAAGGTCTCGGAAGTCCACACAAATGCGAAGCTGCCCATTCTTCTTCACCACAGGCACAATGTTAGCCAACCATGTAGGATGGTGATTTGACAATTTCTTGCTTGATTTTCACGTTGATCTCCGGCCTGAAGCTCCTTGTTCTCTGCTTTACCGGCTTAGACCCTAGGATTACATCTAACCTGTGCATAGTGATGCTCACGTCCAGGCCGGGCATCTCATCGTATTCCCATGCGAACACATCTTTGTACTTGGTCAGAAGCTGCAGCAATCTTTCCTCCTCCTCACCCGTGAGGTCTGCACTGAGAAAGACTGGCCTCTTCTTTTCTTCGCTTGGGCTTAGGAATACATCCTTCAGCTCCTGCTTTTGCGGTTTGGGCTTGTCCTCCATGCATTCGGGCGCCTCTTTTAGCCTCTCCTCTAAAACGCCTGGCGTTGGTTTGTCCAATTCCACAACCTGCTCGATTTGATTGATTTGCCCAGGGATATCCCCATGCTCGGGTAGGGGTATCCCCGCGCACCTTCATATGCGGTAACATTTCTTCCCGTTAGCGTAGAAGCTTTCTCTCTTTGCCTTCGGGATCATGTTTTTTCTATCCTTTTAAGGGTGTAAACATTCTTTCTTTGGTAAGCAATCCGCGGTGCCTCTTATCGCGCAGACGACTTTTCCTAGGCCTCTTCCCTTGTCACCATCACTCCTGCGGGTGACTGATCCTTGATGTCCTCCCATCGAGGCAAAGGAGTGGGGTTAAACGGCCCTGGAGTTTGTTCATCTGCCATTTCAGTGAACCATACTGCCTCGGAGAGGTGCGCCTCATCCAGATTGAAAGGGTTTACCGAAGCTGGTATCTCCACTACTCTGTCGTTCCAGATAGCTTTCATCACCTGGTGAGCTGTCGAGGGGACTGCATCGAAGCGATGAATCCAGGCCCGGCCAATGATCATATGATACGTAGTGTTCGCATCGATGACATAGAATTTGGCTGAACACTTGATTTTGCCAATCTCGACACCCAGACGGATCCATCCTATTGTCATCCTGGAGTCGCTTCCAAACCCCATCAGCGGGGATGGACGTCTGACAATCTTCTGCTCCGGGATTCCCGCCAGCATCAGGGTATTGAGCGGGACCACGTTAACTGCTGCTGTGGATGACGCGGATTACTAGCGCGTATTACGCAAGTGCACGGTCAAGTAGTAAGAGTGGAGTATTATTAGGACTCCAGGTTGTCGAACCCTCGAGGATAATCTCGCAACAAGTTTATACTTAACAATATAGAGTAGTTCACTAGGTAACTGGAGTACAAAGTGATGATTTGTGGTGTTGCCACCCCCAAACAAGTGGTTGCGATCAATAACAAAAATAATAGTAAACTGGAATTAAGAAGATTTCTTAATCAATTAATGGAGAGGACTAGGCAATCTCATTGATCACCTAGGGTTGTAAGCGATTTTCGGATTATCTGAGCAACATGTTAACTATATTCTAACTAAGCCGGGTAACAGCGCTGACTATCTCCTATCGGTCTCAAGTCATTCTACTTCACGGTAGACTACAATATCCTATCGGTCTCTTGTGTCTACCGGTCCGTTCTAGTAGGCTAACGACATGCACGACAACGGGTCCTGTCGGTCCACCGTTGCACGAAATAGTCGAATATCACCTACCGAATCTACCCACACTAGCCAATCCTAACACATCTCTTCTCAGTCTCAGTGATAGGGGATTGATGTTCAAGTCTCATCCTAGTTAGTAAGAATCACTGTCGCGCATTCACTAACTAAGCAGTGTTTCCGGTTAGCTACTCCATTAACACTGAGTATTAAGCACAATACATGAACAATTGAATTAAAGTATTGCTAACTTTAATCATGAATCAACTATTGAACAAACCCTAGTTCTTGAACCCTAGTTTATCTCCTAATCGTGTCACTCAATTAGGATACTAAAATCAACAAGAAACCAGAATTGATCAAAAGAAGAAATCGCGAAATCATGAAGCAAAGATCAAATCCGGAAAATATTCATCGTTTACATGAACCCTAGGCTCTCAAATCGAGATGCCTAGCAAAAGTGTTTAGCTACTCATAACTAAATAAGCAATACTCATGAGTTTCTCCATTAAAATTGAATAAGAAGAGTAGAAGAAATCAAACTCAAAGAAGCTTAAATGGTGGCTTCGTGTTCCTCTCCTCCTTCGTCTCACGTCTGTCTCATTCTTTTTCTTCTCACGTTGATGATGAATGTAGAATGGATCTCCTTGATTAATTGTAGTTTTAGGTCAAGTAGGAGAAGCAACCCGTGCGTCTCTCTTTTTTTTTCCTTCGTCCGTGTGATTTTTCTTTAAGGAGATCACATGATCTGAAATTCCTGATCATGCGATCTGGGGTGAGTTGCGTACAGGACTTGTTTTCCTTCAATCCGATCACACGATCTGCCAAAACCAGATCGTGCGATCTACTTAAGCTGAACGCACGATCAGCCACTCAAGTCGTGGAAACAGTGAGTTGCTCAATTTTCTCCTCCAAATTTATTCTAAGTCTTGCTCCAGATCACACGACCTCAGTTTTGCAAGTCGTGTGATCTTCTAATCTTGTCTTCTTCTCTCCAATCCCGAGCTTTGTCTCAATTTTCGAAGTTCGTTTCTCCTTTTCTTTCAATCTCCGAGTTACGTTTCCTGTCAAAACAACACGAAACACACCCGTGCGATCAAACGTGACAAAATATCATAAAATAACGCGAGAAACGCCCGGATTTACAATTTATCGCTCAAAGCTACTAAATTTCCTCAAGTTCATAGTGTATTTATAACATATTCTACCCGGAAATCACACAAAACGATAGCAAATTGTGTAAGAAATATAACTCTAATACAGAGTTATCAAATCCCCCACACTACCTTTTTACGCGTCCCGAGCAAAATTAAAAACATCTCCCACACTATGATTTTCAATCCACCGAATTGCATTCCACTCCCCTAGCCATGTGACACAAACAACTCACACACACGACTATGCAATCTACATGCTCCATACAATGCAACTCGATTATCAAACAATGCAAAAATTGAAACAACACAAAAATATTTTCTTTTTCTTTGTAGTTAGAGATTGGGCAATCTCAAAAAGTAAACCGGCAAGTCATAAGGCTCTCATATTCCCTCGGAAATTCTATAAATTTGGTGATCGGTAGAACTTGCGGCCAGTTTCGTTAAACAGAACGGGAACGAACACAAAATAAATTGCTTCCGCACACTCATCAAACGTATCCCTAGAACTTACCATCCGAGCTATTTATCCACGGGTTAAACTGTTGACGGCTTAGGACAGGTAGGATGGGATATTTAGAAGCGTAGTCCTAGACGTCATGATATAACTCACAAAACCCGATTCTCACACTCCCTCACCAAAATCCAAGGAACCACACTGAATCTCACTACTCCAGCCCTCATTCCCTCATTCTTGGTGCAACGCCGTTCTTGCGGCCACAAATGTGAAGTGATCTCGAACAATGGCTAGTCTCCCCAGTCTTCAATTTCAAGCTTGCTCCTTTATTCCCTTTCACTTTCAATTTCTATTTTACTTTCTTTCTTTCTTTTTTCTTTTTTTTCGTTTCCACACAATAAAATTAAGCACATGGAGCCGACAATACGATAGTAATATTCGTGGAGATCAAATGTCAAAATTAGATAACATGGGGGTGGAATGTGTCAAATCAGTGACGTAATAACATAGATGTCGACTGATAGCTCCTCACTAGGAGTTATCGGTTAACCCAATTTGAGGGGTATTTTCGTCCTAAATGAGCGTTTTAGTCGATTTCTGCCCCGTTTGACTCGGGAATTTACGGTTTGCTGTTTTTATCTCCTAGACGCATAAACTGCTTTATTTCACGCATATCGAGATATGATCACGGGTTTTGTTTCGTGTCGTTGATGCAGGGACAAGACTTGTGCAGGAGCCGGAAATGAAGCAGGCATGCGGGTGAAGGGTCCAAGAAGGCTGAGAAGCCGAGCATGCAAGTCAAGAATATTGGCACGTTTCCCGAGGAGATGGGCACGCATCCCGAGGAGCCTGGCACGCATCCCGAGGAGCAGTTTGGCACGCATCCCGAGACGGACGGAACACACTCCGAGAAGCTCGGCAGACATCCCGAGGAGTTTTGTGCGCAAAACGAGGAGGTAGTTACCTACGGAGGTAGCTACGCAGCTACCTACGCAGGTAGATACCAAGCTACCTACGCAGGTAGCTACGCAGCTCTCTTGCGCAGTTGGACCGTTTCCCGAGGCGGTGGCAGACGGCCTGTTTCCCGAGGCGGTTTCGGCCCAGTGGCAGTTTTGTATTTTCGGCAGTTTCCAGAAACGCCTCCAGCACTATATAAAGACTCGTTCAGTGCTCATCACAGGACACAACAACTTACTGAAGGAGATCGCAGAGCACTCTCGGTGAGCACGGAAGCAGGAATTCAGAATCTACAGCACGCGTTTGATTTCACTATCTCTCTTATTCAGAAACGTTGTTATATAATTATGTCACTTAGTAGCTAAACCTTTTACCTAGGTTCTCGGTGAACCTAGGGTTTGTATCCAGATTTTATTATAAACGTTTGATTATGGATTCATGATTGTCATCTTAAATTCAGCAGCTTTTTCTGTTATTCTGTCTTTGACTGTTATCATATATGCATGATCGGAGTCGCGAACCAGAATTGCTATAGACTCGAGCCTGTAGGTGAAAACGTCAGGTTAGGGTTAGGAAGAAAAGACAGGATTTAGTACCTTACCCTGATGGACCGACCAGAGAAAGGGAGATAGGGCTAGAATAGAAAAACGTGAGACCGACTGTTGGAGAATCTGACCCGGGCCATTAGGACAGGTTAGAAACCCTAACAGGCTTAGAACGAGACTGCAGACTTAGGCAGCTTAACAGGAATCCGAACGTCTGTAGGATCGGGATTACGTGTGGAATCTGAAAGGTTACTGCACAACCGGTACGTTGCACAGATAACGAGACTGCTGAGTGTTTTCATATCAAACCGAAAAACGTATAATCTGTAGAAACCCAAGGGGATCCTGGAGCCTAGTTCCCATCAACCCTAGAGTACAAAAAGCAAGTTTATTCCAGAAAACGTCACAAAAAATATATTTACGTTTTTGCGTTTTTAGTTTTACATAGTTCCGTAACAACAAACACAACCCCTTTTCCTCCTTTTTTTACACTTTGTCAACCAAAACTGATTACTCGAGAAAACCCGAGACAGTCCCTGTGGGATCGATAACCCGAGTTGAAATACACCCGGTAATACTTGATTTCGTATACTTGCGAATAGCCCGTAATTTGCGCATCATCGACACCCCCACACTTGATGCAAAGCAAATCACGAACCCAGTAGTCAATGTGTAAACGTGCTTTTCCAACCGATCCTCCTCATCACCTAAGATATAGAGAATATAAATGAAGCATAGGCACGACCTCCTATAAGATCAACCAACCCCCACCCCATTACGTGCATAAAGAATATCCCGCACTACGGCACTCCACCTGTGATCGTGGTGTAAGGACACGACTCACCGCCACACCTAAGTGTGATGCCGTATCTAACTCACCCTCTTATCCCCTCAAAAGACGACATGTAAGAGAATCCACGTAAGATGTATCAATTCAGCACGCCCTCATTGAACCTCCCTAACTCGGCTCCCTCTATCATGACGCATAGGAAAGGGCCATTCTAACAAGTGATGAAAGTCACAATGAAAGGCTTCCTAGGCTAGAGGCTGTGAATAAAAGGGGTAAACGGATCAATAGGGATAACTAGTGGACCTAGGAGATGGAGACGGGACGTGAGGCCCCCATAAAAATCACTCGCACAGCTGTTCCATTGCCACTACGAGGAGGGTTGACGACTACCTAAGTGACGGTGGTGTAGCGCTAGTAGGATAACCAGTCTGAGAGGCAGCTACTCCCATTTCTAATGTGCATTAGCCCTATAAGTCTTCCTACTCCAGATTCTCGCGTCTACCTCACCTCAGATTTACATACTCCTAAGGAATTCTATCATTAAGCCCTCTCCACATTCACTCTCTTTGATTGCCCTTTCTCAAAAGTTTTCATTTTTTTATGATTTTTTAATTTCCTAACTCTAAATGCTTTTGGCCAACTCGATTAAGCACATGTTTTGGGTAGGGGACTCAATAAAGTAAAAGTGCTAATAAAATGCATAAACTACACAATCCTACCACAAACCAACACAATAAGAACACATAACTATATGTAACAAGGCGATGCAAACAAAGACATGGCTAGTGAAAGTAGATACAAACCCCCCACACTTAAGCGTTTCGTTGTCCTCAACGAATTTAGAGATAATGAGGGAGGACTCATCGCTTAAATGTGCAGGCGGTGGATTTCAACATTTATTGCTCAAAATGTAGATTAGAGAGAGTGTTAGAGGTACCTGGGTGCCCGGACCTACATGGGCACCGTTTTCGCGAAATTTCAACAAGAAGGGATCTTGTGGACCGTTGACAATTTCCGGAGAAGTCTCTTTGCGCCCGGATTCCGATGTGCGGATAAGATATAAACTGTAGCCCTCTCATGCGTGTGGCACTCAACATATTGAAACTGCTCCTCGACCTCGAGCAATTATCTATATCTTTTATGAATACTCCTGTGGGGCTTTTTCTTTCCACGATTTCGTGCAATCTCTAGCACGCACATCAAGACGGGGAATCCGGTGCGTCTTCTGTACCTGTGTCCCTGCACACTGATTGAAAAAATAGTCCACTCTCTCTCACCCTTCATAGTCAAATATAGAGAAATCATAAATAAATAAAAAACAAAAACAAAACGCATCCTACTCTACATGGGTTGCCTCCCAAGCAGCGCTTGTAATTTAAGGTCGACGGCCCGACCATGTTACCTCTGCCGCCTCACGAGGGTGGTCTGGCACTTTGTGCCGCTTCCAACTTTGCTTTCCTGTGCTGAATTTGAAGCACTGCTTCTTGTTCTTGCACAGCTGATGGCTTGTTCCTTTCCCAATAATTGGGTGGATCCCCTTGCGACACTCTGGGATTTGGCGCTTCACTGGCACAAAAAATGGAACCCCTGGCTGATACTCCCACGAGTATTGGGGCGTCGGTTTGAAGAACCGAAAAGTCTCCATGTCATCATTGACCCTCATAATCAGCTCCCCATTCTCTACGTCAATGAGAGTACGACCTGTCGTTAGGAACGGCCTACCCAGAATTATAGGCACATCACCTGCTGACATGTCTAGTATGACAAAATCAGCCGGAATTATCAAGCTGCCAACTCTCACAAGGACATCCTGTATCATCCCACATGCTCTCTTGGATGATTTATCTGCAAATTGGAGAGTGATACAGGTTCTTGGAGGCTCCCCCACACTTAGCTTTTTGAATACCGACAACGGCATCAAATTCACGCTCGCTCCCTGATCAAAAAGAGCCCTTCCAGTGTAGGCGTCACCCAAGGTAGCTTCAATGAAAAAACTAACTGGATCCTTCTTTTTCTTAGGTAGCCCATGCAAAGCACATGAACTAACCTGTTCATTTAAGTTCACTCTTTGAAATTCATCCACTGCTTTTTTACCTAGGACTGCATCTTTAATAAACTTTGCATATTTTGGCATCTTTTGAAGTGCCTCAATCAACGGAATATTAATGTGCAATTTTGAGAAAATGTTTAGAAAGCGCCTGTATTCCTCAGAGTCGTCTTTCTTCTTCATAGTACGCAAAGGAATTGGTAGTTCCGGAGAAGAAGAAGGAGATGGAAGTGGTACCTCAGTAGATTTCTCTACATCCTGGTGAGTCATGCCCTTTGATTGGGGGATCATGACAGGTGTCTTCTCAGAATCGAATACTTCATGTTCCTTTACCTTAGATGCCGTAGCTCTGGCATGACTCGGATATGGTGGATCCTCAAGTGCAATACCACTTCGAGTTGTGATGGCTTGAGCTTGCTCCTCAGAAGTATGAACAATGTTGCTTGGTGCTCTTTGTTCGATTTTCTCTTTCAGATATTCTATTTTTGCTTGAGCCACCTGAAGTGAAATTGCTAAAGAGTTGACATGTGTGGACATGTCCGTCATGTGCTGAGCCATTACCTTTATTATCCCTGTCATCTCGGTCAAATCTGAAGGTGGTACTGGCTGCTGCTGATGCATCTATGGACTAGCTACTTCATGCACTACCTCCACCGCATTCCCCTGAACCATGCTATGTGCCAGTGAGCTATGCTTCATCGGTTCTTGATGCTGGCACTCATAATACAAGCTCTCCTCTTGCTCAACCACACGTCTTATCAACTCATATGCACCCTCCACATCACATTTGAACAAGAATCTGCCTCTAGCTTCCAAATCGATCCTGTTTTTATCAGCCTTGTCAAGCCCATTATAGAATACCTTAATGATATGAGCTCTGTCAATGCCATGATTGGGGCATTTACGCAACAATAAAGTGAGGCGCTCCCATGCTGTGATGAGTGATTCATTCTGCTTTTGCTTGAAATTCCATATCTCGTTCTGCAGCTGAATCATACGTGATATTGGAAAGAATTCGCACATAGACTGAGAGAAACAATCTTCCCACGTTGTGATTGAGTTGGAAGGCAAAGAATCCAGCCAATCTTTAGCAGTTCCCGTGAGGCAGTGAGGAAATAACAACAGTTTAAGTGATTCAGCAGTGACCCCCTTGTAGTGTATTACCTGGAATGTGTTCTAAAATTTTCCGATGAACGCATGAGAATCTTCATCATTTGTGCCAGAGTAGGTTCCCATCTCTTGTATGAACTGAATTGTGGAGAGCTTGAGGAAGAAATTTTCTGCTTGAATTGGTGGCGCCATAATAGCTGGCTCAGTTCCTTTCAGGTTCGCCTCAAATGCCTGGATGATCGTTTTCCCAGACTTGTTATATGGCTTTGAGTACTGCCTAGCCATTGTTGCCCGTAGTAATTCTTCAGCTTCAATTAACCTGGCTTCCATCTGTTCTCGGGTGGGGCTACTCTGCTCTTCGCCCTCTGCCATCGTTACCTGAGAACACAGCACTAGCAAACCCGTGAGGTAACAGAAAGCGAACAAAAAATAAATAAAAAGTAAACTAAACTAATTGTTAATTAAAGACTTGTTAACCGTTGTCCCCAGCAACGGCGCCAAAAACTTGACGCGGATTACTAGCGCGTATTACGCAAGTGCACGGTCAAGTAGTAAGAGTGGAGTTTTTTTTAGGACTCCGGGTTGTCGAACCCTCGAGGACAATCTCGCAACAAGTTTATACTTAACAATTTAGAGTAGTTCACTAGGTAACTGGAGTACAAAGTGATGATTTGTGGTGTTGCCACCCCCAAACAAGTGGTTGAGATCAATAACAAAAATAATAGTAAACTGGAATTAAGAAGATTTCTCAATCAATTAATGGAGAGGACTAGGAAATCTCGTTGATCACCTGGGGTTGTAAACGATTTCCAGATTATCTGAGCAACACGTTAACTATATTCTAACTAAGCCGGGTAACAACGCTGACTATCTCCTATCGGTCTCAAGTCATTCTACTTCACGGTAGACTACAATATCCTATCGGTCTCTTGTGTCTACCAGTCCGTTCTAGTAGGCTAACGACATGCACGACAACGGGTCCTGTCAGTCCACCGTTGCACGAAACAGTCGAATCTCACCTACCGAATCTACCCACACTAGCCAATCCTAACACATCTCTTCTCAGTCTCAGTGATACGGGATTGATGTTCAAGTCTCATCCTAGTTAGTTAGAATCACTGTCACGCATTCACTAACTAAGCAGTGTTTCCGGTTAGCTACTCCATTAACACTGAGTATTACGCACAGTACATGAAAAATTGAATTAAAATATTGCTAACTTTAAGCATGAATTAACTATTTAACAAACCCTAGTTCTTGAACCCTAGTTTATCTCCTAATCGTGTCACTCAATTAGGATCAACAAGAAACCAGAATTGATTCAAAAGAAGAAATCACGGAATCATGAAGCAAAGATCAAATCCGGAAAATATTCATCGTTTACATGAACCCTAGGCTCTCAAATCGAGATGCCTAGCAAAAGTGTTTAGCTACTCATAAATAAATAAGAAATACTCATGAGTTTCTCCATTAAAATTGAATAAGAAGAGTAGAAGAAATCAAACTCAAAGAAG
The DNA here is from genome assembly GCA_023055425.1 of Linanthus parryae. Taxonomy (NCBI): domain Eukaryota; kingdom Viridiplantae; phylum Streptophyta; class Magnoliopsida; order Ericales; family Polemoniaceae; genus Linanthus; species Linanthus parryae. Next base: position 16,654,331 of record JALGPY010000012.1, on the reverse strand, counting down.
CTTAAATGGTGGCTTCGTGTTCCTCTCCTCCTTCGTCTCACGTCTGTCTCATTCTTTTTCTTCTCACGTTGATGATGAATGTAGAATGGATCTCCTTGATTAATTGTAGTTTTAGGTCAAGTAGGAGAAGCAACCCGTGCGTCTCTTTTTTTTTCCTTCGTCCGTGTGATTTTTCTTTAAGGAGATCACATGATCTGAAATTCCTGATCATGCGATCTGGGGTGAGTTGCGTCCAGGACTTGTTTTCCTTCAATCGGATCACACGATCTGCCAAAAACAGATTGTGCAATCTCCTTAAGCTGAACGCACGATCAGCCACTCAAGTCGTGGAAACAGTGAGTTTCTCAATTTTCTCCTCCAAATTTATTCTAAGTCTTGCTCCAGATCACACGACCTCAGTTTTGCAAGTCGTGTGATCTGCTGATCTTGTCTTCTTCTCTCCAATCCCGAGCTTTGTCTCAATTTTCGAAGTTCGTTTCTCCTTTTCTTTCAATCTCCGAGTTACGTTTCCTGTCAAAACAACACGAAACACACCCGTGCGATCAAACGTGACAAAATACCATAAAATAACGCGAGAAACGCCCGGATTTACAATTTATCGCTCAAAGCTACACTTACTTAATTTCCTCAAGTTCATAGTGTATTTCTAACATATTCTACCCAGAAATCACACAAAACGATAGCAAATTGTGTAAGAAATATAACTCTAATACAGAGTTATCAGTGGCGTTCAAGGCTTCTAGCGTCGGAGCCTCACCAGCGGCCGTAGGAGTGTGACGGGTCTCCTCTCCCGAGGACTCTGTTACTGACATCATCTTCATGAGACATGGTTGCTTGCAATGGTTCGATTCACGTCGGGTTCACCAAATGTGTACGAGAGAATCCTGCAGAGAGAATTCAATATACACCAAGAGTAGGAGATAGAAAGGACACAGGAAGTGTAGGGTTGTGTGTAGGGAGAGAGTAAGACAATAGCACTGTATGAGAGAGAGACAGAATTTTGGCAGAGCTTCCGCGTATATCAGGTAGGTCCGCCCTTGTATGGAAGGGTTAACGATCCTTTATATAACATAGAATGTGACCGTTGTAGTGTGGTTAATGCGCCCTTTAATGGCGGCTTAATTAGCTTAACCACAACGGCACGTTCGTCCGCGTATATAGGGACCGTTACGGCACGTTACCCGCGTATACCAGAACCGTTACGAGGTTGACCGGGTTGACCGGGTTTATGGAGCTCGTGCCATAAATCTCTCAAAGCAGTTACTAGGGGTCGCGCGCGGGCTTGGTTGTCGCTCGCGCGCGACAGGACTTACTCTAGCCTCCTAACCACTAAGTCCCTACAAGTCCCGTGTGGTGGTATGCGAGGGCCCTGTCTCGCAGCCCCCACGTGGATCAGCGCGGCTGGTGATCCAGTGTGTGTGGAGCACAGCTAGGTGTGCTAGATGGTCGCCACGTGGCTAAGATCTGCCTGTCTGGAATGCACTATCTACAGGAACCATCGCACATTCTCAATGCGCGTGGCATAAGGCCTAGCTGTAAACTTGCTTCGGTCATCGCATATTAGGATCCAGGTGCACTTGGGAGGATTGTTTCTGAACCATCGAGCAGCTCTCCCACTTGAAAGTTCATCTCCCGCACCTGGGACACACCACTTGTTGGGCCTAGAAGGAACAGGAGCATAGGAGGGCCATTGCTCAAAGACCCACATGGTCAGGAATGCGATGTTGACATAAGTCAGCACATCAAGACGATCGCGAGAGTCCTTGGTTGGTCCAATCTGTGATACAAAGTACCCAAGACTAGCGGCCCAAGTGCGACTCTCTTGCCGAGGGTCAGTCTCACAACAAGAGGGAGGACATGATAGAAAACCCCATCATGAGGGTGACCATCGATGAGGTACCTTGATAACCAGGCACAGAGGAAGCCGCACAAGGTGAGATGGTACCCCAGGTGTTCTTCGCAGATGTATCAACAAGCTGCCAGTCAAGGAGAACTTTCGCAGATCCACCGCGTGGAAATCTTCTTTACCTCGGACAAGCATTCCTCCATCTGCTTGTATAGAGCAAGTTCCGGATCAGTCCTCAAAGGGCTCAGAGGATCCACCTCACCGATGGGAGAAAGAACATACAACATGTGCACATCCTCCAGAGTGGGAGCAGCCTCGAACTCAGCAAAGTGGAAGGTATGAGTAGCAGGAGAATAGCGGGAGAGAAGGTTTAGAAGCATGAACTGATCCAACTTCACGGCAGCACCCTTCAAAGCACGAACTGCGAAATAAATGCCAGCATTGTTCAATGCGATGGCATGGTGGGTCAATACGTGGTCTATCCATTCATCCATGAAATCCAATTTTTGGACAAACGCTTGGGTAGAAATTGCGGTATGGGGGAAAAACCCATTTTCAACCCCTAACCTAAATCGATCAACTCTAGCATGGCTGCGTTAACAGGCGGGGTCAATGTCCGCAACTCTCCAGAAGAAACAGGAGTCGGTAGGTTCTTCACCTTAACCCTCGCATGATAGAAATCTTTTCCACCCAAATAGGGGGCTTTCCGCCACAAGGTTTGGGGAAGATCAGGTATTTCTTCGGCCTCTTTAATGGGTTTGGATCCTTTTGTATTTGCCATTCCTGCGGAAGAGTAAGAAAAAAGGGGGGAGAAATATACACACTTTCAGTTTGAATTTCAAGAAGCAACTATGTTTTGTCAAAAGAGGATGAACAGTCCGGGGTCAATTCTGGGTTTGGAAATTCAGAATTCGTTTATATTGCTCAGAATTTCAGAAGTCCCACATTCAAAATCGTCAAAATTTAGTGATTAGATCAGTTATGGGTTTAAGAACAGGGTCTCTTTTGCAGTTCTCAACGAATAAAATATTTCAAATAGCCATGGGTTTACAGATCCAAGACAGTTCAAAGAGTATTCGAGTACATTAAATGGAATTGAGCGAAGCCAACCTTGTTTTGGTAAAGCTTGTTTTGATGAAGCAAGTTGAAGGAGACGATTGACAAGGAAGAACTGATGATTAATCACTTAAATCTGCTCTTGAAGGCTTCCGGGTATCATTCACTTTAGAGAGAGAAGTGATGCTTTGAAAAAATGGAGGGCACATAGTATTTATCCAAAAACAATGAGGAGTCGCGTCCTTTCAGTAGTCGAATCGCAACCGTCACCGTCGAATTGCGCAATCAGAGGACAAGCTGACGTCATGCCTAAAACCCTAAAAGACCAGACGGCACGACTCTAGGGATTTAAGGTCATAACGGCACGCACGGGGGCTGAATTTGCGTGTATTTGAATTGGTGCGTGGTGGCGACGCGTACATTGGTTCCTGCGCATTGAAGCCTATCCGGCTATGCGTCTTCACGCGCAGAAAGGGGGCTAATGTAGATAGTGCTTTCTAGACAGGCATATCTTAGCCACGTGGAGATCATCCAGCACACCTAGCTGTGCCCCACACACACTGGATCACCACCCGCGCTGATCCACGTGGGGGCTGCGAGACAGGGCCCTCGCATACCACCACACGGGACCTGTAGGGACTTAGTGGTTTGGAGGCTAGAGTAAGTCCTGTCGCGCGCGAGCGACAACCAAGCCCGCGCGTGACCCCTAGTAACTGCTTTGAGAGATTTATGGCACGAGCTCCATAAACCCGGTCAACCTCATAACGGTTCCGGTATAAGCGGAAGACGTGCGTAACGGTTCCTATATACGCGGGCGAACGTGCCGTTGTGGTTAAGCTAATTAAGCCGCCATTATTGGGCGCATTAAACCACTACAACGGTCACATTATCTGTTATATATAGGATCATTAACCCTTCCATTTAGGGGCGAATCACATGAGATACGCGGAAGCTCTGCCAAAATCCTGTCTCTCTCTCATACAGTACTATTGTCTTACTCTCTCCCTACACACAACCCTACTCTTCATGTGTTCTTTCTATCCCCTACTCCTGGTGTATATTGAATTCTCTCCGCAGGATTCTCTCGTACACACATACCAAAACCGGTGGTAATTGTCTCATTTTTGCCATTTGGAAAATCAAGGTGTTGGAAGAAAAGTGATAACATTTTGCCATAAAGGCAAAGAATGCTTTCTTTCCTTGGTTTGGGAATAAAGCATGTGTTCCATCACAATAGTAGGTAGATCAATTTCATACCCATGCATATTAAAGTACATCAAGTATAACACCCTGTGAGAAAATAACTCTTTTGAATTCTCCTTAGGCACTACACACCTCGTTAAGATGGTAAATAAGATTTTGGCTTCAACAGTTAGCATGTGTGTTAACTGATTTGAGGAAGTAGCAACATTGGGTAAAAAGAATTCTTCTCTAGCCAGCTTCAAGGCTTCACCCTTATTGCGATAGTTGTCTGTGTTATACCTCTTGGGACATCCTAAAACATTGGCAAACTCAGAATGATATAATTGCATCTCTACACCAGCCACTTTAAAGCAAGTTTCAAAGTTTAAGGATTTGAGCTTCATGTTCAGATAGAAGTACCTAGTGAGCCTAGGGTAGGCAACTTCTGGAGGATTTAGGATTTTCCGAAGAGAAATTTTCTTCAACCCTATAATGCACTCCAGATTCATGCTATTCAACATGTTGACACTAATCAAGCTACAGTAGGCTACAAGTCTAGACGCAAAACCATCTAACCACATTCCTCTTGCAACATTACTGACAAACCATTTGTTAGTAATACCAGATTTCTTACCAGAAGTTGTGTGCTTGTTAGAATAGATTTTTAGCTCTTTCCGGTGTCCTTCTCTGGTAATTCATCTGTAACCTTCCCTTTTCCTTTGTCAGCTTTTGTAGGTTTCTTCTTCTTCACTTTCTTAGGACTAGCAATCTATTCCTCTGGATTTTTCTCAAAAGCAGGAGGATATGTCTTCTTCTTCTTACTGGAAGTTGGAGTATGATCCTTCTCGGTCTTCTTCTTTGGAGGTGAAGGAGCCCTTTCTGCACTTGGAGTTCTGGAGCTAGATTCATCACTTAGAGTTTGGATCTCTTCTTCCGCAATATTTCTTTCTTTCCAGAAATTTTCTTAGAACCTCCGGCCATCTTGATTCTTTCAGATGTTCTTCATGAGCTCATTACGGTTTGAGGGTAACTAGAAGAGAGAGGCAGGAGTGATACGAGAGAGAGATAGAGTGAGAGAGTGTGTGTGAGAGAGAGAGAGAGAGAGAGAGAGAGAGAGAGAAAAGATAAATACTGAAGAGTTTGAGTTTGAAAAGGAAACAAAATATTTCCAAATATTTTAAGAAGTGCAGTTTGAGTAAAATTCAAATATGTGTGTGACGTGGGAAAGGAAATAGTATAATACAAATTTCAAAATAATATGCTTTAAAAGGTAAAAGCAATATTGAAAAATTATCTATAGAGATAATACCCACCATTGAAGATCCAATTTATTGACTATGTAAGCATACAAACTTATTTTCAAGGCTTTGAAAACGCTTTCAAGGCCTTGAAAAGATATACTACTGAAAAAAATTAAATCAATGATTTGGAAACGTTTTCAAGGCTTTGAAAATCCTTTCAGAACTTTGAAGCAAATAATACTTACCTGATACTCCCCCTAATCCAATGTTTCCTTATTTAGCATGCTTGGTTCTAATCCCAGTCCTGAGAATCCTTCTTCTGGCAGTGGTTTAGTGAAGATATCTGCCAATTGCATGTTAGTAGATACAAATTCAAGCATTACATCACCTTTCTCAGCATGATCTCTAATGAAATGATGTCTAACATCTATGTGTTTGGTCCTTGAGTGTTGAATTGGATTCTTTGTAATTGATATAGCAGTGGTGTTGTTCTATTTGATAGGAATATCGAATCCAAGGTTTCTCATTTGCTGAGCTATTCATAGAACTTGCGAGCATCAAGCTCCAGCTGCTATGTATTAAGCTTGTGCTGTTGATAAAGCTACCAAGTTTTTCTTCTTTGCATGCTAGCTGATTAGGGATGATCCAAGAAATTGGCAACACCCTGAAGTGCTTTCTCTTTCAACTTTGTATCCTTCAAATTCAGCATCTGAATAGCCAAAAAAAGAGAAATTAAATTGTTTAGGATACCAAAGCCCTAAGTCTTTGGTACCATTGAGATATCTAAAAATTCTCTTGACAACAACCAAGTGTGATCTTTAGGATCAGCTTGAAATCTAGCACACATAAAACCACTAGACATGATGTCTGGTGTACTTGCAGTGAGATATAGCAATGAACCAATCATACCTCTATACTCTTTTTGATTTACACTCTTACCAATTTGATCCTCGTCTAAGGACAATGTAGAGCTTATAGGGGTTCTTACAACCTTGGATTGAGACATATTGTATTTATTTAGCATGTCCTTGGTGTACTTGTTCTGATGTAGAAAAAAACCTTTCTTCATTTATGCACATGAAGTCCAAGAAAGAAATGTAACTCTCCCATTAACCTCATCTCAAACTCTCTTCTCATAATACTTTAGAATTCTCTTGAAAGTGAATCACTAGTAGCACCAAATAGAATATCATCAACATATATCTGTACTGCAAGAATATATTTCTCATGATACTTTGTGAAAAGAGTTTTGTCCACCTGACCTCTTTTGAAACCATTTTCAAGCAGAAATTTTGACAGTCTTTCATACCAAGATCTTGGAGCTTGTTTAAAACCATAAAGAGCTTTGTTAAGTTTATAGACATAGTTTGGAAACTTTATGTTGCTCAACCCTCTGGTTTTCAAAGTACAGTTTCCAAGATCTTGCTGAAAGGTATTTGAATCTCTTTACGGTTTTCCAATTTTCTTTTCAAGACTTCGAGAGCTTGAAGAAGTGGCATGATCACTCTGCTTTTCTTGAGTATCTGTTTGAAGGCTTTGAGATTCATTTTCAAGGCCTTAAAAATGTCTTCTGTTTTCCTGTGAGTTTTCTTTGTAGCCCCCTTCTGCATTTTCTTCATCATCTGAGTCATGCTTGTTTAGATTCAAGTATGAAAAAATTTCACTCACATAACCATCATAGCTTTCATAAAAACAACATTAATATTTTCTTCAACAAGCTTAGTTATTTGTTATACACTTTGTAAGACTTGCTAGTCAGTGAATAACCAAGAAAGATACCTTCATCACTTCTGACATCAAATTTTCAATGATTTTCCTTACCATTGATGTGAACAAAATAGGTACATACAAAAAGATTGAAGTAAGAGATGTTTGTCTTCCTCCCTTTGAAGAGTTCAGAGGGAGGTTTCTTCAAGATTGTCCTAATCAGAAACCTGTTTAGAATGTAGTTGGCAGTGTTCGAAGCTTCTGCACAAAATGATTTTGACAACTTGTTCTCCAGAAGCATAGTCCTAGACATGTCTTTCAAGAGTTCTGTTCTTTCTTTCAAGAGGAGTTAAAGTTCTTAGGCTTGAATGAACTTCTTGTCTGTTTTCCTTGAGCACAGTCCTTACATACCTCTTCATCTTTGAACTTGATAGAAGGTAAACCTCTGACAAGATCTTTTGAAACCAGATTTTTCAAAGTATGTATGCTTATGTGTCCAAGCTTTCTGTGCCAAATCTTTGATTCCTCTTTCAAGCCTTGATGCACTTTAGTCTTTCACCTGAAACTTTGTTAGTATTGAAAGTATTAATATTGTTTGACCTTGAGGTAGTGAGGATACAATTTCTAGATTTCTCATTTTGTACCACACAACTCTCTGTGTCAAAGATAACCTTATTGCCTTTGTCACATAGTTGAGATACACTAAGAAAATTAAATCTCAAACCACCTACTAAATAAATATCAGAAATGGAGTTCTCGTAATTAGTAACCACTTTACCAATACCTAGGATGTTGCATTTGTCTTTTTCACCAAGTGTAATTGTACCGTCTGATTGCTCTTTCAATTATGAGACTAGAGATATCTTTCCACTCATGTGTCTGGAGTAACCACTATCCATAAACCACTTTTGTTCTTTGCTCTTGGTGACAACCTGCAAACACCATTCACTGCCTTACCCAGCTAGTAGACCAAGTGTGACACTTAGATTCATATTCAGGATCAACCATGTTAGGTGGTCTAACCCCGTTAGGAACCCAAATCTGTCTAACTTGTCCCTTGAGTTGATTTGGAAAAGTGTTCCTCATTATGTGAGGGTCTGTTCTTCTGAAGGGGCAAGTCATCTTTACATGACCAATTTTGCAACAGTAATGGCACTTAGGAGAGTTCCTGTTACGAGCCTTCACAAATCTAGTGTTGCTTTTTCAGGGAAAATTGGGATTTTAACCAATACTAGTTTTGTGAACAAAATTTAAGCTTCCTCCAAGAATCAGGTTTGAATTATGTTCTGAGCCAACAAGTTGGTCATAACTTTCTTAGGGTATTGAAGTTTCTCAGTTTGGGTAGTCTTTTTTTTTTCTTCTAATTCATCATACTGATATCTTAGAGTAACAATGCTGTCACTCAGAATAGTTCTCAATAACTACTTCCTTGACTTGAGTTTCCAAGGCCTTGAAATTGGTTTTCAAGGCTTTGAAATCTCCGTCAGATTTTTTCAGAGAAATTTCAAGAATCTGATTTTGACAAACAAGATTCAAATTCTCTTTTTCTTGCTCATGAACATTTTCTTTCAAAGTTCTGATTTCTTTCAGATAGTACTTTTCAATTAAAAGCGTTGTTCTAAGATAATCAGAGATGACATCTGTTGATTTTGAAATTAAGCATTTCACCACTACCCCAATTTTCTATTCAGAACTTTGATCATGCTTGGCCATAAGGTAAAGGTTGGCTTGTTCTTCCTTTGATTCAGAATCACTTGAAGAGTCTAAATCACTCATAGAAGCTATCATGGCCTTCTTCCTTCTGTCATGGTCTTTCTTCTGAAAGTGTTTGCTTTTCTTGTGTGGACAATATCTAATCAAATTTCATGCATCACCACACTCAAAGCAATTCATTATTTTAGGCTTATTACCATGAGAAGAGGATTTACCATTGTAGTCTCTGCTACCGGAGGACTTGTATTTATCCCGGCTGAAGTCTTTGTTTCCAAGTTCTTTTTCATTTTGAGAATTCTAGTCAAGGCTTTGGAAATAAAAGCAAAGGGATCTTCATCATCATATTATTCTTTTTCAAGGATTTGAGAACGTTCACTCTCCTTAGCCTTGAGAGACAAGTTCTTAACACTTTTTGGAAGTTCATTGATGGAGATCTCATGTGTAAGAAGCTTTTCCTGCAAGTCATCAAGTTGAAGCGATGATAGATCTTGAGATTTTTCAATGGAAGTAGTCTTTGGTTCCCATTTGGTTTTAGGAAGACTTCTCAAGATCTTTCTAACTTTTTCTTCATGGGAGAAATTTCCCTACGAATCCAGATTGTTGACAATATCTCTAAACCTATTGAACATGTCTCTGAGTGATTCATCTCCATTCATTTTAAATAGTTCATGCTGTCTAAGGAGTATGTTGATCTTTTTTTTCTTCACTTGGCTAGTTACTTCAAAAGTCACCACCAGTTTGTCCCATTCTTAGCAGTCTTGCAGCCTGAGATCTTGTTGAATTCATCTGCACTCAAAGCACAATATAAGAAATTCATAGCTCTGTAATTCTTAGAAAATTGTTCTAACTAAGAAGTAGAAAGCGAATCCTCAGTTTTGGGAGTTCGGATCCCATCTTTTAATGTGTAGAATTATGGGGATCATTCTGTATAATTGACCACAATTCTACATCTTGACCAATGATGAACATTTTCATCAAAGCTTTCCAGTGCAAAAAGTTGTCACCACAGAATAAGGGAGGTTTGTTAGCAGCTCTTTCTTGAGAGAAACAACTATCACCTACAGTACTCATGATCATAAGATTGTTAGATTACAGGCTTTGATACCAAATGAAAGACAGTAATGTAGGTAGTAATACAAGATCAATAATCTAGAAGAGGGGGGGGGGAGGGGGTTGAATAGAGTATGGCAAATTTTTTCAAAAGAGTGGTTTCAAAGAAATTTGTAGAAAGAAGAAAGTATTTCAAGGCGCTGAAATGAGTTTCAAGTCCTTGAAACCAAACAGAGAGTAGAAAAGTTTGCTGATAGTTTTCAAGGCCTTGAAATGGTTTTCAAGTCCTTGAACAGGAAACCTTTTTTGAGCAGTACATGAGAAAGTATAAAAAATGAAATGCAGAAGGAAAGAGCAAAAGATATATAGAGTTCAGTCCACTAGGGCCTACGTCTCTACCTCAGGGATTTAATCCCTGCATGATTTTCAACTAAATTCTTATTAATCAAAAGCTAAGCCCTAGATCTCAAGCACATAGACTTCCTTTACTTTGTTACAGCTTGTGGTTCTCACTAACCAATCTAGTACCTGCTCTAGCTAACTGATTCAACAAGAATTTCCTGTTGTTTACTTGAACAACACTGAAGAATAAGATAAGATGAAGTACTATCAAAATGATATACAAATTAAGTACAAAAATAAGAACACCGAGAACTAGTGAAGCAGTTGAGTATGCAGTGATCTTCTGATGATTGGATTGAGTGAATTGAATCTCCTTATGTGTTTCTTATCAATCCATGAGTGTGTTTGAATGTCTATGTGTAAGTTCCCCTAGAATTCTATGAGCAATCCTCTCTTTTATGCTGCTAGTTTGAAATGCAGATTTGTAGGATCTTCTTCAAACATATTTTCCTAAAATCAAGCAGCATATCTGGACTCTCTAAAAACTCTTCCAAACGGTTAGTTGCTCAGTATCTTCAAAGATACTGACTTGATCTTTTATCTCAGAGTGTTAGCAATGTCCAGGAAAGATTGCACAAGCACATAATCCATCTGACAACTCTATTTCCTTTCCTGCAAATTCACACATTATGGAATAGTTCCTGCAAAATAGGTATCTAATTAATCCTTCACAAACTAAATCAAACAGAGAGATTAGCAATAATTTTGACTGATAGATTTGTTTTTCTTTCATCATTAAATAAGGAATAAACAAGTATAAGAGATTAAGAATCAGATTAAGAGCAAATACTTTCCCTAAGTTCATGGCATATACTACAGTATAGTTTCAAGCCTTTGAAAGCTGTTTCAAGGCCTTGAAATAGTGTAGTTTCAAACCTTTGAAACATGATGAACTTACACCATGTAATCGCCGTCGCCTGATATAACCCTAGGGTTGGCATCCAGAACAAGACCCAGGGTTGAAACAACTTTACTGGAATCATCGTTGGTTAGTAGGTATGGCGGGAAGTTCCTTACTTGTACCCACAAATCAATGGTTTCAAACTCAATATTCTCCAAGGATCTGGTGATTTCCCACGACTTCAGGTAGAGTATGTTCTCGTCGAAGACCCATGCCCCCCTGCCAACACGCTTTCCATTGATTCTTCAGTCGGAAAGTTGAGTATGAAGATGTTTGGGAGAGTTTACACAATTATGATCTCCTTCCCATCAATCTAGATTCGTTTGAACAAGAATTTCATCACCCTTACATTCGTTTGTCCTACAAGGAGAAAGGAGCCGGCAAGGCAGAATTGATACTCCTTAATCCCTGACGGAACCCTAGAATCTTCAAACTCAATGATGTCATTGTCGTGTTCCTCTGTCATCTGAAGCACTGAGCGCCCGATCACATGCACTATTAGGTTTCTTGTGTCGCACTTCTCAGGCTCCAAGAGTCTCGGAACTAACAGAAACTTGAATAATAAAATTTAAAATTAGAAGAAAAAGAAATTAAAGTATTAATCGTTCTGAAGTATAAATAAACAGAATAAAAGAAAATGTCGTGATACTTACTCAAGTACTTCCTCTATTCCACCAGATTCTTTCAGCCCTGTGGAAATCCACTTATTAGTGGATGAAGGTTAATTACAAAAAAGCCCTCCAAAGGGGATTTGAGTATGTGACTCATCGTTCAAGTGGGATGAGACCCATCCCAAAATTTCACTAAATATTTTCCACCAAAAATTTAACAACACAAATGTCAAAATTTCAAAACATTAAGCTTTAAAATGCCTCCATCACAAAGATCAAATGTCGTAAAAAGATGAGACCCAAAATGTTCTGGGTGAGGGGACCCAACCATTTTGGAGGCTGTTCCAGAACTGTGTGACTGATAGGTGTAAGATGTAATTGAATATAATGAGGAAAAATCCTAATGCAAGGAACTTGAAAGCCAATTCATCCTAAGAACATATAATAACTGTAAAACTGAAAGCGTACCGTTTGCCATGGAATAAGAATCTTATTGAAGAAATCTGAAATCCTTGATGCTTTTTTCTTGACTGAATTCGCAGTACAACCTCTTGATTGAAACTGTGATTGACGGACTCTCTTTCTTCTCTCTGTCTCCCTCAATAATACACGACTCTTTTATGTGAATGACGGAGCTGACATTAATTTTCGATCAAATGTTAGAGGACGAATCGTGTCTATTTGATGGAGAAGAGAAGAGAGCCACATATATCTCAAGTAACCACCATCAGATAACCGCCAACCATCGTGGCTCTAATTATCTGATGGTGGGTTATTAATTAAATAGATATATTACATAACTGGATATTTAAACATTATTTTCAGCTTTAAATTTAATTAGTAAAATCCAATAATGATGAAAAACATAAGGCCAGTGGACAACTACTTAGATCACGTCAGTTTACATTCTCTCACTTAGTCCGCTAAACTGATTGGTAAAATATAAAAAATAAAATTCAAAACAGACTCGGTTGGATTCCATCACAAAAGAACTTGACTCGTGATCATGATTTTGAAAACAAGTTGATATACCCAAATATGTTAAACACCATAATACTAGAATTAGCTTTATCCATCAATGTGAATCATAGCGGTTATATGACTACCTTGTCATATTTCCTTCATGTATCACGCCACGAATGACCTCCAATAGATATCTTCTCCTCATTACCAAAATGAACTTCAAAGTGTTTGAAGAAGAGAGGTAGTAAATTGGCATAGGGTAAAGCATGGTTTCTATTCTTGGTACTAAAGTATAGCATGTGCTCCATCACAATGCTAGCCAAATCAATCTCAAAACCATACATCACCAAATATATCAAATACAGAACCCTATCAGTGAGCAAATCCTTTGAATTCTCCCTAGGCACCACACACCTCATCAAGATAGTAAAAAGAATTTTGGCTTCAACAGTTAAGACAGAGTGTGCTAACTGCTTAGAGGTTGAGGGTGTATTGGGTAGAAAAAAATCAACTTTAGCCAGCCTAATTGCCTATTTCTTGCTAGGAAGACCATAAACATCATAAACCTCTGAATATCCTAAAACCTAAGAAAACCCCCCATGATTCAACTGTATCTATACCAGCAACCTTAGAAGATAAGATCAAATCTTTTGCATGCACTTGCTGAATGTTAAGATAGAACAACCTAGTGAGTCTAGGGTGTCCCTGTGTAGAAGGGTTCATGATTTCCCAATTAGAAGTCTCTTCTAAAATGTTAATGAACTTTAAATCCATCTTCTCCAACATCTTAGTGCAAATCATGCTACAGAATGCAACAGAGTTTGATGCATAGCCATCTAACCAAAGCCCTTGTAAATTGAAGTTGATAAACCAATTCTTCGATATAGAAGACTTACCAGAAGTTGATTTCTTATCCCCTTTGGTCTTTTCTGATTTTTGAATGTCCTTCCCTTTAACCTCCTTCTCCTTGAAAGCTACCAGATCTTTGCTCCCCTTCTTTGGAATGCTTTTTGAACACCTTTTCCTTTGTCTGCTTTAGCCTTATGATACGATTTTCCCTTGATAGGAATAGCTTTCTCCACATACTTAACCTTCTTAATCATCTTCTTCGGTTGAGGAGAAGGTATAAGAAAGTTCGCTGTCTCAAAACTATAACCTACAACTTGCATCTTCAGGGCTAGACTTTCTTTTCTGTGCTTGGATCTTCTTCCTCATGTTATCTGCCCAGTGATTCAATTGAATTCCCTAAAATCTTCTTGATTCCATTCGAGAGAGGCTAGGGTTTAGATAGAGAGAGGCAGGAGCCAGAGAAAAGACGTGCTAGTAGAGTTGGAGTGGAAGAAGGAAACTGAATAAAATCAAAATTCTTTGGAAGGAGATTCTGTACTTAAAATATCAAAATGTTTTCCAAGATTATAAATGATTAAATATTTATTTAAGGAGTGAAAATATTTGATTAACTATTTAAAAAGGTAATGCCAATCAGTTATCTACAGAGATAACACTCAACACTAATTGATCCGTAGTAACTTTCATTTAGTATGCAGATTTATATTCAAGTCTTTGAAAAGATTTTCAATTCCTTGAAAAACTGTTATACTTCAGACAAATTTTCAAAGATTTGAAAAAGGTTTCAAGGCTTTGAAAAGAAAATAATATACCCGATATTCCCTCTACAAAATTTCATTCTTGGTTATCATACCAAGTTCCAATCTCAATGCTGCAAATCTATCCTCAAGTAATGGCTTAGTGAAAATATCAGCAATTTGCAGATTAGTAGGCACAAAATATAAAGACACGTCACCTTTCTCCACATGATATCTAATGAAATGATGTCTAACATCAATCTGTTTAGTCCTTGAACACTGTACTGGCTTTTTTGTAATGGAGATTGCACTAGTGCTGTCACACTTGATTGGAATATATTTGAAAACAAATCCAAGATCTCTCATTCGTTGAGCTATCCATAGTACTTTGAGCAACATGCTCCAGCTGCAATATATTCAGCTTCTGCTGTTGAAAGTGCTACTGAATTTTGCTTCTTGAATGCCATCTTATCAGAGATAAGCCTAGGAATTGACAACATCCTGAAGTGTTTTTTCTATCGAATTTTTATCCTACAAAATCAGCATCTGAATAGCCGCAAAGAAAGAAATTATACCTCTTTGGATACCAAAGACCTAAGTCTTTAGTACCATTGAGATACTTGAATATTCTTTTGACAGCCACTAAGTGAGCCTCCTTTGGATAAGCTTGAAATCTAGCACACATACAAACACTAAACATAATATCTGCCCTACTAGCAGTGAGATATAGTAGTGAACCAATCATACCTCTGAATTCTTTTTTGGTTCACACTCTTACCATTCTGATCCTTGTCTAAGGATAGAGTAGAACTCATTGGAGTTTTAGCAACCTTAGATTGATACATATTGTACTTGTTCAGTAAATCCTTGGTATTCTTGTTCTGATGTAGGAAAATTTCTTTCTTCATTTGATAAACATGAAGTCCAAGAAAGAAATTCAACTCTCCCATTAAGCTCATTTCAAACTCCCTGCACATAAGACTTGGGAACTACTTGGATAGAACATCATTAGTAGCACCAAACAAGATGTCATCAACATAGACTTGTACTACTAAGATATATTTCTCATGTGTTTTGGTAAACAATCTTTTATCAATCAAATCTCTTTTGAAACCATTTTCAAGGAGATACTTAGACAGTCTTTCATTCCAAGCTATTGGAGCTTTTTTAATTCCATAAAGAGATTTATCAAGTTTGAAAACATGATTAGGAAGATCATCACTTTTAAAACGAGGAGTTTGAGAAACATAAACTTCTTCTTGCAAATATACATTTAGGAAAGTACATTTGACATCCATTTGAAATTTTTTAATGTTCTTGTAAGAAGAAAAAGCAAGTATTCTAATGGCTTCTAACCTAGCTACATGAGAAAATTTCTCCTCATTATAAATACCTTCTTCTTGATTGTAGCCCTGAGCCACAAGTCTGGCTTTATTTCTGATTACATTACAATTTGCATCCAACTTGTTTATGAATACCCACCATGTTCCAATCACATACTGGTTCTTTGGAGCAGGGACCAAGTTCAACACTTTGTTCCTCTCAAACTCATTCAACTCACTTTTTATAGCAATAATTCAGTCTTCTTCTTGTAATGCCTCTATCACATTTTTTGGTTCTACAAGATAAAAAAAGGCATTAAAAGCACACAAGTTCTTTAATTGAGATATAGTCTGTGTACGAGTAGTTGGATCAGAAATGACACTTTCCACTGGATGAGCTGATGAATATTTGAAAATTTTCATTTGAATTTATGGTTCTTGTTCTCCAGGAAGCTTTTTAAGGCCTTGAGAAGTTGATGCAGTTGTAATCGACTTTGTGTTTCTATTTCATGGCTTTGAGAACCACTTTTAAGTCTTTGAAAATCTTGTATGTGTTCCTGCAGTCCAGTCCTACTGCCATTCTTTGTATCAGCTTCATCATCTGAATCATGCTTGTTCAAATTCAAATATGCAAAACCTTCACTCAAAGAACCATCTTTGCTTTTATAAAAGATAACACGAATACTTCCCTCAACAACTTTGGTTCTCTTGTTAAGAACTCTATTAGGTTTTGCCACTCAAAGAGTAACTAAGAAAAATACCTTCATCACTTCTGGCATCAAACTTACCAATATTATCTTTACCATTTTTATGAACAAAGCAAGTGCAGCTAAAAGGTTTGAAATAAGATATATTTGTGTTTTTACCTTTAAACAACTCATTAGGAGTTTTATTCAAAATAGGTATGATCAAGCACCTGTTTAAAATGTAATTGGCAGTATTGGCAGCTTCTGCCCCGAAAGATTTTGGCAAATTATTTTCCAAAATCATTGTCCTATACATGTCTTCAAGATTCATAAATTTCCTTTCAACTACACCATTCTGCTGAGGACTTCTAGGAGCTGAGAAATTGTGAGAAATATCATGCTTCGCACAGAACAAATCAAATTTTAGCTAATCAAGTTCTCTACCATGATCACTCTTGATAGAAGCAATAAGTAGGTTTTTAGAAGCCTATAACTCTTTACAAATTTTTAAAAATTCAACTAGGGCTTTAGACTTTTCTCATATGAACATATCCCAAGTAAATCCAGAGAAATCATCAACAACAACTAGCATATATTGCTTACCCTTTGGAGTTTTGACTCTCATAGGACCACACAAGTCCATATGAAGTAGTTTAATAGGTCTAGAAGTACTTACAAATTTCTTTTGCTTAAAAGAGCTCCTGTTCTGTTTATCTTGAGCACAAGCCTTCCTTACCTCTTCATCCTTGAATTTTATGGATGGCAATCCTCTGACTAAGTCTTTAGAAACTATTTTATTCGGGGTGTGTATGCTGATATGCCCAAGCTTCCTGTGCCAAAGCTTTGAATCGTCTTTCAAAGATTTGAGACACTTCCGATACTTTCCTGTAACATGGTTAGTATTTAAGGAATAAACATTTTTTGACCTAGGAGCTGCGAGAATTCAATCACCATATTTTTCATCTTGCACCACACATTTCTCCTTGTCAAAAAATACCTTGTTGCCTTTGTCACAAATATGAGAAACACTATGCAAATTAAACTTCAAACCATCAAGTACATAGACATCTGAAATAGAATATGCATAGTTACTACCGACTTTACCAATGCCCACAATGTTGCACCTCCATTTTTCACCAAGTGTGATTTTTCCTCCAGATTGTTCTTCTAGTTCAGTAAACAAAGAACTCTTACCCCTCATGTGTCTGGAACAACCACTATCCATAATCCAATTCTGGTCCGTATTCTTGGTGACAACCTGCATATACCAATCAATGCCTTACCCTGCTTTTAGACCAGATCTTATATTTGCGATCATACTCAGGATCAACCATGTTAGGAGGTCTGACCCCTTTTGGAACACAACTTTTTCTTACATGTCCCTTAAGATGTGAGATTATGTTCTTATGAAGAGACAGGTCAATATAACATGACCAAGTTTTGCACAATAAAACATTTAGGAGAATGTTTACTAATATATTTCATAAAAATGGTATTGTCTTTCTTGGAAAATTTGGATTGTATCCAAAACAATGTTTGTGAACTGAGTGTAAACTTCCTTCAAGCATCGAGTTGAGGCAGTGTTACGAGCTAGAAAATTTTGTTAAAACTTTCTTTGATTCTTCAGTTTTCTCAGTGAGTAGGATCTTTTGTTCCTCTAATTCATCATGCTGATGTTTTAGAGCAACAAAGTTGTCATTTAAAAACTATTTTTCTGATACAACTTCTTTGACCTGAGTTTTCAAGGATTTGAAAGTGGTTTCCAAAGATTTGAAATGTCTGTCATAGTTTGCCTGAGAAACTTTAAGAGTTTTGTTTTGACAAACAAACTCCAAATTTTCTTTTGCTTGCTCATGAACCTTTACTTTCAAAAAATTTGCCTCATTTCTGTAACTCTCTTCATTCATGAGCATGTTTTTCAAGATCTCAGATAGCACATCAAAGGAAGTAGACATTAAATTTTCCCCCATTAACTCAATGTGTTTTTCTGGGTTATCCTTCTCATCATGCCATAAGACACAAGTTCGCCTGATCCTCTTCTGGATCGGAGTTAGTAGTGGAATCAGAGTCACTCCAGGATGAAACCACGACTTTATTTTTTCTCTCCTTGTCCTTATTTGGATAATGTTTGATCTACTTGTGAGGACAATCTCTTACCAACTGATCTGAATCTCCACATTCAAAATAGTTTAGTCCTTTAGTTTAATTTGAATGGGAGGAGGACTTACCTTTGTAGTCCTTGTTGTTTGATGGTCTAGATCTTTCTATGTTATAGTCCTTGTTTCTAAAGTTTTTCTTCATCTTGAGAATCCCTGTCAAGGCTTTGGAAATCAGTGCAAAAGGATCTTCATCATCTTCTTCCTTTTATAGACTTTGAATCTTCTCACTCTCTTAATATTTGAGTGCTAGATTCTTGACATTTTCAGAGAGTTATCCATCAACTTCATTCATGGAAATTTCATGAGTGAGGAGTTTTTCCTGCAAGTCATCTTTTTGAAGAAGACTTAGATCTTGAGCCTCTTCAATTGATGCTGAGAATGACTTTCCCAAAGCTTCAGATTAGCCTTTGGAAGACTTCTCAGTATCTTTATGAATTTTTCTTCATTTGAGAAGGACTTTCCCAAAGATTCCAGGTTGTTGACTATGTCAGTGAACCTCTTGAACATGTCCTTGATTGATTCATCTGCTCATCTTGAATAGCTCATATTTCCTCAGAAATATGTTAATCTTTGTTTGCTTGACTTGGCTGGTTCCTTCAAAAGTCAATACCAATTGTTCCAGATTTCCTTTGCACTCTTTTAAGTACAAAACCTCTTAAACTCATATGCATTCAAGGCACAATACAATAAGTTCATACCTGTATAGTTTTTAGAAAACTTTTCTAATTCAGTAGTAAAAAGAGAGTCTTCACATTTTGAATTGGGAGTTTTAATCCCTTCTCTTACTGTTAAGATATGTGGTCCATTTCGAAGGATATACCACAGTTCAATGTCTTGATCTATGATGAACATCTTTATCAAAGATCTCCAGTGAAAAGTTATCTCCACAAAATAAAGGAGGTATGTTTGCAAATCTTCCATGTGAGAAACCACCTTCACCTACATTACTCATTATCACAATATTGTTAGATCTAAACAGTGATACATGCTCTGATACCAGTTGAAGTGTGTAAGTAGGTACAAGAAAATATCAAATATACTTTAGAGGGGGGGGGGGGGTGAATAGAGTACAGCAAATTTTGCTAAAATGGTGGTTTAAAAAAATAAACATAAACTTTCTGAAGTTTCCCAAAGCTTTGGAATCAGTTTCAAAGCTTTGAGCTGAAAACAGACACTTTAAAACCTCTTCAGATTTTCAAGGCTTTGAAAGGATTTTCGAAGCTTTGAAAATCCTATTCTGAGACAGTATGCAAGAAAGTAAAGAACAGAAACGTAAAGCATATGACAGAAGTATTTGTTATGAACTTCGGCCTCCAAAAGGCCAACTCTTCGCCTAAGGGATCTGATCCCTCTAGAATTTCAACAACTTCTTAGTTATCACTAGTTAAGTGTAGGGTTTTGATTCATGGATCGCGCAAACGGAAGCATAATCAAACAAATAACCATGCAAAACCCTCCAAGGATCACAAGTCTAGATGCATAACGATAGTGAAGGTAAGAAATCATAAACACACCTTTGGGTTCTCCTTGATGACTTCAAACGCGAATAGTGTCACGTTCTCTATAGTTGATCCACGCCTAGAGTTGTTTCCAGATCTCCAATCTCCTTGGTGCTAGCCCGGAATGAGAGGAGGGTGAAGGAATCACGCAAAACGAGACAAAAGAAGGGGCTCGGCCCTTCTTTTTGGCATCGGGGACGAGGGGCGGCGGCAAGGGGGCGGCGTCCTCCTTGTTGCTTGCTCTCTCTCTCCTTTGTTCTCTCCCACTCTTGTTATGTTCTCTCTAGAGCATAAGTTATGAGGAAGGAAGGAAGGAGGGTCCTTTATATAGTCCAACAACTCCTTGTTAACTACCTAAAGGACTTATTCTAGTCCTACTAGAATTCAATTTAGTCCCTTCCTTGCAAATTAGTCCCTACTAAGTTTGCAAGGGTTTGCAAAGTGATCCTTCTAATTAATTAATCCAATTAATTAATTCCCAAATCTAGTACAACTCTATATAGCGTGTGACCCCATAGGTTCTATCTAGTTGGTAGCAACTCTTTGCTAATATGGAGCGGTTTCTAGCAAAACATCCATTCTAGCCAACTAATAGAATAGTCATCTAGACAACCTTGTACAAGTAATTGTCTCATCCCTTTGCCTCCATATCCGGATTGGAAACGAGACATACAAGTCACACTCGTATATCCAATCCCTAGTTTCTCGATCCATGGAATAGCCTTATTCGTGCAAATTACATCAATATCCCATATTGATTTATTTGAGTCTGGCCAGACATTCTATAAGCACTATCCTTCGAGTGGCCTAGGATATTTGCTCCCGTTATGTGGGAGGAGAAAATCCTCTCTACATCCACTACGATCTCTAAGCTTGCTTCTCATTGTATCCAGTACACGCCTTTATAACTACCCAGTCACGGTGTAGCGTTTAACGCTACCAAGATCACAATGATCCACAACTAGAATATCTAGTGACTTCAAGTCTAAGGATGACAATACCATTGTACCCGAGAAGCACTTGTGACTTAACATAACGTGTATGTAGCCTTCTCGGTGATGGGTCAATCCAGTGCAACATTCCGTAATGCAACACCCATGTGTTGGATCGTGATATCTCCATATCAATCCAACCCCATACTAGTCTATAGATGATTGTCCCATTTAATCATTATACTTGACTAGAGATATTTAAGATAAACAACACGATTGTAAATCTAAGGACTTCATTATATTAAATATCCAATAAATAATAAATGAATTTTTCTAGCCAAATACAAATTCATACTAAACTAGATTGCCTCTAGGGCATCTATTCCAACAGTCTCCCACTTGCACTAGAGCCAATCTGGCGCATCTCGTATGCCCATAATCCTAGTGTGCCCTTCATGCTTCCGCTGCGTGAGAGGCTTCGTAAGCGGGTCTGACAGATTATCATCTGTAGGAATCTTGCATATCCGAACGTCTCCTCTATCGATAATATCTCGAATCAGATGAAACTTCCTGAGCACATGCTTGGATTTCTGGTGCGATCTGGGTTCCTTTGATTGCGCGATCGCCCCAGTGTTGTCACAAAACAACTCCACTGGATCCGCAATGCTAGGGACCACACCAAGTTCAGAAACAAACTTTCTGATCCAAACAGCCTCCTTTGCTGCGCCATTTGCAGCAATGTACTCAGCCTCTGTAGTAGAATCAGCCACCGTCTCTTGCTTGGAACTCTTCCAGCTCACCGCTGCTCCATTCAGGCAAAACTCATATCCCGACTGTGATCTAAAGTCATCTCTATCGGTTTGGAAGCTTGCATCAGTGTAACCCCTTACACGCAACTCTTCCTCACCGCCAAACATCAAGAAAGCATCCTTAGTTCTTCTCAAGTACTTTAGGATGTTCTTGACAGCAATCCTGTGACTCTCACCCGGATTGGATTGGTATCTGCTTGTCATACTCAAGGCATATGACACATCTGGTCTAGTACATAACATGGTGTACATGATAGATCCTATGGCCGAGGCATAGGGAATCCTACTCATGCGTTCCTTCTCAATCTCGTTGGAAGGACAACCACTCTTCGAAAGAGTGATTCCATGTGACATGGGCAAGAATCCCTTCTTGGAATCTTGCATGTTGAACCGTTTCAACACCTTGTCAATATATGTACTTTGACTTAGGCCTAGCAACCTTTTAGATCTATCTCTATAGATCTTTATACCGAGTATATAGGCTGCTTCCCCTAAGTCCTTCATTGAGAAACACTTTCCTAGCCAATCTTTCACAGATTGCAGCATGGGAATGTCGTTTCCAATGAGTAGTATGTCATCCACATACAAGACCAGAAAAGCTACAGAGCTCCCACTAACCTTCTTGTAGACACAAGACTCATCTTCGTTTCTGATGAAGCCAAACTCTTTGACCACTTCATCAAAACGTCGATTCCAACTCCTAGAAGCTTGCTTCAATCCATAAACGGATCGTTGCAGTTTACAGACTTTGTTGGCTTGCTTTGGATCCTCAAAACCCTCCGGCTGTATCATATACACGTCCTCGAGGAGATTCCCATAAAGGAATGCTGTTTTGACATCCATCTGCCAAATCTCATAGTCGTAGTATGCTGCAATCGCAAGTAGGATTCGGATGGATTTGGTCATAGCGACTGGTGAAAAGGTTTCATCATAGTCAATACCATGAATCTGTCTGAATCCTTTAGCCACCAATCGGCCCTTATAGGTAATCATATTATTATCCATGTCGATCTTCTTCTTGAAGACCCACTTGCACCCTATGGGCCGCGCCCCATCAGGTGGTTCCACCAAAGTCCATACTTTGTTGGTATACATGGATTCCATCTCGGATCTCATGGCTTCAAGCCACTTCTGCGAGTCTGGGCCACTCATGGCCTCCTCATAGGTAGTAGGCTCATCATCTATGAGCATCGTGTCGCCGGAATCGGTTACGAGAAGTCCGTACCTCTCGGGTTCCTGGCGCACTCTACTAGATCTACGAAGCTCTTGTGTTACCTGAACAGGTGGATCCACAACCGCTTGTGATTCCTGTTCATGTTCCATAATCGGTTCAGTGATTTGTGGTTCTTGAACTTCTTCAAGTTCTACATTCCTCCCACTTGCTTCTTTAGAGACAAACTCTCTTTCTAGAAACACGCCGGTCCGAGCAACAAACACTTTGTTCTCGGTTGGATTGTAGAAGTAGTATCCCTTAGTTTCCTTAGGGTACCCCACAAATTTACACTTATCCGATTTAGGCCCTAGCTTGTCTGATTGTAAACGCTTTACATAGACATCGCAGCCCCAAATCCTCATGAACGACAGTGTGGGACGCCTCCCACTCCACATCTCATATGGTGTCTTCATGACTGATTTAGATGGAACACGGTTAATGGTGAAAGCTGCACTTAATAGAGCGTAGCCCCAAAATGATAATGGAAGATCGGTTTGACACATCATAGACCGAACCATATCCAATAGGGTTCGATTCCTCCTCTCGGACACGCCATTCCATTGTGGCGTTCCGGGTGGAGTGAGTTGGGACACGATCCCACACTCTCTAAGATAGTCGTCAAACTCCTGGCTCAAGTATTCTCCTCCACGATCCGATCGTAGAGCTTTGATACTTTTGCCAAGTTGCTTCTCTACTTCATTCTTGAATTCTTTGAACACTTCAAAGGATTCGGATTTTGCCCTCATAAGGTACACAAATCCATATCTACTGTAATCATCAGTAAATGTAATGAAGTAGACATGACCACCCCTGGCAGGCGTGGCAAATGGCCCACATACATCGGTATGTATGAGCGCCAATTGCTCACTAGTCCTCTCACCTTTCTTATTGAAAGGGGACTTTGTCATTTTTCCCAATAAACAAGCCTCACATGTCTCATATGATTCAAAATCAAATGAGTCTAGCAATCCATCCTTATGGAGTCTAGATACACGTTTCTCATTTATGTGGCCTAAACGACAATGCCATAAATAAGCAGGATTTAAATCATTTATTTTAATCCGCTTGGTATTAATGTTGTAGACAGGATTGCTTAGATCAAGGACATAAAGTCCATTAAATAATTGCGCACTAAAATAGTGAATATTATTCAAATAAAAGGAACAACAATTGTTCTTTATTGAAATAATAAAACCTTCCTTGTCCAAACAAGAAATAGAAATAATGTTTCTGCTCATAGCATGCACAAAATAGCAATTATTTAATTCTAAAACTAATCCTGAGGGCAGAGATAGCTCGCACACGCCTATGGCCAACGCAGCAACCTTTGCTCCATTCCCAACGCGTAGATCTACCTCCCCTTTAGCCAATATTTTACTTCTCTTTAGATCCTGCATATTTCGACAAATATGAGATCCACATCCAGTATCTAATACCCATGATGTAGAGACAGTTAAATTGACATCTACAACAAAAATACCTGGTGGTGGTGGAATCACTATTCCAAGCCGCTTGTCCTCCAGATATTTTGGGCAGTTCCTCCTCCAGTGTCCAGGTTGACTACAGTAGTGACATTCACCCTTAGTCACGACCTTGGAAATGCCACCAACAGGCTTAAGGGCTTGTTCCTTGGACTTGGCAACTGACTTGGCTTTGCCCTTGGAGGAAGAGGCAAACTTTTTGCCCTTTCCTTTATGCACCATCATAATGGCCTTGCCCTTACCCTTGTTGATGCTCTGTTCAGCCTTCCTCAACATGTTGAGCAAATCTGGCAGTGGTTTAACGATCTCGTTCATGTTATAGTTCATAATGAACTGTCCATAACTCTCGGGCAACGATTGCAACACGAGATCGGTTGCCAACTCTTGGCCGACCGGGAACCCAAGCCGGGCGAGATTCTCCAAGTACCCGATCATTCGGAGTACATGGGGTCCCACCGGGTTCCCTTCTGCCAGATGACATTTGAACAGTGCCTTTGAGACCTCATACCTCTCTACCCTCGCCTGCTCTTGGAAGAGCTGCTTTAGATGTTCGATCATATCGACAGCATTCATGTTCTCATGTTGCTTCTGAAGCTCAGAGGTCATGGTGCAAAGCATTAGGCAGGCCGCATCATTAGCGTCATCAACACGCTTTTGATACGCCTTTAAGGCAACAGGTGTTTGGTTCTCTGGACCTTCTGGAACATGCTCCTCTATTGCGTACAGTTTCTTCTCTTGCTTGAGAACAATTCTCAAGTTTCTGTACCAATCAAGGAAGTTGGTTCCAGAGAGCTTGTCCTTCTCAAGGACAGATCGTAGGGAATGTTGTGAACTCGATGAGTTGTTTGCCATTTGGAATTCTACAAAAGGAAAATACGCAAGTTTTAGTATTTGTGAATTTTTGACTATATTTAATAATGGCTAGTTTATTAAATATAGCTCCCACTATTTTTCTACGGATTAATAACCCTCAAGATATTAATGCGGAAAATATCCTTATATTTTCTAGTGGGCCAAGATCCATCTTTTCATCTCCTTATGAGCTTGCTTTGGCAAGTCACCCATAATTCGACTACTTCTAGGTAGGAACAATTTCCAATTGCATCCCATATGCAACTCTTGGTTCAATCGGGAAAATAACTCCTTATTTATCCATCCATATGGATAATCCCAATTGATTGCCTCTAGGTTTCTTAATCAAATTAATAGCCTAGTTGTGTTCAACCTCTTATCTAAGCAATTGCACATTGTTACGTGCCATCGCATTCCATCATTATGAACCAAGTCGCCATGCTTTGGCACGCACGAACTTGATAAATAATGATGATAATGAGTGTTTAAATAACGAGAAGGCAAGAACACAATATTTGAATTTGAGGGATTTTAAATTCAATTTTAATTGTTTTGTTGATCAATATCAACTAATCTATCTATTTGAGTTTGGGCACAACTCCAAATAATAGATCCGGGTTGTCTAATTATCTTATTATCCTAATTGCATGCATCATCCATACACCAACCACACAAATAATAAGACAATAAATAAACAACCACAAAACAGAAATTAAACGTGATGTGGATATGGCCTTTTCTAGACTAAGATAATTCCAAGCCAATGGAATTATCTATGAACCCTAAGCAAACACACATCTCCATGCGTCTTGATCTTTTGGTCCATCCTTCATAGTCATGTGGAATGCTCCATGCTCCATGCTCCATCTTTTGTGGCTTCTTTGGCTTTGGGCTTCTTTTCTTCAATCTTGGCTAACAATCTACTTTATCTAGCACTAGCTAATATCTATACTAAATAAAATAAATCTCACAAGTTGAGAGAAAAATGGCACGCAGGCCATAAAACCCTAATTAATTATTACAATTAATTGATCAGCTCGCAGGCCGTAAAACCAAACCACAAAATTAAACATCCACATCAAACCACATCCTAAGGCCATATCCAATCACCATGCGATTTGCACATAAACAGTTAAAATCCAATTTTAACGCGCTTGGTCAATTTTAATTGATTTTAGGATTTCTAGGGTTAAAACGGTCCATGGGCCCAACAATCCAATTGCCCGGGCCCAAACTAAGTGAACCATAAGGCCCTAGGGCCGGCCCGGCCCAAAACCCGCAAGCTAGGCCCGCGGGTTAGGGCCGCCCGGCCCCTTAGGGCGCCAATCTTGGGCGGCAAGCAAGGGGGGCGGTCCCCTAGGGGGCCGAACCTCCTTATGGAGGTTGTTTCCAAAACAACCTCCTTGCTTGGAGCCCAAGTTTGGTTGTTTCCTTGTTTTGGGAGAACTCCTTCTTCCCCAAGGATGCCCAAACCCTAGATCTTAGATCCTAAAATTTCTCAAACTCACCAATTCATGCATCCAATGCAAAATTGGGTCTTGTTATGATCTAATTATTGACAAATTGCATCCCATGCTTGATTTGTCTTGTTTTACGCGATAAACAACAATTTTAAGGTGTAAAACAACAAGAATGTAACACATAAACTACGTTTATGCTCTATGACCTGTGGCTCTGATACCACTGTAGGGTTTTGATTCATGGATCGCGCAAACGGAAGCATAATCAAACAAATAACCATGCAAAACCCTCCAAGGATCACAAGTCTAGATGCATAACGATAGTGAAGGTAAGAAATCATAAACACACCTTTGGGTTCTCCTTGATGACTTCAAACGCGAATAGTGTCACGTTCTCTATAGTTGATCCACGCCTAGAGTTGTTTCTAGATCTCCAATCTCCTTGGTGCTAGCCCGGAATGAGAGGAGGGTGAAGGAATCACGCAAAACGAGACAAAAGAAGGGGCTCGGCCCTTCTTTTTGGCGTCGGGGAGGAGGGGCGGCGGCAAGGGGGCGGCGTCCTCCTTGTTGCTTGCTCTCTCTCTCCTTTGTTCTCTCCCACTCTTGTTATGTTCTCTCTAGAGCATAAGTTATGAGGAAGGAAGGAAGGAGGGTCCTTTATATAGTCCAACAACTCCTTGTTAACTACCTAAAGGACTTATTCTAGTCCTACTAGAATTCAATTTAGTCCCTTCCTTGCAAATTAGTCCCTACTAAGTTTGCAAGGGTTTGCAAAGTGATCCTTCTAATTAATTAATCCAATTAATTAATTCCCAAATCTAGTACAACTCTATATAGCGTGTGAACCCATAGGTTCTATCTAGTTGGTAGCAACTCTTTGCTAATATGGAGCGGTTTCTAGCAAAACATCCATTCTAGCCAACTAATAGAATAGTCATCTAGACAACCTTGTAAAAGTAATTGTCTCATCCCTTTGCCTCCATATCCGGATTGGACACGAGACATACAAGTCACACTCGTATATCCAATCCCTAGTTTCTCGATCCATGGAATAGCCTTATTCGTGCAAATAACATCAATATCCCATATTGATTTATTTGAGTCTGGCCAGACATTCTATAAGCACTATCCTTCGAGTGGCCTAGGATATTTGCTCCCGTTATGTGGGAGGGGCAAATCCTCTCTACATCCACTACGATCTCTAAGCTTGCTTCTCATTGTATCCAGTACACGCCTTTATAACTACCCAGTCACGGTGTAGCGTTTAACGCTACCAAGATCACAATGATCCACAACTAGAATATCTAGTGACTTCAAGTCTAAGGATGACAATACCATTGTACCCGAGAAGCACTTGTGACTTAACATAACGTGTATGTAGCCTTCTCGGTGATGGGTCAATCTAGTGCAACATTCCGTAATGCAACACCCATGTGTTGGATCGTGATATCTCCATATCAATCCAACCCCATACTAGTCTATAGATGATTGTCCCATTTAATCATTATACTTGACTAGGGATATTTAAGATAAACAACACGATTGTAAATCTAAGGACTTCATTATATTAAATATCCAATAAATAATAAATGAATTTTTCTAGCCAAATACAAATTCATACTAAACTAGATTGCCTCTAGGGCATCTATTCCAACATTAAGCCCTAGATCTATGGCCTAAGAGAATTGCCTTACTTTTATACCAGCATGGGGTTTTCCCTAACCTATCTAGTTACAGCTTCAACTTCTTGATACAATAAGATTCTCTATTGTTCCTCTTGAATAACTCAACGAGAAAAAATAATAGAAGAAATATAATCTAATGAATGAGCAGATTAAGCACAAGTAGAAGACCACTATGAAGACAAATAAGGTGAAAGCCTGGAAGTGTTCTTCTGAGTCTGGAATGGATCGAATGATGAAATGAGCTTCTTACTTGTTGCTCTATCAATTTGAATGTCTCTCTATGTGCTTATGTATGTTTGTGTTGTGTCAAGTGTCTCTCAGTTCTTCAGCCTTGTTTGAATTCAAAGAGTTGCTGCCTTTTCCCATTGATTGACAGCACAATATGTATCTCAATATTGATACATATTTAGAAAAAATCCCATAAAAATAGCAAAGCTATAACGTCCTGTTTGGCACTTCTGTATTCAGGGATCTCAGGCTAAGAACTCTGAGTATTTTCAAAGCTTTGAAAAACTTTTCAAATATTTGAAACCTACAAAACCAAATTAGAATAGAAACTATAAATATATTCAAAGTAATCATGCAATCAGATAGTTGTGCAAATATCTTGCAAAACATAACTTTGGTAAATACAGATAATTTTTCTTTCATCACACACAAAAGTACAATTCAAGATATAGGAGACAAAACTCCCCCTCAGTTTAGCACTTATCCTCTAAGGAGTTTCAAAGCTTTGAAACCCGTTTCAAGGGTTTGAAACCAGAGTTGAGTTAACACAGACAAGTATCAAGATTTCTCTAGGATCACTAGGTATTCATCGTTAACGAATTATGTCTTGAAACACAGATGGTGATTTTTTTTTGCCAAACGAGCAAGAGTCTCTACTGCTTTCAATAGAAAAACCTATGTCTATGAATGCATATTTCTTTCACTTATTCACGAATCGGCTATATGCATTACGAACGTCTAATCAACTCGAAGTTCCCAGTCAATGGGTGATTTCTGTAACCTGCGACTAAGTGTTCAATTCAACTAATCGGGCAATTTGTTGATTTCGCTAACATACTACCTAAAATTCATCCTACTGCAATGTCTCACAATAGCATGATTGAATAAACACATGAATTAAGAATAGAAAAACATTCGTCATCATTAAGTTAAATCAACATGAATCAAATCCACAATCCTCCAAAACGGCTTCAAACCCAAGCTACCATTGAGAAATTTCGATATTTTGTTTAGCTAGTGCGATACGTGATTAACAATAACAAGTTTGCGATGAGCATGAACAAAAAAACAAAAAGAAAGTGAAGAGAGATCAAACGAGGGAATCCTCGCTCTCCTGATGATATCCAAGCTCCAATTCCACCTATCTCCGTCTCCAACTTGTCTCCTCAGAAAATACGACCTAGGATGGCTTAAATACGTTTCTTAAAAGTCACGGAGCCTTTAGGAATGAATACACAAAGTTTCCTTAATATTCTAGCCGCCTCTACAGTGTCTTAGTGCGAAGACTCGATGTATTCGTACGAACACTCTTCGTACGAACATTAATCTCTTTGTGCGAATACTTTTCCTGCGAAGACATTCCTACTTAGCGCCGACAAGCTATTCTTTGAAGACTTTCTTATCCTCTGAAAGTTTGGCTAAGGTATTTTATTCGTACGAAGACAATTCTAATCGTGCAAAGACCACCTAGAACTCCTTCCTTTTTTCTTATTTACCCCCTTCGTGCGAACGAAACTTGTCTTCGTGCGAAGACATCCATTTCTTGCAGTTTGGCTTCTTCATCTTGATTTCCTTGGCTTACGAAGCTCGTTTCTTCTCTCCAGCCTATCTCCTCATGCATTGTTTCTACAAATATCAACACGAACACTACCGCGAAGATCAAATGTGACAACATGCATCAAATCACATGTAAATCCATGCAAGAAATGCATGGTCTTCACATTTAAGCTCAAAATCTCATAAACATTATTCTTTCACATCTTGGCATGAATTACATCAATTTGCACCGAAATGTACACAACTAGTAATGTTCTCATAGGAAAGACGAATCGAAGTAAGGAGTTATCACTTAATTAATTTTATTACAATTTTTATGTAATCAAATTTGTATTTAGAGACCTTATATTTGTAAAACTGGAATGAATATTCATGTCATACTATATATAATTGCTGAACACATTCAGTACTCAAGATGATGTGTATTAACAGTAATGATCTAAACTTTAACTAGACAACACTATCAAAATGTAAATAACACCATTATAGTACGGTATTCTTTATGGTCCTATAACGTTAGGAACCCTTTTCTATAAACAGAAGCTATATAAGGATGACTCACCAACCAAGCTTTTCTCACACATGTCATATTCTACGCAAAAGGCATATCCACACTATACAGAGTGCGAAATTCATGAGAGAACCCAGAGAAAAACCAAAATTACGAAAGGCAAGCTAAAATCAAGAAAAGAATATTACATGGATACACTATCTGCAAACACAGCTGAAAGTGTGAGCGTGCAGGTGGTAATGCAACTAATATACTCTAGAAGGGGGGGGGGGGGTTGAATAGAGTATGCCAACTTTTTGCAAAACTTTCTAGGAAGATGAGAACTTGTGAAAACTAGTGAATTTCAAGGCCTTGAAAACAAGTTCAAGCCCTTGGAAGTGATGCAGTTTGTACAAAGCAAATAAGCCTTTTTCAAGGCCTTGAAAACAGATAGTTTTGTGTGCTGCAAAAACTATGCAAATGAATGAACTATAAATGCAAGAGACAAGTGATTTATAGATTTCAGTCCACTTGGACCTACGTCTCTACGTCAGGGATTAGATCCCTGCAGAATTTTCAACTCAATTCTTATTAAAAAAAATCTAAGCCCTTGATCTCAAGCATAGAGAATTGCCTTACTCTGTTACACCTTGTGGTTCTCTCTAACCTATCTAGTACCTTCTCTAGCTAACTGATTAACTAAGAATTCTCTATTGTTCACTTTGAACAATCCTTGAGAATGGAGATAGAAGAATTACAGAAATGATCTACCAATAAAGCACAATACAGAAGAACACTTAGTGTGTAGAAATTTCAGTGAAATATGCAGTGATATTCTGTGAATGGATTGGAAGATTGATGAACTTCTTTGATGCTTGTCAACCAGAACTCTTTCTCTCTTTTTTCCCGTTGAGCGTTGTATCTTGTTGCTTCAGAATTGAGCTCTATTTCAACTTCAAACATCTCTGAATATCTTCCCACATTTTCAGCAACAAATCTCCTATTTTGTAGGCAACATACTTTGACTCTTTGACAATCTTCTCCAACGGTTAAGTGATCACAATCTACAGAAATAATGTCGTGATCTTGCATTTGAATAGGTTGACAAGATGTCAAGTCATTCGGATCAAACAAAGAATCATCTTCTTGATTATTTTCTTCCCTGCATAAGTCAGATTAGGAAACAATCTCTGCAAACATAGGAAATAAAATCTCCTGCAAACACAAAGTCAAATAGATGATATACTATGTTCAAACGAGTTATGATGCTTTGTCCTTCATCATCAAATAACAACAAATCAAATACATGGAGGATAGAAAGGAAATCAACTCAAAGAGTTTGCAAAAAACTCCCCCTAAGAATGTCAACACATGTTAAGCAGTTTCAAGGCTTTGAATCCAGTTTCAAGGCCTATGAGAACTAATTCAAGGCTTTGAAAGCTGGTTGAAGGCCTTGAAATAGTCTGACTATTTCAAGCCTTGCACAACTTGATCTTACAATCTCCCCCTTGATGAAAGGCAAAACCAAATTCTGTTTGATCCTTAGTCTCTGCAAGAAATACTGGTTAGTTCACAGTCTATAATAACACAATAATTCCAAAAAGATCCAACTTATTCAATTTCCCAACAGAAAATAAACAGTCCAACATAAAGAAAATAATACCTAAGAATTAAATCTAAAACCTATAATTTCTCCCTCTTTTTGACTTTCATCAAAAAGATAGAGTGGATGTTTGATCAAGTGTCTGGAAAATTTTGAAAACTTAAAGAAAAGATTTTAAGAAGAGAGAATGGGGAAGAAAGAGTAGGCAAGATTAAGGGGTTGGGTCTTCATCTCCATCTTGATCTCCTTCTTATTTCTCTCTGTCTTCAGCATCAGTCTTGTCTTGCACTTCCCGTTCCTCTTCATTCTCACCAGCAACAGTTACCTCTCCAGTCTTGTCCTTTGTAGCATCCTTTGGAGATTTCTTATTTTTCTTCAAAGTAATCAGCAGATCATCTGAGTCAGGACTATTGACTTCATCTCCTTCCTGTGAAGCTTGTTCTGCCACTTCCTTTCCTTTATCTGAGACTGGAGCAACTTCTTCCTTGTTTGAATGTTCGCTAGGCAGATCCTTTTCAGAGTCTCCTTTCTTTGTACCTTCATCATCCTCAGGAACATCAAGCAGATTCATGCTTCTGAATATGCTTTCCACCATGTACTTGACTTGCCCCACATCAGATTCAAGTCCATAAATAGTTGCTTGGATGTCCTCCAAGTCCAATTCCAAACCATTAAGTCTCTGATTGTCTGTAGACTGAGAAGTCTGACTTGAAGTGGGAGTCAATGTCTTGGGCTTAAGAAACTTCTTTGCACCCAGTTCTTCTTCAGTCAAATCTGAGTATAACTTCCAAGTTTTTGACTTAGTCTTTACCACTCCAATCTTCTCAAAATCTTTCTCATTAATCATTCCAGATCCAGAAGTAACTGATTCCTCTCCACCAGTTGGAATCTCAAAGTGTTCAAAGAACAAATTGAGCAGATTTGCAAGCGTAGAGGGTGTTTTCTTTGACTGGTAAGGCTAAAGAGCATATGTTCAATCACTAATTTAGGAAGATCAATCTCATAGCCATGCATAACCAGATACATAATGTGCAGCATCTTCTCAGTTACTAATTATCTAGAATACTCTCTGGGAAAGATACACCTAACCAAAATGGTGTGAAGGACCTTGGCTTCAACATTTAATACAGAATGTGTTAACTGTTTGGCTTAGGAGGAGATGTTTGGAAGAAAGAACTCATATTTGGCTAGCTTCAGGGTTTTTGTCTTTGGTGGATGATTGCTAGTGTCATACCTCTTGGGACAACCTAGCACATTGGCAAACTCAGAGTGGTCCAATTCAGTTTCTATCCCAGCAACTTTAGATTTGATCACCAAGTGTGCAGATCTCTTAACTTGTTTCAAGTTCAGGTAGAAGAGTCCGGTGAGTTTAGGGAAGGCTAATTCTTTTGGGTTCAGCATAGACCAGAGAGAGCTCTTCTTTAACATAGAGATGTACTTAAGTTTCATATGTTTCAACATATGCACATTGATTGTACTACAGAAACCAATAGATATGGAAGCAAAACCATCTAACCACTTACCTTTGGAGATGTTTGAGACAAACCAAGTCTCACCAGAAGTTGTGTTCTTTGTTGAGGTATTAGAATAGATATGCAAGGCCTACTCCAAGTGATCTTCTGGCTGTTCTTCTGTCACCTTTCCTTTTTTCTGCTTGAGTTTCCTTCTTCTTCAGCTTCTTGGAACTAGTGATCTCTGTTTCAGGTTGCTTTTCTATAACAACCTTCTCTTTCTTCTTCTTCTTCTTTTCTGAGGAGGAAGTTGTAACCTTCTTGACCTTTTTCTTGGGTGGAGGAAGATCTGGAACTGCCTCTGCACTAGGAGTTCTAGAGCTAGAGTCTCCACTGACTTCTTGAACTTTATCCGTTGCTGCCTTTCTTTTCTTCTCTGAACCAGGTTTTGATCCTCCTGCCATCTTTATTCTGTCTGAGTTTCTCCTTGTCCTCATTAGGGTTCGGGAGAAGAGAAAAGAGAGGTAGGAATGATACGGAGAGAAGAGAAGAGAAGAAGATAAATACTGAAAGAGTTTGAGTTTCAAAAGGAAATTAGAATATCTCTCTGATCTCAAAATATTTGCAATAATCAGAGAGAACTCAAATCTTTTATGCCGTTGGAAAATAAAATATTCTATTACTATTTTTGGCTAAAACAAATTTTTGAAAAATGTAGGGGCTATATTAAGCAAATATCTACAAAGATATCACCCAATAGAGAAATATTCATATTTATTGACTACTAGTATAGCAGACTTATTTTTAAGGATTTGAAAAGGTTTTCAAGGTCTTGAAACGCTGTAATATTGCAAAAGATAAATATCAAGGCTTTGAAATGATTTTCAAGGCTTTGAAAATCAGTTCAAACCTTTGAAAACACATATAGCTTACCTTTCTTTACCCGATGCTCCCCCTAAACCAATGCATCTTTATTTAGCATTCCCAATTCCAATCTTGGAGCTGACAATCTTTCACCTGCTAATGGTTTAGTGAAGATATCTTAAATTTGCATAGTATTAGCAACAAATTCAAGAACAATATCACCTTTCTCAGCATGATATCTGAGGAAATGGTGTCTGACATCAATGTGCTTGGTTCTTGAATGTTGAACTGGATTCTTTGTAATTGAAATTGCACTGGTGTTATCACATTTGATAGGTATGCTTCTGAAATCAAATCTAAGGTGTCTTAGCTGTTGAGAAATCCATAGTACTTGTGAGGAACATGCTCCTGCAGCTATATATTCAGCTTCAGCTGTTGATAGAGCAACTTAATTGTATTTCATGGGATGCCAACTGATCAGGGATGATCCAATAAATTGGCAAGTTCCTAAAGTTCTTTTCTTATCAACTTTGTAACCTTCAAAGTCAGCATCTGAAAATCCATGCAAACAGTTTGTAGGTGGAGGAACCAGGTTCCACACCTTATTCCTTTCACACTCATTGAGTTCACTTTGCATAGCAATGATCCAGTATGCTTCTTGTAATGCTTCTTTCACAGTTTTTGGTTCTACAAGAGAGATAAAAGCATTAAAAGCACATAAGTTCTTCAACTGTGATATAGTTTGTGTACCAGCGGTTGGATCTGAAATGATATTGTCAACTCGATGAGATGAGAGATATTTAAATCTCTTTCTTGGAGACAAGGGTTCAGGTTCTCCATAGATCTTCTCTGGTCTTGAAGTAGTGGCTTTGTCACTTGTATCCTTCTAATCATCTTTTTCAAGGCTTTGAGGCTTATTTTCAAGGCCTTGAGCACCATTTTAAAGGTCTTGAAAATGTCTTCTGTTTTCTTTTGAGCCTTTTTTGAATCCCAGTGGATTCTCAGTTTCTTCCTCTGATTCATGCTTGTTCAAATTCAAGTCTGCAAAACTTTCACTCAAAGAACCATCATAGCTTTCACCAAAAATAACATGAATGCTTTCTTCAACCAGTTTCCTTATTTTACTGTAAACTCTATAAGCTTTTCTATTCAGAGAGTAACCAAGAAAGATACCTTGATCACTCCTTGCATTAAACTTACCAAGATTGTCTTTTCCATTGTTATGGATAAAGCATGTACATCCAAAGGGCCTAAAGTATGAAATATTTGGCTTTCTCCCATTGAACAATTCATTGGGAGTCTTCTTTAGAATAGGTCTGATCAAGCACCTGTTCAGTATATAGTTTGCTGTATTCACTGCTTCTGCCCAATAATGTTTTGGCACTTTGTTTTCAAGAAGCATTGTCCTTGACATATCTTCAAGAGTCATGTTCTTTCTTTCAACAACACCATTCTGTTGAGGAGTTCTTGGATTAGAAAAGTTATGAGTAATACCATGCTTATCACAGAACAAATCAAATTCCAATTGATAAAATTCTCTACCATGATCACTTCTAATTGAAGCTACAGGTAGGTTTTTCATTGTTTGAAGTTCTCTACAAAGCTTTGAAAATTCAGAGAGGGCTTAAGATTTTTCTTTGAGAAACATAACCCAAGTATATCTAGAAAAATCATCCACAAAAACTAGCACATACCTTTTACCTTTTGGAGTAGGAGTTCTCATAGGACCACAGAGATCCATATGAAGCAGTTCAATAGGTCTGGTTGTACTTACAAACTTCTTTGGCTTGAAGGAGCTTCTGGTCTAATTTCCTTGAGAACAAGCTTTGCACATTTCATCTTCTTTGAAATTGATGGATGGCAATCCTCTTACCAAGTCTTTCGAAATCAACTTGTTTAAAGTATGCAAACTGATATGACCAAGCTTCATGTGCCAAAGCTTTGAATCCTCTTTGAAGGCGTTGAGACACTTCAAACTTTTACCTGCAACTTTTCTAGTCTGAAAAGTATAAACATTGTTTGATATAGAGGTTGTGAGAATGCCTTCTAATGATTTCTCATTTTGCACCACAGACTTCTCTTTATCAAATATAACTTTGTTGCCATTGTCACAAAGATGAGATACACTAAGCAAGTTAAATTTCAAACCTTCAACTAGATACACATCAGAAATAGAGTTTTCAGAATTCGTACCAACTTTACCGATACCAAGAATATTTCATTTGCCTTTGTCAACAAGTTTAATTGAACCTTCAGATTGCTCCTTCAGTTCTGAGAATAGAGATCTCTTCCCACTCATATGTCATGAGAAACCACTGTCCATAAACCACTTCTGTTCTTTGGTGACACCCTGCAAACACCAATCACTGCCTTATCCAGCTGTTAGACCAAGTGTGGAATTTGGATTCATATTCAGGATCAACCATGTTAGGTGGTCTAACCCCTTTAGGAACCCAAATCTGCTTAACTTGTACTTTGAGTTGAAAAAGAAAAGTGTTCCTCATTATGCGAGGGTCTCTTCTTGTGAAAGGACAAGTCAACTTAACATGACCAGTTTTACAGCAGCAATGACATTTAAGAGAAGTTTTTTTTTCAATCGTTTACAAATCTGGTAATGTTCTTTCTTGGAAAATTTGGATTGAATCCAATACCAGCTTTGTGAACTGACTGTGAACTTCCACCAAGAATCAAGTTCAACTTGTGTTCTGATCCAGCAAGCTTAACTTTGACCAATTCAGATTCTTGAAGTTTCTCAGCAAGAGTAGTCTTTTGTTTATCTAATTCATCAACTTGATGTTTTAGATTGACAAGGCTGTTACTCATCACAGAGTTATCAGTGACTACTTCTTTGACTTGTGTTTTCAAGGCTTTGAAACTGGTTTTCAAGGCCTTGAAATCGCTGTCAGTTTTCTTCTGAGAGATTTCAAGATTCTGATTTAGACAAACAAGTTGTAAGTTCTCTTTTGCTTGCTCATGAAATTTTTCTTTCAAAAGTTTGATCTCTTTCAGAAAATCTTTTTCATTTAAAAGCATTGTTCTGAGATAATCTGAAAGAGCATCTTTTAGTATTGAAATCAGAGAGTTTACCATTACCTCGATGTTCATCTCAGAAATTTCATCATGCTTGGCCATGAAGCAAAGATTGGCATGTTCTTCTTCTGATTCAGATTCACTTGAACTATCTGAATCACTCCATGAAGCTATCATAACTTTATTTCTTTTGTCATGGTCTTTCTTTTGAAAGCTCTTGATTTTCTTGTGTGGACAATCTCTTATCCAATGTTCTGCATCACCACATTCAAAGCAGTTCATAACCTTTGATTTACTTTGTGAAGAAGACTTACCTTTGTATTCCTTGCTACTGGATGGTCTATGCCTTTCTCTATTGAAGTCTCTGTTTCTAAATATTTTCTTCATTTTTAGAATCCTTGTTAAGGCTTTGGGGATCAAGGCAATGGGATCTTCATAATCACCATCCTCAGTTTCAAGGCTTTGAGTTATCTCATTTTCTTTGCCTTTGAGAGCTAAGTTCTTGACACTTTCTGGTAGCTCTCCATCAACTTCATTCATAGATATTTCATGTGTCAGAAGCTTCCCTTGTAGGTCATGAAGTTTTAGAGTTGAGAGATTCTGAGCTTCTTCAATTGATGTGGTCTTTGGTTCCCACTTTTCCTTTGGAAAACTTCTTAGAATCTTCCTCACCTTTTCTTCATTAGAAAAATGTTTTCCCAGTGAATCAAGGTTGTTCATAATGTCTGTGAAACTCCTGAACATGTCTCTGATGGAATCATCTGTATTCATCTTAAGCAGCTCATATTGCCTGAGATAGATGCTGATCTTGGTTTGCTTCACTTGACTGGTTCCTTCAAAAGTAACCACAAGTTTTATCCCATATTTCTTTGGCAGTAGTGCAGCCTGAAATCCTGTTGAATTCATCTGTACTCAAAGCGCAATATAAGATGTTCATACCTTTGTAATTCTTAGAGAATTTCTCTAGTTCAGAAGAAGAGAGTAAGTCTTCAGATTTGGGAGTTCTAATCCCATCTTTCTCTGTGTAGAAAGTGTGAGGTCCATTCTGAATAATGGTCCAAAGCTCTATTTCTTGATCAATGATGAACATTTTCATCAAGGCTTTCCAATGAGCAAAATTTTCTCCACAGAATAGAGGAGGTCTGTTAGCAGATCTTCCTTGTGAGAAACCACCATCACCTGCAGTACTCATGATCACTAGATGGTTAAATATATACAATGATACAAGATATGATACCAATTGAAAGTGTGAGTGTGTAGGTGGTAATGCAGCTAATATACTCTAGAAGGGGGGGGGGGGGGTTGAATAGAGTTTGCCAACTTTTTGCAAAACTTGCTAGGAAGATGAGAATTTTTGAAAACTAGTGAAGTTCGAGGCCTTGAAAACAAGTTCAAGCCCTTGGAAGTGATGCATTTTGTAAAAAGAAAATAAGCCTTTTTCAAGGACTTGAAAGCAAGTTCATGTTTGAATAGATGCCCTAGAGGCAATCTAGTTTAGTATGAATTTGTTTTGGTTAGAACATTCATTGTATTATTTATTGGATATGTAATATAATGAAGTCCTTAGATTTACAATTGTGTTTTTTATCATAAATATACCTATTCCATTATAATGATTAATAGGACAATCATCTATAGACTAGTATGGGGTTGGATTGATATGGAGATATCATGATCCAACACACGGGTGTGCATTAAGGGTAATGGCGCACTGGATTGACCCATCTCTGAGAAGGTTACATACATATTATGTAAAGTCACAAGCGCTTCTCGTGGTGACAACGATATTGTAATCCTTAGACTTGAAGTCACTATATTGTCTAGTTGTGGATTATTGTGATTTTGGTAGCATCAAACGCTACACCGTAACAGGGTGGCTATAAAAGCGTGTACCGGATACAATAAGAAGCAAGCATAGAAATCGTAGTAGACTTAGATAGAATTTGTCCCTCCCACATAACGGGAGCAAATATCCGAGGCCACTCGAGGGATAGTGCTTATGTAATGTCTGGCCAGACTCAAATAAATCAATATAGGATATTGATGTTATTTGAACGAATAAGGCTATTCCCAGGATCGAGAAACTATGGATTGAATATACGAGTGTGACTTGTATGTCTCGTGTCCAATCCGGATATGGAGACAAAGGGATGTGACAATTAATTGCACAAGGTTTGTCGGATGACTATTCTATTAGTTGGCTAGAATGGATGTCTTGCTAGAGACTGCTCCATATTAGCAAATTGTTGCTACCAACTAGATGGAACCTATAGGGTCACACGCTACGTGGAGTTTAACTAGATTTGGGAATTAATCAATATTATTAATTAATTAGAAGGATCACTTTGCAACACCGTGCAAACTTAGTAGGAATAATTTGCAATGAAGGGACTAAACGATTCTAGTAGGACTAGAATAGGTCCTTTAGGTAGTTGACAAGGATTTGTTGGACTATATAAAGGATGCGCCTTCCTTCCTTCCCACATACTTATGAATCTATTATTCATAACTTGAGTGGGAGAGAACAAAGGAGAGAGAGCAAGCAAAAAGAGGGCCGAACCGACCCCTTGAGCCGCCCCGTCCCCGTCGACCAACATAGGAGGCCGAAACCTCCTCGTTGCCTTCTGTTGTGTGATTTCTTCTTCCGCCGGTCCAAGCTAGCACAAAGGATAAGGAAGATCTAGATCTCAACTCTAGGCGTGGATCAACCGTAGAGACGTGACACAATTTACGTTACAAGTCATCACAGGAGAAACCCTAAGGTGTGTAACATGATTCTTCCTTTACCACCTTTATGCTTCTCTTCCTGTGATCCTTGGAGGGTATTGAATGGATAAATTATCTTTTTCCGCTGCGTATCCATGATCAAAACCCTACAGTGGTATCAGAGCCACATGTCGTAGAACATAGACGTGGTTTATGTGTTACGTTTTGATAGTTTTACACGTTAAATTTATTATTTATCGCGTAAAACAAGACAAATCAAGCATATGATACAATTTGTCAATAATCAAACAAAACAAGACCTAGTTTTTGCATTGGATGCATGAATTAGTGAGTTTGAGAAACTTTAGGATCTTAGATCTAGGGTTTGGGCACCAATTTGGGAACTAGTTTCAAATTTGGAAACTTTTTGGGCTTCGTGAACAAGGAAGGAGTTGTTTTGGAAACAACTATGAGGTTCGGCCCTAGGGAACGCCCCTCCTCCTTCCTTTCCGTTCAAGCCACCTAGGCCGAGGGTCTAGGCGGTCAGAAAACCCCTCGAGTTGGGCCAACCGGCCAAGGCTCGGCCGGGGATGGCTCCCATAGGGTTCGGCCATTAGATGGTGGGCCCCTTGGACCATTTTAAGCGTAGAAATCTAAAATCAATTAAAATTGACCAAGCGCGTTAAAATTGGATTTTAACTGTTCATGTGCAAATCGCATGGTGGTTAGATATGGCCTTAGGATGTGGTTTGGTGTGATTGTTTAATTTTGTGGTTTGGTTTATTGCCTGCAAGCTGATCAATTTAATGTAATAATTAATTATGGTTTTATGGCCTGCGA
Organism: Linanthus parryae; assembly: GCA_023055425.1. NCBI lineage: Eukaryota > Viridiplantae > Streptophyta > Magnoliopsida > Ericales > Polemoniaceae > Linanthus > Linanthus parryae. The sequence continues at coordinate 16,613,206 of JALGPY010000012.1, read as the reverse complement.
GCCATTTTTTTTCTCAACTTGTGAGATTTATTTTATTTAGTATAGTTGATTAGCTAGTGCTAGATAGAATAGATTGTTAGCCAAGATTGAAGAAAAGAAGCCCAAAGCTAAAGGAAGCCACAAAATATGGAGCATGGAGCATTGCGTATAACTATGAAGGATGGACCAAAAGATGAAGGCGCATAGAGATCTGTTTGCTTTTAGGGTTCATAGATAATTCCACTGGCTTGGAATTATCTTACTCTAGAAAAGACCATATTCACATCACGTTTTATTTTGTTTTGTGGTTGTTTATTTTATTGTCTTATTATTTTTTGGTTGGTGTATGGTTGATGCATGCAATTAGGATAATAAGATAATTAGACAACCACGATCTATTATTTGGAGTTGTGCCCAAACTCAAATAGATAGATTAGTTGATATGGATCCACACAACAATTAAAATTTAATTGAAAAATCCCTCAAAATTCAAATATTGCGTTTTTGTCTTCTCGTTATTTAAACACTCATCATCATCATGATTTCCCAAGATCGTGCGTGCCAAAGCATGGCAACTTGGTTAATAATGTTGTGGTGCCATGGCACACCTCGTGTGCAGATTGTTTAAGTAAGAGGTTGGACGCAACTAGGTGTTTAACAGGATTAAAACCTAGAGACAATCAATTGGGATTAACCATGAGGATGGATAAATAAGGAGTTATTTGCCCAATTGAACCAAGAATTGCATAAGGGATGCAATTGGAATTGTTCCTACATAAAGTAGTCGAATTATGGGTGAGTTGCCAAAGCAAGCTCATAGGGAGATGAAACATGGATCTTGGCCCACTAGAAAATATAAGGATATTTTCCGCATTAATATCTTGAGGGTTATTAACTCGTAGAAAAATAGTGGGAGCTATATTTGATAAACTAGCCATTATTAACATCTGTGTGCATTCAGTGCTTTTCTATCACTCATTGAGCCCAAAAATGCAAAAGAAGCACTAGAAGATGCAGATTGGATCATTGAAATGCAGAATGAGCTGAATGAGTTTGAAAGGAACAAGGTCTGAAATTTTTTTCCCAGACCGAAGGATCAATTAGCGATTAGAACAATATGGGTGTTCAGAAATAAGCTTGATGAGAAAGGTAAGGTTGTGAGAAACAAAAAAAGACTGGTTGCACAAGGATATAATCAAGAGGAAGGTATTTATTATGAGGAAACATTTGCCCCTGTTGCAAGGTTAGAAGCTATTAGAATACTTATTTCATTTGCATCACATAATCACATAAAACTTTTCCAAATGGATGTCAAATGTGCTTTTCTTAATGGTTATTTACAAGAAGAAGTATTTGTTGCTCAACCGCCAGGTTTTGAAAAGACACTTTTCTTGATTATGTTTACAGACTGGACAAAGCCTTATATGGACTTAAGCAAGCTCCAAGGGCTTGGTATGACAGACTCAAAAAAAATTTGTTGGAAAATAGTTTTAAGAGAGGTCAGGTTGATAAAACTATTTTTATCAAGAGTCAGGAAAAATATATGTTAGTTGTTCAGATATATGTAGATCATATTCTATTTGGTGCTACTAATGATGCTCTTTCAAAAGAGTTTTCAAGTCTAATGTGCAGGGAATTTTAAATGATCTTGATGGGAGAACTGAATTTCTTTCTTGGACTTCATGTACATCAAATCAAGAAAGGAATTGTGCATCAGGGAAATTACACCCTGAACTTGTTAAAAAAGGATAACATGTCACAGTCCAAGGTTTTAAAGACCCCTATGAGTTCATCACTGTCTTTAGACAAGGACACAACTGGTAAGGGTGTAAATCAGATAGAATACAGAGGTATGATTGGTTCACTTCTGTATCTAACTGCTACTAGACCATATATTATGTTTAGTGTGTGCATGTGTGCAAGGTTTCAGGCTGATCCTAAAGAAAGTCATTTAAATGCAGTGAAAAGGATTTTTAGATACTTAAATGGAACCAAAGACTTGGGACTTTGGTATCCAAGAAGGTCTAACTTTTTGTTGAGTGGATATTCAGATGCGGACTTTGCAGGATACAAAGTAGAAAAAAGAGTACTTCTGGATGCTGCCAATTTCTTGGATCTTCATTGATAAGTTGGCATTCAAAGAAGCAAAATTCAGTAGCTCTGTCAACTGCAGAAGCTGAATATATTGCAGCTTGAGCTTGTTGTTCACATGTTTTATGGATTGCATAGCTGCTAAGAGATCTTGGATATGACTTAAAAATTGTGCATATCAATTGTGACAATAAAAGTGCCATTTCCATATCTAAGAATCCAGTCCCGCATTCAAGGACAAAGAACATAGATGTGAGACATCATTTTCTTAGAGATCACACAGAAAAATGTGATATTGTTCTATACTTTATTTCTACATCTAAGTAAATAGCTGATATTTTCACTAAACCGCTGCCAGATGAGAGGTTTGCATCCTAAGGCTTATGAGAATCTCCTCGAGGACGTGTATATGATACAGCCGGAGGGTTTTGAAGATCCAAAGCAAGCCAACAAAAGTCTCTAAGCTGTAACGATCCATTGATGGATTGAAGCAAGCGTCTAGGAGTTGGAATCGACGTTTTGATGAAGTAGTCAAAGAGTTTGGCTTCATCGGAAACGAAGATGATTCTTGTGTCTACAAGAAGGTTAGTGGGAGCTCTGTAGCTTTTCTGGCCTTGTATGTGGATGACATACTACTCATTGGAAATGACGTTCCCATGCTGCAATCTGTTAAAGATTGGCTAGGAAAGTGTTTCTCAATGAAAGACTTAGGGGAAGCAGCCTATATACTTGGTATAAAGATCTATAGAGATAGATCTAAGAGACTGCTAGGCATAAGTCAAAGTACATATATTGACAAAGTATTGAAGTAATTCAACATGCAAGATTCCAAGAAGGGATTCTTTCCCATGTCACATGGAATTACTCTTTCGAAGAGTGGTTGTCCTTCTAATGAGATTGAGAAGGAACGCATGAGTAGAATTCCCTTTGCCTCGGCCATAGGATCTATCATGTGCGCCATGTTATGTACTAGACAAGATGTGTCATATGCCTTGAGTATGACAAGTAGATACCAAACCAATCCAGGTGAGTGTCACTGGATTGAAGTCAAGAACATCCTAAAGTACTTGAGAAGAACTAAGGATGCTTTCTTGATATTTGGCAGTGAGGAAGAGTTACGTGTAAGGGGTTACACGGATGCAAGCTTCCAAACCGACAGAGATGACTTTAGATCACAATCGGGATATGTTTTTTGCCTGAATGGAGCAGCGGTGAGCTGGAAGAGTTACAAGCAAGAGACGGTAGCTGATTCTACAACAGAGGCTGAGTACATTGCTGCAAATGGCGCAGCAAAGGAAGCTGTTTGGATCAGAAAGTTTGTTTCTAAACTTGGTGTGGTTCCTAGCATTGTGGATCCAGTTGAGTTTACTGTGACAACACTTGGGCGATCGCGCAATCAGAGGAGCCCAGGTTACACCAGAAATCCAAGCACGTGCCCAGGAAGTTCCATCTTATTCGAGATATTATCGATAAAGGAGACGTTCGGATATGCAAGATTCCTACAGATTAGAATCTGTCAGATCTACTATATGGAAGCATGACGGACACACTAGGAGCATGGGCATACAAGATGCGTCAGATTGGCTCTAGTGCAAGTGGGAGACTGTTGGAATAGATGCCCTAGAGGAAATCCAAATTAGTATGACTTTATTTTGGCTAGATAATTAATTGAATTATTTATTAAATATTTAATATAATGAAGTCCTTAGATATACAATTGTGTTGTTTATCTTAAATATCCCTAGTTCAGTATAATGATTAATAGGACAATCATCTATAGACTAGTATTGGGTTGGATTGATATAGAGATATCATGATCCAACACATGGGTGTGCATTAAGGGTAATTGCGCACTAGATTGACCCATCTCCGAGAAGGCTACGTACACGTTATGTTAAGTCACAAGCGCTTCTCGCGGTGCAATGGTATTGTCATCCTTAGACTTGAGGTCACTAGATATTCTAGTTGCGGATTATTGTGATTTTGGTAGCGTCAAACGCTACACCGTAACTGGGTAGCTATAAAGGCGTGTACCAGATACAATAAGAAGCAAGCTTAGAAATCGTAGTGGACGTAGATAGAATTTTTCCCTCCCACATAACTGGAGAAAATATCCTAGGCCACTCAAGGGGTAGTGCTTATAGAATGTCTGGCCAGACTCAAATAAATCAACATAGGATATTGATGTTATTTGCACGAACAAGGCTATTCCCAGGATCGAGAAACAGTGGATTGGATATACGAGTGTGACTTGTATGTCTCGTGTCCAATCCGGATATAGAGACAAAGGGATGTGACAATTACTTGTACAAGGTTTGTCGGATGACTATTCTATTAGTTGGCTAGAATGGATGTTTTGCTAGAAACCGCTCCATATTAGCAGATTGTTGCTACCAACTAGATAGAACCTATGGGGTCACACGCTATATGGAGTTGAACTAGATTTGGGAATTAATTAATATGATTAATTAATTAGAATGATCACTTTGCAACACCTTGCAAAATTAGTAGGACTAATTTACAAGGAAGGGACTAAATTGAATTCTAGTAGGACTAGAATAGGTCCTTTAGGTAGTTGACAAGGATTTGTTGGACTATATAAAGAATGCTCCTTCCTTCCTTCCCACATTTATGAGCCTATTGTTCATAAATTTAGTGGGAGAGAACAAAAAGGAGAGAGAGCAAGCAATCAAGAGGGCCGCCCGACCCCTTGCCGCCTTCCTTCCTTCCCACATTTATGAGCCTATTGTTCATAACTTTAGTTGGACCATATATGCATGATTATTTTTATGATACTTTATAAGTAATACAATAGGCTATAGTGTAGGGATTATGACTGATAGACCACATCAATACTACACCAGGAGAAATCGCCAAGTACCAATGGCAGCACCAAACAACAACAACAACAACATGAAGCACTTCTTTGCGCAATTTGCTCAAATGGCACAGAACGCAAACCAGGGAGAGCAGAATAACGCTAATTGGGCAAAGAAAGTGGCTGACATGAAGCCAGGGAACTTTACAGGCAATGAGGATCCTGTTGAGCTCGAAAACTGGATCGACGAAATGGATAAGGTCCTAGAGCTAGTTGAGTGCCCCGAGAACCGCAAGGTCGTTTGCGCGACATTCTACCTGAAGAACGAAGCTAATATATGGTGGAGGAGCACACGTCAGAACTTTTTGGCTCAACCCAATTTCAAGTGGGAGGCTCTTCAAACTGCACTACGCACTCGCTTTTATCCGGACCATGTCCAGGATCAAAAGTACATAGACTTCGTGAATCAGACACAAGGGAACGGTTCCGTGACCGAGTACTCCAAGAAATTCATGGAGCTATCCCGATTTGCAGGTCAGCTAATGCCTGACGAGGCGAATAAGGTAGGAAGTTCATGTCTGGTCTCGAACTTCATCTGCAAAAAGACTTGATGTGCATGACGTACGATACTCTACAGGAAGCTTATGATATAGTCGCAGTCGTTTGGTGCATTCAAGAGGCACAAGATGAGAAGCGTGGAAAGCGCAAGGTTGAGAGCGATGTGGGCAATGGAAACAATCAGGGTAGGATTAACCAAGGTAGTTAGGACAAGAGGTTTAAGCCCAACCATGGAGGAAGTAACCAGGGTCAGTACCGTTGTAACAAGCAGAATAATGGAGATGATCAAGCTTCTCGCCGTTATATCTGCAAGAAGTGTCAACAGAATCATCCAGGAAAGGACTGTCAAGGAAACCTTGTCACTTGCTACCACTGTGGCAAGAAGGGTCAACGTTCGTTTGAGTGTCGATCGAATCCAAATGGAAATCAACAAGGGAACCAAGGAGGAAATTACCAAGGGAATCGACAGTTCAACAACAACAATGAGGGCAGAAATCGGAGCTATGAGAACTACAACAACCAGGATAATGGAGGCAACAATTATGGCAGGCAGCAGACGAACAACCAGGGTAATGGAAGGAACAATGGAGTTCAGAACGGGAATAGGAACAACAACGCTCCAGCTAATTCCAACAACAACAATGGGACTGGTACGGCAGGATTTACCGCACAGAACATGAATGTTGCAAGGATCTCTTTCATGAGCAGGACGGAAGCGGAAGCAGCAAACGGAGTAGTCACTGGTACATTTCTTGTTCCTGATCAACCAGCATTTACTCTATTCGATTCTGGAGCATCATATTCATTTATTTCATCATCATTTGTGAAAAAATTGAGTCTCAATAAGCCATCTAGAATATCCATCCCGGTAGCTACCCCAACCGGTCACGTAACAGTATGTGACGCCATTTTCGAAGGAGTAGAAGTTAAGATTTCGACTAGTACCTTACCAGCCAACCTGATACAGTTTGATCTTGGAGGAATAGATGTTATATTGAGAATGGATTGGCTGGGCAAATATCAAGCAGTTATAGACTGTCACGATCAGAAGATCGGGCTCAAAGTTCTTAAAGGAGAAAAGGTTTCTTACCGTGGTATCACAAAGGAACCATGTATCCGACTAGTGTCAGCTTTAACCATAGTCAACCAAGTGAGGAAAGGGAATAGTTCTTATTTATGTTATGTTCAAGACATGTCTAGGAAGGAGAACGTGCTAGAAGAGATACCAATAGTTAGGGACTTTCCCGATGTGTTCCCGGATGATATTCTAGGAATGCCACCTAGAAGGGAGATTGAATTCACTATGGACTTAGAACCTGGAACAGCTCCAATCTCAAAGGCACCATACAGAATGGCACCTGTAGAGTTGAAAGAACTAAAGGATCAGTTGCAAGAATTACTTCAAAAGGGATACATAAGGCCGAGTGTTTCCCCTTGGGGAGCACCGGTATTGTTTTTGAAGAAGAAAAACGGAAGCTTGAGGTTTTGCATTGACTATAGAGAGTTGAATAGAGCAACAATCAAGAACAAGTACCCTTTACCCCGAATTGACGACGTGTTCGATCAGTTGCAAGGGGCGAGTGTTTTCTCAAAGATAGACTTGAGATCAGGGTATCACCAACTTCGGGTAGCCGAGAAGGACATCCCGAAGACAGCCTTTGGAACGAGGTATGGACACTATGAGTTTACTCTTATGCCTTTTGGTCTAACCAATGCACCAGCAGTATCTATGGATCTCATGAATCGTGTTATGAGGACGTCTCTGGATCGTTTCTGTAGGGTTTTGATTCATGGATCGCGCAAACGGAAGCATAATCAAACAAACAACCATGCAAAACCCTCCAAGGATCACAAGTCTAGATGCATAACGATAGTGAAGGTAAGAAATCATAAACACACCTTTGGGTTCTCCTTGATGACTTCAAACGCGAATAGTGTCACGTTCTCTATAGTTGATCCACGCCTAGAGTTGTTCCTAGATCTCCAATCACCTTGGTGCTAGCCCGGATTGAAAGGAGGGTGAAGAAATCACGCAAAACGAAGCACCAAAAGGGGCTCGGCCCTTTGTGGCGTCGGGGACAAGGGGCGGCGGCAAAGGGGGCGGCGTCCCTCTTTGTGGCTTGCTCTCTCTCTCCTTTGTTCTCTCCTACTCTTGTTATGTTCTCTCTAGAGCATAAAGTGTGTAGGGAAGGAAGGAGGAGGGTCCTTTATATAGTCCAACAACTCCTTGTTAACTACCTAAAGGACTTATTCTAGTCCTACTAGAATTCAATTTAGTCCCTTCCTTGCAAATTAGTCCCTACTAAGTTTGCAAGGGTTTGCAAAGTGATCCTTCTAATTAATTAATCCAATTAATTAATTCCATAATCTAGTACAACTCTATATAGCGTGTGACCCCATAGGTTCTATCTAGTTGGTAGCAACTCTTTGCTAATATGGAGCGGTTTCTAGCAAAACATCCATTCTAGCCAACTAATAGAATAGTCATCTAGACAACCTTGTACAAGTAATTGTCTCATCCCTTTGCCTCCATATCCGGATTGGACACGAGACATACAAGTCACACTCGTATATCCAATCCCTAGTTTCTCGATCCATGGAATAGCCTTATTCGTGCAAATAACATCAATATCTCATATATTGATTTATTTGAGTCTGGCCAGACATTCTATAAGCACTATCCTCGAGTGGCCTTGGATATTTGCTCCCGTTATGTGGGAGGGGCAAATCCTCTCTACGTCCACTACGATCTCTAAGCTTGCTTCTCATTGTATCCAGTACACGCCTTTATAACTACCCAGTTACGGTGTAGCGTTTAACGCTACCAAGATCACAATGATCCACAACTAGAATATCTAGTGACTTCAAGTCTAAGGATGACAATACCATTGTACCCGAGAAGCACTTGTGACTCAACATAACGTGTATGTAGCCTTCTCGGTAATGGGTCAATCCAGTGCAACATTCCGTAATGCACACCTATGTGTTGGATCGTGATATCTCCATATCAACCCAACCCCATACTAGTCTATAGATGATTGTCCCATTTAATCATTATACTTGACTAGGGATATTTAAGATAAACAACACGATTGTAAATCTAAGGACTTCATTATATTAAATATCCAATAAATAATAAATGAATTTCTAGCCAATTACAAATTCATACTAAACTAGATTGCCTCTAGGGCATCTATTCCAACAGTCTCCCACTTGCACTAGAGCCAATCTGGCGCATCTCGTATGCCCATACTCCTAGTGTGCCCTTCATGCTTCCACTGCGTGAGAGGCTTCGTAAGCGGGTCTGACAGATTATCATCTGTAGGAATCTTGCATATCCGAACGTCTCCTCTATCGATAATATCTCGAATCAGATGGAACTTCCTGAGCACGTGCTTGGACTTCTGGTGTGACCTGGGTTCCTTTGATTGCGCGATCTCCCCAGTGTTGTCACAGAACAACTCCACTGGATCCGCAATGCTAGGGACCACACCAAGTTCAGAAACAAACTTTCTGATCCAAACAGCCTCCTTTGCTGCGCCATTTGCAGCAATGTACTCAGCCTCTGTTGTAGAATCAGCTACCGTCTCTTGCTTGGAACTCTTCCAGCTCACGGCTGCTCCATTCAGGCAAAACACATATCCCGACTGTGATCTAAAGTCATCTCTATCGGTTTGGAAGCTTGCATCAGTGTAACCCCTTACACGCAACTCTTCCTCACCGCCAAACATCAAGAAAGCATCCTTAGTTCTTCTCAAGTACTTTAGGATGTTCTTGACAGCAATCCAGTGACTCTCACCCGGATTGGATTGGTATCTGCTTGTCATACTCAAGGCATATGACACATCTGGTCTAGTACATAACATGGCGTACATGATGGATCCTATGGCCGAGGCATAGGGAATCCTACTCATGCGTTCCTTCTCAATCTCATTGGAAGGACAACCACTCTTCGAAAGAGTGATTCCATGTGACATGGGCAATAATCCCTTCTTGGAATCTTGCATGTTGAACCGTTTCAACACCTTGTCAATATATGTACTCTGACTTAGGCCTAGCAACCTCTTAGATCTATCTCTATAGATCTTTATACCGAGTATATAGACTGCTTCCCCTAAGTCTTTCATTGAGAAACACTTTCCTAGCCAATCTTTCACAGATTGCAGCATGGGAATGTCGTTTCCAATGAGTAGTATGTCATCCACATACAAGACCAGAAAAGCTACAGAGCTCCCACTAACCTTCTTGTAGACACAAGACTCATCTTCGTTTCTGATGAAGCCAAACTCTTTGACCACTTCATCAAAACGTCGATTCCAACTCCTAGAAGCTTGCTTCAATCCATAAATGGATCGTTGCAGTTTACACACTTTGTTGGCTTGCTTTGGATCCTCAAAACCCTCTGGCTGTATCATATACACGTCCTCGAGGAGATTCCCATAAAGGAATGCTGTTTTGACATCCATCTGCCAAATCTCATAGTCGTAGTATGCTGCAATCGCAAGTAGGATTCGGATGGATTTGGTCATAGCGACTGGTGAAAAGGTTTCATCATAGTCAATACCATGAATCTGTCTGAATCCTTTAGCCACCAATCGGCCCTTATAGGTAATCACATTACCATCCATGTCGATCTTCTTCTTGAAGACCCACTTGCACCCTATGGGCCGCGCCCCATCAGGTGGTTCCACCAAAGTCCATACTTTGTTGGTATACATGGATTCCATCTCGGATCTCATGGCCTCAAGCCACTTCTGCGAGTCTGGGCCATTCATGGCCTCCTCATAGGTAGTAGGCTCATCATCTATGAGCATCGTGTCACCGGAATCAGTTACGAGAAGTCCGTACCTCTCGGGTTCCTGGCGCACTCTACTAGATCTACGAAGCTCTTGTGTTACCTGAACAGGTGGATCCACAACTGCTTGTGATTCCTGTTCATGTTCCATAATCGGTTCAGTAATTTGTGGTTCTTGAACTTCTTCAAGTTCTACATTCCTCCCACTTGCTTCTTTAGAGACAAACTCTCTTTCTAGAAACACGCCGGTCCGAGCAACAAACACTTTGTTCTCGGTTGGATTGTAGAAATAGTATCCCTTAGTTTCCTTAGGGTACCCCACAAATTTACACTTATCCGATTTAGGCCCTAGCTTGTCTGATTGTAAACGTTTTACATAGACATCGCAGCCCCAAATCCTCATGAACGACAGTGTGGGACGCCTCCCACTCCACATCTCATATGGTGTCTTCATGACTGATTTAGATGGAACACGGTTAATGGTAAAAGCTGCACTTAATAGAGCGTAGCCCCAAAATGATAATGGAAGATCGGTTTGACACATCATAGACCGAACCATATCCAATAGGGTTCGATTCCTCCTCTCGGACACGCCATTCCATTGTGGTGTTCCGGGTGGAGTGAGTTGGGACACGATCCCACACTCTCTAAGATAGTCGTCAAACTCTTGGCTCAAGTATTCTCCTCCACGATCCGATCGTAGAGCCTTGATACTTTTGCCAAGTTGCTTCTCTACTTCATTCTTGAATTCTTTGAACACTTCAAAGGATTCGGATTTTGCCCTCATAAGGTACACAAATCCATATCTACTGTAATCATCAGTAAACGTAATGAAGTAGACGTAACCACCCCTGGCAGGCGTGGCAAATGGCCCACACACATCGGTATGTATGAGCGCCAATTGCTCACTAGTCCTCTCACCTTTCTTATTGAAAGGGGACTTTGTCATTTTTCCCAATAAACAAGCCTCACATGTCTCATATGATTCAAAATCAAATGAGTCTAGCAATCCATCCTTATGGAGTCTAGATACACGTTTCTCATTTATGTGGCCTAAACGACAATGCCATAAATAAGCTGGATTTAAATCATTTATTTTAATCCGCTTGGTATTAATGTTGTAGACAGGATTACTTAGATCAAGGACATAAAGTCCATTAAATAATTGCGCACTAAAATAGTGAATATTATTCAAATAAAAGGAACAACAATTGTTCTTTATTGAAATAATAAAACCTTCCTTGTCCAAACAAGAAATAGAAATAATGTTTCTGCTCATAGCAGGCACAAAATAGCAATTATTTAATTCTGAAACTAATCCTGAAGGCAGAGATAGCTCGCAAACGCCTATGGCCAACGCAGCAACCTTTGCTCCATTCCCAACGCGCAGATCTACCTCCCCTTTAGCCAATCTTTTACTTCTCTTTAGATCCTGCATATTTCGACAAATATGAGATCCACATCCAGTATCTAATACCCATGATGTAGAGACAGTTAAATTGACATCTACAACAAAAATACCTGGTGGTGGTGGAATCACTATTCCAAGCCGCTTGTCCTCCAGATATTTTGGGCAGTTCCTCCTCCAGTGTCCAGGTTGACTACAGTAGTGACATTCACCCTTAGTCACGACCTTGGCAATCCCACCAACAGGCTTAAGGGTTTGTTCCTTGGACTTAGCAACTGACTTGCCTTTGCCCTTGGAGGAAGAGGCAAACTTTTTACCCTTTCCTTTATGCACCATCATAATGGCCTTGCCCTTACCCTTGTTGATGCTCTGTTCAGCCGTCCTCAACATGTTGAGCAAATCTGGCAGTGGTTTAACGATTTCGTTCATGTTATAGTTCATAATGAACTGTCCATAACTCTCGGGCAACGATTGCAACACGAGATCGGTTGCCAACTCTTGGCCGACCGGGAACCCAAGCCGGGCGAGATTTTCCAAGTACCCGATCATTCGGAGTACATGGGGTCCCACCGGGTTCCCTTCTGCCAGATGACATTTGAACAGTGCCTTTGAGACCTCATACCTCTCTACCCTCGCCTGCTCTTGGAAGAGCTGCTTTAGATGTTCGATCATATCGACAGCATTCATGTTCTCATGTTGCTTCTGAAGCTCAGAGGTCATGGTGCAAAGCATTAGGCAGGCCGCATCATTAGCGTCATCAACACGCTTTTGATACGCCTTTAAGGCAGCAGGTGTCTGATTCTCTGGACCTTCTGGAACTTGCTCCTCTATTGCGTACAGCTTCTTCTCTTGCTTGAGAACAATTCTCAAGTTTCTGTACCAATCGAGAAAGTTGGTCCCTGAGAGCTTGTCCTTCTCAAGGACAGATCGTAGGGAATGTTGTGAACTCGATGAGTTGTTTGCCATTTGGAATTCTACAAAAAGGAAAATACGCAAGTTTTAGTATTTGTGAATTTTTGACTATATTTAATAATGGCTAGTTTATTAAATATAGCTCCCACTATTTTACTACGGATTAATAACCCTCAAGATATTAATGCGGAAAATATCCTCATATTTTCTAGTGGGCCAAGATCCATCTTTTTCATCTCCTTATGAGCTTGCTTTGGCAAGTCACCCATAATTCGATTACTTCTTAGGTAGGAACAATTCCAATTGCATCCCATATGCAACTCTTGGTTCAATCGGGCAAATAACTCCTTATTTATCCATCCATATGGATAATCCCAATTGATTGCCTCTAGGTTTCTTAATCAAATTAATAGCCTAGTTGTGTTCAACCTCTTATCTAAACAATTGCACATTGTTACGTGCCATCGCATTCCATCATTATGAACCAAGTCGCCATGCTTTGGCACGCACGAACTTGATAAATAATGATGATAATGAGTGTTTAAATAACGAGAAGGCAAGAACACAATATTTTAAAATTTGAGGGATTTTCAATTCAATTTTAATTATTTTGTTGATCAATATCAACTAATCTATCTATTTGAGTTTGGGCACAACTCCAAATAATAGATCCGGGTTGTCTAATTATCTTATTATCCTAATTGCATGCATCATCCATACACCAACCACACAAATAATAAGACAATAAATAAACAACCACAAAACAGAAATTAAACGTGATGTGGATATGGCCTTTTCTAGACTAAGATAATTCCAAGCCAATGGAATTATCTATGAACCCTAAACAAACACATCTCCATGCGTCTTGATCTTTTGGTCCATCCTTCATAGTCATGTGGAATGCTCCATGCTCCATGCTCCATCTTTTGTGGCTCCTTTTGGCTTTGGGCTTCTTTTCTCCAATCTTGGCTAACAATCTACTTTATCTAGCACTAGCTAATATCTATTCTAAATAAAATAAATCTCACAAGTTGAGAAAAAAAATGGCACGCAGGCCATAAAACCCTAATTAATTATTACAATTAATTGATCAGCTCGCAGGCCGTAAAACCAAACCACAAAATTAAACATCCACATCAAACCACATCCTAAGGCCATATCCAATCACCATGCGATTTGCACATAAACAGTTAAAATCCAATTTTAACGCGCTTGGTCAATTTTAATTGATTTTAGGATTTCTAGGGTTAAAACGGTCCATGGGCCCAACAATCCAATTGCCCGGGCCCAAATAAGTGAACCATAAAGCCCTAGGGCCGGCCCGGCCCAAAACCCGCAAGCTAGGCCCGCGGGTTAGGGCCGCCCGCCCCCTTAGGGCGCCAAGCTTGGGCGGCAAGCAAGGGGGGGCGGCTCCCTAGGGGCCGAACCTTCCTTGTGGAGGTTGTTTCCAAAACAACCTCCTTGCTTGGAGCCCAAGTTTGGTTGTTTCCTTGTTGTGGGAGAACTCCTTCTTCCCCAAGGATGCCCAAACCCTAGATCTAAGATCCTAAGATTTCTCAAACTCACCAATTCATGCATCCAATGCAATAATTGGGTCTTGTTATGATTAATTCTTTGACAAATTGCATCCAATGCTTGATTTGTCTTGTTTTACGCGATAAACAACAAATTAAGGTGTAAAACAACAAGAATGTAACACATAAACTACGTTTATGCTCTATGACCTGTGGCTCTGATACCACTGTAGGGTTTTGATTCATGGATCGCGCAAACGGAAGCATAATCAAACAAACAACCATGCAAAACCCTCCAAGGATCACAAGTCTAGATGCATAACGATAGTGAAGGTAAGAAATCATAAACACACCTTTGGGTTCTCCTTGATGACTTCAAACGCGAATAGTGTCACGTTCTCTATAGTTGATCCACGCCTAGAGTTGTTCCTAGATCTCCAATCACCTTGGTGCTAGCCCGGATTGAAAGGAGGGTGAAGAAATCACGCAAAACGAAGCACCAAAAGGGGCTCGGCCCTTTGTGGCGTCGGGGACAAGGGGCGGCGGCAAAGGGGGCGGCGTCCCTCTTTGTGGCTTGCTCTCTCTCTCCTTTTTTCTCTCCTACTCTTGTTATGTTCTCTCTAGAGCATAAAGTGTGTAGGGAAGGAAGGAGGAGGGTCCTTTATATAGTCCAACAACTCCTTGTTAACTACCTAAAGGACTTATTCTAGTCCTACTAGAATTTAATTTAGTCCCTTCCTTGCAAATTAGTCCCTACTAAGTTTGCAAGGGTTTGCAAAGTGATCCTTCTAATTAATTAATCCAATTAATTAATTCCATAATCTAGTACAACTCTATATAGCGTGTGACCCCATAGGTTCTATCTAGTTGGTAGCAACTCTTTGCTAATATGGAGCGGTTTCTAGCAAAACATCCATTCTAGCCAACTAATAGAATAGTCATCTAGACAACCTTGTACAAGTAATTGTCTCATCCCTTTGCCTCCATATCCGGATTGGACACGAGACATACAAGTCACACTCGTATATCCAATCCCTAGTTTCTCGATCCATGGAATAGCCTTATTCGTGCAAATAACATCAATATCTCATATATTGATTTATTTGAGTCTGGCCAGACATTCTATAAGCACTATCCTCGAGTGGCCTTGGATATTTGCTCCCGTTATGTGGGAGGGGCAAATCCTCTCTACGTCCACTACGATCTCTAAGCTTGCTTCTCATTGTATCCAGTACACGCCTTTATAACTACCCAGTTACGGTGTAGCGTTTAACGCTACCAAGATCACAATGATCCACAACTAGAATATCTAGTGACTTCAAGTCTAAGGATGACAATACCATTGTACCCGAGAAGCACTTGTGACTCAACATAACGTGTATGTAGCCTTCTCGGTAATGGGTCAATCCAGTGCAACATTCCGTAATGCACACCTATGTGTTGGATCGTGATATCTCCATATCAACCCAACCCCATACTAGTCTATAGATGATTGTCCCATTTAATCATTATACTTGACTAGGGATATTTAAGATAAACAACACGATTGTAAATCTAAGGACTTCATTATATTAAATATCCAATAAATAATAAATGAATTTCTAGCCAATTACAAATTCATACTAAACTAGATTGCCTCTAGGGCATCTATTCCAACAGTTTCGTGGTCGTCTTTATTGATGACGTACTTGTTTATTCAAAGAGCGAGGAAGAACACGAAGAACATCTCAAAGAAGTGTTAGAGACATTGAGACATGAGAAGTTGTATGCTAAGCTCTCGAAGTGTGAGTTTTGGATAAATCATGTTCCATTTTTGGGTCACATAATCTCCAAGGAAGGGATATCCGTAGACCCAGGAAAGGTTTCAGTAGTTAAAGATTGGCCTACTCCGAAGAATGTGTCCGAAGTAAGAAGTTTTATGGGATTAGCAGTATACTATAGGCATTTCGTGAAAGATTTTTCGAAGATCGCTAGACCGCTGACTAGGCTAACCAAGAAACGGTAAGGTATAAGTGGGGCGAAGATTGTGAAGAAGCATTCCAGACATTGAAGGAAAAGTTGACTACAACACCTGTGTTAGCTTTACCCAATGATTCTGGCGAGTTAGATGTTTACAGTGACGCGTCGAAGAAGGGTTTAGGATGCGTGCTTATGCAAGAAAGGAGAGTTATTCCCTATGCTTCAAGACAACTGAAAACTCATGAAGAGAACTATGCTACGCATGACTTAGAGCTTGCAACTATAGTTTTCGCACTGAAGATATGGAGACATCATTTATATGGATCTGTGTGTAGATTGTATATGGACCACAGCAGTCTCAAGTACATCTTCACGCAAAAAGAGCTAAACAGCAGGCAAAGACATTGGTTAGAAGTCATAAAGGATTATGATTTGCGTATCCAATACCACGAAGGGAAGCCAAACGTAGTAGCTGATGCCTTAAGCCGAAAATCGAGCCATACTTTGGATACTATGCTAGTTTCGCCAGATCGGCTATGCCGAGAGTTCCGAAAGCTTGGAATTTAAGTAGTGGAACAAGGTGGAGTAAAGAATATCCTTGGGAATATGAAAGTTGTGCCAGATGTCTTAGAAGAAATAATAAATAACCAACTAGGAGATGTGAAGCTGGAAAGGATAAAGAAGAAGATGGCAGAAGGTCAAGCAAATGATTTCAAGATCCGTGAGGATGGAAGTATCCGCTACAAAGGAAGATGGTGTGTACCACATAAGTGTACGGAAACCAATGAGAAGTTGATGAGTGAAGCACACTACACAACCTACTCTGTAAATCCAGGGGGTGAAAAACTCTATAAGGATATAAAGAAGATGTTTTGGTGGCCAAACATGAAAAATGAAGTAGCAGAATTTGTGGCAACATGTCTGACTTGTCAAAAGGTGAAGTTTGAACATAAAAGAATGGGATGCTTAGTTCAATCATTAGATGTCCCAGTTTGGAAGTGGGGTTCGATTTAAATGGATTTCGTGACTGCGTTACCGACATCAAAGAATGGACTGAATCAAATTTGGGTCGTTGTTGACAGATTGACCAAAACAGCAAGGTTTATTACGATGAAAGACACATGGAATATGGAACAAAGAGCTTATGCGTATATGAAGAACATTGTGAGGTATCATGGAATACCATGCTCTATAATTTCTGACAGAGATCCCAACTTTCTTTCTCACTTCTGGAAAGCACTCCAGGAGGCATTGGAACTCATTTGAAGTTTAAAACGACATTCCACCCTGCTACAGATGGACAAACCGAGAGGAAAATTCAAACTTTGGAAGATATTTAAGGTCGTGTGTTATGGATTCTCAAAGTTCATGGGTTGATATATTGCCTTTGATAGAATTCTCCTACAACAAGAGTCATCATGCCAGTATTGGAATGGCACCACATGAGGCATTGTATGGAAGGAAGTGTAGAACACCATTGTGTTGGAACAACATAAGTGAGACAATAGTAATTGGTCCACAACTTATCAAAGAAATGACATATCAAGTGAGACTTATACAGCAGCAAATGAAGGCAGCCCAGGATAGACAGAAGTCCTACGCTGATCAGAAAAGGAGACCATTGGAATTTCATGTTGGAGAAAAAGCATTTATTAAAGTTTCGCCTACTAAGGGAGTCATGAGGTTCAATTAGAAAGGGAATTTGAGCCCGAAATTCATTGGACCATATGATGTCATAGAGAAGATTGGAGAAGTGGCTTATCGATTGGATTTACCATCGAATTTGGGTCGTGTTCACAATGTATTCCACGTATCGCAGATGAAGTAGTACATGTCTGATGCATCCCGTGTATTAGATCCCGAACCAGTAGAACTGGACCCGTCTTGGAGTTATGAAGAACATCCTTTCAAGATTCTAGACACCAAGACAAGGAACACCCGTAACAAGAGTGTCAAGATTGTAAAGGTCTTATGGACAAATCACATCACTGAAGAGGCAACTTGGGAAGCGGAGGATGATATGAGGAAGAAGTACCCTCACCTGTTTGACGAGGTACCTTGAGTTCCGAGGACGTCACTCCTCTAAGGGTGAGAGGATGTAATCCTTCGGTTTTTATTAAAGTACTACTTATAGTATTTTGCATATCATTCATGACCTTAGGTTTGCATTTAGTAGTTGTACCATTAAGGGGAGGTTCATACCTTATTGTGGTTAAGGTTTATTTTAAACTTCAAGGACGAGTTCTTGTTAAGGAGGGAGGTTTTAGTTTAAACTTCGAAGACGAATTTCTCTTTAGGAGGGAAGGATGAAATACCCTGTTTTGTGACTATGGGTATTTTGTGATATTATTATAAGTGTTGGGAAATTTATTTAATTGTAGAGAGTTAATTATAATGGTTACGATAGTTTGGGGGATCTTTGTGACTTTAATCCTAGGTTTTAGTGTCTTTTACTTGAGTTTGGGGGAGGTAGTTGTCTTTTGGCAAAACAAAGGGGGAAAAAGTGTCTTTTGACCTAACTTTTCTTCCTACGTAAAGTTTCCTAATTCAAGAGGTTTTCCTACTTATGAAGTTGATTTTTTTTCCAACTCTCATAAAACCCTCACTCTCCCTATTTTTCTCTATCTCTCACGTCTCTCCCTCTCTCACCCGAACCCTCTCTCTCTCACTCTCTCTCTCTCGTCTCTCTCTCTTGTGGCCGACGGAAACAACCACCTCCACCGCCGCCGTCCCTCTCTCTTTCCCGTTGAGGTAATCTCTCTGTCTCTCTCTCTTTCTTTCTTTCTCTCTCTCTCCGTGTGTCTCTCTCTCTTCCTGTCCGGCCTCCATGGCGACGGGTTAGAGCTAGTTTTGTTTCCCTTTTCTTTTCTCTTGTTGATCTCTTGTTCTTATGATCACTTGTTCATGATTCATGTATGTTGCATGTAATCTTTAATTTTCAGTTTGATATGGTTAGGATCATTGTTCATGGATTCGTAGGATCGATAATCAAGTTTTAGGGTTTATCATGTTCATGGGTGATGGGAAAAACCCTAGTTTGGAAGAGAAGTTTGATTAAGCGATTTGGGTGTTTAAATGATCATAGTATGTGGCTAACAATATGATTTCATGTGGGAATCATGTTATATTAGGTTTAATATGAATATAGGATGAACTAGATGCTTGGGGGAAAAGTTTCATGAAAATTGATAATTCCCGTATGGGTATTTTGAGTGAAAATGGAAACTTGAAACTAGTGTAACTTTTGATTCAAGAATCGAAATTAAGATCCGTTTATTATTTCGAAAGTTTTGAATCCAATGGAAATTTTTTAGAGTCATGATCTGTTTGGGAAACTGGAGTAATGAATTGGTGGAGTTATGATAGGTTATGTATGCTTTAGGTTAGAGGATTTTGAAGCAAAGTTTTGGGTTTTGTTTTGAAGTATAAATTAACTGGGATGTTAGGTTGGTGTTAGAGACCTAAACCATTGACTATCATATGCATGTAGCTAGTATAGCAAGTGTATTGCTAGAATATTTGTTTGATTAGAATATTGTTACGTGTAGGTGACTAGTTCGTCGACGACGAGTACGTAGAGTACGTTGATTGATTGCTATAGTTGGATTTTGCTTTGAGGTAAGTAAACATGCCAAGCCTAGTGTGCCTATCTCTTTCGTATCAAATGAATACTTTGATTTGCTACGTCTCAAAATATGTTTACGTGCTACATGACTTGGAATACATGATTTCTACTTGTTAAATGGTTTTGCTGAAAACATCACCATGATATTAATGCACTATAACGTAAATTGGAAGAAGTTGTGCGGGGCCATTATTATTATTATTATTATTATTATTATTATTATTATTATTATTATTATTATTATTATTATTATTATTATTATTATTATTATTATTATTATTATTGTTATTAATAATTGAGTACGTTTGTGTTATGGATTTTCAAAGTTCATGGGTTGATATATTGCCTTTGATAGAATTCTCCTACAACAACATTCATCATGCCAGTATTGGAATGGCACCACATGAGGCGTTGTATGGAAGGAAGTGTAGAACACCATTGTGTTGGAACAACATAAGTGAGACAATAGTAATTGGTCCACAACTTATCAAAGAAATGACAGATCAAGTGAGACTTATACAGCAACAAATGAAGGCAGCCCAGGATAGACAGAAGTCCCACGCTGATCAGAAAAGGAGACCATTGGAATTTCATGTTGGAGAAAAAGCATTTATTAAAGTTTCGCCTACTAAGGGAGTCATGAGGTTCAATCAGAAAGGGAAGTTGAGCCCGAAATTCATTGGACCATATGATGTCATAGAGAAGATTGGAGAAGTGGCTTATCGATTGGATTTACCACCGAATTTGGTTCGTGTTCACAATGTATTCCACGTATCGCAGATGAAGTAGTACATGTCTGATGCATCCCGTGTATTAGATCCCGAACCAGTAGAACTGGACCCGTCTTGGAGTTATGAAGAACATCCTTTCAAGATTCTAGACACCAAGACAAGGAACACCGGTAACAAGAGTGTCAAGATTGTAAAGGTCTTATGGACAAATCACCTCACTGAAGAGGCAACTTGGGAAGCGGAGGATGATATGAGGAAGAAGTACCCTCACCTGTTTGACGAGGTACCTTGAGTTTCGAGGACGTCACTCCTCTAAGGGTGAGAGGATGTCATCCTTCGGTTTTTATTAAAGTACTACTTATAGTATTTTGCATATCATTCATGACCTTAGGTTTGCATTTAGTAGTTGTACCATTGAGGGGAGGTTCATACCTTATTGTGGTTAAGGTTTATTTTAAACTTCAAGGACGATTTCTTGTTAAGGAGGGAGGTTTTAGTTTAAACTTCGAAGACGAAGTTCTCTTTAGGAGGGAAGGATGAAATACCCCGTTTTGTGACTATGGGTATTTTGTGATATTATTATAAGTGTTGGGAAATTTATTTAATTGTAGAGAGTTAATTATAATGGTTACGATAGTTTGGGGGATCTTTGTGAATTTAATCCAAGGTTTTAGTGTCTTTTACTTGAGTTTGGGGGAGGTAGTTGTCTTTTGGCAAAACAAAGGGGGAAAAAGTGTCTTTTGACCTAACTTTTCTTCCTACGTAAAGTTTCCTAATTCAAGAGGGTTTCCTACTTATGAAGTTGATTTTTTTTCCAACTCTCATAAAACCCTGACTCTCCCTATTTTTCTCTATCTCTCACGTCTCTCCCTCTCTCACCCAAACCCTCTCTCTCTCACTCTCTCTCTCTCTCGTCTCTCTCTCTTGTGGCCGACCGCAATAACCTCCGCCACAGCCGCCGTCTCTCTCTCTTTCCCATTGAGGTAATCTCTCTGTCTCTCTCTCTTTCTTTCTTTCTCTCTCTCTCCGTCTGTCTCTCTCTCTTCCCGTCCGGCCTCCATGGCGACGGGTTAGAGCTAGTTTTGTTTCTTCTTTTCTTTTCTCTTGTTGATCTCTTGTTCTTATGATCACTTGTTCATGATTCATGTATGTTGCATGTAATATTTAATTTTCAGTTTGATATTTTTAGGATCATTGTTTATGGATTCGTAGGATCGATAATCAAGTTTTAGGGTTTATCATGTTCATGGGTGATGGGAAAAACCCTAGTTTGGAAGAGAAGTTTGATTAAGCGATTTGGGTGTTTAAATGATCATAGTATGTGGGTAACAATCTGATTTGATGTGGGAATCGTGTTATATTAGGTTTAATATGAATATAGGATGAACTAGATGCTTGGGGGAAAAGTTTCAAGAAAATTGAGAATTCCTGTATGGGTATTTTGAGTGAAATTGGAAACTTGAAACTAGTGTAACTTTGATTCAAGAATCGAAATTAAGATCCGTTTATTATTTCGAAAGTTTTGAATCCAATGGAAATTTTTTGGAGCCATGATCTGTTTGGGAAACTGGAGTAATGAATTTGTGGAGTTATGATAGGTTATGTATGCTTTAGGTTAGAGGATTTTGAAGCAAAGTTTTGGGTTTTGTTTTGAAGTATAAATTAACTGGGATGTTAGGTTGGTGTTAGAGACCTAAACCATTGACTATCATATGCATGTAGCTAGTATAGCAAGTGTATTGCTAGAATATTTGTTTGATTAGAATATTGTTACGTGTAGGTGACTAGTTCGTCGACGACGAGTACGTAGAGTACGTTGATTGATTGCTATAGTTGGATTTTGCTTTGAGGTAAGTAAACATGCCAAGCCTAGTGTGCCTATCTCTTTCGTGTCAAATGAATACTTTGATTTGCTACGTCTCAAAATATGTTTACGTGCTACATGACTTGGAATACATGATTTCTACTTGTTAAATGGTTTTGCTGAAAACATCACCATGATATTAATGCACTATAACGTAAATTGGAAGAAGTTGTGCGGGGCCATTATTATTATTATTATTATTATTATTATTATTATTATTATTATTATTATTATTATTATTATTATTATTATTATTATTATTATTATTATTATTATTATTATTATTATTATTAATAATAATAATAATTGAGTACGTTTGTGTTATGGATTTTCAAAGTTCATGGGTTGATATATTGCTTTTGATAGAATTCTCCTACAACAACAGTCATCATGCCAGTATTGGAATGGCACCACATGAGGCGTTGTATGGAAGGAAGTGTAGAACACCATTGTGTTGGAACAACATAAGTGAGACAATAGTAATTGGTCCACAACTTATCAAAGAAATGACAGATCAAGTGAGACTTATACAACAGCAAATGAAGGCAGCCCAGGATAGACAGAACTCTTACGCTGATCAGAAAAGGAGACCATTGGAATTTCATGTTGGAGAAAACGCATTTATTAAAGTTTCGCCTACTAAGGGAGTCATGAGGTTCAATCAGAAAGGGAAGTTGAGCCCGAAATTCATTGGACCATATATGTCATAGAGAAGATTGGAGAAGTGGCTTATCGATTGGATTTACCATCGAATTTGGGTCGTGTTCACAATGTATTCCACGTATCGCAGATGAAGTAGTACATGTATGATGCATCCCGTGTATTAGATTCCGAACCAGTAGAACTGGACCCGTCTTGAAGTTATGAAGAACATCCTTTCAAGATTCTAGACACCTAGACAAGGAACACCCGTAACAAGAGTGTCAAGATTGTAAAGGTCTTATGGACAAATCACCTCACTGAAGAGGCAACTTGGGAAGCGGAGGATGATATGAGGAAGAAGTACCCTCACCTGTTTGACGAGGTAACTTGAGTTCCGAGGACGTCACTCCTCTAAGGGTGAGAGGATGTAATCCTTCAGTTTTTATTAAAGTACTACTTATAGTATTTTGCATATCATTCATGACCTTAGGTTTGCATTTAGTAGTTGTACCATTGAGGGGAGGTTCATACCTTATTGTGGTTAAGGTTTATTTTAAACTTCAAGGGCGATTTCTTGTTATGGAGGGAGGTTTTAGTTTAAACTTCGAAGACGAAGTTCTCTTTAGGAGGGAAGGATGAAATACCCCGTTTTGTGACTATGGGTATTTTGTGATATTATTATAAGTGTTGGGAAATTTATTTAATTTTAGAGAGTTAATTATAATGGTTACGAGAGTTTGGGGGATCTTTGTGACTTTAATCCAAGGTTTTAGTGTCTTTTACTTGAGTTTGGGGGAGGTAGTTGTCTTTTGGCAAAACAAAGGGGGAAAAAGTGTCTTTTGACCTAACTTTTCTTCCTACGTAAAGTTTCCTAATTCAAGAGGGTTTCCTACTTATGAAGTTGATTTTTTTTCCAACTCTCATAAAACCCTCACTCTCCCTATTTTTCTCTATCTCTCACGTCTCTCCCTCTCTCACCCAAACCCTCTCTCTCTCACTCTCTCTCTCTCGTCTCTCTCTCTTGTGGCCGACGGCAACAACCACCGCAACCGCCGCCGTCTCTCTCTCTTTCCCGTTGAGGTAATCTCTCTGTCTCTCTCTCTTTCTTTCTTTCTCTCTCTCCGTCTGTCTCTCTCTCTTCCCGTCCGGCCTCCATGGCGACGGGTTAGAGCTAGTTTTGTTTCTTCTTTTCTTTTCTCTTGTTGATCTCTTGTTCTTATGATCACTTGTTCATGATTCATGTATGTTGCATGCAATCTTTAATTTTCAGTTTGATATTGTTAGGATCATTGTTTATGGATTCGTAGGATCGATAATCAAGTTTTAGGGTTTATCATGTTCATGGGTGATGGGAAAAACCCTAGTTTGGAAGAGAAGTTTGATTAAGCGATTTGGGTGTTTAAATGATCATAGTATGTGGGTAACAATCTGATTTGATGTGGGAATCATGTTATATTAGGTTTAATATGAATATAGGATGAACTAGATGCTTGGGGGAAAAGTTTCATGAAAATTGATAATTCCCGTATGGGTATTTTGAGTGAAATTGGAAACTTGAAACTAGTGTAACTTTTGATTCAAGAATCAAAATTAAGATCCGTTTATTATTTCGAAAGTTTTGAATCCAATGGAACTTTTTTAGAGCCATGATCTGTTTGGGAAACTGGAGTAATGAATTGGTGGAGTTATGATAGGTTATGTATGCTTTAGGTTAGAGGATTTTGAAGAAAAGTTTTGGGTTTTGTTTTGAAGTATAAATTAACTGGGATGTTAGGTTGGTGTTAGAGACCTAAACCATTGACTATCATATGCATGTAGCTAGTATAGCAAGTGTATTGCTAGAATATTTGTTTGATTTGAATATTGTTACGTGTAGGTGACTAGTTCGTCGACGACGAGTACGTAGAGTACGTTGATTGATTGCTATAGTTGGATTTTGATTTGAGGTAAGTAAACATGCAAAGCTTAGTGTGCCTATCTCTTTCGTATCAAATGAATACTTTGATTTGCTACGTCTCAAAATATGTTTACGTGCTACATGACTTGGAATACATGATTTCTACTTGTTAAATGGTTTTGCTGAAAACATCACCATGATATTAATGCACTATAACGTAAATTGGAAGAAGTTGTGCGGGGCCATTATAATAATAATAATAATAATAATAATAATTATTATTATTATTATTATTATTATTATTATTATTATTATTGTTGTTATTATTATTATTATTATTATTATTATTATTATTATTATTATTATTATTATTATTATTATTATTATTATTAAAAATTGAGTACGTTTGTGTTATGGATTTTCAAAGTTCATGGGTTGATATATTGCCTTTGATAGAATTCTCCTACAACAACAGTCATCATGCCAGTATTGGAATGGCACCACATGAGGCGTTGTATGGAAGGAAGTGTAGAACACCATTGTGTTGGAACAACATAAGTGAGACAATAGTAATTGGTCCACAACTTATCAAAGAAATGACAGATCAAGTGAGACTTATACAACAGCAAATGAAGGCAGCCCAGGATAGACAAAAGTCCTACGCTGATCAGAAAAGGAGACCATTGGAACTTCATGTTGGAGAAAACGCATTTATTAAAGTTTCGCCTACTAAGGGAGTCATGAGGTTCAATCAGAAAGGGAAGTTGAGCCCGAAATTCATTGGACCATATGATGTCATAGAGAAGATTGGAGAAGTGGCTTATCGATTGGATTTACCATCGAATTTGGGTCGTGTTCACAATGTATTCCACGTATCGCAGATGAAGTAGTACATGTATGATGCATCCCGTGTATTAGATCCCGAACCAGTAGAACTGGACCCGTCTTGGAGTTATGAAGAACATCCTTTCAAGATTCTAGACACCAAGACAAGGAACACCCGTAACAAGAGTGTCAAGATTGTAAAGGTCTTATGGACAAATCACCTCTCTGAAGAGGCAACTTGGGAAGCGGAGGATGATATGAGGAAGAAGTACCCTCACCTGTTTGACGAGGTACCTTGAGTTTCGAGGACGTCACTCCTCTAAGGGTGAGAGGATGTAATCCTTCGGTTTTTATTAAAGTACTACTTATAGTATTTTGCATATCATTCATGACCTTAGGTTTGCATTTAGTAGTTGTACCATTGAGGGGAGGTTCATACCTTATTGTGGTTAAGGTTTATTTTAAACTTCAAGGACGAGTTCTTGTTAAGGAGGGAGGTTTTAGTTTAAACTTCGAAGACGAAGTTCTCTTTAGGAGGGAAGGATGAAATACCCTGTTTTGTGACTATGGGTATTTTGTGATATTATTATAAGTGTTGGGAAATTTATTTAATTGTAGAGAGTTAATTATAATGGTTACGAGAGTTTGGGGGATCTTTGTGACTTTAATCCAAGGTTTTAGTGTCTTTTACTTGAGTTTGGGGGAGGTAGTTGTCTTTTGGCAAAACAAAGGGTGGAAAAGTGTCTTTTGACCTAACTTTTCTTCCTACGTAAAGTTTCCTAATTCAAGAGGGTTTCCTACTTATGAAGTTGATTTTTTTTCCAACTCTCATAAAACCCTCACTCTCCCTATTTTTCTCTGTCTCCCACGTCTCTCCCTCTCTCACCCGAAGCCTCTCTCTCTCTCTCACTCACTCTCTCGTCTCTCTCTCTTGTGGCCGACGGCAACAACCACCGCCACCGCCGACGTCTCTCTCTCTTTCCCGTTGTGGTAATCTCTCTGTCTCTCTTTCTTTCTTTCTTTCTCTCTCTCTCCGCCTGTCTCTCTCTCTTCCCGTCCGGCCTCCATGGCGACGGGTTAGAGCTAGTTTTGTTTCTTCTTTTTTTTTTTTTCTCTTGTTGATCTCTTGTTCTTATGATCACTTGTTCATGATTCATGTATGTTGCATGTAATCTTTAATTTTCAGTTTGATATTGTTAGGATCATTGTTCATTGATTCGTAGGATCGATAATCAAGTTTTAGGGTTTATCATGTTCATGGGTGATGGGAAAAACCCTAGTTTGGAAGAGAAGTTTGATTAAGCGATTTGGGTGTTTAAATGATCATAGTATGTGGCTAACAATAAGATTTGATGTGGGAATCATGTTATATTAGGTTTAATATGAATATAGGATGAACTAGATGCTTGGGGGAAAAGTTTCATGAAAATTGATAATTCCCGTATGGGTATTTTGAGTGAAATTGGAAACTTGAAACTAGTGTAACGTTTGATTCAAGAATCGAAATTAAGATCCGTTTATTATTTCGAATGTTTTGAATCCAATGGAAATTTTTTAGAGCCAGGATCTGTTTGGGAAACTGGTGTAATGAATTGGTGGAGTTATGATAGGTTATGTATTCTTTAGGTTAGAGGATTTTGAAGCAAAGTTTTGGGTTTTGTTTTGAAGTATAAATTAACTGGGATGTTAGGTTGGTGTTAGAGACCTAAAACATTGACTATCATATGCATGTAGCTAGTATAGCAAGTGTATTGCTAGAATATTTGTTTGATTAGAATATTGTTACGTGTAGGTGACTAGTTCGTCGACGACGAGTACGTAGAGTACGTTGATTGAATGCTATAGTTGGATTTTGCTTTGAGGTAAGTAAACATGCCAAGCCTAGTGTGCCTATCTCTTTCGTGTCGAATGAATACTTTGATTTGCTACGTCTCAAAATGTGTTTACGTGCTACATGACTTGGAATACATGATTTCTACTTGTTAAATGGTTTTGCTGAAAACATCACCATGATATTAATGCACTATAACGTAAATTGGAAGAAGTTGTGCGGGGCCATTATTATTATTATTATTATTATTATTATTATTATTATTATTATTATTATTATTATTATTATTATTATTATTATTATTATTATTATTATTATTATTATTATTATTATTATTATTATTATTATTATCATCTTTGGGCGGTGTTGGCTGCGGTCCTGTCCCTTTTTGATCCGGTTGCAAGTCCCCGGATAGCAGCATGTACTCACTCCTCTGGCCGACGTAGTCTTAGGGGGGTGTCGACACTTAAGGTCATGG
The DNA here is from genome assembly GCA_023055425.1 of Linanthus parryae. Classification (NCBI taxonomy): domain Eukaryota; kingdom Viridiplantae; phylum Streptophyta; class Magnoliopsida; order Ericales; family Polemoniaceae; genus Linanthus; species Linanthus parryae. Next base: position 16,585,279 of record JALGPY010000012.1, on the reverse strand, counting down.
AAGTTGTGGTTTATTTGAGTTCCCCCGTCACAACGAAATAATAATGATGGATTTTGGTTTTTGTTAATGGAAAAGAGTTAATCATGGATTTTGGATTTCCTAATGATTATGGAATTGGTTGGAAATATTATGGAATTGGGAACTCGTATGTTTTATTACAAGAGTCAACTTTATTACCGCTGTGTTTGAGAAAAACTCTTACTTACAAATGAGAAGTTGTTTTATGACTATCCCATCATCGTTTTACATGTTTGGGTGTTTATTTACCAGTATTTCATGCTGATTTTGTACTGTGGTGTTTCTTTTTGATTCCGCACCACAGGTTTAGAGGATGGTTATCTGGCATAAAAGGGGACGCGTATCATCATATGGATCACTAGTAGTTTTATTTGAATTTAAACTCTTTAGTATTTTAAACACTTTAGATTATTTATGCCCGGTTTGAGGCTAGAATGTTTGGATTGTAATAATGGATAGTTTTAATTAATTTTAATTATTATTGTAGATGTTTTTTCTTGGGAACCGTGTTATAAAATATCCTTGTATCCGGGCTCCTCTCGGGTATGGAGTGACATCCCCGGGTCTCCGACTTGGGCCATTTGGGGGCGTTACATGATGAGCCTAGTGAAGAAGTTGCACAAGAGGATGATGCACAGGAAGAAGCTGAAGAAGAAAGTGATCAGGAAGATGCTGCAGGACACAAGATAGATGCAGACAAAGCCTTGATTCTAGCCTTCCTTGCTTTCTTTCTTTTCCAGAGTCTTTAATCCTCTTTCAAAACCTACTACTTTCAAGTTTTCCAATTTTTCTGTTTTTCAAAACAATTTGATACAACATTTTCTTACTCTTTTGATGAAAGTCGAAAAGGGTGAGAAATTTAGGGGGATACTTTAGTTTTTATCTTGTTTGGGTGTGTGGCATTAGGTTTGTTAAATTGCTTAGTATTGTTTGTTTTAAGTTTTGGACTGGTAACTCGGTTTAATTTTGATTCTGTTTGATTTAGTTATCATAACTTTTAGTAATGTTATTTGGTTTTGCTCTTTTATAAATGTATTTGCTATGCTACTCATGTCTATCTTTTGCAAAAAAAAAAAAAAAATCGTCAAACAGAATAATTTGTTTTGTCTTTCATGAAGGGGAGATTCTAAGTTCACAGTTTGCTCACAGTTGGTTTCAAATGTTCGAAACTTGTTTCAAAGCCTTGAAAACTCTGAATATGAACTGAGCATGAACTTAGGGGGAGTTTCTACTCCTATGTCTCTCTTATATTATGAACTTTATCTTTCGATGTTGTATAATGAATGAAAAACTTAGTCTGTGTTATAACTTGCATTGATCTTATTGTTTGCTTAAGTTGTTATGCATGAACTGCTAGCTAACCCTGTGTATGCAGGTTTAGAAAGTTTCCTTATTTGCTGAATTGTATAAGTGACAACTAAAGTCTTATTGTATCATTTAGCTAGAGCATGAACTAGATAGGTTAGGAAGAATCACATACTGCACAGAGTAAGGCAATTCTCTAGGTCTGATATCTAGGGCTTAGCTTTTGATAAATAAGAAGTTTGTTGAAATTCTCGAGGGATTAGGTCCCTCGGGCAAAGAGTAGGTCATTGAGGACTGAAATCCGTAAAAACCACTGTGTTCATTGCTTTACATTTCAGTTCATTATTGGTCTCTATAACTACTTCAAAAGAGGTTTTAGTTCAAAGCTTTGAAAGGCTCTTCAAATCCTTGAAACTTATCAGTAACTTCAAACTGTCTGTTTTGAGTTCAAAGCCTTGAAACTGAGTTCAAAGCTTTGAAATACTCATAGTTCTTCACACTTTGTTTTAAAACCACATATGTGGAAAACGTTGTCATTCTCTTTTAACACCCCCCCCCCCCCCGCCCTTCTAGAGTATTTGATCTTTTACTACATTCCTACATACTGTCTTTCACTGGCTCATCATACAAACAATGAGTGGAACTATTCTCTTTCTTGTGATCAATGAGAGTCAATCACCTTTATAAGAACAATGATGGTGAATTGTTACAAAGTCACATAAACGGGATGCACAAAAAATAAGTCATGAATCAGTATTTAATGATCAACGCATTTCAATTTTAAATGAAACCATACTTTTGAGGACATGGAACATTACACAGTTAATAAATAATGATTGTATAATTTTTCAGTACATCTACATATTTCATTGATGAATCGGTAAAATATCAATCGAAAGCAGCAAGAAGGAAAAACTACTCAATAAAGCATGACTTACACCTGTCCCTATCTTTATTTGCACAAATATATATTTAACCATAAAGGAGTTATTAAAACGTTTATAATTTAAATTTAGGCATTGAATTAGTACTGAATGGGTATTATTTGATTTTTATATATATTACGGATGCTTTCTTAGTAGGTACATTTCAAAACAATGTGACCAATTAATACAAATTGCCATCAACACGGAGAAAAGAATAGTGAAATGACACGTCAATCCAACATGATTGTCGCCTTCCTTCATATTTAATTGAAGTCGCATATATGAAAATCAAACCACAAAGAAAGTCATATAATCTGAGGTTGCATTACAACAATTTGTATATATATTTAATTATTTTGTTTCTATAATTATGTTAGCAAAGACGCACTAAATATTCAATGTAAGACTATTCAATGGCGTAAAAAAGGTAAAATATTAAATTTCTAATGACTTACTCCCTCACAATTTCCTCTATAAGTACTCTCTTTCCTCGAGAGACTCTCATCAACTTGAGCACTATCTCACACAAACATATGAAAGCATCTTCAAGGACAAGTTTTTCCTCTCGAAATCAAGGCATTCTCTCTCTTTGCTTAAGATTTATATTCTGGCATGACTTTGTCAATATTTTTTATGATCCAACTAAACATTCTAACTTCAAATAAAGTTCATAAATGTTTTATTCAGATCTAGTATCATGCATTTCATACATTGGAAATGTAAATCCAAATCTACTAGTGTAGTTGTCTGAGACGAAAATTGAATTCAGTAATGTGGATTGGTTTTCTTATTCAAATTATTTGTTTCTATGACAGAAAGCTGATTCAAGTATTCACAACATTCTCATGGAGAGGAAAAATGGCGATTCAAATGGAAAGTATGTTGCTGTAAATGATAAATTTCAGCTTTCCGACGCGACAAGAATGTCAAGAAGCACCTCCAGAGTTTGCAACGACTTTAAAGCAGCTGAAGAACATGGAGCACTGGTACAGTTCTGCAAAAATTGTGGATTTTATACCAACTTGCACCACAAAGAGGACAATTTCCCTCTTTATCGTGATCAAATTATCACAACAAACAATTGTCATGGTAGTAGCAACATAGCATCCCACCCGGGTAAACATATTCCAGCTGAAAATCTTTCAATGGTTGAAAATGAGATTGTTGGGGAGAAAGAAATGAAGAAGAGAAGGTACACAAAATTCACAAAAGAGCAAAAGGAATATATGAGGATGTTTGCAGATCAATGCGGTTGGCTTCTTCCAAGAAACAATAAGGAAGACACTCTTAAGTTCTGTGAAAATATCGGGATCACTTATAGCAACTTAAAAGTTTGGATTGGTAACAGAAAACGCAAAACCAACCCTGGACAATCTTCGAGACATCATGAAGGCTAAATTTTTCATTATAGTTCGGTATTGGTAGATGTAGTCGAAATGTTCAAGAGTCTCCATTAAGTTGCTTTAATTTTGATATTTGTTCGTTATCCTTTTTAATTTTTATCCCTTTTGTCATGAATTTTATTTTATCTGATGTTAAATTTGAATTCAAGTAGTCTTATTTGTGTACCTGAGCCTTTATGTTCATCAAAATCTTGAAGTAATTTATGATGTTAACACCATCTATTATTACCAGCCAATATGTGGAGATTGGAGTACTCATGCTATGAAAGTATAGCACAATCATTAAGTGATCAAGAAAAGAGCAAAGGTATATGTTAGTTGAGTGAAACCTACCCCACATAATTTAATGGTGATTTTGTAGAGTGTTTGGATGTCATGGGGTTTGAACATTAGACATATTGGAGAGCATCGGTAAGACAAAATTGTCACTCCTTGACTAACCTTATAGCTATGAAATTCACAAATTTCTCCACTTATAGTGGTGGATTTTGTTTTTTTATTTTGAAATTGTGGGTTGGATTGAGTTTTTCCACATGTACTGACATTTTCTATACAGGTAGTTATTTCTCTAGAACATTATGGATTAAATAAATAAAATATCTATTGGAACGAGTTCAACAATTTGGTGAATATAATCCAAAAACATTAAGATTAAGAAATCATAAGATAAGTGTAGATACTGCTTTATGACATGGCAGATCTAGGCCACGTGGCGACCATCCAGCACACCATATTGTGCTCCACACACACAGGATCACCAGCCGAGCTGATCCATGTGGGGGCTGCGAGACAGAGCCCTCGCATACCACTGCACGGGACTTGTAGGGACTTTGTGGTCTGGAGGCTAGAGTAAGCCCTGTCGCGTGCGAGCCAAGCCCGCGCGCGACCTTTAGTAACTGTTTTGAGAGATCTTTGGCACGAGCTCCCTAGACCCGGTCAATCCGGTCAAACCCGGTCAACCTCGTAACGGTTCCGGTACTCGCGCACCACGTGCTCTAACGGTTCCTATATACTCGGACGAACGTGCCGTTACGGTTAAGCTAATTAAGCCGCCATCAATGGGCGCATTAACCACACTACAACGGTCATGTTCTCCAGTATATATACATCGTTACTCTTTCCATACAAGGAGAACAACACTGCCATACGCGGAAGCTCTGCCAAACCTCTGTCTCTCTCTCAGACATTGCTACTGACTTACTCTCTCCCTACACACACCCCTATTCTTCCTGTGCGATCCCTGATCTACTACGTACGGTGTACACGGAGGTCTCCCTGCCGGAATCTCTTGTGCACATTTTGGTGAACCCGACGTGAAACTTACCAGCAAAAGCAACCATGTCTCAGGAGGATGATGTCAGCAACCGGTCGCCTTCCACCGAAACTCCCTCGGGAGACGAAGTCCGCCGTACTCCGACGACTCCCGGCGAGGCACCGACTTTGGAATCTTTGGACGCCACTGTCCAAAGTCAGGCAAAAGCCCTCAAGTCTCAATCTGCGCAGTTGGAGCGGATCTTGGCCGTTCTGGGCACCCTTGCGCCAAATCCTCCACCAGGTACCGCCACCCCTCAGGGAGGAGGAACCCCTACTGCTCCAGGATTGGGAGCGTCGGCCACACCTCCCAACCCTCATCTGCAAACTCCACCGTCAGCCGCGCAGCTGCCTTCGATCCAAGGATCAACAGCGCAAATGCTACCCCCTGCCGCTCACGCCTCTCAGCCCACGGCTCTGGCGTCTAACCCAACTTTGCAGTACACTTTGCCTCCACCAGCGACGATTTGGGGAAACGCGGGCAGTCAATACACTCCCAATCCTCCGACAGCATATGTGTCGCCACCGCCTACGGCAGCCCCTCCGGCAGCTACCGAGGGAAGCCTCCCAGAATGCATGACGTCCTTGCAGAAGCGCGTGGACTCCATCCTAGCTCATCAATCGCTCGCGGATACCATCATCCCGAAGCTAGACAACGATCCACCCATTCCACGAGAGATCTATCTCATGCCTAACCCGGCAGGGTACAAGGCTCCCAAATGGGACAAGTTCGAAGACGTCAATGGAAACGCTCATGAGCATGTCATGCGTTTCATCGATGTCATGGGTCCATACGGAGCTGATCCCAAACTGCTGATGCGAGAGTTCCCAAAGACTCTTGGGAATGTAGCATACAAATGGTACCGGACGTTGGAGCCCGGATCTGTGAAGACTTGGGACGACATGGTCCAGAAGTTCTACACCAAGTTCTTCCAGATGGAAGAGAAGGTGACGATGATCCACCTCTCGCGAATGTATCAGAAACGCGAGGAAGATGGAATCACTTTCATCAAGAAATTCAGAGCGAAATCCTTGGAGTGCAAGGATCCCATGCTCGAAAGCCGGCTCGTAGAGATATGCCTGCAGTGCATGCGAGATGAGTACAAGAGCATGCTAATCAATTTGCAAACACCCACGTTTTCAAAGCTCATCGAGTGCACGATGAACATCGAGCCCATCGTCGAGAGACAGAGAAAGAAGAACGCTCCAGAACGACCTGCGAGCGGCACCACCTACAAGATCGGCAGATTCGGCTACAAGCGAGGACGCGAAGCTGAGGTCAATGCAGTTTCGCCCCAGAAGCAAGCAAAAGTTACAAACTTCGACGCACCGCCTCTGCCATGCTCGGTGGAGGAGGCAAGCGATCTCTGCAGACAGTGGCGTAAGGACGGCGTCCTACCACCGCTCGAGAAAGCACCCTCCAAGGAGATGACGAGGGACCCTAAGTGGTGCGAATACCACGGCAAGGTCATGCACCCCACAGCCGAGTGCAAGAAGCTCAGATTCGCGCTCGATCAGAAGATGAAGAGCGGCGAACTCATCGTCAGCGACCATCGGAAGGATGTGCGCAACAACCCGCTGCCTGCCCATACAGATTCGGGCTCAAAGGGCAAGGAGGTCGCCATGATCTCGATAGTAGACTTGGAAGAAGTCGCAGAGGATGGTCTACCCATCGTTGCTGAAGTCCATGAAGAGGAAGACTATAGCATGGATACGGAAGATGAGCGTGCCGACCGCATGAAAGGGTCGCACGGCTTCGACAGATTCTTCAACGAGATGAACTTCTCCGAAAAATGCCGAGCTGACATGACAAAAGCAATCTTAAGGATAGCGGAGGACTACGAAGAGGAGCTCGTAGTCTCCAACGGGAAAGTCATCAGGGCGTCCCGTCCTACAGAAAAGATCATGACCTTTTCTGCCAGCGACAAGAAGACAGATGCGAGCCACCAGAGGCCCCTGTACGTGACCGCCATCATCAACGGCGTCGAATTTAAGCGAGCATTCGTCGATGGAGGAGCAGCGGTCAATGTTGTTCCACTCCACACACTGAAGCTAGCAGGGATCCCCGAGCACAAGGTAGTCAAGCGTCCATCCCCGCTGGTGGGATTCGGAAGCGATTCCAGAATGACGATCGGGTGGATCCGCCTGGGCGTTCAGATCGGCAAAATCAAGTGCTCGGCGAAGTTCTACGTCATAGATGCGAACACCACATACCACATGATCATCGGTCGAGCCTGGATTCATCGCTTCGACGCAATCCCTTCCACGGCTCACCAGATGATGAAAGCTATCTGGAACGACAGGATTGTCGAAATACCGGCCTCAACCAACCCGTTCAACTTGGACGAAGCACATCTCAGCGAGGCGGTGTGGTTCACCGAGATGGCGGACGAGCAAACACCCGGACCATTCAACCCCACTCCTTTACCTCTCTGGGAGGACATCAAGGACCAGTCACCTGCAGGCGTGATGGTAACAAGGGGAGATACCAAGGAAACGCCGCCTATTCACGAAGAGGCGCCGCGCATCGCATATCACCGCAAGAGTGTGTACACTCTGAAGAGGATCGCAAAACACGACCCCGAGGGCAAGGAGATAGAGAGCTTCTACGCCAACGGGAAGAAATGCTATCGCATATGAAGGTGCGCGGGGACGTCCTCACACGGGCATGGGGGTGTCCCTGGGCAAATCAATCGAATCAAACAAGTTGCGCTGACAGAAGAGCCAACACAGATCGTTTCAGACGAGAAACTCAAAGAAGCGCCCGAATGCATGGAAGACAGGCCAAGACCACAAAAGCAAGAGCTAAAGGAAGTGTTCCTCAGCCCGAACGAGGAAAAGAGGAGGCCAGTCTTCCTGAGTGCGGACCTCACAAGCGAAGAGGAACAAGGGCTGCTGCAGCTCCTAACTGAGTACAAGGATGTATTCGCATGGGAATACGATGAGATGCCAGGTCTAGACACGAGCATCACTATGCACCGTTTAGACGTCATCCCAGGGTCTAAACCGGTCAAGCAAAGCACCAGAAGCTTCAGGCCAGAGCTCAACGTGAAGATCAAACAGGAGATCGTCAAACTCCTAGATGCCAAGTTCATAGAGCCAAATCACCATCCCACATGGTTGGCCAACATCGTGCCAGTGGTGAAGAAGAACGGACAGCTCCGCATCTGCGTGGACTTCCGAGACCTCAATCGTTTCTGTCCCAAGGACGATTTCCCACTGCCTAATATCGACTTGCTCATTGATTCAACGGCAGGCCATCGCATGTTCAGTTTCATGGACGGCTTCAGCGGGTACAATCAAATCAAAATGGATCCCGAAGATGCAAGGAAAACTGCATTCATCACCCCCGTAGGGGTATTCAACTATACGGTAATGCCATTCGGTCTTAAGAATGCAGGCGCAACCTATCAGCGGGCCATGATGGCTCTATTCCACGACATGATGCACAAAGAAGTGGAATTCTATGTGGATGACTTGGTCGTCAAATCCAAGTATGAAGCAGATCACCTTGCAGACTTGCGAAAGGTATTCAACAGATGCAGGAGCTTTCAACTGAAAATGAACCCCATGAAATGCGCATTCGGCGTAACCTCGGGGAAGTTTTTGGGGTGCGTGGTCCATCGCCAAGGGATCGAGCCTGACCCTGCGAAAGTGTCAGCCATCACCAGCATGACGCCACCTCACAACCAAAGTGCCTTGAAAACATTCTTGGGAAAATTGTCATATCTGCGGAGATTCATCCCAGCAATCGCTGAAATCACATGCTGCTTCAGTACTCTTCTCAAGAAGGACGCCGCGTACAACTGGGCTCCTGACCACGAAGCCGCATTTGAAAAACTAAAGGAGATACTTACATCCCCAAAGATTATGATCGCACCCCAACTGGGATCACCGCTGCTGCTATATCTTACATCAACAAGGAGATCTATAGGAGCACTCTTGGCCCAGGTATATGAGGGCCAAGAGAGGCCTATCTATTACATCTCTCGCATTGTGCAGCCTGCTGAATCAAGGTACACAGACATCGAACGTCATTGCCTTGCCTTATTCTTTGTGATAGAGAAGTTGAGACACTATTTTGCATCGCACAAAGTAGTGGTGGTCACCAAAAGCGACCCCATAAGATACTTGCTAACTCACACTACTCCGGGCGGAAGATTGGCAAAATGGTACATGACCATCTCTCAATATGATATTACATGCGTGAAACCAAGAGCGATCAAGTCGCAAGCGGTAGCAGATCTGTTGGCACAGTTTCCCGACAACAGTCACGAACCTGTGATCGAGGAAGAACTCGAAGGCCCTGAAATCTACGCGATCGACGTGCCCTATTGGACCCTCCACTTCGACGGTTCGTCAACCAGAAAAGGTGGAGGAATTGGGATAGTCTTGACAAAGCCGGACGGTGAAGTCATACAGATGTCCGCAAAACTCAACTTCGCAGTCACGAACAACGAGGCGGAATACGAGGCTCTGATCGCGGGGCTCCGTGCGGCGAAAGCTTTGGAAGTGAGCAACTTAACAGTCATGGGAGATTCCAAGCTGATTGTTAAGCAAGCCTCGGGCGAATATGGTTTAAAGGAAATCAACCTCCTGCCATACCGCACCCTAGTGCAAAAGCTGATGCAGCAATTCTGCGACGTGAAATACGAGCACAAACCCCGAGCGGACAACAGGCATGCAGACGCCTTAGCAACTCTGGGATCTAAGGTCAGCATAGACAAATGCCACGCAAGGATTTCCATCGAAGTGCGAACATCGTCGGCATTAACAGAAGATGCGTGCGACGATGAACACATGGATGACGCAGACTGGCGAAAAGCAATCTTGCAAGCTATTGCGAAAGGCACCAGTAGCGAAAGCTGGGTACTCACGAAAGGATACTGCATCCACGACAACACCCTTTACTACAAGGGTCCTGGAGGAATACTCATGCGTTGCGTCTCCGAGCAAGAGGGACAACAGCTGTTAGAAAAGATTCACCAACACGCTTGCGGAGAAAGCGAGGTGTCAATCTACAGGAAAGCTCAGAGATATGGCATCCATTGGCCAAGCATGTCTACAGCCGCAGCCCTGATACAAGGGAAGTGCGAAAGTTGCACACTAATCAAAGATTCTCTTCTTGTCGCTCTAATCGACGACGACACAGACTGGAGAAAGCCATTGTTTGAATTCCTCACCAAGGGCACTGTACCCGAATCGAGAAAAGAGGCAGACAAATTGAAGAGGAAAGCTTCTAGATATGTGGTTCAGGAAAACCTGCTTTGGCGAAAAGGCCACGAAGGCAACCTGCTGCGATGCCTAGACGATAGGGAAGCACAAGAAGTCATGGACCTCTCCCACCAGGTGGAACACCAGGGAGGTGCGAAATTATGCAGACAGCTTCTCTCAATTGGATACTTCTGGCCCACGATGGAAGTCGATTGCCGCACCAAGGTGCGACGCTGCCAAGAATGTCAATTCAAAGGGAACCTAGTGCACGCTCCCGCCGTGGACCTACATGCACTAGGAACGCCATGGCCATTTCACACATGGGCTTTGGACTTCATTGGCCCCATCCGACCAACGTCACATGGGAACCATTTCATTCTCACCGCAACTGAGCTGTTCACCAAATGGGTGGAAGCAATACCACTGAAGACGGCAAATGCGCTGGCTGTGGTCAACTTCATCCAGGAAAACATTGTATGCAGGTTCGGAATCCCGAATACTATTCTCTCAGATAACGGTACTCCTTTTGTTAATCGTCAGGTAGCTACCAAACTCGCGGAGTACAATATCAGGCAAATATGCTCCACCCCCTATTATCCAAAGGGAAACGGGCAAGCCGAGGCGACTAACAAAACGCTGCTGAGAATTCTGAGCAAGATGGTCGCAGATGACCATAAGAAGTGGGCCGACTCTCTTAACATAGCTCTGTGGGCCTACAGAACTTCTCCAAGGACACCCACAGGGGCCTCGCCATTTCTACTATGTTATGGGGCCGAAGCTGTGGTACCTGCGGAGGTCAGAGTCAATTCGGCAAGGCTGGCCTTCCACGCGCTCTATGAAAACCAACGCGATCATGATTTAGTCTTGCTGGAAGAAAAGCGAGAACAAGCCAAAAGGACTAACAAGCGGTACCAAGAAAGAATCGCTCGCGCCTACAACAAGACAGTCCAGCGACGGGATTTCGCAGTTGGCGACCTGGTCTTGCGCGCATCTGACCACTGCATGCGAGAAGCAACTCACCCAAAGTTCGCAGCTAATTGGGAAGGACCCTTCGAAGTCACAGAAGTCTTCGATAGCGGCTACTGCAGCATACGAAGGTTGCACGGCACAACCTCAACTCCAAGCTCAGTCAACATGCGCTGGATCAAGAAGTACTATCCTTGACTTCTCTTATTTCATACGTTTTATGATAACGTTGCTTAATGTCTCATGTGGCTACGATATTCGCAATCTCCTCTCCCATATGAGAGGATTGTAATCCTATCTCTCCCATATGAGAATGTCATAATAAAAGAATTCTCCCAAATGGGAAGTTCATATTTTTTAGCTGTTTATATCGCTTTATCTAATTTGTTACAACTGTTAACGATGATTTATTTGCTGCAATAGTAACAAAGACAAACACGATCTTGATTGATCATTAAAGCCTATCTCTTACGATAGCGAACGCGATCTTCATTGATCATCGAAGCCTATCTCTTACGATAGCAAATGCGATCTCAATCGATCATTCAAAGCCTATCTCTTACGATAGCAGCAAATGCAAACGTGATCCTAACTGATCATCGAAGCCTATCATTTACGATAGCAACTAAATACAAATGCGATCTTAAGTGATCATCGAAAGCCCATCTCCTACGATGGCAGCCAATACAAATGTGATCTTAATCGATCATCTAAAGCCTATCTCTCACGATAGCAGTTACACGCGAACGCGATCTTAAGTGATCATCTAAAGCCCATCTCCTACGATGGCAGCCGATACAAATGTGATCTTAATCGATCATCTAAAGCCTATCTCTTACGATAGCAGCTACACGCGAACACGATCTTAAGTGATCATCTAAAGCCCATCTCCTACGATGGCAGCCACTACAAATGTGATCTTAATCGATCATCTAAAGCCTATCTCTTACGATAGCAGTTACACGCGAATGCGATCTTAAGTGATCATCTAAAGCCCATCTCCTACGATGGCAGCCAATGCAAATGCGATCTTAATTGATCATTTAAAGCCTATCTCTCATGGTAGCAATCAAACGCAAATGCGATCTTAAGTGATCATCTAAAGCCTATCTCTCACGGTAGCAATCAAATGCAAATGCGATCTTAAGTGATCATTAAAGCCTATCTCTTACGATAGCAGCCAAACGCAAATGCGATCTTAAGTGATCATTAAAGCCTATCTCTTACGATAGCAGCCAAACGCAAATACGATCTTAAGTGATCATCCAAAGCCTATCTCTCGTGGTAGCAATCAAATGCAAATGCGATCTTAAATGATCATTAAAGCCTATCTCTTGCGATAGCACCCAAACGAAAATACGATCTTACATGACCATCCAAAGCCTATCTTTTGCGATAGCAGCGAAATACAAAAATGATCTCAATCGATCATCTAACGCCTATCTCTTGGGATAGCAGGTTATACAGATGCGACCTTATAATGATCTTCTCAAGCCTATCTGTTACGATAGCAATTTTGGGTTAATTATCCAAACCCGTTTGATATGATGGCAATGCGAGTACAGAATCATCTTATTAGATCTTCTAAAGATCTGTCTGCTATGATAGCAGTTTATGCGAGAAACGATCTCAAACAAAGCCTATCTTCTATGATAGCAATTTGCACAGCTCAACGATCTTGATTGATCTCTCGAAAATTATCTGGAACGATAGCAACGTCGTGAACGTGATCTCATACGATTTACAACGACAAACTACAAGCCCATCCGTCAAGATGGCACAGCTGCGAAAGTACGATCTCGAATGATCTAGCGAAATATCTGTAAATTGACATCGCATATGTGAAATCAATACATGTCATTATGCAAGGCAAAACAAGCCGAAACGCATGCGAAATTGTATTTTGTTGCAAAGAACAGATGATACAAATACTATTTATCATTATGAGTCAAATGACTTACAATTTATCTATCTAGATAGCAGCTTACAAGCGAAAAGCTCGCATCTAACTACGCAGCCAACATGGCTAACAATACATTCGAAAAATGGCTGGTAAACCAGAAATGCGCCAAGGGAACTCTCGACTAAGAAAAGAGAGAATCCACCGGTCCTGACACCGGCAGCACAGTACGCAGAGCTGCGGCCGAAAATCTATAGCAAAAGGGATGCTGTCGCGAAGAGATCAACTTGTCATTCGCCGCATCCCTAGCAGCAAGGTCAGGGATACGATGCGCCCAAGACCCCAAGGAATGACAAAAGCCTCTGTCTGACCAAGATAGGCGCCGGAGGAGCTTCCTGTGCCAACAGAGGATACTCCGCGCAACAGGCGAAGCAGTCATTCCTCTGGTGATGGATTCCTTGTCATGTTGGACAAGGGCATTGACGAGCACCCCGACCTCACAAATGTGAGGGCAACGGATTCTTCTCCGGAGATGCTGGAGGAGAATTCCGCCGTTCATTACGAGACGGTAGCACGGTCACTACGGCGCTGCACCTCGCCACGAGGCGGCCGGAAACATGACCTGCACACATAATACACGAAGAAATTTCTTCGAACACACATGAGGTATTATCTGCATCCTCTTTATGACGGTTATAAACAGCAATAAGCCTCATAAAGTGGATCTTGGAAACTATTTCTATAGCACAAAGCGCAAACTCAGGATTCAAAACTTGAAGTTGCCATGAATCAACGAAAAACAAGCGTTGAAGCCAGCAGTCGCAAGGACTCACGGTAAAGCACATGTTTGGGATGAAAGAGCCCAAATGGCAAAGACGGGGTTTATATAGGCCCTGTGGAGACTCTTCGGTTGCTTAAAGATGAGTCAGCAAATTCAAAAAGAGGGTAAGTTCAATCACTTACGCCTTGAAAAGCGGTAACAATCAATTACCCTACTAAAGGCTACGACGATTCGGTTGCGTATCCTAATAAATGACGGATAGTCATGATTCGGATGGACTTCCCAACGGAAGCGTGCTTATCTACCGAGAAATTAGCGCGAAAATCAAGCAAAGAATCAATTGCTGATGTCATAATTGGATATGCACAGAAATGTCCAATCAAATCCCGAAAGGGGCAAAACGGGCAAACTCATTGTTTGTTGTTAAAAAAGAAGGGGGAGAAACCCTAGCAACATTACATTAATGTTTCAAAATATTACATTAATGTCTCAACCATTTTCCTGTTTTCTTTTCAAAATTCGAAAAGTCAAAACAAATTTTTGACTAAGGAGTCCTGGGGCTCGAACTGCTCGATCAGCCTCTCCACTTGTTGCACTTCTTGCTTTAGTTGCTCGCACTTGGCATTCATTTCATGATACAGCTTCAAAGCTTCATCAACCTTTTGCTTCTGCTGCTCCACCTTCTGCATCTCAGCTGCGAGATTCTGGTGCCCGAGATTCAAAGTTACAGCTGCGCGAATCAGTGTAACTCTGTCCTTGAGGAATTTAAAGCCAAGTCTGCCTTGGACTTTGAGCACGAGATTTTGGCACATGCCACACAGCAATTCGGCACTCTGGGCCGAGATGGTCGCAGGTGTAGCCGCGCACAGCTGCTCTAGTATCCAGATGGCTTCAGTAAGGAATAGCCTCCTGTCAAAAGGACTAATCTCCAGACACCTCACAAACGATCGGGGGTATCTGAGGCGCATCCGAACCACCCAGTCTACATCGGTTTGCTTCAAACCTGAGACATCAAAAACAAGTCATGATGTCAAAACTCGCAAGCAAATAATGCGACGTGCGAATGGTAAAATCTCTGCTTACCAGTGCCTTCCAGAATTTCGTGAATAGAGGGAATGCGAGCCACCGGGTTGTTCGAAGACTGCCCTCGCTCCATGGCTCTCCTATCAGCTGCGAGCTCCAAACTCTCATAGTTAGGAGGAAGAGTGTAGGCCGCACCAGCTGCGACTACATTCCCAACCTGCGAGCCCCAAATACTCCACGCAGGAATAGGTGCTTCCGGTTCAGTCATCGCCGGAGGCGAGGGGACAGCCGAAGTCGCTGGACGGACACTCCCAGATGCGAAAATATTAGCATCACTTGTCCTTTCTTCCTCACCGCCAGTACGGACACCTTCGTCCATCGGCACAGCATCAGCTTCGACATCATCGGAAAGTTCGATGACATCCTCGAGACGCTCACTCACGTGTCCAGCAGCTGCGACGGGCTTCTCGGTATGGGAGCTCGAAATCGGAACATGGGATGCAGAAGGCTGACTTCCCTGCTCCAGCTCAGGCTCCTCAGCATGACCTGCGATACCGAATGCGATAATATGAGGTAACCTGTGTTATAAGTTATTTCACTATCTTTACTAAAGCTAAGAATAAGCACCTCCACGCGAAGGTGGGATTGAGGTATCCTCATCATACACTAGGGACGTGGAACCGTGCCCTATCAGTGTATCCTCACTAAGCAAATCTTTAAGAGAAGCGTGACCTGGGACGCGAGTAAACCAGTCATGATTTTGCCTCAAGTGACTAAAGCCTAGTATGCGCATATCACTCAAAATAATTACCTGAGGGTTCTCCGCATTTGCTTACCAACCAACGGCGAATGTCAGGCTTTGACACACCGTGCTTTAACGCACCCACAATTACATCTCTATAAGTAACTGCGAGATTGAAGATCTCACCTTTATCGCCACCTGCGATCTCTGCGAAGTCCGCTTGGACTTGCTCTAGCTCTGCTGTGTCCTCTCCAGGGACCTCATCTTCCTCCTCCACATGAGGAGCCACTTCTTCGGGAAGCTCGTCTTCCTCGCCAGCTGGACGCACTAAGTCGTCAACATGCCGCTCCTCGAGACTTCGCTGTTTCACAAGCTCGAGTTCCTCTTCCTCTCGCTGCCTTCTTCTTTCAGCAGCCTCCGCGGCTGTCCTCCGGGATTCAGCAAGAACATCCTCGCTTATGGGATCATCTGAAACGCCAGAGTGGGCATCTCTCTTTTGCCTCTTGGCCACGAGGCCACCAACGGCTTCATCATCATCATCTGCGAATACAAAATTGGTTCAAAGAAAAGAACTGCACAGAAGTCATGATAAAGGGCAAGGTGATGCGACAGAAGTACCTCCTGATTCTTCCTCGCACATCACAACTGTTGCTTCTTCATCACTTGCCTGGGGCTCCTGTCTCTCTTCCTCCTTTTGGTTGAATGGAACGAAAGTCTCAACTGCGAGATCTTTTCGCACTTTGCTGGGCATACGACCCTTGCCTTTGTCCTTGATGGAAAGGGACCTCACTGGGGGAGAAGCTGGAGCACTCCTAGGGGAAGAAATCGTAATTCCCTTTTGCCTAGGTCTCTTCGCTCTCGGCGCCGCAGTCGCTGGAGGGGACGGGTCATCTCTAGGAGGAGACGGAGCCGGAGGGATGTCTATCAGCGAGTCAGCAAAAGTGTTCATGACTCCGCGAACTTTTGTTTCGACCTCGGCATCCATCCTCCATGCTAGCCGGTACGACTCCCCCCTCCTTCTAGTGGCAACAATGGTGTCCACCAGCGATTTGGAACGGTCACCAGCTGCGAACCTCCGCACATGACACTAGACAATACAGAACAAAAAGCATCAGTGCAAGCAAATCAAAGAGCTCAAAGCACACAAGGAAACTGCTTACCTCAGCAAACGCCTTGCTATATTTGATGACCTGCGTGTCACCCTTCTTGATTGCATTGACCTGCTCCTTCAGAATGAAATCGGGGCACAAATGATTCTCGCGGTCCAACAACGAGTAGCAACCATACTCAGACTCGCTCAAACTGCAATTGGGGCGAAACGGAAAAGAGTTTCTCTTGATCAAGGGGGCCCTTCCTGGCTGCGCCGCCGCCTCCGTCTCCATCCTCGTCTGCTGGGCAATCCAGTATGCGATCCAGTTCTGGGAACAACCACCCTTGCGAGTTCCCGCAGGCTGCTCGAAGGGAAGATTGCTCATGAGGACCGTCTTGCACTCCTTTGTCAGCAAGCGCTTGTAGCACCCTCTAACGATAGACTGGGGCCAGATTGATGGGGCCACCGCATCGAAACCAAACTGAGGCGAGACCCGAGTGGGGTCAACATCCACTGTAAGCCTTTCATATCGGGGCGCGAGCTCACGGATGTGCTCTGCAAGTGCAGGAAGAGAACCTCGCAGACACCAGCAAAAGAACTCACGATAGCGCTCGTGGAAATGCGGCCCCTTTTCAAAGAGAAGGTCTTCTGACAAGACCATACCTTTGGAAGGGTATAGCTTTGGAAACCACCGCACATTCTCGACACGTGTGGCGTAGGGCCTGGCAGTGAACTCCCTTCGTTTGTCGCATATCAAGCTCCAAGTACACTTGGTGTTGCTTGCTCCAAACCATCTCGCAGCTCTCCCGCTGTTGAACGCTTCCGTCTCGCCTGGGGGACACCACTTCTCAAGTGGGAGGGGAGTTGGAGCATAAGACGGCCAGCGCTCGAAAACCCACATTGTCAAAAAGCTGATATTGACAAAGGTCAGAACATCGAGACGGCCGCGCGATTCCTTCATCGCCAGAACCAGCTGGTCCAGCCTATAATATAACGTGCCCAAGACCAAGGGTCCAAGTGCGACCCTCTGGCCAAGAGCGAGCCTCACCGCAAGTGGCAGCACATGGTAGAAGACCCCGTCATGGGGGTGACCATCAATCGGATACCTCGACAGCCAAGCGCAGAGAAAGGCGCAAAGGGTCAAATGATAACCCTTGCCCTCTACATAATTCTCGGCCTCCGGGTCCTCGCTCAAAAGCTTCTTAGTGATGCTGCTGTTTGCATAGTCTCGGAAGAAGTACTGCAACCACTTGTTCCAGGTATTCTTCGCAGACGTATCCACTAGCTGCCAGTTCGGAAGAGGTTTCGTACTGGTCCACCGAGTGGAGATTTTCTTTACCTCTGCTAGGCACTCTTCCATCTGCGCGTACAAGGCCAATTCCGCAGGTGTTCTTAAGTGACTCAAGGGGTCCACCTCGCCCATGGGGGAAAGCTCATACAGCATTTGAACGTCCTCGAGCGTGGGGGCAGCCTCGAACTCAGCAAAGTGAAACGTGTGAGTCGCGGGCGAATAACGGGACAGAAGGTCTAGAAGCATGGACTGATCCAGCTTCACGGCAGCACCCTTCATAGCCCGGACAGCGAAGAAAATGCCGGCTTTATCGAGAGTTTCGGCGTAATTACCCAACACGTGGTCAGTCCACTCATCCATATAGTCCAACTTCTGGACAAACGCCTGAGTAGAAATTGCAGTGTATGGGAAGTGCCCATTCTCGATTCCCAATCGAACCACATCCTCGGAGCCAACTAACTCGAGCAAGGCTGAGTTAACTGGGCGAGTCAGCGTTAACAACTGCTCAACGGGAACAGGATCAGGCATCCTCTTCGCCTTCACCCTCGCGTGGTAAAAATCTTTCCCACCCAGAAAGGGGGCTTTTCGCCACAGAGCCTGCGGAAGCTCCGGCATCTCTTCATCTTCCTTGACGGGTCTGGTTACTCTTGTTTTGGCCATTCCTGCGAAAGGGCAAAAAAAAGGGGGGGGGGAGAAATACCACACTTCAGTTTGAAATTCGAGAGCTATGCAAAGGAAAGCAGACAGTTCCGGTGCCGATTTCAGAAATTGAGGATTTGCAAGACCCAATATTGTTGAAAGATTAAGAACGAAGCAGGTTTAAAGATCAAAGCCTCTTCACAGACTTCATGGGTTTACAGATTCAATGCGATTCAAGGCAAACACTGGTACTTTAAATCAAAAGTAAACGAGGCCAACCTTGTTTCCTTGAAGCCTGCTTGGAGATGCACAATTGGAGAATACGATTTGCAGTCTTGAACTGATGATTGATTATTTGGATCTGCTCTCGAAGATCTCCGGGTACCATTCACTTTAAAGAGAAAGAAGCAATGCTTTGCAATGATGGGATACAAGGTATTTATCCAGAAGAATGAAGGGTTGCGTCCCTTCAGTAGTCGAATCGCAACCGTCACCGTCGTGTCGCGCAATCACAGGACGGGCTGACGTCACGCCTAAAACCCTAAAGGTCAGACGGCACGACTCTAGGGGTTTTAGGTCATAATGACACGCACGGGGGCTGAACTTACCCGTATTTGAATTGGTGCGTGACGACGACGCGCATGTTGGTTTCCGCGCATGGAAGCCTATACAGCTACGAGCCTTCACGCGCAGAAAGGGGGCTAATGTAGATACTGCTTTATGACATGGCAGATCTAGGCCACGTGGCGACCATCCAGCACACCATATTGTGCTCCACACACACAGGATCACCAGCCGAGCTGATCCATGTGGGGGCTGCGAGACAGAGCCCTCGCATACCACTGCACGGGACTTGTAGGGACTTTGTGGTCTGGAGGCTAGAGTAAGCCCTGTCGCGTGCGAGCCAAGCCCGCGCGCGACCTTTAGTAACTGTTTTGAGAGATCTTTGGCACGAGCTCCCTAGACCCGGTCAATCCGGTCAAACCCGGTCAACCTCGTAACGGTTCCGGTACTCGCGCACCACGTGCTCTAACGGTTCCTATATACTCGGACGAACGTGCCGTTACGGTTAAGCTAATTAAGCCGCCATCAATGGGCGCATTAACCACACTACAACGGTCATGTTCTCCAGTATATATACATCGTTACTCTTTCCATACAAGGAGAACAACACTGCCATACGCGGAAGCTCTGCCAAACCTCTGTCTCTCTCTCAGACATTGCTACTGACTTACTCTCTCCCTACACACACCCCTATTCTTCCTGTGCGATCCCTGATCCACTACGTACGGTGTACACGGAGGTCTCCCTGCCGGAATCTCTTGTGCACAATAAGGAATAAACATTATTTTGGTGATACAAACTTTATGAAGATACAAGCATCACCAATCACAATATGTAGTAGTAGTCCTTCTAAACAAAACTCACCAGCCAAAAGAATCAATTCAAACTAGTGATTCGGGCATCATCTTATTACCCCTAAGAAATTAATGTCTAATTACAAGGAAAAATGATGTAAAGTACCAGCAAAAAGAATCGAATGACTGCTCTATACACTGGGTTTGAAGCCAAGAACAAACACCTCATCATAGGGAGACTATCTTTAGAGGCCAAACACCTTCACAGTGTGTTTGGATTGGATTTTTTTTAATATATTCAAATTTAAAAATTATGATTTTCAATTGACGAGGTTACAAATTATGGAGCTTAATATTTTTTGTTTGTGTATGAATATAGTTTCATAGCTACATTTATGAAGGTTAAGTAAATTGCAAAATAATTTTATATTTTATTCTTAAATTATGTTCACTTGTATTGTTGTCTAGAAATAGTGGATTTTGTGGTACTCGTGCTTGTGGAGATGGAGTGGCAACAATGAATATTAAATTGTTTACCTTTAATGGTGGACAGGTGGTAGTGAAATTATTTTTCCGGTGCTAAAATTAAGGAATGGTTGAAGTTCAAGTACTAAAGTAGTGCAATGGTAGTGATCAAATCTATGGGGGTGTTGAGTCTCGCGTAATGGAGATTATAGTAACTTCCAATATAATTGGTTCACGCCAATGGACTTGATAGAATGTTGGTTTAGCTTTGGTTGAAATGGCGGTCGAAGTGGCAGTGGGAAATATTTAAACTTGTGGTGGTGATAGTTGAAGATGTGGAACATGTGTTAAATTCCTGGTGGCAGCCGACGGTGGAAGTAGAGTGGGAATTAATCTGGTGTGTACATGAGAATCCTTTGAGGAAGATTCAAGTGTAAACCAAGAGTAGAGAATAGGAACACAGGGAAGTGTAAGGTAGTGAGTAGGGAGAGAGTAAGACAATGATAACTGAAACAGAGAGAGACAGTATTTGGCCAGAGCTTCCGCGTAGTTATCAGGTCAAAAGATTGCAACGATGGATTAACAATCCTATATATAATGGGGAATAAAACCGTTGTAGTGGGTTAATGCGCTCATTAATGGCGGCTTAATTACCACAACCATAACGGCACGTTCGACCGCATATATAGGGACCGTTACGCACTTCGTCCGCGTAAACCGGAACCGTTATGAGGTTGACCGGGTTTATGGGACACGTGGCCATAAATCTCTCAAAGAAGTTACCAAGGGTTGCGCGCGGGCTTGGTTGTCGCTCGCGCGCGACAGAACTTACTCTAGCCTCCAAACTACTAAGTCCTTACAAGTCCCCTGTGGAATGATGTGTGAGGGCCCTGTCTCGCAGCCCCCACGTGGATCAGCATAGGTAGTGATCCTGTGTGTGTGGAGCACAGCTAGGTGTGATAGATGACTGCCACGTGTAAGCTGACCCATGCGGCTAGAACACACTATCTATATTAGCCCCCTTTTTGCGCGTGGAGACACTAATCGGGTAGACTTCAATATGTAAAAACCAGCGCGCGCGTTGTACCTACGCACCAATTCAAATGTAGAGGAAATCAGCCCCCGTGCGTGTCATTATGACCTAGAATCCCTAGAGTCGTTCCTTCTATTCCTCTAGGGTTTTAGCCGTGAAATCAGCATAGGCCTGTGATTGCGCGATTCGGCGGTGACTATTGTGATTCGACCACTGAAAGGACGCGACTCTTGAGTGGATTTGAATAAATACTCATCATCTTCCCATTGTTTCAAGCTACTGCTTCTCTCTAGAGTGAATGTTTTCTGAGAACCTCCGAGAGCAAATCCAGATAATCAACCACCAGTTCTTCTTGGCAAGTCGGCACCTTAAAATCGCTTCAAAAACACAAGGTTGGCTCACTCAATTTTGGATTAATGCTTCTCGTATAAGTATCTTTCTCTTAAAAAGTTTTGAATCTGTTGAATCTAAAAACAAGAAACACGTGAAACTCACCATTGCTTGTAATTGTGGAAAAGGTTATAAAACCCTAAAAGATCGAAATTTTGAAACGATAGCTTTCTGAAATTCTGAACCCATAACTGGTAATTCCTAAAATCGAAGTTCATATCAGTCAACTTGAAAGCCTGAAACTTGGCATTCTTGACACTGAACCATAAAATTCTTCGAAAACTCGTAAGACTTGCTCTTGAATTTCTGCTTAAAAACTGAAAGTGGATATATTTCTCCCCCCTTTTTCTTGCTTTGTTGTAGAAATAGCTAGGAAAAAGGTAACCAAATCTATGAAGGAGGCTGAGGAAATTCCTGATCTTTCCAAAACTCTTTGGAAGAAAGCTCCTTATCTGGGTGGTGAAGACTATTACCATGCCAGAACCAAATTAAAGAATCTTCCAGACATTGATATCTCAACCCAGGCCTTCGTGAACAAGTTGAAAATAATGGATGAGTGCATCGATCATGTACTGACCTATTATGCTGTCAATCTGACCCAAGCCGGGGTTTATTACGCCATTCGGGCTACGAAAGGTGCTGCTGTAAAACTGGATTAGACCATGCTTCTTAATCTCTTTTCCAGGTACTCGCCCGTAACTCATACCTTCCATTTTGCTGAGTTTGAGGCAGCCCCCACCTTGGAGGACGTTCATATGATGTATGAACTTCCTCCCATGGGCAAGGTCGATCCCTTTTCTGCACTAGAAATTGATGAAAAGCTCGCCCTATATGCGCAAATGGTGGAATGCATAGCAGAAGTCAGAAGATTTCTACCCGTTGGACATCTGCGGCAGCCCTTCCAGAATTTCATTCTGTGAAGAACACTTGGGGAAAATGGGTGCAATACTTCTTCTGTGATTATGCGAATGGCAAGCTCACAAGAGAGATATTGAATAAGGATCCCAAGGCAAAGAATTATGTCAATGGAAAAGGATACAGCTGGACCTTGTGTGGTTTCTTTGCATTTGGCTCTCGCGGTACTTAATCGATGGTCATCCTCATGACGGGTTTTTTTTATCAAGTTCTGTCTATTGCTGTCAAGCTATGTTTAGGAAAGAACGTGGCGCTCGGGCCTCTGGTGTTTGGAACCCTCTATCATCGACTGGACCAACTTGAAGTTGTAGTTGAAGAGTCGCGCGGTCGACTTGATGTGCTGACTTTTGTCAACATTTCCTTCCTCACCATGTTGGTGTCTGAAAGGTGGCCTTCCTATGCTCCCGTCCCTTCAAAACCCAGAGCCTGGAATGTTCCTGGTGCTCAGACTGCGCTTCGGTGTGGGAGGTATTCACGGTCGTATAAAACGAATGAGCCTAAGTGTGCATGGAGTTTAGTCGCAGACGATCGAGCCATGTTTACTGCCAGACCTTATGCCACGCGTATTGCATACGTGCGATTCTACGAAAATATGTATCCAGCTGTAGGTGGCTCTATCTCCAAGGACGGCCTCATTAAAGGGCCCAGCTATTTCAGGGAATTCGTCTTCTGGTTCTTGAGAGGTTCATTGCCTGCTCTTGCTGAGTATATCACTGAGATATCGCCCAAGTATGAGCGTATCACGGTCGATGTTGACCCCCTTAGCGTTTGCCCCCAATTCGGCTACGACGCAGTGGCGCCTTCCCTCTGGCCTAATTCAGTGGAAAGAGGTTGCTACAAGCGACTGTTGACATCAAGGTGCAAGTCTTCTTTGCTTAAAAGGCTGCCTTTCAATCAGCCTTCAGGGAAGCGCGAGGGTCGCCCCACCAAAAGTTGGATTTCTTTCTGGAACACCCAGCAGGCAAGATTGCCTGCTCCGCTTCTCCGCGCATCAGCAGAGCTCCCTCCATTAGAATGAATTCCTTCCCGTTCTGTCAAATCTGCAGTTTGGTCGACTCTACTTATGGTTTTTATTCCTTGCTTGACAAGGAAAATCACCTATGTGCTGACGTGATCCTTTCTGAGAAGATGACCGCTGTCAGGGGAGGGGTTGGATGCATGATTGAGTATAGTGAATCTTTCGCTAAGGTAAATAACACCTCTTTGTCTTTCATGAAACAATCTCTTTTTGAAGTGCGACGTCTTACGTAAATTTTCCCTTTTTCAGTGCTGCTTGAGGAGGTTCGCATCTAGAGACCGCAGTACTTTGCTGGTCAATTCTATCCTTCATGCAAAAAGAAGTCAACATGTCATCCCTTTGACTATGGATATGGATCCCAAAGTGGAGGCTCTTGTGCGCCGGGAGATGGATGTATTCGCTCGCTCCCTAATAAGAGAGATTGCTGAAGTGGACACAAAATTTGCTCCAAAGGCCAAAAGGCAAAATCAAAAGGCAATTGTGATCTCTTTGCCGCCTAGGGAAGCTCCGACTTCACCGTCCATGGAGGCTCCTGCTCCCAAAGGAAAAGAGAAGATTTTATCCTGCGCAGCAAGTCCCGAAATGAACTAGCAGTTGAAGATTTTATCCTGTATGATCAGGACGAAGAGGAAGATAGAGAAGAGAGAGTAGAAGAGGAAAGAGAAGAGGAAGAACAAGAAGAGGAAGCAAGAGAAGAAAGTTCGGAAGGTAACCGAATGAACATAATCTTCTTTGAATCAAACTATTCAACAGTAATGTTAAAACAAATTCCCTCTTCGCAGATGATGATGCTGAGACCATTAGTGACTTTCTGGCCAAGGAACGTTGAAAGACAAAGAGCTCTCGCTCAGATGCGTCTAGTGAACCCATAGACGAGGCCATCATCGAAGAGTCTAAGAGGATGGCCGCTTAGGGAGAAGAGAGGAGGAATAAACGCGAGGAAGATTATGTGGAAGCTGTGAAAAGGAGAAGTCTGGAAGGGAAGCATGCTGGTAACATGAGCGTGGCTACCTTAGAACAAGCTCAACATGATTTTGAGGAAATCACTGGTGATGAAGAAGGTACGATATTTAACCTTGCCGTAACTTACCAAGAGGTAACATTTGGTGCATTAAAGCACGGTGTGTCTAAACATAACATTCGCCGATGGTTAGTGGGAAAATGTGGCGAACCCTCAGGTAAACATTTGAACCATGTTTATAAATACAGCTACAAAATCATTCCCTATCATAACGAGCTTTCACGTAACATCATATCACGCACACCTTAAGGATATGATAGATGAGGGAACATCTGTAGGATATGGTGTCGCGTCTATATCATATAATGTTGGAGCTGCAATCCAACATGAGTGTGGAGGTGCTCTCTTTTGATCTGATCATAGAACAGAACGTAATAAATAGTTCATAACTCCAATTACCTCAATGACTTGTCCAAATTCGTCCTGCAGGTGGTGCTGCTGCGAATGAGCCTGTTGCTGCTTCGAGTGAGCCTGCTGCTGCGCGAGGCATGATTGTTGATGCTCCAGCTGTGAGCTTGACCACTGATGAGGCAAGTGTTAGTGCCCCTGCTGTTGATTCTTGTGACCCTCTGTTGTGCGAGGTTCAGCTCATCTCCCCTCCTAGAGGTTATGCTAACAGGCCTGTCTTCTTAAGAAGTGCCATCGTTCCTGCTGCTGAGGTCATTGCTCAGAGTAACTCTGAGGATGTAATAATTCTTGAGCAGAGGAATCAGTCTCCCATGTCTCGTTCTCCAGAGCGAAGTTCGCACATAGAGAAGCCTGTTATGGTTACAGAATATGCAGGGGAGCCCTTGGAAGATGTAATTGAGGTTCCTGAAGATGATGTTCTTGAACCGAGATGCGAGAGGGAGGTGCTGAAGATGAGCATGCGAGTGAGGATGACATGGGCGAAGAGATGGAAACAGAGGGTGCTGGAGCTGAAGTTCACGGAAATGAACAAGTCATCCAAGACCAGGCATCTCATGAGAATGTTGATGCCCCAATGAGCGCTCCTGAGCCACATGAATCTCTTGAAAATGAACAAGTCCCTTTGAAAACAGAAACTGATCAAGTTGGTCTGCAGTCATCGCATGTGAATGAGGATGCCTCAGTAGAGACTCTTGAAACAGGTCCTCCTGGAGAGGCTGCAGCTGCTGATAACAATGGTGTCCCTCTTCCATCAACTGTTACTCCTGTTGCTGAGGTTAGTGGTTCTAATTCTCCACAAATCCCTCCAAGTTCAGCTGCCTCAGTTGGTGTTTCAAGTCCTCCTCAGCAGAACCCTGCCATCCCTTCTGTTGAGATGGAATTCTCCTAAGTTCCTGATGCATAGAGTTTGTGGGGTTCGCAGGCTACAGCGGCAATTGCGCGTGCTGATACTTACATCATCCCAGCTGAATACGACGAGCGCGAAGCTTTATATGATAGTCAAGTAATGCAGCAAGGAAATGCTTCAACAACCCCAGGTGTGCGCATTCCCACCTTGCGCCAAATCATCGAAGGAACAGGTATGTCATACTATGATCATATCTCATACTTACTTTAACTCTTTGTTAATGTTCGTACACCTAAACTCGTCGTTTCTTCAGGCATGAGGCAATCTGATGTGGACTGTCTTATGAAGATGCGCCTGTCGTATCCAGGGTAATTTGCAAGAAATTTGGAGCTTGGTCCCTTCGATAGGAGAATTTACCTGACTGAAGCCATCTGGACTGTGAAGCAGCTATCTGTGACAACTCCAGTTACTATTTCAGCTCAGAACGCGCGGACGTTCTTTGAGGCATGCCAAATGCTTCAAATTAATGCCCAGGGCAAGCTGGATTTTGGGTTTCTTCTTAAGAGGCTCACAAAAATTCTCAACTCTGTTATGCTGAAGTATGGCCACCGCAACCTTGCCCTTTATAAGAGCAAGTTGGAGGCGCAAAAGAAGAAGGCTCAAGAGGCTGCCAAGCTTTTCCACGCGATGAAGGCTAGTTTTGAAAAATTTAAGCAAGACGTTGCCAATGCGGAGAAGGCTTCGCTCTTTTTATCGCCAGAAGATCCCTTAGACAAGGATTTGTTTTAAGAGATGTATGCGCTGTAATGCTATTTCGGTTTTCTTTTAATCAATTGAACACAATGTTGGCCTTTGTTTTCTGAATGATCTCCTTCCGCATTCTGATTCTGCAATGATTATCGCATCATGCTTTGCCGTAATTACTTGGTATCGTGTCGTCATAGTATTAAATAAGGCATGCTTCTCATGCAGTGGGCCTCGCCCTCATCATGACCAAGGTTCATTGAATAAGGCGTGCTACTGTATCGTCGTAGTCTTTTATAGGGTCATTGATTCTTGCTTGTTTCCGAGCCGTTGCTGACTCGACCAGGAAAGTGAAGAGTCTCCTCTGATTCCTTTATAAACCCCTTTTCTTGCTATTTTTGTTCTTCACCCGAAATCCTGTGATTGACAAAATGTAATCTTCAGTGAGTCCTCACGACTGTTTGTATTGCTCTTTGACCATTTTTTATTCGTATCAGCTCTGGTCTTCCAAGCTTGAATTTGTGCGTTGTGCTATAGAAACGGTTTCCAAAGAATTCACCGAAAAGGCCCCTGATTCGCCTGGTATTTGCGAAGACCAATTGTGTAAGCTCTTTCGTTGGAACGAAGACATCTTTTCTATCATTATGTTTGCAGGGGTCATCTTTGGTGACTTTCCGGCAAGGCGCAACTTTGTACCAACTATTCTACCAGCAAGTAATGAGCGGTGTGCATCTTTGTCGGTTCTCCAGCGGAGAACTATTTGCCACCATTGTTTCAGTCATGGTGAAACAAGTGAGTGTGTTTATTCCTTGTACAAAATCAGCTTCCTACGCCATGAGATGTTCTCCCATTTGTTATTCACATCAGCAGCCTTCAAGGCATGAAGTTCATCTGGCATCTTGCCATGTCAAGGGTACAAGCAAGATCCCTGTTCTGGTCGAGAACGTCGACGACAGCGTCAAGTTTCGTAGCTTAAGTGTTTTTCTTAGGATCGTTCCTTGGGAACGCTTAGATTTTTTATTGGAAGCTTTTTCTCGTTGTAAGCTTTGCTTTAAGCTGCAATCTAGAAAGATAAATTGTAAGCCGCATTTGACTGTTATGAAAGTATGCTTTTCATTTGCTGTTTTGTCTACTATAATAGACTGTAACTTCGCGTACTGACTTGCTATACGACGAAACAAACTCTGCTTCGTTGCTGTCTAGCCAGATATTCTTTGAATGAATTGCTACCTAGACAGATAGGATTTGGATCACATAGGATCATTTTGTTATTGCTTCTATCTAGGCAGATAGGCTTTGGATCAAATGGGATCATGTTTTGTTATTGCTGCTATCTAGGAAGATAGGCTTTGGATCGCATAGGATCATTTTTGTTATTGCTCCTATCTAAACAGATAGGCTTTGGATCTCATAAGATCATGTTTTTGTTACCGCTGCTATCTGGGTAGATAGGCTTTGAATGAATTAGCAGATAAAAGTAATATGAACAATTAAGTAAATGGAGCGACAAGACAATAATTTGATATAGTTCTCTCATATGGGAGAGTTATTATTTTTAATTCATCCTCATATGGGAGGAGCACGAGAACAGATTCCTCATATGGGAGGAAGCAATGCTGAATACATATGAAATGAGGAGTAATAAAACATATGAATTGAAAAGCAAATAGACAAGGCTATGGATAGCACTTCTTAATCCAGCGCATGTTGATTGGACTAGGAGTTGTTGCAGTCCCATGAAGTCTCTGAATGGTGCAGTAATCACTATCGAACACTTCTTTGACTTCGAACGGTCCTTCCCAGTTAGAAGCGAACTTAGGCTGAGCTGCTTCTCGCATACAATGATCTTAAGCTCGTAAAACCAGATCCCCAACTGCAAAGTCCCGATGTTGAACAATTTTGTTGTATGCGCGAGCGATCCTTTCTTTGTACCTTGTGTTAGCTCTCTTGGCCTCTTCACGCCTTTCATCCAGCAGTATAAGATTGTGGTCACGTTGATTCTCGTACAAATCATGAAAGGCTATCCTTGTAGAGTTAACTTTGATTTCAGTTGGGACAACAGCCTCGGCTCCATAGCATAGAAGGAAAGGGGAGACTCCTGTGGGAGTCCTCGGTGAGGTGCGATATGCCCATAGAGCCAGACTTAGGGAATTCGCCTACTTCTTGTGATCATCTGCGACCATTTTGCTTAGGATCCTTATCAATGTCTTGTTTTCTGCTTCTGTTTGTGCATTACCCTTCGGATAATAGGGCGTGGAACACACCTGCCTTATATTGTACTCTGCGAGCTTCGCAGCCACTTGTCTATTCACGAAAGGAGTGCCCTTGTCAGAGAGAATGGAATTGGGAATCCCAAAGCGGTATATAATATTCTCTTGGATAAAGTTAACAACCGCCAGTGCATTTGCTGTCTTGAGTGGCACTGCTTCCACCCACTTGGTGAATTGCTCAGTTGCAGTCAGGATGAACTGATTCCCATGCGAGGCTGGTCGAATAGGGCCAATAAAATCCAAATCCCATGTGTGAAATGGCCAAGGCGTTCCCAACACATGCAAGTCTACAGCAGGGGCGTGTACAAGTTTGCCTTTGAACTGGTATTCTTGAGACCTTTTGACCCTTGTGCGACAGGCTGCTTCCATTGTGGGCCAGAAATAACCAACAGTGAGGAGTTGTCTGCATAACTTCGCGCCCCCTTGGTGCTCTACTTGATGAGACAAATCCATTACTTCTTGTGCTTCTTGGCTATACAAACATCTGAGCAGATTCCCTTCGTGACCTCTTCGCCAGAGTATGTTTTTCTTTACAACATATCGGGTTGCCTTTCTCTTGAGTTTTTCAGCTTCTTTTCTCTGATTTGGTTCAATTCCTTCCGTCAAGTAGTCAAACAGCGGCTTCCTCCAATCTGTGTCGTCATCGATTGCAGCAATTTCTAAGGAATCTTTGACCAATGCGCAATTCTCGCAGTTCCCTTGAATAACTGCAGCATATGTTGACATTTCTGGCCAGTGAATCCCATATCTCTGAGCTTTCCTATAGATGGACACTTCATTTCTTCACCGGAGTGTTGATGGATTTTCTCTAATAGTGCCTGCCCTTCCTTCCTCGAGACACATCGCATGAGTACTCCTCCTGGTCCCTTAAAGTACAGGGAGTTATCGTGCACACAGTACCCCTTTGTGGATGCCCAATTTTCTTTGCTCGTTCCTTCAACAATCGCGTGCAGTATAGCCCTTCTCTAGTCTTCAGCATCAACAGGCTCCTCCCCGCATAGCTCTTGTGCCAAAGCTGGGGTGGTTCTGACTTCAATCAAAATCCTTGCTGGACATTTGTCGGCACTGATTTTGGATCCCAAGGTGGCTAAAGCATTTGCATGTCGATTATCAGCTCTAGGAGTATGCTCATACTTGACATCATGGAACTGTTGTACCAGCTTCTGAACCATAGTCCAATAAGTTAACAGGTTGATCTCCTTCAAGCCATACTCGCCTGAGGCCTGTTTAACAATGAGCTTCGAATCTCCCATGACCATCAAGTTGTTTACTTCCAACGTCTTGGCTGCGAGGAGCCCTGCAATTAAAGCCTCATATGCTGCTTCATTGTTAGTGACTGAGAAATCAAACTTTGTTGACATTTGAATGACTTCTCCATCTGGGTTAGTCAAGACAACACCAATTCCTCATCCTGTTCTTGTTGATGACCCATCGAAATGCAACTTCCAATATAGTGCCTCAATCGCCTAAATCTCAGGTCCTTCAACATCCTCCTCTACCATTGGCTCATGATTGTTGTCTGGGAAATGTGCCAATAAATCTGCCACTGCCTGAGACTTAATTTCCTTTGGTCGAGCGCACGTGATATCATACTGCGAGATATGTACCACTTCGCCAGCCTTCCACGGGGAGAGGAATGACTCAACAAGTACCGAATCGGGTCACTCTTTTTGATCACCACTACTTTGTGAGAAGCGAAATAATTCTTTAACTTTCCTATGACGAAAAATAAAGCAAGGCAATGATGTTCTATGTCAGTGTACCTGGACTCAGCCGCCTGTACTACGCGAGAGATGTAATAGATTGGTCATTCCTGCCCCTTATGCTATTGAGCTAGCAGGGCTCCTATAGATTTCCTGGTCGACGTCAGATACAGCAAAAGTGGTGACCCTAGTTGAGGCGCGATCATTACACGTGGTGACGTAAACAATTCCTTCAGCTTCTCGAATGCGGCTTGATGCTCCTTCGTCCAATTATACAAAGCATTATTCTTGAGAAGATCACCGAAACAGAAGGTCAGCTCTGCAACTGCTGGCACAAATCTTCGCAGATAGGATAGATTTCCCAACAATGTCTTCAAGGTGCTTTGGTTGTGGGGTGCCACCATGCTGGTGATAGCTGAATTCTTCGCAGGATCAGGCTCAATTTCATGGAGGTGGATCACACACCCCAAAAAATTCCAGAAGTTACCCCAAAAATGCGCACTTCATTGGATTCATCTTCAGTTGGAAGCTCATACATCTCTCAAATACTTTTCGCAAGTCTCCCAGATTATCTGCTTCTTCTTTTGACTTAATAACTAAATCATCAACATATAACTCTACTTCCTGATGCATCATATCATGGAAGAGAGCCATCATGGCGCGTTGATAAGTTGCACCCGCATTCTTCAATCCAAAGGGCATAACTGTGTAGTTGAAAACCCCAACTGGCGTGATGAACGCAATTTTCCTCGCATCTTCAGGGTCTATCTTAATTTGATTGGGACAGAAGCGGTTGAGATCTTGAAATCCACGCAGATGCGAAGCTGCCCATTTTTCTTGACAACTGGTACAATGTTGGCCAACCAATTAGGGTGATGGTTGGGTTCAATGAATTTGGCGCTCAACAGCTTGAATATTTCCTCCTTGATCTTCATGTTGATCTTTGGTCTGAAGCTCCTTGCGCTCTGTTTTACCAGCTTGGACCTGGGGACAACATCCAACCTATGCATTGGCACTGCTGCATCAAGGCCAGGCATTTCATCATACTCTCAGGCGAACACATCTTTGTACTATGTGAGCAGCTTTAGCAAATTTTCCTCTTCTTCGCCCTTGAGATCTGCACTCAAGAACAAGGGCCTCTTTTTCGCTTCAGATGGGTTTAGGAATACTTCCTTTAACTCCTGCTTATGTGGCTTAGGTTTGTCTTCTATGCATTTTGGCGCTTCTTTCAACTTCTCCTCCGGTAGATCTGGTTTCAGCTTGTCTTCCCCTGGTGCTTGTTTAAGTTGATTGATTTGCCCAGGGATATCCCCATGTTGAGGTGGGGGTACCCCCGCGCGCCTTCATATGCGATAGCATATCTTCCCATTGGAGTAGAAGCTTTCTATCTCTTTCCTTTGCTATCATGCTTCACCACCCTTTTTAGGGTGTACACATTCTTCTTCTGGTACGCAATATTTGGCACCTCTTCGCACGCATGAACCTTTTCCTTGGTATCTTCCCTTGTCACCATCACTCCTGCAGGTGACTGATCCTTGATATCTTCCAAGTGGGGCAGAGGAGTTGGATTAAATGGCCCAGGTGTCTGTTCGTCCGCCATCTCAGTGAACCATACCGCCTCGGTCAGGTGCGCTTCATTTAGGTTAAATGGGTTTGTCGAGGCTGGTATTTCAACTACCCTGCCATTCAAAATGGCCTTCATCACCTGGTGGGCTGTTGAGGGTACTGCATCAAAACGATGGATCCACGCCCGACCAATGATCATGCGTTATGTAGTGTTCGCATCAATGACATAGAACTTGGAAGAACACTTTATCTTTCCTATCTGGAGTCCCAGGCGGATCCAACCCATTGTCATCCTTGAATAACTTCTGAATCCCATCAACGAAGATGGGCGCCTGACAATTTTCTTCTCAGGAATTCCTGCTAACTTCAGGGTGTTGAGTGAGAATACATTGACGGCCGCTCCCCCATCAACAAATGCCCTTTTGAATTCGACATCGTTAATCACTACCGTGACATACAAGAGCTTCTGATGGCTCGCGTCTGTCTTCTTATCACTTTCAGAGAAGGCCATTATCTTCTCCGTTGAGCGAGAGGCCCTGACAACTCTTTCATTGGAGACAACTATATCCTCCTCAAAGTCTTCTGCCACTCTGAGGATCGACTTTGTCATCTCCTTGCGGCACTTTTCTGAAAAGTTCATTTCGTCAAAGAACCTTCTGAAGCCGTGCGGTCCCTTCATCCAGTCGGCGCGCGAGTCCTCCGTGTCCATGCTAATGGTCTTCCTCATCATGAACTTCGGCTATAACAGGTAGCCCATCTTCTGCAATCTCTTCGAGGTCCATAATCGCGATCATGGCTACCTCCTTGTCTTTTGGCTCTTGCTCTGCATGGGCTTGGAGGGGATTATTGCGCACATCTTGCCTTTGCTCGCTGATGACAAGCTCCCCTTCCTTCATCTTACTTGAGCTTCTTGCAATCAGCTGTTGGATGCATGAATTTTTTCCGTGGCATTCACACCACTTTGGGTCCCTTAGGTTCTCCCTGGTGGGTGCTCTTTCGAGCTGAGGTAGGACCCCATCTTTACGCCACTGTTTGCAGAGGTCGATCACCTCCTCAAGGGAGCATGGCAATGGCGGGGCATCTGTGGTTGAAACATTGTGCTGTTAGTGCACTGAAACTGTATTGACTTCAGCCTCGCGCCCCCTCTTATAGTTAAATCTGCCAATCCTGAATGTCGGTCCTCCGGGGGATCGCTCAGGGGCATGCTTCTTCCTTTGCCTCTCAACTATGGGCTCTACATTCTTGGTACACTCGATTAACTTTGAAAAAGGCATTTATAATTTAATCAACATACCCTTATACTCGTCTCTCATTCCTTGGAGACATATCTCGACGAGCCGGCTTTCGACAACCTCATCTCTGCATTCTAGTGAATTCGCCCTGAACTTCTTGATGAATGTACTTCATCTTCATCACGCTTCTGGTACATGCGCGACAAATAAATCATCCTAACCTTCTCTTCCATCTAAAAGAACTTGGTATAGAACTTCTTGACCATGTCCTCCCATGTCTTTATGGAGCCAGCTTCCAGTTTCATGTACCATTTATAAGCGACGTTCCCCAAAGACTTGGGAAACTCGCGCATCAGTAGGTTAGAATCAACCTCGTACGGCCCTATCATGTCGATGAAGTTCATCACATGCTCTTGAGCATTCCCATTGACATCATCAAATTTCTCCTACTTAGGGGCTTTGTACCCAGCAGGGTTGGGCATCAAGTAAATTTCGCGCGGAATAGGAGGCGCGTTATCAACCTTCGGGATGATGGTTTCCGTGAAGCATCGATTTGCCAGGAAATTATCCAGGCGCTGCTCCAAGGTCGTCATACTTGTTGGTGCGCTTCCTCCCGTAGCAGGGAGAGGGGTTGCGGCCGGGGTGACACATATGCAAGGCTTGGACTGTGGGTGTAACCAACGTTGTTTACAGCTGCCGGTTGGGAGAGTAGGGGTTGTTGTGGTTGGGTATTAGTGGGAATACCCGGTAGCTGAAAAGCAGGCATAACAAGGGATGGTTGAACAATTTGTCCTTGGGTAGGAGATGGCTGGACAATCGTCGGTGGGCTTTGCAAGCTGGGATTAGGAAGTGTGGGTGTTACCCCTCCCCCCTGGGAGATAGCAGTTCCCAATGCCGGATTCTGAGCAAGACATCCCTGAATCGACATGATCTGGGCCATCTGTGCAGATTGAGCCTGGAGAGCCTTCGCCTGGTTCTGGAGGGTTGCATTCAACGTCTCTAGGGTTGGAGTACCACCAGCTGCTAAGGTAGTTTTCTTCCCCTGAAGTCGTCTCTGTTGAGGGAGATCGATTGCTGACATCTTCATCGTGAGACATGGCTCTTCTTGATAAGGTCTGTTCACGTGGGGTTCACCAAATGTGTACAGGAGAATCCTTTGAGGAAGATTCAAGTGTACACCAAGAGTAGAGAATAGGAACACAGGGAAGTGTAAGGTAGCGAGTAGGGAGAGAGTAAGACAATGATAACTGAAAGAGAGAGAGATAGTATTTGGCCAGAGCTTCCACGTAGTTATCAGGTCAGAAGATTGCAATGAAGGGTTAACGATCCTGTATATATTGGGGAATATGACCGCTGTAGTGGGTTAATGCGCTCATTAATGGCGGCTAAATTACCTCAACCATAACGGGACGTTCGACCGCATATATAGGGACCGTTATGCACTTCGTCCGCGTATACCGGAACCGTTATGAGGTTGACCGGGTTTATGGGACACGTGGCCATAAATGTCTCAAAGCAGTTACCAAGGGTTGCGCGCGGGCTTAGTTGTCGCTCGCGCGCGACAGAACTTACTCTAGCCTCCAAATTACTAAGTCCCTACAAGTCCCGTGTGGAATGATGTGCGAGGGCCCTGTCTCGCATCCCCCACTTGGATCAGCATAGGTAGTGATCCTGTGTGTGTGGAGGACAGCTAGGTGTGCTAGATGACTGCCACGTTTAATCTGACCCACGCGGCTAGAACACACTATCTACAATTGGCGCTTGTAGGAAATTCGAGAAGTGAATATCATGTTCAGTGACGTTTAGGAAATAATAGTTGAATTGGTGGTAGATATGATGGTGGAAGTGTTGGGGGTTCAAGATGTTGTGGAAATAGCGGCTAACTTGGTGGTAGAGTTGGTGACTGATGGGGGTCGATTGGTGGTTGTAGGAAAGGAAACTATGAAGTGGTGTCGGTCGAAGACGAGGGGCGACAAATATTGAATTTCTGGTGGAAGCGGGGGTGACGTAGTGACTGAATTGCTTGAATGCGTTACTACGACTCATTGGTGTAACAAATGTGGTGGTTGTTAGCTGTATGATGTCCCTAAGCACTATTTTGACTACAAGCAAATTTTATTTCTAAATCTTGAAGTAAATAAACTTCTACAACAACATATAGAGTTTAAAATGACATCTATGTTGGTGTCATTTAAAATGAGAATGTAGAGACTAAAATTTCCAATTTAAAATGGCGGGAAAATTGCATACAGACAAGCAAATTTTATCCAAACAATACACTTTAAAACTCTCTGATTCTAAACTCCAAGTTCAGTGGAATTCGAAGTATTGATGCTTCTTTCAGACACACCATAAGAGACATCACAAAACACTTAAAAGAGATATTAGGGATCGAGCCTTATTGTGCAATCGACACCTGCAATTTTGACGGGTGGACTTGACCCCAT
Source organism: Linanthus parryae (assembly GCA_023055425.1). Taxonomy (NCBI): domain Eukaryota; kingdom Viridiplantae; phylum Streptophyta; class Magnoliopsida; order Ericales; family Polemoniaceae; genus Linanthus; species Linanthus parryae. The sequence continues at coordinate 16,549,253 of JALGPY010000012.1, read as the reverse complement.
TTATTTTGTAGCAAATTCGAGAACACCATGTTTCTTTGAAAAGAGTAATACATAATTGAAACAAAAATTCTAATGTGACATGCGCACCCAATATATTAGCAAATTTTAGACTCCGTACAACCATTTTTGACTCAACTAGCAACTAAAAAAGATACTCAAACATGACTCCAAAGATGAACGACTATCAAAATATGAAATTCTAAAATTTTATTGCTAGAGGTTAAAATTATGTACTGGCCAATGTCCTACAGTTGTACTCATTATAGCTAACTCATTAAAGCATTAAAATCACAAAAATGCGAACAAAATATCATAGTAGTCTATTTTTTTTTTTAAATAATTCAATTTATTGAATTCTAATTGGTGTTCCTAGTAAGAGAATAAGAAATCAAGTTTTTTCTTAAAATGACAAAAATATATTGTTTGAAGACTTAGATGGAGAGTATTAGACTAATTAATATTGTACTTATAACTAAAGTCATGAGTTCTTTTAAAAATAATGTTTCCACTTATTTGATACCACTTGACGCGGTCAAAAGTTGAGAAAGAGAACACAAATGTGGCTATGAAAAGATAAACGAATCAAAAAACAAGAACTCAAAAATTTATTTGTAGATTGGTAAAACGATATAATGGTAAAAAAAACTACAATTATTTTACAAACCCAAAAAGTAAAAATACAAAAATTATCACAAAAGACAAAAAATGAGCCAACAAGATATTCTAATAAGACATAAATTCTAAAAATAACCCAACTTATGAAATTGTAATTGGGATTTTCTGTTAAAAGAAATAATCTAAAATGACAAAAGAGTTGATTTGAATAATTAGATTGATGATCTTAGACAAATTAACACTGTGCAAGTGACTGAAGTCATGCAATCATTACAGAACATTGTTGCCACTTAGAATAACGTGTAACTTTATGCAAAACTGAAAGCTTTTGACTGTGTACCTCAAATTTTGTGCCTCACCTGAAACAGTTTTTCTAGTTTCAATTTACTTTCTGTAAACTTATTCCTACATACAATAAATTTCATCTCCTCCATGCAAAATCGAGAATGGGACCATCTAATGATTGTCTCCCTCTTCTTCCCTCACAGTAAACTTGATGGTTAAATAAGGAGAAAATAAAAACGAGATGCCGATCCAGATGCAAAGGCGCAGCGGCGAGAGTAATTCCGAGGATTATGAGGATGAAGGGAGTCACCAATCTCTATTTCAAAAGTCCATAATCAACCGGCTGATACTTGAGTTTTGGACTAGTCTTGTTGAGAACTTTCATGGGCATGTTCTGAACAAAATTTAAAATAATTCTTTTTTATCATCTCACATATTGAATCTGAAACTAAGATGAAAAGTGACTTCGTGCTCAAGGATTGGATACTTTTAAATATAGAATAACTAAGTATATAGTCGTTCTATGTTGAATATTGTTTATACAATCAAACTATGCATTAAAGATAATAAACCTAGTTGAGTCCAATTTAATTGGTTAGTTCGAGAAACCAATAATACCACTAGGATATACTTATCCAATCATGGCGCCTTATTTCGCCATCTATGCAAGGAAGCAATGACCACACTAGTATGTAGATTTCTAGTTCCTCTGCCCGTATAGCTACGCAGAAAATATTAGCCATGCAGATTAGCTACACAGAAAGTGAGAGATTCTGAGCATATTGAATGTTCATCATGCGTAGCTACACACGATGGGTTGCGTAGCCATGAACCTATACAGAAGCATAATTCTAGGATGTTCATACTGCCTGACTACGCAGGATGGTGTGTGTAGCTATGCATGCTTACGTGGTCGGATTTCAAGGGAGTTACTGGGGGTATTTTTATCATTTTTTGGGACTCTATATAAAGGGGGTTGAAAACGACATATTTCCCAAACAGTTTTTCAGCCTCGAGCTTGCCTCCAAACACCCGAAAATCCAAAAATCTCTGAATCCCTTCACCACATAAATTCACAATGAGCAAGTGTCGAGGTCAGAGTAAACCCAAGAGTTTCTTCGGATCTCAGATCTCCGCAATTTTTTCCAGTTTCAGCCAACGACAAAGAAGAGAAAGTTGAATAGGAAGTAAAAGGGAAGACATTGGTTGGAGCAAAAGAATTACTCGGTCGTGTTTTCTGGCAAATTTTTCGGTGACCAATGGGGTCCTTCTTGCCAGAAACTGCAAAACAGGCCCCGTAACACTAGCTCCGGATGCACAGTTTTAAACTTCAGTCCCTCTCTTTCATTTCACCTTATCGGCATGTACCCGTAGTCTGGTCAATTTTTCTATTTTTACTTTTCTGCGCAAAATAGATGTGGTAGGTTGAAACCTCTAGTAGATTCTAGATGGTTATTTTCCAAGATAAACGAAATCACGCGCAGATAATTTAGATTTATTTTCTGCAACCTTTCTGTCTTTGAAATGGACTTACATGTGAGCCCTATTGTGAGAGAGAACTGTGTACATTATCCATTCGATATTCCGGCCAACCTCATCACCCTGACCCATTTTGATGATTACGGGTTCGCGACAGCTCACGCCCATCATTTTTCTGACTGCTAAGAAGATGTCACATACTTTGACAAAGGATGTCAAGTTTCCGGTCGATGACAGAATTCCAATAGTAAGGGGGATTTTTCGATAAAACGGCAAATTTTCGGACCATCAATCAAGGGTTTTAAATTTAGGGATAGTTCCTCCCTCACCTGGGTTTTGAGTATCCTCATCTATTCTGACCAGGGAGTGTTGGTTGATAATCCAAACTGGGTTTTTTGTCGAGGAGGTATGTCTTAGATACCCCGAACTCCATTCGTAGAATCTTGGGCCTTAGGCGGATGACCGAGGCTAGTGCTTATCCGATTGCTCCAGAGAACTGGTCCGATGATGATGAAATTATGCACACTTTGTATTCAAGGACAGCAGAGGCCCATTGGGACAAACTAAAACTGATTGAACAGAACTGTAACAACAAAAAATGCACACAACTTATCTATCAAAATATGCTAGGTGCTGGGCTAGGTGGGTGGTTAACCATATTTCCGGCATTCAAAACATGACGTACTTGGAGTATGATGTGGTGCTGATTTTCTTGTGTCTATTGAAAGGGCGCGATTGATATCCTGCTCTCATTTGGGCGTTCATGAGAGAGAGAGCGGTCACCTAGAGTCTGAAGGGTTTTGGGTATTCAGGTCTGATGGCAAAATTGGCAATGGAAAATGGGGTGACTATGACTAACGATGAGCTGGACTTACCCGAGCATGTCCTTAGTAAGTAGAACAAGGTTGGCACCTAGTTAACCCATGCCCCATCTTTCCCCGGACCCAGTGACAGGTCATTGAACGAGATGATGAGGGTGAACCCATGGAGGAGGATGATCCCATTCCAGTACCAAGACGGCAGTCCACCCAGGAGAGACATATTAGCAAAGAGGCCCCGACTCGTCTCAGGTGTACACAGTCTACATTTAGGACATGACCGAGTAGTTGGGCAGTCGATGCTGAGTCTGCTTCACCCCACATGACAGCGATGCGATGCTAGTTGATATGACTAGAGGATGGGTTGGATGACCTTAGGGCTGACCGAAAGTCCCGGTGTGAGAAGATCATAATGAAGTTGGGGAAGATTTTAAGGTACATCGACGAGATGCATAGAATCAACAAAAGAGTAGCTAAGGCTTTAAGGGACTGGAACACCATCATACTTGAGGAACATCATGTAGTGGCTACGAGATCAGGGTTGAACGTTCCACCTCTGATTTTTTATCCACCCACCTATTCTAGTGAATACGCTCCCAGTTGTTCGGCAGAGGATGAGCCAAGTCAGCAAGCCAACCCGTTGTGTATCAGTCTGAAAGCGGTACCGGCACCCGATCACGTTGGTCGAAGAGCTCCTGCTCGCGCCGACCAATCGGTGACCAGATCGGGAGCAGCCCTAGTACTACCGGTAACCTGTCCAAAATCACTGACAATATTTCTAATCCATATTATGCGCCATAATTTTAGCTCCATGAGGGCATGTCACCTCTTAGTATGGGGTGGAATTCGTTTCTGTATCGCCACGTATGCACGTTTTTCAACTTATTTTTTCATTTAATTCATTTTATTAACTGTTCACGTTGTCTTTTATTTCAGTCACCCTACCAACCAGATTATGACCTTTCATTTTAGATAATAATTGAAAACATTAAGAATAAAAAAATCCTTAAAAATTGAAAAATCATAAAATATGAGAAAGGGTTTGAGATAACCACGAGAAGGCTACATATAAATTATGTTAATGTCACAAGTGCTTCTCGTAGTGATAACGGTGTTTTAATCCTTACACTTGAAGTCACTAGATAATCTAGTTTTGACATATCATGTTTTGATATTATCAAATGTTACACCGTAAATGGTAACTATAAAGATAGTAATTATACTTGATAGGAAGCAAGCTGAGAGATGGTAGGAATGTAGAGAGGATTTGTCCCTCCTACATAATGGGAGTAAATATTCACAACCACTAGAAGGGTAGTGATTATGGAATGTCTGGCAAGATTCAGATAAATCAATATAGGATATCGATGTTATCTGTATAGACAAGCCTATTCCTAGGATCGAGAAATTATGATTGGATATACGAGTGTGACAATTATGTCTTGTGTCCAATCCGGATATAGAGACAAAAGGGATAGATATAACACGGTAACATGGGCTCTGACTATTTATGTTAGTTGGGTGGCATAGATGTGTTGCTAGACACCGCTCTAGGTTTGTAATTGAAAGGAGTGTTAGCAGGTAGAAATGCAGTACAAATGCTCTAAAAGGGGGGTTGAGTAGAGTATGCCAACTTCTTGCCAAACTTGATAGAATAATAGTTTATGTGAAGTAGTAAAGAAGTTCAAGGCCTTGAAACAAGTTTCAAGCCTTTGAAGAGGAAAACTGATTTGAAGAAAAGAGTTTCAAACCCTTTAAATGAGGCTAGTTTGAAAGCTGTGCAAACCAAAGTAAAAGGGAGAAATATAAATGCAAAAGACACGGGATATATAGAGTTCAGTCCACTTGAACCTACGTCTCTACCTCAGGGATCTTCTCCCTGCAGGATTTTCAACACAATTATTATTAATCAAAAGCTATGCCCTATATCTCAAGCACATAGATACGCCTGGCTCTGTTACAGCTTGTGGTTTTCACTAACCTATCTAGTACCTTCTCTAGCTAACAGATTAACTAAGAATTTTATATTGTTCACCTTGAATAATCCTTGAGAATGAGAGCTAGAAGTAGTATATGAATGATATACAAATTAAGTAAAGAACAGAAGAACACAGGAAGTGGAACTGCAGTGAAAATGCAATGTTCTTCTGAGAGTTGGATTGAGAGAATGGTTTGCTTATATGATGCTTAGTAATCCTTGAATGTATCTATGTTCTTTCCCGTTGATTTGTGTCTCAAATGCTTTGTATTAAGCTCCATTTATACTGCTCAATTGATCATCAAATCTTCCTAATTTTCAGCAACAAACTAACCTATTTATTAGGTAACAACTTTGACTTCTCTAACAGTCTTCTCCAACGGATAGTTGATCAAATCTTCAAAGATATTGAGCTGATCTTGTATTTTAACTAATTTAGAAGCTTTAATGAGTGTTTGATTGATCACAGAATCACAATCTCTCGGCATTTCCTTTCCTGCAAAACTCGGGTTAGGAAACCAACTCTGTAAAATAGGAAATGAAATTTCCCTGCAAATTAGGTCAAATAGATTAATAAGATGAATTCAAAGTTAATCAAAGCTTTTTTTTTCATCATCAAGTAATAACAGATCAATTATACGGGTGAGAGAATTAGAATAAAATCAGAAGAACTCCCCCTTAGCATATGCATACAGGTCAGACAGTTTCAAGACATTGAATGTTAATTCAAGGCTTTGAATGTTAATTTAAGGCTTTTAAAACAGTTTCATGGACTTGAAATATTTCAATCCTGTGAAACCTGTGAACTTACAATCTCCCCCTTGATGAAAGACAACACTTTCTGTTTGATGCTTAGTTTCTGCAAAAAATACTTATTAGCATATAACACAAGGAGTCATAACATATCATAACACATAAGTTCCAAAAGAATCCAACTTATTTAGAAATCAACCTAAGAAGAAAAACAAGTAAAGTCTCAGATAATTTCCTACTGACCAAAACAGGAAAAAAACAAACCTAAGATTTCTCCCCCTTTTTTACTTTCATCAAAAAGACTGAGAAAATGTTGGATCAAAGTCTTTGAAAAATATAAATGCAATTTTAAAAGAGTAGGCAAGAAAGAGTAGGAAAAAGTTTATGGGGGTTGGGTCTTCGTCTCCTTCATGTCCTCCTTCCTCGTCCCCACTGTCATCCTCATCTTCATCTTGATCTAGAGAAGCCTCTTCTTCCATACCAGCATTTTCTTTTTCAACCAAGTCTTGAGCAGTGACAATTTCTGGAATGGTTGGCTTTGGAGATTTCTTCGTTTTCTTGATATCTATAAGCAGTGTGCCTGACTCAGGACTTTCTACTTCATCTCCTTCTTGAACAATATGCTCATCTATCACCTTCTTTCCCTTATCTTTGTCTGCAGTCTCTTCCTGTTTTGAGTGTTCACTAGGCAAATCTTTGTCAGAAACATCCTTCTTGAGACCTTCCCCATCTTGAAAGACATCCTCTAGGACATCAAACACAGTCATGCTTCTAAAGATGTTCTCAACCATGTATTTTACCTGCTTGAGATCAGTCCCAAACCCATGTTGATTTACTTTGATTTCATACATGTCCAACTTAAACCAACAAGTATCTCAACAACCGAAGGCTAATTAGTAGGTTGTGAGGTCTGGCTTGAAGTAGGAGTGAAGATCTTGGGTTTGATAAACTTCTTTGAACCCAATTCTTCTTATGTCAATTCTGAGTAAAACTTCCACGATTTTGCTTTGGTTTTAACCACACCAATCTTCTCAAATGCATTTTCATTATGCATGCCAAACCCAGTAGTAATAGTCTCTTCACCAGCAGTTGGAATCTCAAGGTTTTGGAAAAATAGGTGAGCAAATTAGCATAGGGTAAGGAATGCTTTCTCTGATTAGTTTGGCTAAACAGCATGTGTTCCATTACAAGCTTTGGAAGATCAATGTCATACCCATGCATAACCAGATACATTATGTATAGCACCCTCTTTGTGATCAACTCCTTGGAATGTTCCCTTGGAAAAATGCATCTCATCAAGATAGTGAATAAGACTTTGGCTTCAACATTTAACACAGAGTGTGTTAACTGTTTGGATGAGGTAGGCGTGTTGGGTAGAAAGAACTCTTCTTTTGCTAACTTTAAAGCTTCAATCTTGGGAGGGTGATTGGTTTTTTCATACCTCTTAGGAAAGCCTAGAACATTTTCAAACTCAGCATGATCTAGTTCCATATTGATACCAACAACTCTAGTTTGAATTACTAGATGTGCAGTGTTCTTAAGTTGCTTCATTTTGAGGTATAAGAATCTGGTAAGTCTTGGATAGGCTAGCTCAGGAGGGTTTAACATGAACCAAAGAGAGCTTTTCCTCAACATAGTGATGCAGTCCAGATTCATTCCATACAACATTGAAACACTGACCAAGCTGTAGAATGCAATAGGGCTGGAAGCAAAACCATATAACCACTGACCTTTGGAAGTGTTTGTGATGAACCAATTTTCATCAGGAGCTGAGCTCTTTGAGTAGATCTACAGAGTTTTTTCAACATTGTCTTTTGGTTCTTTTACTGTCACCTTCCCTTTTTCTTTTTCAGCTTCAGAGTGCTTCTTCTTTTTTCTTCAGCTTCTTGGGACTTGAGATCTGTGTTTTTGTTGCTTTTCTGTAGTACATTTCTCTTTCTTCTTCTTTTTATTTCTTGAAGATGGTGTCACATCCTTCTTAGCTTTATTCTTTGGTGGAGGAAGTTCTGCAATTGCTTCTGCACTAGGGGTCTTAGAACTTGAATCCCCACTAATTGTTTGGACCTCTTCTTCAGGGGTCTTTCTTTTCGTCTCTGTACCATACTTTGAACCACCAGCCATCTTGATTCTGTCAGAGGCTCTTCTTGTGATCACTACGGTTTGGAAGAAGAATAGAGAGGTAGGAATGTGTTGGAATAGATTCCCTAGAGGCAATCTAATTTTTGTATGAATTGGCTTGAATAATCATTGTATTATTTATGGAGATATTTAATATAATGAAGTCCTTAGATTTACAAATCGTGTTGTTTATCTTAAATATCCCTAGTCAAATATAATGATTAATAGGATGATCATCTATAGACTAGTATGGGGTTGGATTGATATGGATATATCAATATTGTCTTTTGATCCAGTCTGCTTCTTACAATCTACAGAGTTTTTTCAACATTGTCTTTTGATCCAGTCTGCTTCTTGTAATGCTTCTTTCACAGTTTTTGGTTCTACAAGAGAGATAAAAGCATTAAAAGCACATAAGTTCTTCAACTGTGATATAGTTTGTGTACCAGTGGTTGGATCTGAAATGATATTGTCAACTGGATGAGATGAGAGATATCTAAATCTCTTTCTTGGAGACAAGGGTTCAGGTTCTCCATAGATCTTCTCTGGTCTTGAAGTAGTGGCTTTGTCACTTGTATCCTTCTGATCATCTTTTTCAAGGATTTGAGGCTTATTTTCAAGGACTTGAGCACCATTTTAAAGGTCTTGAAAATGTCTTCTGTTTTTTTTAGCCTTTCTTGAATCCCAGTGGATTCTCAGTTTCTTCCTCTGATTCATGATTGTTAAAATTCAAGTTTGCAAAACTTTCACTCAAAGAACCATCATAGCTTTCATAAAAAATAACACGAATGCTTTCTTCAACCAGTTTCCTTATTTTATTGTAAACTCTATAAGCTTTTCTATTCAGAGAGTAACCAAGAAAGATACCTTCATCACTCCTTGCATTAAACTTACCAAGATTGTCTTTTCCATTGCTATAGATAAAGCATGTACATCCAAAGGGCCTGAAGTATGAAATATTTGGCTTTCTCCCATTGAATAATTCATAGGGAGTCTTCTTTAGAATAGGTCAGATCAAGCACCTGTTCAGTATATAGTTTGCTGTATTCACTGCTTCTGCCCAATAATGTTTTGGCACTTTGTTTTCAAGAAGCATTGTCCTTGACATATCTTCAAGAGTCATGTTCTTTCTTTCAACAACACCATTCTGTTGAGGAGTTCTTGGATTAGAAAAGTTATGAGTAATACCATGCTTATCACAGAACAAATCAAATTCCAATTGATAAAATTCTCTACCATGATCACTTCTAATTGAAGCTACAGTTAGGTTTTTCATTGTTTGAAGTTCTCTACAAAGCTTTGAAAATTCAGAGAGGGCTTCAGATTTTTCTTTGAGAAACATAACCCAAGTATATCTAGAAAAATAATCCACAAAAACTAGCACATAACTTTTACCTTTTGGAGTAGGAGTTCTCATAGGACCACAGAGATCCATATGAAGCAGTTCAATAGGTCTGGTTGTACTTACAAACTTCTTTTGCTTGAAGGAGCTTCTGGTCTAATTGCCTTGAGCACAAGCTTTGCACATTTCATCTTCTTTGAAATTGATGAATGGCAATCCTCTTACCAAGTATTTCGAAATCAACTTGTTTAAAGTATGCAAAATGATATGACCAAGCTTCCTGTGCCAAAGCTTTGAATCCTCTTTGAAGGCGTTGAGACACTTCAAACTCTTACCTGCAACTTTGCTAGTCTGAAAAGTATAAACATTGTTTGATATAGAGGTTGTGAGAATGCAATCTCCTGATTTCTCATTTTGCACCACACACTTCTCTTTATCAAAGATAAATTTGTTTCCATTGTCACAAAGATGAGATACACTGAGCAAGTTAAATTTCAAACCTTCAACTAGATACACATCAGAAATAGAGTTTTCAGAATTCGTACCAACTTTACCAATACCAAGAATATTTCATTTGCCTTTGTCACAAAGTTTAATTGAACCTTCATATTGCTCCTTCAGTTATGAGAATAGAGATCTCTTCCCACTCATATGTCATGAGCAACCACTGTCCATAAACCACTTTTGTTCTTTGGTGACACCCTGCAAACACCAATCACTGCCTTACCCAGCTGTTAAACCAACTGTGGAATTTGGATTCATATTCAGGATCAACTGGTCTAACCCCTTTAGGAACCCAAATCTGCTTAACTTGTACTTTGAGTTGAAAAAGAAAAGTGTTCCTCATTATGCGAGGGTCTCTTCTTGTGAAAGGACAAGTCAACTTAACATGACCAGTTTTACAGCAGCAATGACATTTAAGAGAAGTTTTTTTTCCATCGTTTACAAATCTGGTAATGTTCTTTCTTGGAAAATTTGGATTGAATGCAACACCAGCTTTGTGAACTGACTGTGAACTTCCACCAAGAATCAAGTTCAACTTGTGTTCTGATCCAGCAAGCTTAACTTTGACCAATTCAGATTCTTGAAGTTTCTCAGCAAGAGTAGTCTTTTGTTTATCTAATTCATCAACTTGATGTTTTAGATTGACAAGGTTGTTACTCATCACAGAGTTCTCAGTGACTAGTTCTTTGACTTGTGTTTTCAAGGCTTTGAAACTGGTTTTCAAGGCCTTGAAATCGCTGTCAGTTTTCTTCTGAGAGATTTCAAGATTCTGATTTAGACAAACAAGTTGTAAGTTCTCTTTTGCTTGCTCATGAAATTTTTCTTTCAAAAGTTTGATCTCTTTCAGATAATCTTTTTCATTTAAAAGCATTGTTCTGAGATAATCTGAAAGAGCATCTTTTAGTTTTGAAATAAGAGAGTTTACCATTACCTCGATGTTCATCTCAGAAATTTCATCATGCTTGGCCATGAAGCAAAGATTGGCATGTTCTTCTTCTGATTCAGATTCACTTGAACTATCTGAATCACTCCATGAAGCTATCATAACATTATTTCTTTTGTCATGGTCTTTCTTTTGAAAGCTCTTGATTTTCTTGTGTGGACAATCTCTTATCAAATGTTCTGCATCACCACATTCAAAGCAGTTCATAACCTTTGATTTACTTTGTGAAGAAGACTTACCTTTGTATTCCTTGCTACTGGATGGTCTATGCCTTTCTCTGTTGAATTCTCTGTTTCTAAAGATTTTCTTCATTTTTAGAATCCTTGTTAAGGCTTTGGGGATCAAGGCAATGGGATCTTCATAATCACCATCCTCAGTTTCAAGGCTTTGAGTTCTCTCATTTTCTTTGCCTTTGAGAGCTAAGTTCTTGACACTTTCTGGTAGCTCTCCATCAACTTCATTCATAGATATTTCATGTGTCAGAAGCTTCCCTTGTAGGTCATGAAGTTTTAGAGTTGAGAGATTCTGAGCTTCTTCAATTGATGTGGTCTTTGGTTCCCACTTTTCCTTTGGAAGACTTCTTAGAATCTTCCTCACCTTTTCTTCATTAGAAAAATGTTTTCCCAGTGAATCAAGGTTGTTCATAATGTCTGTGAAACTCTTGAACATGTCTCTGATGGACTCATCTGTATTCATCTTAAGCAGCTCATATTGCCTGAGATAGATGCTGATCTTGGTTTGCTTCACTTGACTGGTTCCTTCAAAAGTAACCACAATTTTTATCCCATATTTCTTTGGCAGTAGTGCAGCCTGAAATCCTGTTGAATTCATCTGTACTCAAAGCGCAATATAAGATGTTCATACCTTTGTAATTCTTAGAGAATTTCTCTAGTTCAGAAGAAGAGAGTAAGTCTTCAGATTTGGGAGTTCTAATCCCATCTTTCTCTGTGTAGAAAGTGTGAGGTCCATTCTGAATAATGGTCCAAAGCTCTATTTCTTGATCAATGATGAACGTTTTCATCAAGGCTTTCCAATGAGCAAAATTTTCTCCACAGAATAGAGGAGGTCTGTTAGCAGATCTTCCTTGTGAGAAACCACCATCACCAACAGTACTCATGATCACCAGATGGTTAAATCTATACAATGATACAAGCTCTGATACCAATTGAAAGTGTGAGTGTGCAGGTGGTAATGCAACTAATATACTCTAGAAGGGGGGGGGTTGAATAGAGTATGCCAACTTTTTGCAAAACTTGCTAGGAAGATGAGAATTTGTGAAAACTAGTGAAGTTCAAGGCCTTGAAAACAAGTTCAAGCCCTTGGAAGTGATGCAGTTTGTAAAAGAAAATAAGCCTTTTTCAAGGACTTGAAAGCAAATTCATGTTTGAATAGATGCCCTAGAGGCAATCTAGTTTAGTGTGATATTTAATATAATGAAGTCCTTGATTTACACTTGTGTTTTTTATCATAAATATCCCTATTCCATTATAATGATTAATAGGACAATCATCTATAGACTAGTATGGGGTTGGATTGATATGGAGATATCATGATCCAACACACGCGTGTGCATTAAGGGTAATGGCGCACTGGATTGACCCATCTCTGAGAAGGCTACATACATATTATGTAAAGTCACAAGCGCTTCTCGTGGTGACAACGATATTGTCATCCTTAGACTTGAAGTCACTATATTGTCTAGTTGTGGATTATTGTGATTTTGGTAGCGTCAAACGCTACACCGTAACTAGGTGGCTATAAAAGCGTGTACCGGATACAATAAGAAGCAAGCATAGAAATCGTAGTAGACTTAGATATAATTTGTCCCTCCCACATAACGGGAGCAAATATCCGAGGCCACTCGAGGGATAGTGCTTATGGAATGTCTGGCCAGACTCAAATAAATCAATATAGGATATTGATGTTATTTGCACGAATAAGCCTATTCCCAGGATCGAGAAACTATGGATTGAATATACGAGTGTGACTTGTATGTCTCGTGTCCAATCCGGATATGGAGACAACGGGATGTGACAATTACTTGCACAAGGTTTGTCGGATGACTATTCTATTAGTTGGCTAGAATGGATGTCTTGCTAGAGACTGCTCCATATTAGCAAATTGTTGCTACCAACTAGATGGAACCTATAGGGTCACACGCTACGTAGAGTTTAACTAGATTTGGGAATTAATCAATATTATTAATTAATTAGAAGGATCACTTTGCAACACCGTGCAAACTTAGTAGGAATAATTTGCAAGGAAGGGACTAAACGGAATTCTAGTAGGACTAGAATAGGTCCTTTAGGTAGTTGACAAGGATTTGTTGGACTATATAAAGGATGCGCCTTCCTTCCTTCCCACATACTTATGAATCTATTATTCATAACTTGAGTGGGAGAGAACAAAGGAGAGAGAGCAAGCAAAAAGAGGGCCGAACCGACCCCTTGAGCCGCCCCGTCCCCGTCGACCAACATAGGAGGCCGAAACCTCCTCGTTGCCTTCTGTTGTGTGATTTCTTCTTCCGCCGGTCCAACCTAGCACAAAGGAGAAGGAAGATCTAGATCTCAACTCTAGGCGTGGATCAACCGTAGAGACGTGACACAATTTACGTTACAAGTCATCACAGGAGAAACCCTAAGGTGTGTAACATGATTCTTCCTTTACCACCGTTATGCTTCTCTTCCTGTGATCCTTGGCGGGTATTGAATGGATAAATTATCTTTTTCCGCTGCGTATCCATGATCAAAACCCTACAGTGGTATCAGAGCCACATGTCGTAGAACATAGACGTGGTTTATGTGTTACGTTTTGATAGTTTTACACGTTAAATATATTATTTATCGCGTAAAACAAGAAAAATCAAGCTTATGATACAATTTGTAAATAATCAAACAAAACAAGACCTAGTTTTTGCATTGGATGCATGAATTAGTGAGTTTGAGAAACTTTAGGATCTTAGATCTAGGGTTTGGGCACCAATTTGGGAACTAGTTTCAAATTTGAAAACTTTTTGGGCTTAGGGAACAAGGAAGGAGTTGTTTTGGAAACAACTAGGAGGTTCGGCCCTAGGGAACGCCCCTCCTCCTTCCTTTCCGCCCAAGCCACCTAGGCCGAGGGTCTAGGCGGTCGGAAAACCCCTCGGGTTGGGCATCCCGGCCAAGGCTCGGCCCGGGATGGCTCCCATAGGGTTCGGCCATTAGATGGTGGGCCCCTTGGACCATTTTAACCGTAGAAATCTAAAATCAATTAAAATTGACCAAGCGCGTTAAAATTGGATTTTAACTGTTCATGTGAAAATCGCATGGTGGTTGGATATGGCCTTAGGATGTGGTTTGGTGTGATTGTTTAATTTTGTGGTTTGGTTTATTGCCTGCAAGCTGATCAATTTAATGTAATAATTAATTATGGTTTTATGGCCTGCGAGCCATTTTTTTTCTCAACTTGTGAGATTTATTTTATTTAGTATAGTTGATTAGCTAGTGCTAGATAGAATAGATTGTTAGCCAAGATTGAAGAAAAGAAGCCCAAAGCTAAAGGAAGCCACAAAAGATGGAGCATGGAGCATTGCATATAAATATGAAGGATGGACCAAAAGATGAAGGCGCATAGAGATCTTTTTGCTTTTAGGGTTCATAGATAATTCAATTGACTTGGAATTATCTTAGTCTAGAAAAGACCATATTCACATCACGTTTTATTTTGTTTTGTGGTTGTTTATTTTATTGTCTTATTATTATGTGGTTGGTGTATGGTTGATGCATGCAATTAGGATAATAAGATAATTAGACAACCATGATCTATTATTTGGAGTTGTGCCCAAACTCAAATAGATAGATTAGTTGACATGGATCAACAAAACAATTAAAATTTAATTGAAAAATCTCTCAAAATTCAAATATTGCGTTTTTGTCTTCTCGTTATTTAAACACTCATCATCATCATGATTTCCCAAGGTCGTGCGTGCCAAAGCATGGCGACTTGGTTAATAATGTTGTGGTGCCATGGCACACCTCGTGTGCAGATTGTTTAAGTAAGAGGTTGGACGCAACTAGGTGTTTAACAGGATTAAAACCTAGAGACAATCAATTGGGATTAACCATGAGGATGAATAAATAAGGAGTTATTTGCCCAATTGAACCAAGAATTGCATAAGGGATGCAATTGGAATTGTTCCTACCTAAAGTAGTCGAATTATGGGTGAGTTGCCAAAGCAATCTCATAAGGAGATGAAACATGGATCTTGACCCACTAGAAAATATAAGGCTATTTTCCGCATTAATATCTTGAGGGTTATTAACTCGTAGAAAAATAGTGGGAGCTATATTTGATAAACTAGCCATTATTAACATCTGTGTGCATTCAGTGCTTTTGTATCACTCATTGAGCCCAAAAATGCAAAAGAAGCACTAGAAGATGCAGATTGGATCATTGAAATGCAGAATGAGCTGAATGAGTTTGAAAGGAACAAGGTCTGGAAACTTTTCCTAGACCGAAGGATCAATTAGCGATTAGAACAATATGGGTGTTCAGAAATAAGCTTTATGAGAAAGGTAAGGTTGTGAGAAACAAAAAAAGACTGGTTGCACAGGGATATAATCAAGAGGAAGGTATTTATTATGAGGAAACATTTTCCCCTGTTGCAAGGTTAGAAGCTATTAGAATACTTATTTCATTTGCATCACATAATCACATAAAGCTTTTCCAAATGGATGTCAAATGTGCTTTTCTTAATAGTTATTTACAAGAAGAAGTATTTGTTGCTCAACCGCCAAGTTTTGAAAAGACACTTTTCTTGATTATGTTTACAGACTGGAAAAAGCCTTATATGGACTTAAGCAAGCTCCAAGGGCTTGGTATGACAGACTCAAAAAAAATTTGTTGGAAAATAGTTTTAAGAGAGGTCAGGTTGATAAAACTATTTTTATCAAGAGGAAAAATATATGTTAGTTGTTCAGATATATGTAGATCATATTCTATTTGGTGCTACTAATGATGCTCTTTCAAAAGAGTTTTCAAGCCTAATGTGCAGGGAATTTTAAATGATCTTGATGGGAGAACTGAATTTCTTTCTTGGACTTCATGTACATCAAATGAAGAAAGGAATTGTGCATCAGGGAAAGTACACCCTGAACTTGTTAAAAAAGTATAACATGTCACAGTCCAAGGTTGTAAAGACCCCTATGAGTTCATCACTGTCTTTAGACAAGGACGCAACTGGTAAGGGTGTAAATCAGAAAGAATACAGAGGTATGATTGGTTCACTTCTGTATCTAACTGCTACTAGACCATATATTATGTTTAGTGTGTGCACAGTGTGCAAGGTTTCAGGCTGATCCTAAATAAAGTCATTTAAATGCAGTGAAAAAGATTTTTAGATACTTAAATGGAACCAAAGACTTGGGACTTTGGTATCCAAGAAGGTCTAACTTTTTGTTGAGTGGATATTCAGATGCAGACTTTGCAGGATACAAAGTAGAAAAAAAGAGTACTTCTGGATGCTGCCAATTTCTTGGATCTTCATTGATAAGTTGGCATTCAAAGAAGCAAAATTAAGTAGCTCTGTCAGCTGCAGAAGCTGAATATATTGCAGCTAGAGCTTGTTGTTCACATGTTTTATGGATTGCACAGCTGCTAAGAGATCTTGGATATGACTTAAAAAATGTGCATATCAATTGTGACAATAAAAGTGCCATTTCCATATCTAAGAATCCAGTCCCGCATTCAAGGACAAAGAACATAGATGTGAGACATCATTTTCTTAGAGATCACACAGAAAAATGTAATATTGTTCTATATTTTATTTCTACTTCTAAGTAAATAGCTGATATTTTCACTAAACCGCTGCCAGATGAGAGGTTTGCATCCTAAGGCTTATGAGAATCTCCTCGAGGACGTGTATATGATACAGCCGGAGGGTTTTGAAGATCCAACGCAAGCCAACAAAAGTCTGTAAGCTGCAACGATCCATTGATGGATTGAAGCAAGCTTCTAGGAGTTGGAATCGACGTTTTGATGAAGTAGTCAAAGAGTTTGGCTTCATCGGAAACGAAGATGATTCTTCTGTCTACAAGAAGGTTAGTGGGAGCTTTGTAGCTTTTCTGGCCTTGTATGTGGATGACATACTACTCATTGGAAATGACGTTCCCATGCTGCAATCTGTTTAAGATTGGCTAGGAAAGTGTTTCTCAATGAAAGACTTAGGGGAAGCAGCCTATATACTTGGTATAAAGATCTATAGAGATAGATCTAAGAGACTGCTAGGCCTAAGTCAAAGTACATATATTGACAAAGTGTTGAAGCAATTCAACATGCAAGATTCCAAGAAGGGATTCTTTCCCATGTCACATGGAATTACTCTTTCGAAGAGTGGTTGTCCCTCTAATGAGATTGAGAAGGAACGCATGAGTAGAATTCCCTTTGCCTCGGCCATAGGATCTATCATGTACGCCATGTTATGTACTAGACAAGATGTGTCATATGCCTTGAGTATGACAAGTAGATACCAAACCAATCCAGGTGAGTGTCACTGGATTGCAGTCAAGAACATCCTAAAGTACTTGAGAAGAACTAAGGATGCTTTCTTGATATTTGGCAGCGAGGAAGAGTTACGTGTAAGGGGTTACACGGATGCAAGCTTCCAAACCGACAGAGATGACTTTAGATCACAATCGGGATATGTTTTTTTCCTGAATGGAGCAGCGGTGAGCTGGACGAGTTCCAAGCAAGAGATGGTAGCTGATTCTACAACAGAGGCTGAGTACATTGCTGCAAATGGCGCAACAAAGGAAGCTGTTTGGATCAGAAAGTTTGTTTCTAAACTTGGTGTGGTTCCTAGCATTGCGGATCCAGTTGAGTTTACTGTGACAACACTGGAGCGATCGCGCAATCAGAGGAGCCCAGGTTACACCAGAAATCCAAGCACGTGCTCAGGAAGTTCCATCTTATTCGAGATATTATCGATAAAGGAGACGTTCGGATATGCAAGATTCCTACAGATGAGAATATGTCAGATCCACTATATGGAAGCATGACAGACACACTAGGTGCATGGGCATACAAGATGCGTCAGATTGGCTCTAGTGCAAGTGGGAGACTGTTGGAATAGATGCCCTAGAGGAAATCCAAATTAGTATGAATTTATTTTGGCTAGATAATTAATTGAATTATTTATTGGATATTTAATATAATGAAGTCCTTGGATTTACAATTGTGTTGTTTATCTTAAATATCCCTAGTTCAGTACAATGATTAATAGGACAATCATCTATAGACTAGTATGGGGTTGGATTGATATAGAGATATCATGATCCAACACATGGGTGTGCATTAAGGGTAATTGCGCACTAGATTGACCCATCTCCGAGAAAGCTACGTACACGTTATGTTAAGTCACAAGCGCTTCTCGCGGTGCAATGGTATTGTCATCCTTAGACTTGAGGTCACTAGATATTCTAGTTGCGGATTATTGTGATTTTGGTAGCGTCAAACGATACACCGTAACTGGGTAGCTATAAAAGCGTGTACCAGATACAATAAGAAGCAAGCTTAGAAATCGTAGTGGACGTAGATAGAATTTTTCCCTCCCACATAACGGGAGAAAATATCCTAGGCCACTCGAGGGGTAGTTCTTATAGAATGTCTGGCCAGACTCAAATAAATCAACATAGGATATTGATGTTATTTGCACGAATAAGGCTATTCCCAGGATCGAGAAACTGTGGATTGGATATACGAGTGTGACTTGTATGTCTCGTGTCCAATCCGGATATAAAGACAAAGGGATGTGACAATTACTTGTACAAGGTTTGTCGGATGACTATTCTATTAGTTGGCTAGAATGGATGTTTTGCTAGAAACCGCTCCATATTAGCAGATTGTTGCTACCAACTAGATAGAACCTATGGGTTCACACGCTATATGGAGTTGAACTAGATTTGGGAATTAATTAATATGATTAATTAATTATAATGATCACTTTGCAACACCTTGCAAAATTAGTAGGACTAATTTGCAAGGAAGGGACTAAATTGAATTCTAGTAGGACTAGAATAGGTCCTTTAGGTAGTTGACAAGGATTTGTTGGACTATATAAAGGATGCTCCTTCCTTCCTTCCCACATTTATGAGCCTATTGTTCATAAATTTAGTGGGAGAGAACAAAAAAGAGAGAGAGCAAGCAATCAAGAGGGCTGCCCGACCCCTTGCCGCCTTCCTTCCTTCGCACATTTATGAGCCTATTGTTCATAAATTTAGTTGGACCATATATGCATGATTGTTTTTATGATACTTTATAAGTAATACAATAGGCTATAGTGTAAGGATTATGACTGATAGACCACATCAATACTACACCAGGAGAAATCGCCAAGTACCAATGGCAGCACCAAACAACAACAACAGCAACAACATGAAGCAGTTCTTTGCGCAATTTGCTCTAATGGCACAGAACGCAAAACAGGGAGAGCAGAATAACGCTAATTGGGCAAAGAAAGTGGCTGACATGAAGCCAGGGAACTTTACAGGCAATGAGGATCCTGTTGAGCTCGAAAACTGGATCGACGAAATGGATAAGGTCCTAGAGCTAGTTGAGTGCCCCGAGAACCGCAAGGTCGTTTGCGCGACATTCTACCTGAAGAACGAAGCTAATATATGGTGGAGGAGCACACGTCAGAACTTTTTGGCTCAACCCAATTTCAAGTGGGAGGCTCTTCAAACTGCATTACGCACTCGCTTTTATCCGGACCATGTCCAGGATCAAAAGTACATAGAATTCGTGAATCTGACACAAGGGAACGGTTCCGTGACCGAGTACTCCAAGAAATTCATGGAGCTATCCCGATTTGCAGGTCAGCTGATGCCTGACGAGGCGACTAAGGTAGGAAGTTCGTGTCTGGTCTCGAACTTCATCTGCAAAAAGACTTGATGTGCATGACGTACGATACTCTACAGGAAGCTTATGATAGAGTCGCAGTCGTTTGGAGCATTCAAGAGGCACAAGATGAGAAGCGTGGAAAGCGCAAGGTTGAGAGCGATGTGGGCAATGGAAACAATCAGGGTAGGATTAACCAAGGTAGTTAGGACAAGAGGTTTAAGCCCAACCATGGAGGAAGTAACCAGGGTCAGTACCGTTGTAACAAGCAGAATAATGGAGATGATCAAGCTTCTCGCCGTTATATCTGCAAGAAGTGTCAACAGAATCATCCAGGAAAGGACTGTCAAGGAAACCTTGTCACTTGCTACCACTGTGGCAAGAAGGGTCAACGTTCGTTTGAGTGTCGATCCAATCCAAATGGAAATCAACAAGGGAACCAAGGAGGCAATTACCAAGGGAATCGACAGTTCAACAACAACAATCAGGGCGGAAACCGGAGCTATGAGAACTACAACAACCAGGATAATGGAGGCAACAATTATGGCAGGCAGCAGGCGAACAACCAGGGTAATGGAAGGAACAATGTAGTTCAGAACGGGAATAGGAACAACAACGCTCCAGCTAATTCCAACAACAGCAATGGGACTGGTACGGCAGGAATTACCGCACAGAACATGAATGTTGCAAGGATCTCTGTCATGAGCAGGACGGAAGCGGAAGCAGCAAACGGAGTAGTCACTGGTACATTTCTTGTTCCTGATCAACCAGCATTTACTCTATTCGATTCTGGAGCATCATATTCATTTATTTCATCATCATTTGTGGAAAAATTGAGTCTCAATAAGCCATCTAGAATATCCATCCCCGTAGCTACCCCAACCGGTCACGTAACAGTATGTGACGCCATTTTTGAAGGAGTAGAAGTTAAGATTTCGACTAGTACCTTACCAGCCAACCTGATACAGTTTGATCTTGGAGGAATAGATGTTATATTGGGAATGGATTGGC
Source organism: Linanthus parryae (assembly GCA_023055425.1). Classification (NCBI taxonomy): domain Eukaryota; kingdom Viridiplantae; phylum Streptophyta; class Magnoliopsida; order Ericales; family Polemoniaceae; genus Linanthus; species Linanthus parryae. The sequence goes on along the minus strand of JALGPY010000012.1, from coordinate 16,528,536 downwards.
TGGAAAAATATCGAGCAGTTATAGACTGTCACGATCAGAAGATCAGGCTCAAAGTTCCTAAAGGAGAAAAGGTTTCTTACCGTGGTATCACAAAGGAACCATGTATACGACTAGTGTCAGCTTTAACCATAGTCAACCAAGTGAAGAAAGGAAATAGTTCTTATTTATCTTATGTTCAAGACATGTCTAGGAAGGAGAACGTGCTAGAAGAGATACCAATAGTTAGGGACTTTCCCGATGTGTTCCCGGATGATATTCCAGGAATGCCACCTAGAAGGGAGATTGAATTCACTATGGACTTAGAACCTGGAACAGCTCCAATCTCAAAGGCACCATACAGAATGGCACCTGTAGAGTTGAAAGAACTAAAGGATCAGTTGCAAGAATTACTTCAAAAGGGATACATAAGGCCGAGTGTTTCCCCTTGGGGAGCACCGGTATTGTTTTTGAAGAAGAAAGACGGAAGCTTGAGGTTTTGCATTGACTATAGAGAGTTGAATAGAGCAAGAATCAAGAACAAGTACCCTTTACCCCGAATAGACGACTTGTTCGATCAGTTGAAAGGGGCGAGTGTTTTCTCAAAGATAGACTTGAGATCAGGGTATCACCAACTTCGGGTAGCCGAGAAGGACATCCCGAAGACAGCCTTTGGAACGAGGTATGGACACTATGAGTTTACTCTTATGCCTTTTGGTCTAACCAATGCACAAGCAGTATCTATGGATCTCATGAATCGTGTTATGAGGACGTCTCTGGATCGTTTCGTGGTCGTCTTTATTGATGACATCCTTGTTTATTCAAAGAGCGAGGAAGAACACGAAGAACATCTCAAAGAAGTGTTAGAGACATTGAGACATGAGAAGTTGTATGCTAAGCTCTCGAAGTGTGAGTTTTGGCTAAAGCATGTTCCATTTTTGGGTCACATAATCTCCAAGGAAGGGATATCCGTAGACCCAGGAAAGGTTTCAGCAGTTAAAGATTTGCCTACTCCAAAGAATGTGTCCGAAGTAAGAAGTTTTCTGGGATTAGCATGATACTATAGGCATTTCGTGAAAGATTTCTCGAAGATCGCTAGACCGCTGACTAGGCTAACCAAGAAACGGTAGGGTATAAGTGGGGCGAAGATTGTGAAGAAGCATTCCAGACATTGAAGGAAAAGTTGACTACAACACCTGTGTTAGCTTTACCCAATGATTCTGGCGAGTTTGATGTTTACAGTGATGCGTCGAAGAAGGGTTTAGGATGCGTGCTTATGCAAGAAAGGAGAGTTATTCCCTATGCTTCAAGACAACTGAAAACTCATGAAGAAAACTATGCTACGCATGACTTAGAGCTTGCAGCCATAGTTTTTGCACTGAAGATATGGATACATCATTTATATGGATCTGTGTGTAGATTGTATATGGACCACAGCAGTCTCAAGTACATCTTCACGCAAAAAGAGCTATACAACAGGCAAAGACATTGGTTAGAAGTCATAAAGGATTATGATTTGCGTATCCAATACCACGAAAGGAAGCCAAACGTAGTAGCTGATGCCGTAAGCCGAAAATCGAGCCATACTTTGGATACTAGTCTAGTTTTGCCAGATCGGCTATGCCGAGAGTTCCGAAAGCTTGGAATTTAAGTAGTGGAACAAGGAGGAGTAAAGAATATCCTTGGGAATATGAAAGTTGTGCCAGATTTCTTAGACGAAATAAGAAATAACCAACTAGGAGATGTGAAGCTGGAAAGGATAAAGAAGAAGATGGCAGAAGGTCAAGCAAAGGATTTCAAGATCCATGAGGATGGAAGTATCCGCTACAAAGGAAGATGGTGTGTACCACATAAGTCTACGGAAACCAAGGAGAAGTTGATGCGTGAAGCACACAACACACCCTACTCTGTACATCCAGGGGGTGAAAAACTCTATAAGGATATAAAGAAGATGTTTTGGTGGCCAAACATGAAAAATGAAGTAGCAGAATTTGTGGCAAAATGTCTGACTTGTCAAAAGGTGAAGTTTGAACATAAAAGAATGGGAGGCATAGTTCAATCATTAGATGTCCCAGTTTGGAAGTGGGGTTCGATTTAAATGGATTTCGTGACTGCGTTACCGACATCAAAGAATGGACTGAATCAGATTTGGGTCGTTGTTGACAGATTGACCAAGACAGCAAGGTTTATTACGATGAAAGACACATGGAATATGGAACAAATAACTTATGCGTATATGAAGAACATTGTGAGGTATCATGGAATACCATGCTCTATAGTTTCTGACAGAGATCCCAACTTTCTTTCTCACTTACGGAAAGCACTCCAGGAGGCATTGGAACTCATTTGAAGTTTAGCACGGCATTCCACCCTGCTACAGATGGACAAACCGAGAGGAAAATTCAAACTTGAGAAGATATGTTAAGGTCTTGTGTTATGGATTCTCAAATTTCATGGGTTGACATATTGCCTTTGATAGAATTCTCCTACAACAAGAGTCATCATGCCAGTATTGGAATGGCACCACATGAGGCATTGTATGGAAGGAAGTGTAGAACACCATTGTGTTGGAACAACATAAGTGAGACAATAGTAATTGGTCCACAACTTATCAAAGAAATGACAGATCAAGTGAGACTTATACAGGAGCAAATGAAGGCAGCCCAGGATAGACAGAAGTCCTACGCTGATCAGAAAAGGAGACCATTGGAATTTCATGTTGGAGAAAAAGCATTTATTAAAGTTTCGCCTACTAAGGGAGTCATGAGGTTCAATCAGAAAGGGAAGTTGAGCCCGAAATTCATTGGACCATATGATGTCATAGAGAAGATTGGAGAAGTGGCTTATCGATTGGATTTACCATCGAATTGGGGTCGTGTTCACAATGTATTCCACGTACCGCAGCTGAAGAAGTACATGTCTGATGCATCCCATGTATTAGATCCCGAACCAGTAGAACTGGACCCGTCTTGGAGTTATGAAGAACATCCTTTCAAGATTCTAGACACCAAGACAAGGAACACCCGTAACAAGAGTGCCAAGATTGTAAAGGTCTTATGGACAAATCACCTCACTGAAGAGGCAACTTGGGAAGCGGAGGATGATATGAGGAAGAAGTACCCTCACCTGTTTGACAAGGTACCTTGAGTTCCGAGGACGTCACTCCTCTAAGGGTGAGAGGATGTAATCCTTCGGTGTTTATTAAAGTACTACTTATAGTATTTTGCATATCATTCATGACCTTAGGTTTGCATTTAGTAGTTGTACATTTGAGGGGAGGTTCATACCTTATTGTGGTTAAGGTTTATTGTAAACTTCAAGGACGAGTTCTTGTTAAGGAGGGAGGTTTTAGTTTAAACTTCGAAGACGAAGTTCTCTTTAGGAGGGAAGGATGAAATACCCCGTTTTGTGACTATGGGTATTTTGTGATATTATTATAAGTGTTGGGAAATTTATTTAATTGTAGAGAGTTAATTATAATGGTTACGAGAGTTTGGGGGATCTTTGTGACTTTAATCCAAGGTTGTAGTATCTTTTACTTGAGTTTGGGGGAGGTAGTTGTCTTTTGGCAAAACAAAGGGGGAAAAAGTATCTTTTGACCTAACTTTTCTTCCTACGTAAAGTTTCCTAATTCAAGAGGGTTTCCTACTTATGAAGTTGATTTTTTTTCCAACTCTCATAAAACCCTCACTCTCCCTATTTTTCTCTATCTCTCACGTCTCTCCCTCTCTCACCCGAACCCTCTCTCTCTCACTCTCTCTCTCTCTCGTCTCTCTCTCTCTTGTGGCCGACGGCAACAACCACCGCCACCGCCGCCGTCTCTCTCTCTTTCCCGTTGAGGTAATCTCTCTGTATCTCTCTCTTTCTTTATTTCTCTCTCTCTCCGTCCGTCTCTCTCTCTTCCCGTCCGGCCTCCATGGTGACGGGTTAGAGCTAGTTTTGTTTCTTCTTTTCTTTTCTCTTGTTGATCTCTTGTTCTTATGATCACTTGTTCATGATTCATGTATGTTGCATGTAATCTTTAATTTTCTGTTTGATATTGTTAGGATCATTGTTCATGGATTCGTAGGATCGATAATCAAGTTTTAGGGTTTATCATGTTCATGGGTGATGGGAAAAACCCTAGTTTGGAAGAAAAGTTTGATTAAGCGATTTGGGTGTTTAAATGATCATAGTATGTGGGTAACAATCTTATTTGATGTGGGAATCATGTTGTATTAGGTTTAATATGAATATAGGATGAACTAGATGCCTGGGGGAAAAGCTTCATGAAAATTGATAATTCCCGTATGGGTATTTTGAGTGAAATTGGAAACTTGAAACTAGTTTAACTTTTGATTCAAGAATCGAAATTAAGATCTTTTTATTATTTCGAAAGTTTTGAATCCAATGGAACTTTTTTAGAGTCTTAATCTGTTTGGGAAACTGGAGTAATGAATTGGTGGAGCTATGATAGGTTATGTATGCTTTAGGTTAGAGGATTTTGAAGCAAAGTTTTGGGTTTTGTTTTGAAGTATAAATTAACTGGGATGTTAGGTTGGTGTTAGAGACCTAAACCATTGACTATCATATGCATGTAGCTAGTATAGCAAGTGTATTTCTAGAATATTTGTTTGATTAGAATATTGTTACGTGTAGGTGACTAGTTCGTCGACGACGAGTACGTAGAGTACGTTGATTGATTGCTATAGTTGGATTTTGCCAGTATTGGAATGGCACCACATGAGGAGTTGTATGGAAGGAAGTGTAGAACACCATTGTGTTGGAACAACATAAGTGAGACAATAGTAATTGGTCCACAACTTATCAAAGAAATGACTGATCAAGTGAGACTTATACAACAGCAAATGAAGGCAGCCCATGATAGACAGAAGTCCTACGCTGATAAGAAAAGGAGACCATTGGAATTTCATGTTGGAGAAAAAGCATTTAATAAAGTTTCGCCTACTAAGGGAGTCATGAGGTTCAATCAGAAAGGGAAGTTGAGCCCGAAATTCATTGGACCATATGATGTCATAGAGAAGATTGGAGAAGTGGCTTATCGATTGGATTTACCATCGAATTTGGGTCGTGTTCACAATGTGTTCCACGTATCGCAGCTGAAGAAGTACATGTCTGATGCATCCCATGTATTAGATCCCGAACCAGTAGAACTGGACCCGTCTTGGAGTTATGAAGAGCATCCTTTCAAGATTCTAGACACCAAGACAAGGAACACCCGTAACAAGAGTGCCAAGATTGTAAAGGTCTTATGGACAAATCACCTCACTGAAGAGGCAACTTGGGAAGCGGAGGATGATATGAGGAAGAAGTACCCTCACCTGTTTGACGAGGTACCTTGAGTTCCGAGGACGTCACTCCTCTAAGGGTGAGAGGATGTAATCCTTCGGTTTTTATTAAAGTACTACTTATAGTATTTTGCATATCATTCATGACGTTAGGTTTGCATTTAGTAGTTGTACCATTGAGGGGAGGTTCATACCTTATTGTGCTTAAGGTTTATTTTAAACTTCAAGGACGAGTTCTTGTTAAGGAGGGAGGTTTTAGTTTAAACTTCGAAGACGAAGTTCTCTTTAGGAGGGAAGGATGAAATACCCTGTTTTGTGACTATGGGTATTTTGTGATATTATTATAAGTGTTGGGAAATTTATTTAATTGTAGAGAGTTAATTATAACGGTTACGAGAGTTTGAGGGATCTTTGTGACTTTAATCCAAGGTTTTAGTGTCTTTTACTTGAGTTTGGGGGAGGTAGTTGTCTTTTGGCAAAACAAAGGGGGAAAAAGTGTCTTTTGACCTAACTTTTCTTCCTACGTAAAGTTTCCTAATTCAAGGGGGTTTCCTACTTATGAAGTTGATTTTTTTTCCAACTCTCATAAAACCCTCACTCTCCCTATTTTTCTCTATCTCTCACGTCTCTCCCTCTCTCACCCGAACCCTCTCTCTCTCACTCTCTCTCTCTCGTCTCTCTCTCTTTCCCGTTGAGGTAATCTCTCTGTATCTCTCTCTTTCTTTATTTCTCTCTCTCTCCGTCCGTCTCTCTCTCTTCCCGTCCGGCCTCCATGGTGACGGGTTAGAGCTAGTTTTGTTTCTTCTTTTCTTTTCTCTTGTTGATCTCTTGTTATTATGATCACTTGTTCATGATTCATGTATGTTGCATGTAATCTTTAATTTTCAGTTTGATATTGTTAGGATCATTGTTCATGGATTCGTAGGATCGATAATCAAGTTTTAGGGTTTATCATGTTCATGGGTGATGGGAAAAACCCTAGTTTGGAAGAAAAGTTTGATTAAGCGATTTGGGTGTTTAAATGATCATAGTATGTGGGTAACAATCTTATTTGATGTGGGAATCATGTTGTATTAGGTTTAATATGAATATAGGATGAACTAGATGCCTGGGGGAAAAGTTTCATGAAAATTGATAATTCCCGTATGGGTATTTTGAGTGAAATTGGAAACTTGAAACTAGTGTAACTTTTGATTCAAGAATCGAAATTAAGATCTTTTTATTATTTCGAAAGTTTTGAATCCAATGGAACTTTTTTAGAGTCTTAATCTGTTTGGGAAACTGGAGTAATGAATTGGTGGAGCTATGATAGGTTATGTATGCTTTAGGTTAGAGGATTTTGAAGCAAAGTTTTGGGTTTTGTTTTGAAGTATAAATTAACTGGGATGTTAGGTTGGTGTTAGAGACCTAAACCATTGACTATCATATGCATGTAGCTAGTATAGCAAGTGTATTTCTAGAATATTTGTTTGACTAGAATATTGTTACGTGTAGGTGACTAGTTCGTCGACGACGAGTACGTAGAGTACGTTGATTGATTGCTATAGTTGGATTTTGCCAGTATTGGAGTGGCACCACATGAGGAGTTGTATGGAAGGAAGTGTAGAACACCATTGTGTTGGAACAACATAAGTGAGACAATAGTAATTGGTCCACAACTTATCAAAGAAATGACTGATCAAGTGAGACTTATACAACAGCAAATGAAGGCAGCCCATGATAGACAGAAGTCCTACGCTGATAAGAAAAGGAGACCATTGGAATTTCATGTTGGAGAAAAAGCATTTATTAAAGTTTCGCCTACTAAGGGAGTCATGAGGTTCAATCAGAAAGGGAAGTTGAGCCCGAAATTCATTGGACCATATGATGTCATAGAGAAGATTGGAGAAGTGGCTTATCGATTGGATTTACCATCGAATTTGGGTCGTGTTCACAATGTATTCCACGTACCGCAGCTGAAGAAGTACATGTCTGATGCATCCCATGTATTAGATCCCGAACCAGTAGAACTGGACCCGTCTTGGAGTTATGAAGAACATCCTTTCAAGATTCTAGACACCAAGACAAGGAACACCCGTAACAAGAGTGCCAAGATTGTAAAGGTCTTATGGACAAATCACCTCACTGAAGAGGCAACTTGGGAAGCGGAGGATGATATGAGGAAGAAGTACCCTCACCTGTTTGACGAGGTACCTTGAGTTCCGAGGACGTCACTCCTCTAAGGGTGAGAGGATGTACTCCTTCGGTGTTTATTAAAGTACTACTTATAGTATTTTGCATATCATTCATGACCTTAGGTTTGCATTTAGTAGTTGTACCATTGAGGGGAGGTTCATACCTTATTGTGGTTAAGGTTTATTGTAAACTTCAAGGACGAGTTCTTGTTAAGGAGGGAGGTTTTAGTTTAAACTTCGAAGACGAAGTTCTCTTTAGGAGGGAAGGATGAAATACCTCGTTTTGTGACTATGGGTATTTTGTGATATTATTATAAGTGTTGGGAAATTTATTTAATTGTAGAGAGTTAATTATAACGGTTACGAGAGTTTGGGGGATCTTTGTGACTTTAATCCAAGGTTTTAGTGTCTTTTACTTGAGTTTGGGGGAGGTAGTTGTCTTTTGGCAAAACAAAGGGGGAAAAAGTGTCTTTTGACCTAACTTTTCTTCCTACGTAAAGTTTCCTAATTCAAGGGGGTTTCCTACTTATGAAGTTGATTTTTTTTCCAACTCTCATAAAACCCTCACTCTCCCTATTTTTCTCTATCTCTAACGTCTCTCCCTCTCTCACCCGAACCCTCTCTCTCTCTCACTCTCTCTCTCGTCTCTCTCTCTTGTGGCCGACGGCAACAACCACCGCCACCGCCGCCGTCTCTCTCTCTTTCCCGTTGAGGTAATCTCTCTTTCTTTCTTTCTCTCTCTCTCCGTCTGTCTCTCTCTCTTCCTGTCCGGCCTCCATGGCGACGGGTTAGAGCTAGTTTTGTTTCTTCTTTTCTTTTCTCTTGTTGATCTTTTGTTCTTATGATCACTTGTTCATGATTCATGTATGTTGCATGTAATCTTTAATTTTCAGTTTGATATTGTTAGGGTCATTGTTCATGGATTCGTAGGATCGATAATCAAGTTTTAGGGTTTATCATGTTCATGGGTGATGGAAAAAACCCTAGTTTGGAAGAGAAGTTTGATTAAGCGATTTGTGTGTTTAAATGATCATAGTATGTGGGTAACAATCTGATTTGATGTGGGAATCATGTTATATTAGGTTTAATATGAATATAGGATGAACTAGATGCTTGGGGGAAAAGTTTCATGAAAATTGATAATTCCCGTATGGGTATTTTGAGTGAAATTGGAAACTTGAAACTAGTGTAACTTTTGATTCAAGAATCGAAATTAAGAACCGTTTATTATTTCGAAAGTTTTGAATCCAATGGAAATTTTTTAGAGCCATGATCTGTTTGGGAAACTGGAGTAATGAATTGGTGGAGTTATGATAGGTTATGTATGCTTTAGGTTAGAGGATTTTGAAGCAAATTTTTGGGTTTTGTGTTGAAGTATAAATTAACTGGGATTTTAGGTTGGTGTTAGAGAAGTAAAACATTGACTATCATATGCATGTAGCTAGTATAGCAAGTGTATTGCTAGAATATTTCTTTGATTAGAATATTGTTACGTGTAGGTGACTAGTTCGTCGACGACGAGTACGTAGAGTACGTTGATTGATTGCTATAGTTGGATTTTGCTTTGAGGTAAGTAAACATGCCAAGCCTAGTGTGCCTATCTCTTTCGTGTCAAATGAATACTTTGATTCGCTACGTCTCAAAATGTGTTTACGTGCTACATGACTTGGAATACATGATTTCTACTTGTTAAATGGTTTTGCTGAAAACATCACCATGATATTAATGCACTATAACGTAAATTGGAAGAAGTTGTGCGGGGCCATTATTATTATTATTATTATTATTATTATTATTATTATTATTATTATTATTATTATTATTATTATTATTATTATTATTATTATTATTATTATTATTATTATTATTATTATTATTATTATTATTATTATTATTATTATTATTATTATTATTATTATTATTATTATTATTATTATTATCATCTTTGGGCGGTTTTGGCTGCGGTCCTGTCCCATTTTGATCCGGTTGCAAGTCCCCGGATAGCAGCATGTACTCACTCCTCTGGCCGACGTAGTCTTGGGGGGGTGTCGACACTTATGGTCATGGAAGCTGTGGTTTATTTGAGTTCACCCGTCACAACGAAATAATAATGATGGATTTTGGTTTTTGTTAATGGAAAAGAGTTAATCATGGATTTTGGATTTCCTAATGATTATGGAATTGGTTGGAAATATTATGGAATTGGGAACTCTTATGTTTTATAACAAGAGTCAACTTTATTACCGTTGTGTTTGAGAAAAACTCTTACTTACAAATGAGAAGTTGTTTTATGACTATCCCATCATCGTTTTACATGTTGGGTGTTTATTTACCAGTATTTCATGCTGATTTTGTACTGTGGTGTTTCTTTTTGATTCCGCACCACAGGTTTAGAGGATGGTTATCTGGCATAAAAGGGGACGCGTATCATCATATGGATCACTAGTAGTTTTATTTGAATTTAAACTCTTTAGTATTTTAATCACTTTAGATTATTTATGCCCGGTTTGAGGCTAGAATGTTTGGATTGTAATAATGGATAGTTTTAATTAATTTTAATTATTATTGTGGATGTTTTTGCTTTGGGAACCGTGTTATAAAATATCCTTGTATCCGGGCTCCTCTCGGGTATGGAGTGACATCCCCGGGTCTCCGACTTGGGCCATTTGGGGGTGTTACATGATGAGCCTTGTGAAGAAGTTGCACAAGAGGATGATGCACAGGAAGAAGCTGAAGAAGAAAGTGATCATGAAGATGCTGCAGGACACAAGATAGATGCAGACAAAGCCTTGATTCTAGCCTTCCTTGCTTTCTTTCTTTCCCAGAGTCTTTAATCCTCTTTCAAAACCTACTACTTTCAAGTTTTCCAATTTTTATGTTTTTTAAAACAATTTGATACAACATTTCTTACTCTTTTGATGAAAGTCGAAAAGGGTGAGAAATTTAGGGGGATACTTTAGTTTTTATCTTGTTTGGATGTGTGGCATTAGGTTTGTTAAAGTGCTTAGTATTGTTTGTTTTAAGTTTTGGACTGGTTACTCGGTTTAATTTTGATTCTGTTTGATTTAGTTATCATAACTTTTAGTAATGTTATTTGGTTTTGATCTTTTATAAATGTATCTGCTACGCTACTCATGTCTATCTTTTGCAAAAAAAAAATCTTCAAACAGAATAATTTGTTTTGTCTTTCATGAAGGGGAGAATTTAAGTTCACAGTTTGCTCACAGTTGGTTTCAAATGTTCGAAACTTGTTTCAAAGCCTTGAAAACTCTGAATATGAACTGAGCATGAACTTAGGGGGAGTTTCTACTCCTATGTCTCTCTTATATTATGAACTTTATCTTTCGATGTTGTATAATGAATGAAAAACTTAGTCTGTGTTATAACTTGCATTGATCTTATTGTTTGCTTAAGTTGTTATGCATGAACTGCTAGCTAACCCTGTGTATGCAGGTTTAGAAAGTTTCCTTATTTGCTGAATTGTATAAGTGACAACTAAAGTCTTATTGTATCATTTAGCTAGAGCAGGAACTAGATAGGTTAGGAAGAATCACATACTGCACAGAGTAAGGCAATTCTCTAGGTCTGATATCTAGGGCCTAGCTTTTGATAAATAAGAAGTTTGTTGAAATTCTCGAAGGATTAGGTCCCTCGGGCAAAGAGTAGGTCATTGAGGACTGAAATCCGTAAAAATCACTGTGTTCATTGCTTTACATTTCAGTTCATTATTGGTCTCTGTAACTACTTCAAAAGAGGTTTTAGTTCAAAGCTTTGAAAGGCTCTTCAAATCCTTGAAACTTATCAGTAACTTCAAACTGTCTGTTTTGAGTTCAAAGCCTTGAAACTGAGTTCAAAGCTTTGAAATACTCATAGTTCTTCACACTTTGTTTTAAAACCACATCTGTGGAAAACGTTGTCATACTCTTTTAACACCCCCCCCCCCGCCCTTCTAGAGTATTTGATCTTTTACTGCATTCCTACATACTGTCTTTCACTGGCTTATCATACAAACAATGAGTGGAACTATTCTCTTTCTTGTGATCAATGAGAGTCAATCACCTTTATAAGAACAATGATGGTGAATTGTTACAAAGTCACATAAACGGGATGCACCAAAAATAAGTCATGAATCAGTATTTAATGATCAACGCATTTCAATTTTAAATGAAACCATACTTTTGAGGACATGGAACATTACACAGTTAATATTATTACACTACAGTAATTTAATGATTGTATAATTGTTCAGTACATCTACAGATTTCATTGATGAATCGGTAAAATATCAATCGAAAGCAGCAAGAAGGAAAAACTACTCAATAAAGCATGACTTACACCTGTCCCTATCTTTATTTCCACAAATATATATTTAACCATAAAAGGAGTTATTAAAACGTTTATAATTTAAATTTAGGCATTGAATTAGTACTTAATGGGTATTATTTAATTTTTATATATTTTCCGGATGCTTTCTTAGTAGGTACATTTCAAAACAATGTGACCAATTAATACAAATTGCCATCAACACAGAGAAAAAAATAGTGAAATGACACGTCAATCCAACATGATTGTTGCCTTCCTTCATATTTAATTGAAGTCGCATATATGAAAATCAAACCACAAAGAAAGTCATATAATCTGAGGTTGCATTACAACAATTTGTATATATATTTAATTATTTTGTTTCTATAATTATGTTAGCAAATACGCATTAAAAATTCAATGTGAGACTATTCAATGGCGTAAAAAAAGGTAAAATATTAAATTTCTAATGACTTACTCCCTCACAATTTCCTCTATAAGTACTCTCTTTCCTCGAGAGACTCTCATCAACTTGAGCACTATCTCACACAAACAATTGAAAGCATCTTCAAGGACAAGTTTTTCCTCTCGAAATCAAGGCATTCTCTCTCTTTGCTTAAGATTTATATTCTGGCATGACTTTGTCAATATTTTTTATGATTCAACTAAAAATTCTAACTTCAAATAAAGTGCATAAATGTTTTATTCAGATCTAGTATCATGCATTTCATAAATTTGAAATGTAAATCCAAATCTACTAGTGTAGTTGTCTGAGACGAAAATTGAATTCAGTAATGTGGATTGGTTTTCTTATTCAAATTATTTGTTTCTATGACAGAAAGCTGATTCAAGTATTCACAACATTCTCATGGAGAGGAAAAATGGCGATTCAAATGGAAAGTATGTTGCGGTAAATGATAAATTTCAACTTTCCGACGCGACAAGAATGTCAAGAAGCACCTCCAGAGTTTGCAACGACTTTAAAGCAACTGAAGAACATGGAGCACTGGTACAGTTCTGCAAAAAATGTGGATTTTATACCAACTTGCACCACAAAGAGGACAATTTCCCTCTTTATCGTGATCAAATTATCACAACAAACAATTGTCATGGTAGTAGCAACATAGCATCCCACCCGGGTAAACATATTCCAGCTGAAAATCTTTCAATGGTTGAAAATGAGATTGTTGGGGAGAAAGAAATGAAGAAGAGAAAGTACACAAAATTCACAAAAGAGCAAAAGGAATATATGAGGATGTTTGCAGATCAATGCGGTTGGCTTCTTCCAAGAAACAAAAAGGAAGACACTCTTAAGTTCTGTGAAAATATCGGGATAACTTATAGCAACTTAAAAGTTTGGATTGGTAACAGAAAACGCAAAACCAACCCTGAACAATCTTCGAGACATCATGAAGGCTAAATTTTTCATTATAGTTCGGTATTGGTAGATGTAGTCGAAATGTTCAAGAGTCTCCATTAAGTTGCTTTAATTTTGGTATTTGTTCGACATCCTTTTTAATTTTTATCCCTTTTGTCATGAATTTTATTTTATCTGATGTTAAATTTGAATTCAAGTAGTTTTATTTGTGTACCTGAGCCTTTATGTTCATCAAAATCTTGAAGTAATTTATGATGTTAACACCATCTATTATTACCCGCCAATATGTGGAGATTGGAGTACTCATGCTATGAAAGTATTGCTCAATCATTAAGTGATCAAGAAAAGAGCAAAGGTATATGTTATTTGAGTGAAACCTACCCCACATAATTTAATGGTGATTTTGTAGAGTGTTTGGATGTCATGGGGTTTGAACATTAGACATATTGGAGAGCATCGGTAAGACAAAATTGTCACTCCTTGACTAACCTTATAGCTATGAAATTCACAAATTTCTCCACTTATAGTGGTGGATTTTGTTTTTTTATTTTGAAATTGTGGGTTGGATTGAGTTTTTCCACATGTACTGACATTTTCTATACAGGTAGTTATTTTTCTAGAACATTATGGATTAAATAAATAAAATATCTATTGGAACGAGTTCAACGATTTGGTGAATATAATCCAAAAACATTAAGATTAAGAAATCATAAGATAAGGAATACACATTATTTTGGTGATACAAACTTTATGAAGATACAAGCGTCACCAATCGCAATATGTAGTAGTATTCCTTCCAAACAAAACTCACCAGCCAAAAGAATCAATTCAAACTAGTGATTCGGGCATCATCTTATTACCCCAAAAAAATTAATGTCTAATTACAAGGAAAAATGATGTAAAGTACCAGCAAAAAGAATCGAATGACTGCTCTATACACTGGGTTTGAAGCCAAGAACAAACACCTCATCATAGGGAGACTATCTTTAGAGGCCAAACACCTTCACAGTGTGTTTGGATTGGATTTTTTTTAATATATTCAAATTTAAAAATTATGATATTTTAATTGACGAGGTTACAAATTATGGAACTTAATATTTTTTGTTTGTGTATGAATATAGTAACATAGCTACATTTATGAAGGTTAAGTAAATTGCAAAATAATTTTATATTTTATTCTTAAATTATGTTCACTTGTATTGTTGTCTAGAAATCGTGGATTTTGTGGTACTCATGCTTGTGGAGATGGAGTGGCAACAATGAATCTTAAATTGATTACCTTTAATGGTGGACAGGTGGTAGTGAAATTATTTTTCCGGTGCTAAAATTAAGGAATGGTTGAAGTTGAAGTACTAAAGTAGTGCAGTGGTAGTGATCAAATCTATGGGGGTGTTGAGTCTCGCGTAATGGAGATTATAGTAACTTCCAATATAATTGGTTCACGCAAATGGACTTGGTAGAATGTTGGTTTAGCTTTGTTTGAAATGGTGGTCGAAGTGGCAGTGGGAAATGTTTAAACTTGTGGTGGTGATAGTTGAAGATGTGGAACATGTGTTAAATTCTTGGTGGCAGCCGACGGTGGAAGTAGAGTGGGAATTAATCTGGTGTGTACATGAGATTCCTTTGAGGAAGATTCAACTGTACACCAAGAGTAGAGAATAGGAACACAAGGAAGTGTAAGGTAGTGAGTAGGGAGAGAGTAAGACAATGATAACTGAAACAGAGAGAGACAGTATTTGGCCAGAGCTTCCGCGTAGTTATCAGGTCAAAAGATTGCAACGAAGGGTTAACAATCTTATATATAATGGGGAATATGACCGTTGTAGTGGGTTAATGCGCTCATTAATGGCGGCTTAATTACCTCAACCATAACGGCACGTTCGACCGCATATGTAGGGACCGTTACGCACTTCGTCCGCGTAAACCGGAATCGTTATGAGGTTGACCGGGTTTATGGGACACGTGGCCATAAATCTCTCAAAGAAGTTACCAAGGGTTGCGCGCGGGCTTGGTTGTCGCTCGCGCGCGACAGAACTTACTCTAGCCTCCAAACCACTAAGTCCTTACAAGTCCCCTGTGGAATGATGTGTGAGGGCCCTGTCTCGCAGCCCCCACGTGGATCAGCATAGGTAGTGATCCTGTGTGTGTGGAGCACAGCTAGGTGTGATAGATGGCTGCCACGTGTAAGCTGACCCATGCGGCTAGAACACACTATCTATATTAGCCCCCTTTTTGCGCGTGGAGACACTAATCGGGTAGACTTCAATATGTAAAAACCAGCACGCACGTTGTACCTACGCACCAATTCAAATGTATGGGAAATCAGCCCCCGTGCGTGTCATTATGACCTAGAATCCCTAGAGTCGTTCCTTCTATTCCTCTAGGGTTTTAGCCGTGAAATCAGCATAGGCCTGTGATTGCGCGATTCGGCGGTGACTATTGTGATTCGACCACTGAAAGGACGCGACTCTTCAGAGGATTTGAATAAATACTCATCATCTTCCATTGTTGCAAGCTACTGCTTCTCTCTAGAGTGAATGTTTTCTAAGAACCTCCGAGAGCAACTCCAGATAATCAACCACCAGTTCTTCTTGGCAAGTCGACTCCTTAAAATCGCTTCAAAAACACAAGGTTGGCTCACTCAATTTTGGATTAATGCTTCTCGTATAAGTATCTTTCTCTTAAAATGTTTTGAATCTGTTGAATCTAAAAACCAGAAACACGTGAAACTCACCATTGCTTGTAATTGTGGAAAAGGTTATAAAACCCTAAAAGATCGAAATTTTGAAACGATAGCTTTCTGAAATTCTGAACCCATAACTGGTAATTCCTAAAATCGAAGTTCATATCAGTCAACTTGAAAGCCAGAAACTTGGCATTCTTGACACTGAACCATAAAATTCTTCGAAAACTCGTAAGACTTGCTCTTGAATTTCTGCTTAAAAACTTAAAGTGGATATATTTCTCCCCCCTTTTTCTTGCTTTGTTGTAGAAATGGCTAGGAAAAAGGTAACCAAATCTATGAAGGAGGCTGAGGAAATTCCTGATATTTCCAAAACTTTGTGGAATAAAGCTCCTTATCTGGGTGGTGAAGACTATTACCATGCCAGAACCAAATTAAAGAATCTTCCAGACATTGATATCTCAACCCAGGCCTTCGTGAAAAAGTTGAAAATAATGGATGAGTGGATCGATCATGTACTGACCTATTATGCTGTCAATCTGACCCAAGCCGGGGTTTATTACGCCATTCGGGCTACGAAAGGTGCTGCTGTAAAACTGGATTAGACCATGCTTCTTAATCTCTTTTCCAGGTACTCGCCCGTAACTCATACCTTCCATTTTGCTGAGTTTGAGGCAGCCCCCACCTTGGAGGACGTTCATATGATGTATGAACTTCCTCCCATGGGCAAGGTCGATCCCTTTTCTGCACTAGAAATTGATGAAGAGCTCGCCCTATATGCGCAAATGGTGGAATGCATAGCAGAAGTCAGAAGATTTCTACCCGTTGGACATCTGCGGCAGCCCTTCCAGAATTTCAATTGGTTGATACTTCTGTGAAGAAAACTTGGGGAAAATGGGTGCAATACTTCTTCCGTGATTATGCGAATGGCAAGCTCACAAGAGAGATATTGAATAAGGATCCCAAGGCAAAGAATTATGTCAATGGAAAAGGATACAGCTGGACCTTGTGTGGTTTCTTTGCTTTTGGCTCTCGCGGTACTTAATCGATGGTCATCCTCATGACGGGGTTTTTTTATCAAGTTCTGCCTATTGTTGTCAAGCTATGTTTAGGAAAGAACGTGGCGCTCGGGCCTCTGGTGTTTGGAACCCTCTATCATCGGCTGGACCAACTTGAAGTTGTAGTTGAAGAGTCGCGCGGTCGACTTGATGTGCTGACTTTTTTCAACATTTCCTTCCTCACCATGTTGGTGTCTGAAAGGTGGCCTTCCTATGCTCCCGTCCCTTCAAAACCCAGAGCCTGGAATGTTCCTGGTGCTCAGACTGCGCTTCGGTTTGGGAGGTATTCACGGTCGTATAAAACGAATGAGCCTAAGTGTGCATGGAGTTTAGTCGCAGACGATCGAGCCATGTTTACTGCCAGAACTTATGCCACGCGTATTGCAGACGTGCGATTCTACGAAAATATGTATCCAGCTGTAGGTGGCCCTATCTCCGAGGACGGCCTCATTAAAGGGCCCAGCTATTTCAGGGAATTCGTCTTCTGTTGCTTGAGAGGTTCATTGCCTGCTCTTGCTGAGTATATCACTGAGATATCGCCCAAGTATGAGCGTATCACGGTCGATGTTGACCCCACTCGCGTTTGCCCCCAATTCGGCTACGACGCAGTGGCACCTTCCCTCTGGCCTAATTAAGTGGAAAGAGGTTGCTACAAGCGACTGTTGACATCAAGGTGCAAGTCTTCTTTGCTTAAAAGTCTGCCTTTCAATCAGCCTTCAGGGAAGCGCGAGGGTCGCCCCACCAAAAGTTGGATTTCTTTCTGGAACATCCAGCAAGCAAGATTGCCTGCTCCGCTTCTCCCCGCATCAGCAGAGCTCCCTCCATTAGAATGAATTCCTTCCCGTTCTGTCAAATCTGCAGTTTGGCCGACTCTACTTATGGTTTTTATTCCTTGCTTGACAAGGAAAATCACCTATGTGCTGACATGATCTTTTCTGAGAAGATGACCGCTGTCAGGGGAGGGGTTGGATGCATGATTGAGTATAGTGAATCTTTCGCTAAGGTAAATAACACCTCTTTGTCTTTCATGAAACAATCTCTTTTTGAAGTGCGACGTCTTACGTAAATTTTCCCTTTTTCAGTGTTGCTTGAGGAGGTTCGCATCTAGAGACCGCAGTACTTCGCTGGTCAATTCAAAACTTCATGCAAAAAGAAGTAAACAGGTCATCCCTTTGACTATGGATATGGATCCCAAAGTGGAGGCTCTTGTGCGCCAGGAGATGGATGTATTCGCTCGCTCCCTAATAAGCGAGATTGCTGAAGTAGACACAAAATTTGCTCCAAAGGCCAAAAGGAAAAATCAAAAGGCAATTGTGATCTCTTTGCCGCCTAGGGAAGCTCCGACTTCACCGTCCATGGAGGCTCCTGCTCCCAAAGGAAAAGAGAAGATTTTATCCTGCGCAGCAATTACCGAAATGAACTAGCAGTTGAAGATTTTATCCTGTATGATCAGGAAGAAGAGGAAGATAGAGAAGAGAGAGTAGAAGAGGAAAGAGAAGAGGAAGAACAAGAAGAGGAAGCAAGAGAAGAAAGTTCGGAAGGTACGAATGAACTTAATCTTCTTTGAATCAAACTTTTCAACAGTAATGTTAAAACAAATTCCCTCTTCGCAGATGATGATGCTGAGACCATTAGTGACTTTCTGGCCAAGGAACGTTGAAAGACAAAGAGCTCTCGCTCAGATGCGTCTAGTGAACCCATAGACGAGGCCATCATCGAAGAGTCTAAGAGGATGGCCGCTGAGGAAGAAGAGAGGAGGAGGAAACGCGAGGAAGATGATGTGGAAGCTGTGAAAAGGAGAAGTCGGGAGGGGCAGCATGCTGGTAACATGAGCGTGGCTACCTTAGAACAAGCTCAACATGATTTTGAGGAAATCGCTGGTGATGAAGAAGGTATGATATTTAACCTTGCCGTAACTTACCAAGAGGTAATCTTTGGTGCATTAAAGCACGGTGTGTCTAAACATGACATTCGCCGATGGTTAGTGGGAAAATGTGGCGAACCCTCAGGTAAAAATTTGAACCATGTTTATAAATACAGCTAAAAAATCATTCCCTATCATAACGAGCTTTCACGTAACATCATATCACACACACCTTAAGGATATGATAGATGAGGGAACATCTGTAGGATATGGTGTCGCGTCTATATCATATAATGTTGGAGCTGCAATCGAACATGAGTGTGGAGGTGCGCTCTTTTGATCTGAACATAGAACATAACGTAATAAATAGTTCATAACTCCAATTACCTCAATGACTTGTCCAAATTCGTCTTGCAGGTGGTGCTGCTGCGAATGAGCTTGTTGCTGCTTCGAGTGAGCCTACTGCTGCGCGAGGCATGATTGTTGATGCTCCAGCTGTGAGCTTGACCACTGATGAGGCAAGTGTTAGTGCCCCTGCTGTTGATCCTTGTGACCCTCTGTTGTGCGAGGTTCAGCTCATCTCCCCTCCTAGAGGTTATGCTAACAGGCCTGTCTTCTTAAGAAGTGCCATCGTTCCTGCTGCTGAGGTCATTGCTCAGAGTAACTCTGAGGATGTAATAATTCTTGAGCAGAGGAATCAGTCTCCCATGTCTCGTGCTCCAGAGCGAAGTTCGCACATAGAGAAGCCTGTTATGGTTACAGAATATGCAGGGGAGCCCTTGGAAGATGTAATTGAGGTTCCTGAAGATGATGTTCTTGAACCGAGATGCGAGAGGTAGGTGCTGAAGATGAGCATGCGAGTGAGGATGACATGGGCGAAGAGATGGAAACAGAGGGTGCTGGAGCTGCAGTTCACGGAAATGAACAAGTCATCTAAGACCAGGCATCTCATGAGAATGTTGATGCCCCAATGAGCGCTCCTGAGCCACATGAATTTCTTGAAAATGAACAAGTCCCTTTGAAAATAGAAACTCATCAAGTTGGTCTGCATTCTCGCATGTGAATGAGGATGCCTCAGTAGAGACTCTTGAAACAGGTCCTCCTGGAGAAGCTGCAGCTGCTGATAACAATGGTGTCCCTCTTCCATCAACTGTTACTCCTGTTGCTGAGGTTAGTGGTTCCAATTCTCCACAAATCCCTCCAAGTTCAGCTGCCTCAGTTGGTGTTTCAAGTCCTCCTCAGCAGAACCCTGCCATCCCTTCTGTTGAGATGGAATTCTCCTAAGTTCCTGATGCATAGAGTTTGTGGGGTTCGCAGGCTACAACGGCAATTGCGCGTGCTGATACTTACATCATCCCAGCTGACTACGACGAGCGCGAAGCTTTATATGATAGTCAAGTAATGCAGCAAGGAAATGCTTCAAGAACCCCAGATGTGCGCATTCCCACCTTGCGCCAAGTCATCGAAGGAACAGCTATGTCATACTATGATCATATCTCATACTTACTTTAACTCTTTGTTAATGTTCGTACACCTAAACTCGTCGTTTCTTCAGGCATGAGGCAATCTGATGTGGACTGGCTTATGAAGATGCGCCTGTCGTATCAAGGGTCATTTGCAAGAGATTTGGAGCTTGGTCCCTTCGATAGGAGAATTTACCTGACTGAAGCCATCTGGACTCTGAAGCAGCTATCTGTGACAACTCCAGTTACTATTTCAGCTCAGAACGCGCGGACGTTCTTTGAGGCATGCCAAATGCTTCAAATTAATGCCCAGGGCAAGCTGGATTTTGGGTTTCTTCTTAAGAGGTTCACCAAAATTCTCAACTCTGTTATGCTGAAGTATGGCCACCGCAACCTTGCCCTTTATAAGAGCAAGTTGGAGGCGCAAAAGAAGAAGGCTCAAGAGGCTGCCAAGCTTTTCCACGCGATGAAGGCTAGTTTTGAAAAATTTAAGCAAGACGTTGCCAAGGCGGAGAAGGCTTCGCTCTTTTTATCGCCAGAAGATCCATTAGACAAGGATTTGTTTTAAGAGATGTATGCGCTGTAATGCTATTCCGGTTTTCTTTCAATCATTTGAACACAATGTTGGTCTTTTTTTTCTGAATGATCTCCTTCCGCATTCCGATTCTGCAATGATTATCGCATCATGCTTTTCCGTAATTACTTGGTATCGTGTCGTCATAGTATTAAATAAGGCATGCTTCTCATGCAGTGGGCCCTGCCCTCATCATGAACAAGGTTCATTAAATATGGCGTGCTACTGTATCGTCGTAGTCTTTTATAGGGTCATTGATTCTTGCTTGTTTCCGAGCCGTTGCTGACTCGACCAGGAAAGTGAAGAGTCTCCTCTGATTCCTTTATAAACCCCTTTTCTTGCTATTTTTGTTCTTCACCCGAAGTCCTGTGATTGACAAAATGTCATCTTCAGTGAGTCCTCACGACTGTTTGTATTGCTCTTTGACCATCTTTTATTCGTATCAGCTCTGGTCTTCCAAGATTGAATTTGTGCGTTGTGCTATGGAAACGGTTTCCAAAGAATTCACCGAAAAGGCCCCTGATTCGCCTGGTATTTGCGAAGACCAATTGTGTAAGCTCTTTCGTTGGAACGAAGACATCTTTTCTATCATTATGTTTGCAGGGGTCATCTTTGGTGACTTTCCGAAAAGGCGCAACTTTGTACCAACTATTCTACCAGCAAGTAATGAGCGGTGTGCATCTTTGCCGGTTCTCCAGCGGAGAACTATTTGCCACCATTGTTTCAGTCATGGTGAAACAAGTGAGTGTGTTTATTCCTTGTACAAAATCAGCTTCCTACGCCATGAGATGTTCTCCCATTTGTTATTCACATCAGCAGCCTTCAAGGCATGAAGTTCATCTGGCATCTTGCCATGTCAAGGGTACAAGCAAGAGCCCTTTTCTGGTCGAGAACGTCGACGACAGCGTCAAGTTTCGTAGCTTAAGTGTTTTTCTTAGGATCGTTCCTTGGGAACGCTTAGATTTTTTATTGGAAGCTTTTCCTCGTTGTAAGCTTTGCTTTAAGCTGCTATCTAGAAAGATAAATTGTAAGCCGCATTTGACTGTTATGAAAGTATGCTTTTCATTTGCTGTTTTGTCTACTATAATAGACTGTAACTTCGCGTACTAACTTGCTATACGACGAAACAAACTCTGCTTCGTTGCTATCTAGCCAGATATTCTTTGAATGAATTGCTACCTAGACAGATAGGATTTGGATCGCATAGGATCATTTTCTTATTGCTGCTATCTAGGCAGATAGGCTTTGGATCAAATGGGATCATGTTTTGTTATTGTTGCTATCTAGGCAGATAGGCTTTGGATCGCATAGGATCATTTTTGTTATTGCTGCTATCTAAACAGATAGGCTTTGGATCTCATAGGATCATGTTTTTATTACCGCTGCTATCTGGGTAGATAGGCTTTGAATGAATTAGCAGGTATAAGTAATATGAACAATTAAGTAAATGGAGCGACAAGACAATAATTTGATATAGTTCTCTCATATGGGAGAGTTATTATTTTTAAAGCATCCTCATATGGGAGGAGCACGAGAACAGATTCCTCATATGGGAGGAAGCAATGCTGAATACATATGAAATGAGGAGTAATAAAACATATGAATTGAAAAGCAAATAGACAAGGCTAAGGATAGCACTTCTTAATCCAGCACATGTTGATTGGACTCGGAGTTGTTGCAGTCCCATGAAGCCTCTGAATGGTGCAGTAATCACTATCGAACACTCCTTTGACTTCGAACGGTCCTTCCCAGTTAGAAGCGAACTTAGGGTGAACTGCTTCTCGCATACAGTGATCTGAAGCTCGTAAAACCAGATCCCCAACTGCAAAGTCCCGATGTTGAACAATTTTGTTGTATGCGCGAGCGATCCTTTCTTTGTACCTTGTGTTAGCTCTCTTGGACTCTTCACACCTTTCATCCAGCAGTATAAGATTGTGGTCACGTTGATTCTCGTACAAATCATGAAAGGCTATCCTTGTAGAGTTAACTTTGATTTCAGTTGGGACAACAGCCTCGGCTCCATAGCATAGAAGGAAAGGGGAGACTCCTGTGGGAGTCCTCGGTGAGGTGCGATATGCCCATAGAGCCAGACTTAGGGAATTTGCCTACTTCTTGTGATCATCTGCGACTATTTTGCTTAGGATCCTTATCAATGTCTTGTTTTTTGCTTCTGTTTGTCCATTACCCTTCGGATAATAGGGCGTGGAACACACCTTCCTTATATTGTACTCTGCGAGCTTCGCAGCCACTTGTCTATTCACGAAAGGAGTGCCCTTGTCATAGAGAATAGAATTGGGAATCCCAAAGCGGTATATAATATTCTCTTGGATAAAGTTAACAACCGCCAGTGCGTTTGCTGTCTTGAGTGGCACTGCTTCCACCCACTTGGTGAATTGCTTAGTTGCAGTCAGGATGAACTAATTCCCATGTGAGGCTGGTCGAATAGGGCCAATAAAATCCAAATCCCATGTGTGAAATGGCCAAGGCGTTCCCAACACATGCAAGTCTACAGCAGGGCGTGTACAAGGTTGCCTTTGAACTGGTATTCTTGAGACCTTTTGACCCTTGTGCGACAGGCTGCTTCCATTGTGGGCCAGAAATAACCAACAGTGAGGATTTGTCTGCATAACTTCGCGCCCCTTTGGTGCTCTACTTGATGAGAAAAATCCATTACTTCTTGTGCTTCTTGGCTATACAAACATCTGAGCAGATTCCCTTCGTGACCTCTTCGCCAGAGTATGTTTTCCTTTACAACATATCGGGTTGCCTTTCTCTTGAGTTTTTCAGCTTCTTTTCTCTGAGTTGGTTCAATTCCTTCCGTCAAGTAGTCAACAGCGGCTTACTCCAATCTGTGTCGTCATCGATTGCAGCAATTTCTAAGGAATCTTTGACCAATGCGCAATTCTCGCAGTTCCCTTGAATAACTGCAGCATATGTTGACATTTCTGGCCAGTGAATCCCATATCTCTGAGCTTTCCTATAGATGGACACTTCATTTTCTTCACCGGAGTGTTGGTGGATTTTCTCTAATAGTGCCTGCCCTTCCTGCCTCGAGACACATCGCATGAGTACTCCTCCTGGTCCCTTAAAGTAGAGGGAGTTATCGTGCACACAATAGCCCTTTGTGGATGCCCAATTTTCTTTGCTCGTTCCTTCAGCAATCTCGTGCAGTATAGCCCTTCTCTAGTCTTCAGCATCAACAGGCTCCTCCCCGCATAGCTCTTGTGCCAAAGCTGGGGTGGTTCTGACTTCAATCAAAATCCTTGCTGGACATTTGTCGGCACTGATTTTGGATCCCAAGGTGGCTAAAGCATCTGCATGTCGATTATCAGCTCTAGGAGTATGCTCATACTTGACATCATGGAACTGTTGTACCAGCTTCTGAACCATAGTCCAATAAGTTAACAGGTTGATCTCCTTCAAGCCATACTCGCCTGAGGCCTGTTTAACAATGAGCTTCGAATCTCCCATGACCATCAAGTTGTTTACTTCCAACGTCTTGGCTGCGAGGAGCCCTGCAATTAAAGCCTCATATTCTGCTTCATTGTTAGTGACTGGGAAATCAAACTTTGTTGACATTTGAATGACTTCTCCATCTGGGTTAGTCAAGACAACACCAATTCCTCATCCTTTTCTTGTTGATGAACCATCGAAATGCAACTTCCAATATAGTGCCTCAATCGCATAAATCTCAGGTCCTTCTACATCCTCCTCTACCATTGGCTCATGATTGTTGTCTGGGAAATGTGCCAATAAATCTGCCACTGCCTGAGACTTAATTTCCTTTGGTTGAGCGCACGTGATATCATACTGCGAGATATGTACCACTTCGCCAGCCTTCCACGGGGAGAGGAATGACTCAACAAGTACCGGATCGAGTCACTCTTTGTGATCACCACTACTTTGTGAGAAGCGAAATTATTCTTTAACTTTCCTATGACGAAAAATAAAGCAAGGCAATGACGTTCTATGTCAGTGAACCTGGAATCAGCCGCGTGTACCACGCGAGAGATGTAATAGATTGGTCTTTCCTGCCCCTTATGCTCTTGAGCTAGCAGGGCTCCTATAGATTTCCTGGTCGACGTCAGATACAGCAAAAGTGGTGACCCTAGTTGAGGCGCGATCATTACACGTGGTGACGTAAACAATTCCTTCAGCTTCTCGAATGCGGCTTGATGCTCCTTCGTCCAATTATACAAAGCATTATTCTTGAGAAGATCACCGAAACAGAAGGTCAGCTCTGCAACTGCTGGCACAAATCTTCGCAGATAGGATAGATTTCCCAACAATGTCTTCAAGGTGCTTTGGTTGTGGGGTGCCACCATGCTGGTGATAGCTGAATTCTTCGCAGGATCAGGCTCAATTCCATGGCGGTGGATCACACACCCCAAAAAGTTCCAGAATTTACCCCAAAAATGCGCACTTCATTGGATTCATCTTCAGTTGGAAGCTCATACATCTATCAAACACTTTTCGCAAGTCTCCCAGATTATCTGCTTCTTCTTTGACTTAATAACTAAATCATCAACATATAACTCTACTTCCTGATGCATCATATCATGGAAGAGAGCCATCATGGCGCGTTGATAAGTTGCACCCGCATTCTTCAATCCAAAGGGCATAACTGTGTAGTTGAAAACCCCAACTGGCGTGATGAACGCAATTTTCCTCGCATCTTCAGGGTCTATCTTAATTTTATTGGGACAGAAGCGGTTGAGATCTCTGAAATCCACGCAGATGCGAAGCTGCCCATTTTTTTGACAACTGGTACAATGTTGGCCAACCAAGTAGGGTGATGGTTGGGTTCAATGAATTTGGCGCTCAACAGCTTGGATATTTCCTCCTTGATCTTCATTTTGATCTCTGGTCTGAAGCTCCTTGCGCTCTGTTTTACCAGCTTGGACCAGGGCAACCTATGCATTGGCACTCCTGCATCAAGGCCAGGCATTTCATCATACTCTCAGGCGAACACATCTTTGTACTATGTGAGCAGCTTTAGCAAATTTTCCTCTTCTTCGCCCTTGAGATCTGCACTCAAGAACACGGGCCTCTTTTTCGCTTCAGATGGGTTTAGGAATACTTCCTTTAACTCCTGCTTATGTGGCTTAGGTTTGTCTTCCATGCATTTCGGCGCTTCTTTCAACTTCTCCTCCGGTAGATCTGGTTTCATCTTGTCTTCCCCTGGTGCTTGTTCAAGTTGATTGATTTGCCCAGGGATATCCCCATGTTGAGGTGGGGGTACCCCCGCGCGCCTTCATATGCGATAGCATATCTTCCCATTGGATTAGAAGCTTTCTATCTCTTTCCTTTGCTATCATGCTTCACCACCCTTTTTAGGGTGTACACATTCTTCTTCTGGTACGCAATATTTGGCACCTCTTCGCACGCAGGAACCTTTTCCTTGGTATCTTCCCTTGTCACCATTACTCCTGCAGGTGACTGATCCTTGATATCTTCCCAGTGGGGCAGAGGAGTTGGATTAAATGGCCCAGGTGTCTGTTCGTCCGCCATCTCAGTGAACCATACCGCCTCGGTCAGGTGCGCTTCATTTAGGTTAAATGGGTTTGTCGAGGCTGGTATTTCAACTACCCTGCCATTCAAAATGGCCTTCATCACCTGGTGGGCTGTTGAGTGTACTGCATCAAAACGATGGATCCAAGCCCGACCAATGATCATGCATTATGTAGTGTTCGCATCAATGACATAGAACTTGGCAAAACATTTAATCTTTCCTATCTGGAGTCCCAGGCGGATCCAACCCATTGTCATCCTTGAATAACTTCTGAATCCCATCAACGAAGATGGGCGCCTGACAATTTTCTTCTCAGGAATTCCTGCTAACTTCAGGGTGTTGAGTGAGACTACATTGACGGTCGCTCCCCCATCAACAAATGCCCTTTTGAATTCGACATCGTTAATCACTACCGTGACATACAAGGGCTTCTGATGGCTCGCGTCTGTCTTCTTATCACTTTCAGAGAAGGCCATTATCTTCTCCGTTGAGCGAGAGGCCCTGACAAATCTTTCATTGGAGACAACTATATCCTCCTCAAAGTCTTCTGCCACTCTGAGGATCGACTTTTTCATCTCTTTGCGGCACTTTTCTGAAAAGTTCATTTCGTCAAAGAACCTTCTGAAGCCGTGCGATCCCTTCATCCAGTGGGTGCGCGAGTCCTCCGTGTCCATGCTATAGTCTTCCTCATCATGAACTTCGGCTATAACAGATAGCCCATCTTCTGCAATCTCTTCGAGGTCCATAATCGCGATCATGGCTATCTCCTTGTCTTTTGGCTCTTGCTCTGCATGGGCTTGGAGGGGATTATTGCGCACATCTTGCCTTTTCTCGCTGATGACAAGTTCCCCTTCCTTCATCTTACTTGAGCTTCTTGCACTCAGCTGTTGGATGCATGAATTTTCCGTGGCATTCACACCACTTTGGGTCCCTTAGGTGCTCCCTGGTGGGTGCTCTTTCGAGCTGAGGTAGGACCCCATCTTTACGCCACTGTTTGCAAAGGTCGATCACCTCCTCAAGGGAGCATGGCAATGGCGGGGCATCTGTGGTTGAAACATTGTCCTGTTTGTGCGGTGAAACTGTATTGACTTCAGCCTCGCGCCCCCTCTTATAGTTAAATCTGCCAATCCTGAATGTCGGTCCTCCGGGGGATCGCTCAGGGGCATGCTTCTTCCTTTTCCTCTCAACTATGGGCTCTACATTCTTGGTACACTTGATTAAATTTGAAAAATTAGGCATTTATAATTTAATCAACATACCCTTATACTCGTCTCTCATTCCTTGGAGACATATCTCGACGAGCCGGCTTTCAACCACCTCATCTCTGCATTCTAGTGAATTCTCCCTGAACTTCTTGATGAATGTGACTTCATCTTTATCACGCTTCTGGTACATGCGCGACAAATAAATCATCCTAACATTCTCTTCAATCTAAAAGAACTTGGTATAGAACTTCTTGACCATGTCATCCCATGTCTTTATGGAGCCAGCTTCCAGTGTCATGTACCATTTACAAGCGACATTCCTTAAAGACTTGGGAAACTCGCGCATCAGTAGGTTAGAATCAACCTCGTACGGCCCTATCATGTCGATGAAGTTCATGACATGCTCTTGAGCATTCCCATTGACATCATCAAATTTCTCCTACTTAGGGGCTTTGTACCCTGCAGGGTTGGGCATCAAGTAAATTTCGCGCGGAATAGGAGGCGCGTTATCAATCTTCGGGATGATAGTGTCCGTGAAGCATTGATTTTCCAGGAAATTATCCAGGCGCTGCTCCAAGGTCGTCATACTTGTTGGTGCGCTTCCTCCTGTAGCAAGGAGAGGGGTTGCGGCCGGGGTGACACATATGCAAGGCTTGGACTGTGGGTGTAACCAACGTTGTTTACAGCTGCCGGTTGGGAGAGTAGGGGTTGTTGTGGTTGGGTATTAGTGGGAATACCCGGTAGCTGAGAAGCAGGCATAACAAGGGATGGTTGAAAAATTTGTCCTTGGGTAGGAGATGGCTGGACAATCGTCGGTGGGCTTTGCAAGCTGGGATTAGGAAGTGTGGGTGTTACCCCTCCCCCCTGGGAGATAGCAGTTCCATATGCCGGATTCTGAGCAAGAGATCCCTGAATCGACATGATCTGGGCCATCTGTGCAGATTGAGCCTGGAGAGCCTTCGCCTGGTTCTGGAGGGTTGCATTCAACGTCTCTAGGGTTGGAGAACCACCAGCTGCTAAGGCAGTTTTCCTCCCCCGAAGTCGTCTCTGTTGTGGGAGATCGATTGCTGACATCTTCATCGTGAGACATGGCTCTTCTTGATAAGGTTTGTTCACGTGGGGTTCACCAAATGTGTACAGGAGAATCCTTTGAGGAAGATTCAAGTGTACACCAAGAGTAGAGAATAGGAACACAGGGAAGTGTAAGGTAGTGAGTAGGGAGAGAGTAAGACAATGATAACTGAAAGAGAGAGAGATAGTATTTGGCAAGAGCTTCCACGTAGTTATCAGGTCAGAAGATTGCAATGAAGGGTTAACGATCCTATATATATTGGGGAATATGACCGCTGTAGTGGGTTAACGCGCTCATTAATGGCGGCTAAATTACCTCAACCATAACGGGACGTTCGACCGCATATATAGGGACCGTTATGCACTTCGTCCGCGTATACCGGAACCGTTATGAGGTTGACCGGGTTTATGGGACACGTGGCCATAAATGTCTCAAAGCAGTTACCAAGGGTTGCGCGCGGGCTTAGTTGTCGCTCGCGCGCGACAGAACATACTCTAGCCTCCAAACCACTAAGTCCCTACAAGTCCCGTGTGGAATGATGTGCGAGGGCCCTGTCTCGCAGCCCCCACTTGGATCAGCATAGGTAGTGATCCTGTGTGTGTGGAGGACAGCTAGGTGTGCTAGATGACTGCCACGTTTAATCTGACCCACGCGGCTAGAACACACTATCTACAATTGGCGCTAGTAGGAAATTCGAGAAGTGAATATCATGTTCAGTGACGTTTAGGAAATAATAGTTGAATTGGTGGTAGATCTGATGGTGGAAGTGTTTGGGGTTCAAGATGTTGTGGAAACAGCGGCTAACTTGGTGGTAGAGTTGGTGACTGATGGGGGTCGATTGGTGGTTGTAGGAAAGGAAACTATGAAGTGGTGTCAGTCGAAGGTGAGGGGCGACAAATATTGAATTTCTGGTGGAAGCGGGGGTGACGTAGTGACTGAATTGCTTGAATGCGTTACTACGACTCATTGGTGTAACAAATGTGGTGGTTGTTAGCTGTATGATGTCCCTAAGCACTATTTTGACTACAAGCAAATTTTATTTCTAAATCTTGAAGTAAATAAACTTCTACAACAACATATAGAGTTTAAGATGACATCTATGTTGGTGTCATTTAAAATGAGAATGTAGAGACTAAAATTTCCAATTTAAAATGGCGGGAAAATTGCATACAGACAAGCAAATTTTATCCAAACAATACACTTTAAAACTCTCTGATTCTAAACTCCAAGTTCAGTGGAATTCGAAGTATTGATGCTTCTTTCAGACACACCATAAGAGACATCACAAAACACTTAAAAGAGATATTAGGGATCGAGCCTTATTGTGCAATCGACACCTGCAATTTTGACGGGTGGACTTGACCCCATTTATTTTGTAGCAAATTCGAGAACACCATGTTTCTTTGAAAAGAGTAATACATAATAGAAACAAAAATTCTAATTTGACATGCGCACCCAATATATTAGCAAATTTTAGACTCCGTACAACCATTTTTGACGCAACTAGCAACTAAAAAAGATAACTCAAACATGACTCCAAAGATGAACGACTATCACAATATGAAATTCTAAAATTTTATTGCTAGAGGGTTAAAATTATGTACTGGCCAATGTCCTACAATTGTACTTATTATAGCTAACTCATTAAAGCATTAAAATCACAAAAATGCGAACGAAATATCGTAGTAGTCTATTTTTTTTTTAAATAATTCAATTTATTGAAATCTATTTGATGTTCCTACTAAGAGAATAAGAAATCAATTTTTTTCTTAAAATGAAAAAAATATATTGTTTGAAGACTTAGATGGAGAGTATTAGACGAATTAATATTGTACTTATAACTAAAGTCATGAGTTCTTTTAAAAATAATGTTTCCACTTATTTGATACCACTTGACGCGGTCAAAAGTTGAGAAAGAGAACACAAATGTGGCTATGAAAAGATAAAAGAATCAAAAAACAAGAACTCAAAAATTTATTTGTAGATTGGTAAAACGATATAATGGTAAAAAAAACTACAATTATTTTACAAACACAAAAAGTAAAAATACAAAAATTACCACAAAAGACAAAAATGAGCCAAGAAGAAATTCTAATAAGACATATATTCTAAAAATAACCCAACTTATGAAATTGTAATTGGGATTTTCTGTTAAAAGAAATAATCTAAAATGACAAAAGAGTTGATTTGAATAATTAGATTGATGATCTTAGACAAATTAACACTGTGCAAGTGACTGAAGTCATGGAATCATTACAGAACATTGTTGCCACTTAGAATAACTTGTAACTTTATGCAAAACTGAAAGCTTTTGACTGTACCTCAAATTTTGTGCCTCACCTGAAACAGTTTTTCTAGTTTCAATTTACTTTCTGTGAACTTATTCCTACATCAAATAAATTTCATCTCCTCCATGCAAAATCGAGAATGGGACCATCTAATGATTGTCTCCCTCTTCTTCCTTCACAGTAAACTTGATGGTTAAATAAGGAGAAAATAAAAACGAGATGCCGATCTAGGTGCAAAGGCGCAGCGGCGAGTAATTCCGAGGATTATAAGAAGGAGGAAGGGAGTCACCAATCTCTATTTCAAAAGTCCATAATCAACCGGCTGATACTTGAGTTTTGGACTAGTCTTGTTGAGAACTTTCATGGGCATGTTCTCAACAAAATTTAAAATAATTCTTTTTTATCATCTCACATATTGAATCTGCAACTAAGATGAAGAGTGACTTCGTGCTCAAGGATTGGATACTTTTAAATATAGAATAACTAAGTATATAGTCGTTCTATGTTGAATATTGTTTATAAAATCAAACTATGCATTAAAGATAATATACCTAGTCGAGTCCAATTTAATTGGTCAGTTCGAGAAACCAATAATACCACTAGGATATACTTATCCAATCATGGCGCCTTATTTCGTCATCTATGCAAGGAAGCAATGACCACACAAGTATGTAGATTTCTAGTTCCTCTGCCCGTATAGCTACGCAGAAAATATTAGCCATGCAGATTAGCTACACAGAAAGTGAGAGATTCTGAGCATATTGAATGTTCATCATGTGTAGCTACACATGATGGGTTGCGTAGCTATGAACCTATACAGAAGCATAATTCTAGGATGTTCATACTGCCTGACTACGCAGGATGGTGTGTGTAGCTATGGATGCTTACGTGGTTGGATTTCAAGGGAGTTACTGGGGGTATTTTTATCATTTTTTGGGACTCTATATAAAGGGGGTTGAAAACGACATATTTCCCAAACAGGTTTTCAGCCTCGAGCTTGCCTCCAAACTCCCGAAAATCCAAAAATCTCTGAAAGGAGTGTTAGCAGGTAGAAATGCAGTACAAATGCTCTAAAAGGGGGGTTGAGTAGAGTATGCCAACTTCTTGCCAAAATTGATAGAATAATAGTTTATGTAAAGTAGTAAAGAAGTTCAAGGCCTTGAAACAAGTTTCAAGCCTTTGAAGAGGAAAACTGATTTGAAGAAAAGAGTTTCAAACCCTTTAAATGAGGCTAGTTTGAAAGCTGTGCAAACCAAAGTAAAAGGGAGAAATATAAATGCAAAAGACACGGGATATATAGAGTTAAGTCCACTTGAACCTACGTCTCTACCTCAGGGATCTTCTCCCTGCAGGATTTTCAACACAATTATTATTAATCAAAAGCTAAGCCCTAGATCTCAAGCACATAGATACGCCTGGCTCTGTTACAGCTTGTGGTTTTCACTAACCTATCTAGTACCTGCTCTAGCTAACAGATTAACTAAGAATTTTATATTGTTCACCTTGAATAATCCTTGAGAATGAGAGCTAGAAGTAGTATATGAATGATATAGAAATTAAGTAAAGAACAGAAGAACACAGGAAGTGGAACTGCAGTGAAAATGCAGTGTTCTTCTGAGAGTTGGATTGAGAGAATGGTCTGCTTATATGATGCTTAGTAATCCTTGAATGTATCTATGTTTTTTCCCGTTGATTTGTGTCTCAAATGCTTTGTATTGAGCTCCATTTATACTTCTCAATTGATCATCAAATCTTCCTAATTTTCAGCAACAAACTAACCTGTTTATTAGGTAACAACTTTGACTTCTCTAACAGTCTTCTCCAACGGATAGTTGATCAAATCTTCAAAGATATTGAGCTGATCTTGTCTTTAAACGAATTTAGAAGCTTTAATGAGTGTTTGATTGATCACAGAATCACAATCTCTCGGCATTTCCTTTCCTGCAAAACTCGGGTTAGGAAACCAACTCTGTAAAATAGGAAATGAAATTTCCCTGCAAATTAGGTCAAATAGATTAATAAGATGAATTTTAAGTTAATCAAATCTTTTTTTTTCATCATCAAGTAATAACAGATCAATTATACGGGTGAGAGAATTAGAATAAGATCAGAAGAACTCCCCCTTAGCATATGCATACAGGTCAGACAGTTTCAAGACATTGAATGTTAATTCAAGGCTTTGAATGTTAATTTAAGGCTTTTAAAACAGTTTCATGGACTTGAAATATTTCAATCCTGTGAAACCTGTGAACTTACAATCTCCCCCTTGATGAAAGACAACACTTTCTGTTTGATGCTTAGTTTCTGCAAAAAATACTTATTAGCATATAACACAAGGAGTCATAACATATCATAACACATAAGTTCCAAAAGAATCCAACTTATTTAGAAATCAACCTAAGAAGAAAAACAAGTAAAGTCTCAGCTAATGTTGGATCAAAAAGAATTTTCAGCAACAAAAACAAACCTAAGATTTCTCCCCCTTTTTTACTTTCATCAAAAAGACTAAGAAAATGTTGGATCAAAGTCTTTGAAAAATATAAATGCAATTTTAAAAGAGTAGGCAAGAAAGAGTAGGAAAAAGTTTATGGGGGTTGGGTCTTCGTCTCCTTCATGTCCTCCTTCCTCGTCCTCACTGTCATCCTCATCTTCATCTTGATCTAGAGCAGCCTCTTCTTCCATACCAGCAGTTTCTTTTTCAACCAAGTCTTGAGCAGTGACAATTTCAGGAATGGTTGGCTTTGGAGATTTCTTCGTTTTCTTGATATCTATAAGCAGTGTGCCTGACTCAGGACTTTCTACTTCATCTCCTTCTTGAACAATATGCTCATCTATCACCTTCTTTCCCTTATCTTTGTCTTTGCAGTCTCTTCCTGGTTTGAGTGTTCACTAGGCAAATCTTTGTCAGAAACATCCTTCTTGAGACCTTCCCCATCTTGAAAGACATCCTCTAGGACATCAAACACAGTCATGCTTCTAAAGATGTTCTCAACCATGTATTTTACCTGCTTGAGATCAGTCCCAAACCCATGTTGATTTACTTTGACTTCATACATGTCCAACTTAAACCAACAAGTATCTCAACAACTGAAGGCTGATTAGTAGGCTGTGAGGTCTGGCTTGAAGTAGGAGTGAAGATCTTGGGTTTGATAAACTTATTTGAACCCAATTCTTCTTATGTCAATTCTGAGTACAACTTCCACGATTTTGATTTGGTTTTAACCACACCAATCTTCTCAAATGCATTTTCATTATGCAGGCCAAACCCAGTAGTAATAGTCTCTTCACCAGCAGTTGGAATCTCAAGGTTTTGGAAAAATAGGTGAGCAAATTAGCATAGGGTAAGGAATGTTTTCTCTGATTAGTTTGGCTAAACAGCATGTGTTCCATTACAAGCTTTGGAAGATCAATGTCATACCCATGCATAACCAGATACATTATGTATATCACCCTCTTTGTGATCAACTCCTTGGGATGTTCCCTTGGAAAAATTCATCTCATCAAGATAGTGAATAAGACTTTGGCTTCAACATTTAACACAGAGTGTGTTAACTGTTTGGATGAGGTAGGCGTGTTGGGTAGAAAGAACTCTTCTTTTGCTAACTTTAAAGCTTCAATCTTGGGAGGGTGATTGGTTTTTTCATACCTCTTAGGAAAGCCTAGAACATTTTCAAACTCAGCATGATCTAGTTCCATATTGATACCAACAACTCTAGTTTGAATTACTAGATGTGCAGTGTTCTTAAGTTGCTTCATTTTGAGGTAGAAGAATCTGGTAAGTCTTGGATAGGCTAGCTCAGGAGGGTTTAACATGAACCAAAGAGAGCTTTTCCTCAACATAGTGATGCAGTTCAGATTCATTCCATACAACATTGAAACACTGAACAAGCTGTAGAATGCAATAGGGCTGGAAGCAAAACCATATAACCACTGACCTTTGGAAGTGTTTGTGATGAACCAATTTTCATCAGGAGCTGAGGTCTTTGAGTAGATCTACAGAGTTTTTTCAACATTGTATTTTGGTTCTTTTACTGTCACCTTCCCTTTTTCTTTTTCATCTTAAGAGTGCTTCTTCTTTTTTCTTCAGCTTCTTGGGACTTGAGATCTGTGTTTTTGTTGCTTTTCTGTAGTACATTTCTCTTTCTTCTTATTTTTATTGCTTGAAGATGGTGTCACATCCTTCTTAGCTTTATTCTTTGGTGGAGGAAGTTCTGCAATTGCTTCTGCACTAGGGGTCTTAGAACTTGAATCCCCACTAATTGTTTGGACCTCTTCTTCAGGGGTCTTTCTTTTCGTCTCTGTACCATACTTTGAACCACCAGCCATCTTGATTCTGTCAGAGGCTCTTCTTGTGATCACTACGGTTTGCAAGAAGAATAGAGAGGTAGGAATGTGTTTGAATAGATTCCCTAGAGGCAATCTAATTTTTGTATGAATTGGCTAGAATAATCATTGTATTATTTATGGAGATATTTAATATAATGAAGTCCTTAGATTTACAAATCATGTTGTTTATCTTAAATATCCCTAGTCAAATATAATGATTAATAGGATGATCATCTATAGACTAGTATGGGGTTGGATTGATATGGAGATATCACTATTGTCTTTTGATCCAGTCTGCTTCTTATAATCTACAGAGTTTTTTCAACATTGTCTTTTGATCCAGTCTGCTTCTTGTAATGCTTCTTTCACAGTTTTTGGTTCTACAAGAGAGATAAAAGCATTAAAAGCACATAAGTTCTTCAACTGTGATATAGTTTGTGTACCAGTGGTTGGATCTGAAATGATATTGTCAACTGGATGAGATGAGAGATATTTAAATCTCTTTCTTGGAGACAAGGGTTCAGGTTCTCCATAGATCTTCTCTGGTCTTGAAGTAGTGGCTTTGTCACCTGTATCCTTCTGATCATCTTTTTCAAGGATTTGAGGCTTATTTTCAAGGACTTGAGCACCATTTTAAAGGTCTTGAAAACGTCTTCTGTTTTTTTTAGCCTTTCTTGAATCCCAGTGGATTCTCAGTTTCTTCCTCTTATTCATGCTTGTTAAAATTCAAGTCTGCAAAACTTTCACTCAAAGAACCATCATAGCTTTCATAAAAAATAACATGAATGCTTTCTTCAACCAGTTTCCTTATTTTATTGTAAACTCTATAAGCTTTTCTATTCAGAGAGTAACCAAGAAAGATACCTTCATCACTCCTTGCATTAAACTTACCAAGATTGTCTTTTCCATTGTTATAGATAAAGCATGTACCTCCAAAGGGCCTGAAGTATGAAATATTTGGCTTTCTCCCATTGAACAATTCATAGGGAGTCTTCTTTAGAATAGGTCTGATCAAGCACCTGTTAAGTATATAGTTTGATGTATTCACTGCTTCTGCCCAATAATGTTTTGGCACTTTGTTTTCAAGAAGCATTGTCCTTGACATATCTTCAAGAGTCATGTTCTTTCTTTCAACAACACCATTCTGTTGAGGAGTTCTTGGATTAGAAAAGTTATGAGTAATACCATGCTTATCACAGAACAAATCAAATTCCAATTGATAAAACTCTCTCACTTCTAATTGAAGCTATCATAACTTTATTTCTTTTGTCATGGTCTTTCTTTTGAAAGCTCTTGATTTTCTTGAGTGGACAATCTCTTATCAAATGTTCTGCATCACCACATTCAAAGCAGTTCATAACCTTTGATTTACTTTGTGAAGAAGACTTACCTTTGTATTCCTTGCTACTGGATGGTCTATGCCTTTCTCTGTTGAATTCTCTGTTTCTAAAGATTTTCTTCATTTTTAGAATCCTTGTTAAGGCTTTGGGGATCAAGGCAATGGGATCTTCATAATCACCGTCCTCAGTTTCAAGGCTTTGAGTTCTCTCATTTTCTTTGCCTTTTAGAGCTAAGTTCTTGACACTTTCAGGTAGCTCTCCATCAACTTCATTCATAGATATTTCATGTGTCAGAAGCTTCCCTTGTAGGTCATGAAGTTTTAGAGTTGAGAGATTCTGATCTTCTTCAATTGATGTGGTCTTTGGCTCCCACTTTTCTTTTGGAAGACTTCTTAGAATCTTCCTCACCTTTTCTTCATTAGAAAAATGTTTTCCCAGTGAATCAAGGTTGTTCATAATGTCTGTGAAACTCTTGAACATGTCTCTGATGGACTCATCTGTATTCATCTTAAGCAGCTCATATTGTCTGAGATAGATGCTGATCTTGGTTTGCTTCACTTGACTGGTTCCTTCAAAAGTAACCACAAGTTTTATCCCATATTTCTTTGGCAGTAGTGCAGCCTGAAATCCTGTTGAATTCATCTGTACTCAAAGCGCAATATAAGATGTTCATACCTTTGTAATTCTTAGAGAATTTCTCTAGTTCAGAAGAAGAGAGTAAGTCTTCAGATTTGGGAGTTCTAATCCCATCTTTATCTGTGTAGAAAGTGTGAGGTCCATTCTGAATAATGGTCCAAAGCTCTATTTCTTGATCAATGATGAACATTTTCATCAAGGCTTTCCAATGAGCAAAATTTTCTCCACAGAATAGAGGAGGTCTGTTAGCAGATCTTCCTTGTGAGAAACCACCATCACCTGCAGTACTCATGATCACCAGATGGTTAAATCTATATAATGATACAAGCTCTGATACCAATTGAAAGTGTGAGTGTGCAGGTGGTAATGCAACTAATATACTCTAGAAGGGGGGGGGGGGGTTGAATAGAGTATGCCAACTTTTTGCAAAACTTGCTAGGAAGATGAGAATTTGTGAAAACTAGTGAAGTTCAAGGCCTTGAAAACAAGTTCAAGCCCTTGGAAGTGATGCAGTTTGTAAAATAAAATAAGCCTTTTTCAAGGACTTGAAAGCAAGTTCATGTTTGAATAGATGCCCTAGAGGCAATCTAGTTTAGTATGAATTTGTTTTGGTTAGAACATTCATTGTATTATTTATTTGATATTTAATATAATGAAGTCCTTAGATTTACAATTGTGTTTTTTATCATAAATATCCCTATTCCATTATAATGATTAATAGGACAATCATCTATAGACTAGTATGGGGTTGGATTGATATGGAGATATCATGATCCAACACACGGGTGTGCATTAAGGGTAATGGCGCACTGGATTGACCCATCTCTGAGAAGGCTACATACATATTATGTAAAGTCACAAGCGCTTCTCGTGGTGACAACGATATTGTCATCCTTAGACTTGAAGTCACTATATTGTCTAGTTGTGGATTATTGTGATTTTGGTAGCGTCAAACGCTACACCGTAACTAGGTGGCTATAAAAGCGTGTACCGGATACAATAAGAAGCAAGCATAGAAATCGTAGTAGACTTAGATATAATTTGTCCCTCCCACATAACGGGAGCAAATATCCGAGGCCACTCGAGGGATAGTGCTTATGGAATGTCTGGCCAGACTCAAATAAATCAATATAGGATATTGATGTTATTTGCACGAATAAGGCTATTCCCAGGATCGAGAAACTATGGATTGAATATACGAGTGTGACTTGTATGTCTCGTGTCCAATCCGGATATGGAGACAAAGGGATGTGACAATTACTTGCACAAGGTTTGTCGGATGACTATTCTATTAGTTGGCTAGAATGGATGTCTTGCTAGAGACTAATCCATATTAGCAAATTGTTGCTACCAACTAGATGGAACCTATAGGGTCACACGCTACGTAGAGTTTAACTAGATTTGGGAATTAATCAATATTATTAATTAATTAGAAGGATCACTTTGCAACACCGTGCAAACTTAGTAGGAATAATTTGCAAGGAAGGGACTAAACGGAATTCTAGTAGGACTAGAATAGGTCCTTTAGGTAGTTGACAAGGATTTGTTGGACTATATAAAGGATGCGCCTTCCTTCCTTCCCACATACTTATGAATCTATTATTCATAACTTGAGTGGGAGAGAACAAAGGAGAGAGAGCAAGCAAAAAGAGGGCCGAACCGACCCCTTGAGCCGCCCCGTCCCCGTCGACCAACATAGGAGGCCGAAACCTCCTCGTTGCCTTCTGTTGTGTGACTTCTTCTTCCGCCGGTCCAAGCTAGCACAAAGGAGAAGGAAGATCTAGATCTCAACTCTAGGCGTGGATCAACCGTAGAGACGTGACACAATTTACGTTACAAGTCATCACAGGAGAAACCCTAAGGTGTGTAACATGATTCTTCCTTTACCACCGTTATGCTTCTCTTCCTGTGATCCTTGGCGGGTATTGAATGGGTAAATTATCTTTTTCCGCTGCGTATCCATGATCAAAACCCTACAGTGGTATCAGAGCCACATGTCGTAGAACATAGGCGTGGTTTATGTGTTACGTTTTGATAGTTTTACACGTTAAATTTATTATTTATCGCGTAAAACAAGACAAATCAAGCATATGATACAATTTGTCAATAATAAAACAAAACAAGACCTAGTTTTTTCATTGGATGCATGAATTAGTGAGTTTGAGAAACTTTAGGATCTTAGATCTAGGGTTTGGGCACCAATTTGGGAACTAGTTTCAAATTTGAAAACTTTTTGGGCTTAGGGAACAAGGAAGGAGTTGTTTTGGAAACAACTAGGAGGTTCGGCCCTAGGGAACGCCCCTCCTCCTTCCTTTCCGCCCAAGCCACCTAGGCCGAGGGTCTAGGCGGTCGGAAAACCCCTCGGGTTGGGCCAACCGGCCAAGGCTCGGCCCGGGATGGCTCCCATAGGGTTCGGCCATTAGATGGTGGGCCCCTTGGACCATTTTAACCGTAGAAATCTAAAATCAATTAAAATTGACCAAACGCATTAAAGTTGGATTTTAACTGTTCATGTGCAAATCGCATGGTGGTTGGATATGGCCTTAGGATGTGGTTTGGTGTGATTGTTTAATTTTGTGGTTTGGTTTATTGCCTGCAAGCTGATCAATTTAATGTAATAATTAATTATGGTTTTATGGCTTGCGAGCTATTTTTTTTCTCAACTTGTGAGATTTATTTTATTTAGTATAGTTGATTAGCTAGTGCTAGATAGAATAGATTGTTAGCCAAGATTGAAGAAAAGAAGCCCAAAGCTAAAGGAAGCCACAAAAGATGGAGCATGGAGCATTGCATATAAATATGAAGGATGGACCAAAAGATGAAGGCGCATAGAGATCTGTTTGCTTTTAGGGTTCATAGATAATTCAATTGGCTTGGAATTATCTTAGTCTAGAAAAGACCATATTCACATCATGTTTTATTTTGTTTTGTGGTTGTTTATTTTATTGTCTTATTATTTTGTGGTTGGTGTATGGTTGATGCATGCAATTAGGATAATAAGATAATTAGACAACCAGGATCTATTATTTGGAGTTGTGCCCAAACTCAAATAGATATATTAGTTGATATGGATCAACAAAACAATTAAAATTTAATTAAAAAATCTCTCAAAATACAAATATTGCGTTTTTGTCTTCTCGTTATTTAAACACTCATCATCATCATGATTTCCCAAGGTCGTACGTGCCAAAGCATGGCGACTTGGTTAATAATGTTGTGGTGCCATGGCACACCTCGTGTGCAGATTGTTTAAGTAAGAGGTTGGACGCAACTAGGTGTTTAACAGGATTAAAACCTAGAGACAATCAATTGGGATTAACCATGAGGATGGATAAATAAGGAGTTATTTGCCCAATTGAACCAAGAATTGCATAAGGGATGCAATTGGAATTGTTCCTACCTAAAGTAGTCGAATTATGGGTGAGTTGCCAAAGCAATCTCATAAGGAGATGAAACATGGATCTTGACCCACTAGAAAATATAAGGCTATTTTCCGCATTAATATCTTGAGGGTCATTAACTCGTAGAAAAATAGTGGGAGCTATATTTGATAAACTAGCCATTATTAACACTTGTGTGCATTCAGTGCTTTTGTATCACTCATAGAGCCCAAAAATGCAAAAGAAGCACTAGAAGATGCAGATTGGATCATTGAAATGCAGAATGAGCTGAATGAGTTTGAAAGGAACAAGGTCTGAAATTTTTTCCCAGACCGAAGGATCAATTAGCGATTAGAACAATATGGGTGTTCAGAAATAAGCTTGATGAGAAAGGTAAGGTTGTGAGAAACAAAAAAAGACTGGTTGCACAGGGATATAATCAAGAGGAAGGTATTTATTATGAGGAAACATTTGCCCCTGTTGCAAGGTTAGAAGCTATTAGAATACTTATTTCATTTGCATCACATAATCACATAAAGCTTTTCCAAATGGATGTCAAATGTTCTTTTCTTAATGGTTATTTACAAGAAGAAGTATTTGTTGCTCAACCGCCAGGTTTTGAAAAGACACTTTTCTTGATTATGTTTACAGACTGGACAAAGCCTTATATGGACTTAAGCAAGCTCCAAGGGCTTGGTATGACAGACTCAAAAAAAATTTGTTGGAAAATAGTTTTAAGAGAGGTCAGGTTGATAAAACTATTTTTATCAAGAGTCAGGAAAAATATATGTTAGTTGTTCAGATATATGTAGATCATATTCTATTTGGTGCTACTAATGATGCTCTTTCAAAAGAGTTTTCAAGTCTAATGTGCAGGGAATTTTAAATGATCTTGATGGGAGAACTGAATTTCTTTCTTGGACTTCATGTACATCAAATGAAGAAAGGAATTGTGCATCAGGGAAAGTACACCCTGAACTTGTTGAAAATGTATAACATGTCACAGTCCAAGGTTGTAAAGACCCATATGAGTTCATCACTGTCTTTAGACAAGGACACAACTGGTAAGGGTGTAAATCAGAAAGAATACAGAGGTATGATTGGTTCACTTCTGTATCTAACTGCTACTAGACCATATATTATGTTTAGTGTGTGCATGTGTGCAAGGTTTCAGGCTGATCCTAAAGAAAGTCATTTAAATGCAGTGAAAAGGATTTTTAGATACTTAAATGGAACCAAAGACTTGGGACTTTGGTATCCAAGAAGGTCTAACTTTTTGTTGA
This sequence comes from Linanthus parryae, assembly GCA_023055425.1. Taxonomy (NCBI): domain Eukaryota; kingdom Viridiplantae; phylum Streptophyta; class Magnoliopsida; order Ericales; family Polemoniaceae; genus Linanthus; species Linanthus parryae. Next base: position 16,486,734 of record JALGPY010000012.1, on the reverse strand, counting down.
GTGGATATTCAGATGCAGACTTTGCAGGATACAAAGTAGAAAAAAAGAGTACTTCAGGATGCTGCCAATTTCTTGGATCATCATTGATAAGTTGGCATTCAAAGAAGCAAAATTAAGTAGCTCTGTCAACTGCAGAAGCTGAATATATTGCAGCTGGAGCTTGTTGTTCACATGTTTTATGGATTGCACAGCTGCTAAGAGATCTTGGATATGACTTAAAAAATGTGCATATCAATTGTGACAATAAAAGTGCCATTTCCATATCTAAGAATCCAGTCCCGCATTCAAGGACAAAGAACATAGATGTGAGACATCATTTTCTTAGAGATCACACAGAAAAATGTGATATTGTTCTATATTTTATTTCTACTTCTAAGTAAATAGCTGATATTTTCACTAAACCGCTGCCAGATGAGAGGTTTGCATCCTAAGGCTTATGAGAATCTCCTCGAGGACGTGTATATGATACAGCCGGAGGGTTTTGAAGATCCAACGCAAGCCAACAAAAGTCTGTAAGCTGCAACGATCCATTGATGGATTGAAGCAAGCTTCTAGGAGTTGGAATCGACGTTTTGATGAAGTAGTCAAAGAGTTTGGCTTCATCGGAAACGAAGATGATTCTTGTGTCTACAAGAAGGTTAGTGGGAGCTCTGTAGCTTTTCTGGCCTTGTATGTGGATGACATACTACTCATTGGAAATGACGTTCCCATGCTGCAATCTGTTTAAGATTGGCTAGGAAAGTGTTTCTCTATGAAAGACTTAGGGGAAGCAGCCGATATACTTGGTATAAAGATCTATAGAGATAGATCTAAGAGACTGCTAGGCCTAAGTCAAAGTACATATATTGACAAAGTGTTGAAGCAATTCAACATGCAAGATTCCAAGAAGGGATTCTTTCCCATGTCACATGGAATTACTCTTTCGAAGAGTGGTTGTCCTTCTAATGAGATTGAGAAGGAACGCATGAGTAGAATTCCCTTTGCCTCGGCCATAGGATCTATCATGTACGCCATGTTATGTACTAGACAAGATGTGTCATATGCCTTGAGTATGACAAGTAGATACCAAACCAATCCAGGTGAGTGTCACTGGATTGCAGTCAAGAACATCCTAAAGTACTTGAGAAGAACTAAGGATGCTTTCTTGATATTTGGCAGCAAGAAAGAGTTACGTGTAAGGGGTTACACGGATGCAAGCTTCCGAACCGACAGAGATGAATTTAGATCACAATCGGGATATGTTTTTTTCCTGAATGGAGCAGCGGTGAGCTGGAAGAGTTCCAAGCAAGAGACGGTAGCTGATTCTACAACAGAGGCTGAGTACATTGCTGCAAATGGCGCAGCAAAGGAAGCTGTTTGGATCAGAAAGTTTGTTTCTAAACTTGGTGTGGTTCCTAGCATTGCGGATCCAGTTGAGTTTACTGTGACAACACTGGGGCGATCGCGCAATCAGAGGAGCCCAGGTTACACCAGAAATCCAAGCACGTGCTCAGGAAGTTCCATCTTATTCGAGATATTATCGATAAAGGAGACGTTCGGATATGCAAGATTCCTACAGATGAGAATATGTCAGATCCACTATATGGAAGCATGACGGACACACTAGGAGCATGGGCATACGAGATGCGTCAGATTGGCTCTAGTGCAAGTGGGAGACTGTTGGAATAGATGACCTAGAGGAAATCCAAATTAGTATGAATTTATTTTGGCTAGATAATTAATTGAATTATTTATTGGATATTTAATATAATGAAGTCCTTGGATTTACAATTGTGTTGTTTATCTTAAATATCCCTAGTTCAGTATAATGATTAATAGGACAATCATCTATAGACTAGTATGGGGTTGGATTGATATAGAGATATCAGGATCCAACACATGGGTGTGCATTAAGGGTAATTGCGCACTAGATTGACCCATCTCCGAGAAGGCTACGTACACGTTATGTTAAGTCACAAGCGCTTCTCGCGGTGCAATGGTATTGTCATCCTTAGACTTGAGGTCACTAGATATTCTAGTTGCGGATTATTGTGATTTTGGTAGCGTCAAACGCTACACCGTAACTGGGTAGCTATAAAGGTGTGTACCAGATACAATAAGAAGCAAGCTTAGAAATCGTAGTGGACGTAGATAGAATTTTTCTCTCCCACATAACGGGAGAAAATATCCTAGGCCACTCGAGGGGTAGTGCTTATAGAATGTCTGGCCAGACTCAAATAAATCAACATAGGATATTGATGTTATTTGCACGAATAAGGCTATTCCCAGGATCGAGAAACTGTGGATTTGATATACGAGTGTGACTTCTATGTCTCGTGTCCAATCCGGATATAGAGACAAAGGGATGTGACAATTACTTGTACAAGGTTTGTCGGATGACTATTCTATTAGTTGGCTAGAATGGATGTTTTGCTAGAAACCGCTCCATATTAGCAGATTGTTGCTACCAACTAGATAGAACCTATGGGGTCACACGCTATATGGAGTTGAACTAGATTTGGGAATTAATTAATATGATTATTAGAATGATCACTTTGCAACACCTTGCAAAATTAGTAGGACTAATTTGCAAGGAAGGGACTAAATTGAATTCTAGTAGGACTAGAATAGGTCCTTTAGGTAGTTGACAAGGATTTGTTGGACTATATAAAGGATGCTCCTTCCTTCCTTCCCACATTTATGAGCCTATTGTTCATAAATTTAGTGGGAGAGAACAAAAAGGAGAGAGAGCAAGCAATCAAGAGGGCCGCCCGACCCCTTGCCGCCTTCCTTCCCACATTTATGAGCCTATTGTTTATAACTTTAGTTGGACCATATATGCATGATTGTTTTTATGATACTTTATAAGTAATACAATAGGCTATAGTGTAGGGATTATGACTGATAGACCACATCAATACTACACCAGGAGAAATCGCCAAGTACCAATGGCAGCACCAAACAACAACAACAACAACAACATGAAGCAGTTCTTTGCGCAATTTGCTCAAATGGCACAGAACGCAAACCAGGGAGAGCAGAATAACGCTAATTGGGCAAAGAAAGTGGCTGACATGAAGCCAGGGAACTTTACAGGCAATGAGGATCCTGTTGAGCTTGAAAACTGGATCGACGAAATGGATAAGGTCCTAGAGATAGTTGAGTGCCCCGAGAACCGCAAGGTCGTTTGCGCGACATTCTACCTGAAGAACGAAGCTAATATATGGTGGAGGAGCACACGTCAGAACTTTTTGGCTCAACCCAATTTCAAGTGGGAGGCTCTTCAAACTGCACTACGCACTCGCTTTTATCCGGACCATGTCCAGGATCAAAAGTACATAGAATTCGTGAATCTGACACAAGGGAACGGTTCCGTGACCGAGTACTCCAAGAAATTCATGGAGCTATCCCGATTTGCAGGTCAGCTGATGCCTGACGAGCCGACTAAGGTAGGAAGTTCATGTCTGGTCTCGAACTTCATCTGCAAAAAGACTTGATGTGCATGACGTACGATACTCTACAGGAAGCTTATGATAGAGTCGCAGTCGTTTGGCGCATTCAAGAGGCACAAGATGAGAAGCGTGGAAAGCGCAAGGTTGAGAGCGATGTGGGCAATGGAAACAATCAGGGTAGGATTAACCAAGGTAGTTAGGACAAGAGGTTTAAGCCCAACCATGGAGGAAGTAACCAGGGTCAGTACCGTTGTAACAAGCAGAATAATGGAGATGATCAAGCTTCTCGCCGTTATATCTGCAAGAAGTGTCAACAGAATCATCCAGGAAAGGACTGTCAAGGAAACCTTGTCACTTGCTACCACTGAGGCAAGAAGGGTCAACGTTCGTTTGAGTGTCGATCCAATCCAAATGGAAATCAACAAGGGAACCAAGGAGGCAATTACCAATGGAATCGACAGTTCAACAACAACAATCAGGGCGGAAACCGGAGCTATGAGAACTACAAAAACTAGGATAATGGAGGCAACAATTATGGCAGGCAGCAGGCGAACAACCAGGGTAATGGAAGGAACAATGTAGTTCAGAATGGGAATAGGAACAACAACGATCCAGCTAATTCCTACAACAACAATGGGACTGGTACGGCAGGAATTACCGCACAGAACATGAATGTTGCAAGGATCTCTTTCATGAGAAGGACGGAAGCGGAAGCAGCAAACGGAGTAGTCACTGGTACATTTCTTGTTCCTGATCAACCAGCATTTACTCTATTCGATTCTGGAGCATCATATTCATTTATTTCATCATCATTTGTGGAAAAATTGAGTCTCAATAAGACATCTAGAATATCCATCCCCGTAGCTACCCCAACCGGTCACGTAACAGTATGTGACGCCATTTTTGAAGGAGTAGAAGTTAAGATTTCGACTAGTACCTTACCAGCCAACCTGATACAGTTTGATCTTGGAGGAATAGATGTTATATTGGGAATGGATTGGCTGGAAAAATATCGAGCAGTTATAGACTGTCACGATCAGAAGATCAGGCTCAAAGTTCCTAAAGGAGAAAAGGTTTCTTACCGTGGTATCACAAAGGAACCATGTATACGACTAGTGTCAGCTTTAACCATAGTCAACCAAGTGAAGAAAGGAAATAGTTCTTATTTATCTTATGTTCAAGACATGTCTAGGAAGGAGAACGTGCTAGAAGAGATACCAATAGTTAGGGACTTTCCCGATGTGTTTCAGGATGATATTCCAGGAATGCCACCTAGAAGGGAGATTGAATTCACTATGGACTTAGAACCTGGAACAGCTCCAATCTCAAAGGCACCATACAGAATGGCACCTGTAGAGTTGAAAGAACTAAAGGATCAGTTGCAAGAATTACTTCAAAAGGGATACATAAGGCCGAGTGTTTCCCCTTGGGGAGCACCGGTATTGTTTTTGAAGAAGAAAGACGGAAGCTTGAGGTTTTGCATTGACTATAGAGAGTTGAATAGAGCAACAATCAAGAACAAGTACCCTTTACCCCGAATAGACGACTTGTTCGATCAGTTGAAAGGGGCGAGTGTTTTCTCAAAGATAGACTTGAGATCAGGGTATCACCAACTTCGGGTAGCCGAGAAGGACATCCCGAAGACAGCCTTTGGAACGAGGTATGGACACTATGAGTTTACTCTTATGCCTTTTGGTCTAACCAATGCACCAGCAGTATCTATGGATCTCATGAATCGTGTTATGAGGACGTCTCTGGATCGTTTCGTGGTCGTCTTTATTGATGACATCCTTGTTTATTCAAAGAGCGAGGAAGAACACGAAGAACATCTCAAAGAAGTGTTAGAGACATTGAGACATGAGAAGTTGTATGCTAAGCTCTCGAAGTGTGAGTTTTGGCTAAAGCATGTTCCATTTTTGGGTCACATAATCTCCAAGGAAGGGATATCCGTAGACCCAGGAAAGGTTTCAGCAGTTAAAGATTGGCCTACTCCAAAGAATGTGTCCGAAGTAAGAAGTTTTCTGGGATTAGCAGGATACTATAGGCATTTCGTGAAAGATTTCTCGAAGATCGCTAGACCGCTGACTAGGCTAACCAAGAAACGGTAAGGTATAAGTGGGGCGAAGATTGTGAAGAAGCATTCCATACATTGAAAGAAAAGTTGACTACAACACCTGTGTTAGCTTTACCCAATGATTCTGGCGAGTTTGATGTTTACAGTGATGCGTCGAAGAAGGGTTTAGGATGCGTGCTTATGCAAGAAAGGAGAGTTATTCCCTATGCTTCAAGACAACTGAAAACTCATGAAGAGAACTATGCTACGCATGACTTAGAGCTTGCAGCTATAGTTTTTGCACTGAAGATATGGAGACATCATTTATATGGATCTGTGTGTAGATTGTATATGGACCACAGCAGTCTCAAGTACATCTTCACGCAAAAAGAGCTAAACAACATGCAAAGACATTGGTTAGAAGTCATAAAGGATTATGATTTGCGTATCCAATACCACGAAAGGAAGCCAAACGTAGTAGCTGATGCCGTAAGCCGAAAATCGAGCCATACTTTGGATACTATGCTAGTTTTGCCAGATCGGCTATGCCGAGAGTTCCGAAAGCTGGGAATTTAAGTAGTGGAACAAGGAGGAGTAAAGAATATCCTTGGGAATATGAAAGTTGTGCCAGATTTCTTAGAAGAAATAAGAAATAACTAACTAGGAGATGTGAAGCTGGAAAGGATAAAGAAGAAGATGGCAGAAGGTCAAGCAAAGGATTTCAAGATCCATGAGGATGGAAGTATCCGCTACAAAGGAAGATGGTGTGTACCACATAAGTCTACGGAAACCAAGGAGAAGTTGATGCGTGAAGCACACAACACACCCTACTCTATACATCCAGGGGGTGAAAAACTCTATAAGGATATAAAGAAGATGTTTTGGTGGCCAAACATGAAAAATGAAGTAGCAGAATTTGTGGCAAAATGTCTGACTTGTCAAAAGGTGAAGTTTGAACATAAAAGAATGGGAGGCTTAGTTCAATCATTAGATGTCCCAGTTTGGAAGTGGGGTTCGATTTAAATGGATTTCGTGACTGCGTTACCGACATCAAAGAATGGACTGAATCAGATTTGGGTCGTTGTTGACAGATTGACCAAGACAGCAAGGTTTATTATGATGAAAGACACATGGAATATGGAACAAATAGCTTATGCGTATATGAAGAACATTGTGAGGTATCATGGAATACCATGCTCTACAGTTTCTGACAGAGATCCCAACTTTCTTTCTCACTTCTGGAAAGCACTCCAAGAGGCATTGGAACTCATTTGAAGTTTAGCACGACATTCCACCCTGCTACAGATGGACAAACCGAGAGGAAAATTCAAACTTGGGAAGATATGTTAAGGTCTTGTGTTATGGATTCTCAAATTTCATGGGTTGACATATTGCCTTTGATAGAATTCTCCTACAACAAGAGTCATCATGCCAGTATTGGAATGGCACCACATGAGGCATTGTATGGAAGGAAGTGTAGAACACCATTGTGTTGGAACAACATAAGTGAGACAATAGTAACTGGTCCACAACTTATCAAAAAAATGACAGATCAAGTGAGACTTATACAGGAGCAAATGAAGGCAGCCCAGGATAGACATAAGTCCTACGCTGATCAGAAAAGGAGACCATTGGAATTTCATGTTGGAGAAAAAGCATTTATTAAAGTTTCGCCTACTAAGGGAGTCATGAGGTTCAATCAGAAAGGGAAGTTGAGCCCAAAATTCATTGGACCATATGACGTCATAGAGAAGATAGGAGAAGTGGCTTATCGATTGGATTTACCATCGAATTTGGGTCGTGTTCACAATGTATTCCACGTATCGCAGCTGAAGAAGTACATGTCTGATGCATCCCATGTTTTAGATCCCGAACCAGTAGAACTGGACCCGTCTTGGAGTTATGAAGAACATCCTTTCAAGATTCTAGACACCAAGACAAGGAACACCCGTAACAAGAGTGCCAAGATTGTTAAGGTCTTATGGACAAATCACCTCACTGAAGAGGCAACTTGAGAAGCGGAGGATGATATGAGGAAGAAGTACCCTCACCTGTTTGACGAGGTACCTTGAGTTCCGAGGACGTCACTCCTCTAAGGGTGAGAGGATGTAATCCTTCGGTGTTTATTAAAGTACTACTTATAGTATTTTGAGTATCATTCATGACCTTAGGTTTGCATTTAGTAGTTGTACCATTGAGGGGAGGTTCATACCTTATTGTGGTTAAGGTTTATTGTAAACTTCAAGGTCGAGTTCTTGTTAAGGAGGGAGGTTTTAGTTTAAACTTCGAAGACGAAGTTCTCTTTAGGAGGGAAGGAAGAAATACCCCGTTTTGTGACTATGGGTATTTTGTGATATTATTATAAGTGTTGGGAAATTTATTTAATTGTAGAGAGTTAATTATAATGGTTACGAGAGTTTGGGGGATCTTTGTGACTTTAATCCAAGGTTTTAGTGTCTTTTACTTGAGTTTGGGGGAGGTAGTTGTATTTTGGCAAAACCAAGGGGGAAAAAGTGTCTTTTGACCTAACTTTTCTTCCTACGTAAAGTTTCCTAATTCAAGAGGGTTTCCTACTTATGAAGTTGATTTTTTTTCCAACTCTCATAAAACCCTCACTCTCCCTATTTTTCTCTATCTCTCACGTCTCTCCCTCTCTAACCCGAACCCTTTCTCTCTCACTCTCTCTCTCGTCTCTCTCCCTTGTGGCCGACGGCAACAACCACCGCCACCGCCGCCGTCTCTCTCTCTTTCCCGTTGAGGTAATATCTCTGTATCTCTCTCTTTCTTTCTTTCTCTCCCTCTCCGTCCGTCTCTCTCTCTTCTTGTCCGGCCTCCATGGCGACGGGTTAGAGCTAGATTTGTTTCTTCTTTTCTTTTCTCTTGTTGATCTCTTGTTCTTATGATCACTTGTTCATGATTCATGTATGTTGCATGTAATCTTTAATTTTCAGTTTGATATTTTTAGGATCATTGTTCATGGATTCGTAGGATCGATAATCAAGTTTTAGGGTTTATCATGTTCATGGGTGATGGGAAAAACCCCAGTTTGGAAGAAAAGTTTGATTAAGCGATTTGGGTGTTTAAATGATCATAGTATGTGGGTAACAATCTTATTTGATGTGGGAATCATGTTATATTAGGTTTAATATGAATATAGGATGAACTAGATGCTTGGGGGAAAAGTTTCATGAAAATTGATAATTCCCGTATGGGTATTTTGAGTGAAATTGGAAACTTGAAACTAGTGTAACTTTTGATTCAAGAATCGAAATTAAGATCCGTTTATTATTTCGAAAGTTTTGAATCCAATGGAACTTTTTTAGAGCCATGATCTGTTTGGGAAACAGGAGTAATGAATTGGTGGATTTATGATAGGTTATGTATGCTTTAGGTTAGAGGATTTTGAAACAAAGTTTTGGGTTTTGTTTTGAAGTATAAATTAACTGGGATGTTAGGTTGGTGTTAGAGACCTAAAACATTTACTATCATATGCATGGAGCTAGTATAGCAAGTGTATTTCTAGAATATTTGTTTGATTAGAATATTGTTACGTGTAGGTGACTAGTTCGTCGACGACGAGTACGTAGAGTACGTTGATTGATTGCTATAGTTGGATTTTGTCAGTATTGGAATGGCACCACATGAGGCGTTGTATGAAAGGAAGTGTAGAAAACCATTGTGTTGGAACAACATAAGTGAGACAATAGTAATTGGTCCACAACTTATCAAAGAAATGACAGATCAAGTGAGACTTATACAATAGCAAATGAAGGCAGCCCATGATAGACAGAAGTCCTACGCTGATAAGAAAAGGAGACCATTGGAATTTCATGTTGGAGAAAAAGCATTTATTAAAGTTTCGCCTACTAAGGGAGTCATGAGGTTCAATCAGAAAGGGAAGTTGAGCCCGAAATTCATTGGACCATATGATGTCATAGAGAAGATAGGAGAAGTGGCTTATCGATTGGATTTACCATCGAATTTGGGTCGTGTTCACAATGTATTCCACGTATCGCAGCTGAAGAAGTACATGTCTGATGCATCCCATGTATTAGATCCCGAACCAGTAGAACTGGACCCGTCTTGGATTTATGAAGAACATCCTTTCAAGATTCTAGACACCAAGACAAGGAACACCCGTAACAAGAGTGCCAAGATTGTAAAGGTCTTATGGACAAATCACCTCACTGAAGAGGCAACTTGGGAAGCGGAGGATGATATGAGGAAGAAGTACCCTCACCTGTTTGACGAGGTACCTTGAGTTCCGAGGACGTCACTCCTCTAAGGGTGAGAGGATGTAATCCTTCGGTTTTTATTAAAGTACTACTTATAGTATTTTGCATATCATTCATGACCTTAGGTTTGCATTTAGTAGTTGTACCATTGAGGGGAGGTTCATACCTTATTGTGGTTAAGGTTTATTTTAAACTTCAAGGACGAGTTCTTGTTAAGGAGGGAGGTTTTAGTTTAAACTTCGAAGACGAAGTTCTCTTTAGGAGGGAAGGATGAAATACCCTGTTTTGTGACTATGGGTATTTTGTGATATTATTATAAGTGTTGAGAAATTTATTTAATTGTAGAGAGTTAATTATAATGGTTCCAAGAGTTTGGGGGATCTTTGTGACTTTAATCCAAGGTTTTAGTGTCTTTTACTTGAGTTTGGGGGAGGTAGTTGTCTTTTGGCAAAACAAAGGGGGAAAAAGTGTCTTTTGACCTAACTTATCTTCCTACGTAAAGTTTCCTAATTCAAGAGGGTTTCCTACTTATGAAGTTGATTTTTTTTCCAACTCTCATAAAACCCTCACTCTCCCTATTACTCTCTATCTCTCACCGCCACCACCGCCGTCTCTCTCTCTTTCCCGTTGAGGTAATCTCTCTGTCTCTCTCTCTTTCTTTCTTTCTCTCTCTCTCCGTCTGTCTCTCTCTCTTCTTGTCCGGTCTCCATGGCGACGGGTTAGAGCTAGTTTTGTTTCTTCTTTTCTTTTCTCTTGTTGATCTCTTGTTCTTATGATCACTTGTTCATGATTCATGTATGTTGCATGTAATCTTTAATTTTCAGTTTGATATTGTTAGGGTCATTGTTCATGGATTCGTAGGATCGATAATCAAGTTTTAGGGTTTATCATGTTCATGGGTGATGGAAAAAACCCTAGTTTGGAAGAGAAGTTTGATTAAGCGATTTGGGTGTTTAAATGATCATAGTATGTGGGTAACAATCTGATTTGATGTTGGAATCATGTTATATTAGGTTTAATATGAATATAGGATGAACTAGATGCTTGGGGGAAAAGTTTCATGAAAATTGATAATTCCCGTATAGGTATTTTGAGTGAAATTTGAAACTTGAAACTAGTGTAACTTTTGATTCAAGAATCGAAATTAAGATCCGTTTATTATTTCGAAAGTTTTGAATCCAATGGAATTTTTTTAGAGCCATGATCTGTTTGGGAAACTGGAGTAATGAATTGGTGGAGTTATGATAGGTTATGTATGCTTTAGGTTAGAGGATTTTGAAGCAAAGTTTTGGGTTTTGTTTTGAAGTATAAATTAACTGGGATGTTAGGTTGGTGTTAGAGACGTAAAACATTGACTATCATATGCATGTAGCTAGTATAGCAAGTGTATTGCTAGAATATTTGTTTGATTAGAATATTGTTACGTGTAGGTGACTAGTTCGTCGACGACGAGTACGTAGAGTACGTTGATTGATTGCTATAGTTGGATTTTGCTTTGAGGTAAGTAAACATGCCAAGCCTAGTGTGCCTATCTCTTTCGTGTCAAATGAATACTTTGATTTGCTACGTCTCAAAATGTGTTTACGTGCTACATGACTTGGAATACATGATTTCTACTTGTTAAATGGTTTTGCTGAAAACATCACCATGATATTAATGCACTATAACGTAAATTGGAAGAAGTTGTGCGGGGCCATTATTATTATTATTATTATTATTGTTATTATTATTATTATTATTATTATTATTATTATTATTATTATTATTATTATTATTATTATTATTATTATTATTATTATTATTATTATTATTATTATTATTATTATTATTATCATCTTTGGGCGGTTTTGGCTGCGGTCCTGTCCTTTTTTGATCCGGTTGCAAGTCCCCGGATAGCAGCATGTACTCACTCCTCTGGCCGACGTAGTCTTTGGGGGGTGTCGACACTTAAGGTCATGGAAGCTGTGGTTTATTTGAGTTCCCCCGTCACAACGAAATAATAATGATGGATTTTGGTTTTTGTTAATGGAAAAGAGTTAATCATGGATTTTGGATTTCCTAATGATTATGGAATTGGTTGGAAATATTATGGAATTGGGAACTCTTATGTTTTATTACAAGAGTCAACTTTATTACCGCTGTGTTTGAGAAAAACTCTTACTTACAAATGAGAAGTTGTTTTATGACTATCCCATCATCGTTTTACATGTTTGGGTGTTTATTTACCAGTATTTCATGCTGATTTTGTACTGTGGTGTTTCTTTTTGATTCCGCACCACAGGTTTAGAGGATGGTTATCTGGCATAAAAGGGGACGCGTATCATCATATGGATCACTAGTAGTTTTATTTGAATTTAAACTCTTTAGTATTTTAAACACTTTAGATTATTTATGCCCGGTTTGAGGCTAGAATGTTTGGATTGTAATAATGGATAGTTTTAATTAATTTTAATTATTATTGTGGATGTTTTTGCTTGGGAACCGTGTTATAAAGTATCCTTGTATCCAGGCTCCTCTCGGGTATGGAGTGATATCCCCGGGTCTCCGACTTGGGCCATTTGGGGGTGTTACATGATGAGCCTGGTGAAGAAGTTGCAAAAGAGGATGATGCACAGGAAGAAGCTGAAGAAGAAAGTGATGAGGAAGATGCTGCAGGACACAAGATAGATGCAGACAAAGCATTGATTCTAGCCTTCCTTGCTTTCTTTCTTTTCAAGAAGCTGAAGAAGAAAGTGATCAGGAAGATGCTGCAGGACACAAGATAGATGCAGACAAAGCCTTGATTCTAGCCTTCCTTGCTTTCTTTCTTTTCCAGAGTCTTTAATCCTCTTTCAAAACCTACTACTTTCAAGTTTTCCAATTTTTCTGTTTTTCAAAACAATTTGATACAACATTTCTTACTCTTTTGATGAAAGTCGAAAAGGGTGAGAAATTTAGGGGGATACTTTAGTTTTTATCTTGTTTGGATGTGTGGCATTAGGTTTGTTAAAGTGCTTAGTATTGTTTGTTTTAAGTTTTGGACTGGTTACTCGGTTTAATTTTGATTCTGTTTGATTTAGTTATCATAAATTTTAGTAATGTTATTTGGTTTTGATCTTTTATAAATGTATCTGCTACGCTACTCATGTCTATCTTTTGCAAAAAAAAATCTTCAAACAGAATAATTTGTTTTGTCTTTCATGAAGGGGAGATTCTAAGTTCACAGTTTGCTCACAGTTGGTTTCAAATGTTCGAAACTTGTTTCAAAGCCTTGAAAACTCTGAATATGAACTGAGCATGAACTTAGGGGAGTTTCTACTCCTATGTCTCTCTTATATTATGAACTTTATCTTTCGATGTTGTATAATGAATGAAAAACTTAGTCTGTGTTATAACTTGCATTGATCTTATTGTTTGCTTAAGTTGTTATGCATGAACTGCTAGCTAACCCTGTGTATGCAGGTTTAGAAAGTTTCCTTATTTGCTGAATTGTATAAGTGACAACTAAAGTCTTATTGTATCATTTAGCTAGAGCAGGAACTAGATAGGTTAGGAAGAATCACATACTGCACAGAGTAAGGCAATTCTCTAGGTCTGATATCTAGGGCTTAGCTTTTGATAAATAAGAAGTTTGTTGAAATTCTCGAGGGATTAGGTCCCTCGGGCAAAGAGTAGGTCATTGAGGACTGAAATCCGTAAAAATCAGTGTGTTCATTGCTTTACATTTCAGTTCATTATTGGTCTCTATAACTACTTCAAAAGAGGTTTTAGTTCAAAGCTTTGAAAGGCTCTTCAAATCCTTGAAACTTATCAGTAACTTCAAACTGTCTGTTTTGAGTTCAAAGCCTTGAAACTGAGTTCAAAGCTTTGAAATACTCATAGTTCTTCACACTTTTTTTTAAAACCACATCTGTGGAAAACGTTGTCATACTCTTTTAACACCCCCCCCCCCCCCCCCGCCCTTCTAGAGTATTTGATCTTTTACTGCATTCCTACATACTGTCTTTCACTGGCTCATCATACAAACAATGAGTGGAACTATTCTCTTTCTTGTGATCAATGAGAGTCAATCAATGATGGTGAATTGTTACAAAGTCACATAAACGGGATGCACCAAAAATAAGTCATGAATCAGTATTCAATGATCAACGCATTTCAATTTTCAATGAAACCATACATTTGAGGACATGGAACATTACACAGTTAATATTATTACACTACAGTAATTTAATGATTGTATAATTGTTCAGTACATCTACAGATTTCATTGATGAATCGGTAAAATATCAATCGAAAGCAGCAAGAAGGAAAAACTACTCAATAAAGCATGATTTACACCTGTCCCTATCTTTATTTGCACAAATATATATTTAACCATAAAAGGAGTTATTAAAACGTTTATAATTTAAATTTAGGCATTGAATTAGTACTTAATGGGTATTATTTGATTTTTATATATTTTCCGGATGCTTTCTTAGTAGGTACATTTCAAAACAATGTGACCAATTAATACAAATTGCCATCAACACGGAGAAGAGAATAGTGAAATGACACGTCAATCCAACATGATTGTCGCCTTCCTTCATATTTAATTGAAGTCGCATATATGAAAATCAAACCACAAAGAAAGTCATATAATCTGAGGTTGCATTACAACAATTTGTATATATATTTAATTATTTTGTTTCTATAATTATGTTAGCAAAGACGCATTAAAAATTCAATGTGAGACTATTCAATGGCGTAAAAAAGGTAAAATATTAAATTTCTAATGACTTACTCCCTCACAGTTTCCTCTATAAGTAATCTCTTTCCTCGAGAGACTCTCATCAACTTGAGCACTATCTCACACAAACAATTGAAAGCATCTTCAAGGACAAGTTTTTCCTCTCGAAATCAAGGCATTCTCTCTCTTTGCTTAAGATTTATATTCTGGCATGACTTTGTCAATATTTTTTATGATTCAACTAAAAATTCTAACTTCAAATAAAGTTCATAAATGTTTTATTCAGATCTAGTATCATGCATTTCATACATTTGAAATGTAAATCCAAATCTACTAGTGTAGTTGTCTGAGACGAAAATTGAATTCAGTAATGTGGATTGGTTTTCTTATTCAAATTATTTGTTTCTATGACAGAAAGCTGATTCAAGTATTCACAACATTCTCATGGAGCGGAAAAATGGCGATTCAAATGGAAAGTATGTTGCGGTAAATGATAAATTTCAACTTTCTGACGCGACAAGAATGTCAAGAAGCACCTCCAGAGTTTGCAACGACTTTAAAGCAACTGAAGAACATGGAGCACTGGTACAGTTCTGCAAAAACTGTGGATTTTATACCAACTTGCACCACAAAGAGGACAATTTACCTCTTTATCGTGATCAAATTATCACAACAAACAATTGTCATGGTAGTAGCAACATAGCATCCCACCCGGGTAAACATATTCCAGCTGAAAATCTTTCAATGGTTGAAAATGAGATTGTTGGGGAGAAAGAAATGAAGAAGAGAAAGTACACAAAATTCACAAAAGAGCAAAAGGAATATATGAGGATGTTTGCAGATCAATGCGGTTGGCTTCTTCCAAGAAACAAAAAGGAAGACACTCTTAAGTTCTGTGAAAATATCGGGATCACTTATAGCAACTTAAAAGTTTGGATTGGTAACAGAAAACGCAAAACCAACCCTGGACAATCTTCGAGACATCATGAAGGCTAAATTTTTCATTATAGTTCGGTATTGGTAGATGTAGTCGAAATGTTCAAGAGTCTCCATTAAGTTGCTTTAATTTTGATATTTGTTCGACATCCTTTTTAATTTTTATCCCTTTTGTCATGAATTTTATTTTATCTGATGTTAAATTTGAATTCAAGTAGTTTTATTTGTGTACCTGAGCCTTTATGTTCATCAAAATCTTGAAGTAATTTATGATGTTAACACCATCTATTATTACCCGCCAATATGTGGAGATTGGAGTACTCATGCTATGAAAGTATTGCACAATCATTAAGTGAACAAGAAAAGAGCAAAGGTATATGTTATTTGAGTGAAACCTACCCCACATAATTTAATGGTGATTTTGTAGAGTGTTTGGATGTCATGGGGTTTGAACATTAGACATATTGGAGAGCATCGGTAAGACAAAATTGTCACTCCTTGACTAACCTTATGGCTATGAAATTCACAAATTTCTCCACTTATAGTGGTGGATTTTGTTTTTTTATTTTGAAATTGTGGGTTGGATTGAGTTATTCCACATGTACTGACATTTTCTATACAGGTAGTTATTTCTCTAGAACATTATGAATTAAATAAATAAAATATCTATTGGAACGAGTTCAACAATTTGGTGAATATAATCCAAAAACATTAAGATTAAGAAATCATAAGATAAGGAATACACATTATTTTGGTGATACAAACTTTATGAAGATACAAGCGTCACCAATCACAATATGTAGTAGTATTCCTTCCAAACAAAACTCACCAGCCAAAAGAATCAATTCAAACTAGTGATTCGGGCATCATCTTATTACCCCTAAGAAATTAATGTCTAATTACAAGGAAAAATGATGTAAAGTACCAGCAAAAAGAATCGAATGACTGCTCTATACACTGGGTTTGAAGCCAAGAACAAACACCTCATCATAGGGAGACTATCTTTAGAGGCCAAACACCTTCACAGTGTGTTTGGATTGGATTTTTTTAATATATTCAAATTTAAAAATTATGATATTTCAATTGACGAGGTTACAAATTATGGAACTTAATATTTTTTGTTTGTGTATGAATATAGTAACATAGCTACATTTATGAAGGTTAAGTAAATTGCAAAATAATTTTATATTTTATTCATTAATTATGTTCACTTGTATTGTTGTCTAGAAATCGTGGATTTTGTGGTACTCATGCTTGTGGAGATGGAGTGGCAACAATGAATCTTAAATTGTTTACCTTTAATGGTGGACAGGTGGTAGTGAAATTATTTTTCCGGTGCTAAAATTAAGGAATGGTTGAAGTTGAAGTACTAAAGTAGTGCAATGGTAGTGACCAAATCTATGGGGGTGTTCAGTCTCGCGTAATGGAGATTATAGTAACTTCCAATATAATTGGTTCACGCAAATGGACTTGATAGAATGTTGGTTTAGCTTTGGTTGAAATGGTGGTCGAAGTGGCAGTGGGAAATGTTTAAACTTGTGGTGGTGATAGTTGAAGATGTGGAACATGTGTTAAATTCCTGGTGGCAGCCGGCGGTGGAAGTAGAGTGGGAATTAATCTGGTGTGTACATGAGAATCTTTTGAGGAAGATTCAAGTGTACACCAAGAGTAGAGAATAGGAACACAAGGAAGTGTAAGGTAGTGAGTAGGGAGAGAGTAAGACAATGATAACTGAAATAGAGAGAGACAGTATTTGGCCAGAGCTTCCGCGTAGTTATCAGGTCAAAAGATTGCAACGAAGGGTTAAAAATCCTATATATAATGGGGAATATGACCGTTTTAGTGGGTTAATGCGCTCATTAATGGCGGCTTAATTACCTCAACCATAACGGCACGTTCGACCGCATATATATGGACCGTTACGCACTTCGTCCGCGTAAACCGGAACCGTTATGAGGTTGACCGGGTTTATGGGACACGTGGCCATAAATCTCTCAAAGAAGTTACCAAGGGTTGCGCGCGGGCTTGGTTGTCGCTTGCGCGCGACAGAACTTACTCTAGCCTCCAAACCACTAAGTCCTTACAAGTCCCCTGTGGAATGATGTGTGAGGGCCCTGTCTCGCAGCCCCCACGTGGATCAGCATAGGTAGTGATCCTGTGTGTGTGGAGCACAGCTAGGTGTGATAGTTTACTGCCACGTGTAAGCTGACCCATGCGGCTAGAACACACTATCTATATTAGCCCCCTTTTTGCGCGTGGAGACACTAATCGGGTAGACTTCAATATGTAAAAACCAGCGCGCACGTTGTACCTACGCACCAATTCAAATGTATGGGAAATCAGCCCCCGTGCGTGTCATTATGACCTAGAATCCCTAGATTCGTTCCTTCTATTCCTCTAGGGTTTTAGCCGTGAAATCAGCATAGGTCTGTGATTGCGCGATTCGGCGGTGACTATTGTGATTCGACCACTGAAAGGACGCGACTCTTCAGTGGATTTGAATAAATACTCATCATCTTCCATTGTTGCAAGCTACTGCTTCTCTCTAGAGTGAATTTTTTCTGAGAACCTCCGAGAGCAACTCCAGATAATCAACCACCAGTTCTTCTTGGCAAGTCGACTCCTTAAAATCGCTTCAAAAACACAAGGTTGGCTCACTCAATTTTGGATTAATGCTTCTCGTATAAGTATCTTTCTCTTAAAATGTTTTGAATCTGTTGAATCTAAAAACCAGAAACACGTGAAACTCACCATTGCTTGTAATTGTGGAAAAGGTTATAAAACCCTAAAAGATCGAAATTTTGAAACGATAGCTTTCTGAAATTCTGAACCCATAACTGGTAATTCCTAAAATCGAAGTTCATATCAGTCAACTTGAAAGCCAGAAACTTGGCATTCTTGACACTGAACCATAAAATTCTTCGAAAACTCGTAAGACTTGCTCTTGAATTTCTGCTTAAAAACTAAAAGTGGATATATTTCTCCCCCCTTTTTCTTGCTTTGTTGTAGAAATGGCTAGGAAAAAGGTAACCAAATCTATGAAGGAGGCTGAGGAAATTCATGATCTTTCCAAAACTTTGTGGAATAAAGCTCCTTATCTGGGTGGTGAAGACTATTACCATGCCAGAACCAAATTAAAGAATCTTCCAGACATTGATATCTCAACCCAGGCCTTCGTGAAAAAGTTGAAAATAATGGATGAGTGGATCGATCGTGTACTGACCTATTATGCTGTCAATCTGACCCAAGCCGGGGTTTATTACGCCATTCGGGCTACGAAAGGTGCTGCTGTAAAACTGGATTATACCATGCTTCTTAATCTCTTTTCCAAGTACTCGCCCGTAACTCATACCTTCCATTTTGCTGAGTTTGAGGCAGCCCCCACCTTGGAGGACGTTCATATGATGTATGAACTTCCTCCCATGGGCAAGGTCGATCCCTTTTCTTCACTAGAAATTGATGAAGAGCTTGCCCTATATGCGCAAATGGTGGAATGCATAGCAGAAGTCAGAAGATTTCTACCCGTTGGACATCTGCGGCAGCCCTTCCAGAATTTCAATTGGTTGATACTTCTGTGAAGAACACTTGGGGAAAATGGGTGCAATACTTTTTCCGTGATTATGCGAATGGCAAGCTCACAAGAGAGATATTGAATAAGGATCCCAAGGCAAAGAATTATGTCAATGGAAAAGGATACAGCTGGACCTTGTGTGGTTTCTTTGCATTTGGCTCTCGCGGTACTTAATCGATGGTCATCCTCATGACGGGGTTTTTTTATCAAGTTCTGCCTATTGCTGTCAAGCTATGTTTAGGAAAGAACGTGGCGCTCGGGCCTCTGGTGTTTGGAACCCTCTATCATCGACTGGACCAACTTGAAGTTGTAGTTGAAGAGTCGCGCGGTCGACTTGATGTGCTGACTTTTGTCAACATTTCCTTCCTCACCATGTTGGTGTCTGAAAGGTGGCCTTCCTATGCTCCCGTCCCTTCAAAACCCAGAGCCTGGAATGTTCCTGGTGCTCAGACTGCGCTTCGGTTTGGGAGGTATTCACGGTCGTATAAAACGAATGAGCCTAAGTGTGCATGGAGTTTAGTCGCAGACGATCGAGCCATGTTTACTGCCAGACCTTATGCCACGCGTATTGCAGACGTGCGATTCTACAAAAATATGTATCCAGGTGTAGGTGGCCCTATCTCTGAGGACAGCCTCATTAAAAGGCCCAGCTATTTCAGGGAATTCGTCTTCTGGTGCTTGAGAGGTTCATTGCCTGCTCTTGCTGAGTATATCACTGAGATATCGCCCAAGTATGAGCGTATCACGGTCGATGTTGACCCCACTCGCGTTTGCCCCTAATTCGGCTACGACGCAGTGGCACCTTCCCTCTGGCCTAATTCAGTGGAAAGAGGTTGCTACAAGAGACTGTTGACATCAAGGTGCAAGTCTTCTTTGCTTAAAAGTCTGCCTTTCAATCAGCCTTCAGGGAAGCGCGAGGGTCGCCCCACCAAAAGTTGGATTTCTTTCTGGAACATCCAGCAGACAAGATTGCCTGCTCCGCTTCTCCGCGCATCAGCAGAGCTCCCTCCATTAGAATGAATTCCTTCCCGTTCTGTCAAATCTGCAGTTTGGCCGCTCTACTTATGGTTTTTATTCCTTGCTTGACAAGCAAAATCACCTATGTGCTGACGTGATCTTTTCTGAGAAGATGACCGCTGTCAGGGGAGGGGTTGGATGCATGATTGAGTATAGTGAATCTTTCGCTAAGGTAAATAACACCTCTTTGTCTTTCATGAAACAATCTCTTTTTGAAGTGCGACGTCTTACGTAAATTTTCCCCTTTTCAGTGCTGCTTGAGGAGATTCGCATCTAGAGACCGCAGTACTTCGCTGGTCAATTCTATCCTTCATGCAAAAACAAGTAAACAGGTCATCCCTTTGACTATGGATATGGATCCCAAAGTGGAGGCTCTTGTGCGCCAGGAGATGGATGTATTCGCTCGCTCCCTAATAAGCGAGATTGCTGAAGTGGACACAAAATTTTCTCCAAAGGCCAAAAGGCAAAATCAAAAGGCAATTGTGATCTCTTTGCCGCCTAGGGAAGCTCCGACTTCACCGTCCATGGAGGCTCCTGCTCCCAAAGGAAAAGAGAAGATTTTATCCTGCGCAGCAAGTCCCGAAATGAACTAGCAGTTGAAGATTTTATCCTGTATGATCAGGAGGAAGAGGAAGATAGAGAAGAGAGAGTAGAAGAGGAAAGAGAAGAGGAAGAACAAGAAGAGGAAGCAAGAGAAGAAAGTTCGGAAGGTAACCAAATGAACTTAATCTTCTTTGAATCAAACTTTTCAATAGTAATGTTAAAACAAATTCCCTCTTCGCAGATGATGATGCTGAGACCATTAGTGACTTTCTGGCCAAGGAACGTTGAAAGACAAAGAGCTCTCGCTCAGATGCGTCTAGTGAACCCATAGACGAGGCCATCGTCGAAGAGTCTAAGAGGATGGCCGCTGAGGAAGAAGAGAGGAGGAGGAAACGCGAGGAAGATGATGTGGAAGCTGTGAAAAGGAGAAGTCTGGAAGGGCAGCATGCTGGTAACATGAGCGTGGCTACCTTAGAACAAGCTCAACATGATTTTGAGGAAATCGCTGGTGATGAAGAAGGTACGATATTTAACCTTGCCGTAACTTACCAAGAGGTAATCTTTGGTGCATTAAAGCACGGTGTGTCTAAACATGACATTCGCCGATGGTTAGTGGGAAAATGTGGCAAACCCTCAGGTAAACATTTGAACCATGTTTATAAATACAGCTAAAGAATCATTCCCTATCATAACGAGCTTTCACGTAACATCATATCACACACACCTTAAGGATATGATAGATGAGGGAACATCTGTGGGATATGGTGTCGCGTCTATATCATATAATGTTGGAGCTGCAATCCAACATGAGTGTGGAGGTGCTCTCTTTTGATCTGAACATAGAACATAACGTAATAAATAGTTCATAACTCCAATTACCTCAATGACTTGTCCAAATTCGTCCTGCAGGTGGTGCTGCTGCGAATGAGCCTGTTGCTGCTTCGAGTGAGCCTACTGCTGCGCGAGGCATGATTTTTGATGCTCCAGCTGTGAGCTTGACCACTGATGAGGCAAGTGTTAGTGCCCCTGCTGTTGATCCTTGTGACCCTCTGTTGTGCCAGGTTCAGCTCATCTCCCCTCCTAGAGGTTATGCTAACAGGCCTGTCTTCTTAAGAAGTGCCATCGTTCCTGCTGCTGAGGTCATTGCTCAGAGTAACTCTGAGGATGTAATAATTCTTGAGCAGAGGAATCAGTCTCCCATGTCTCTTGCTCCAGAGCGAAGTTCGCACATAGAGAAGCCTGTTATGGTTACAGAATATGCAGGGGAGCCCTTGGAAGATGTAATTGAGGTTCCTGAAGATGATGTTCTTGAACCGAGATGCGAGAGGTAGGTGCTGAAGATGAGCATGCGAGTGAGGATGACATGGGCGAAGAGATGGAAACAGAGGGTGCTGGAGCTGAAGTTCACGGAAATGAACAAGTCATCTAAGACCAGGCATCTCATGAGAATGTTGATGCCCCAATGAGAGCTCCTGAGCCACATGAATTTCTTGAAAATGAACAAGTCCCTTTGAAAATAGAAACTGATCAAGTTGGTCTGCATTCATCGCATGTAAATGAGGATGCCTCAGTAGAGACTCTTGAAACAGGTCCTCCTGGAGAGGCTGCAGCTGCTCATAAAAATGGTGTCCCTCTTCCATCAACTGTTACTCCTGTTGCTGAGGTTAGTGGTTCCAATTCTCCACAAATCCCTCCAAGTTCAGCTGCCTCAGTTGGTGTTTCAAGTCCTCCTCAGCAGAACCCTGCCATCCCCTCTGTTGAGATGGAATTCTCCTAAGTTCCTGATGCATAGAGTTTGTGGGGTTCGCAGGCTACAGCGGCAATTGCGCGTGCTGATACTTACATCATCCCAGCTGACTACGATGAGCGCGAAGCTTTATATGATAGTCAAGTAATGCAGCAAGGAAATGCTTCAACAACCCAAGATGTGCGCATTCCCACCTTGCGCCAAGTCATCGAAGGAACAGGTATGTCATACTATGATCATATCTCATACTTACTTTAACTCTTTGTTAATGTTCGTACACCTAAACTCGTCGTTTCTTCAGGCATGAGGCAATCTGATGTGGACTGGCTTATGAAGATGCGCCTGTCGTATCCAGGGTCATTTGCAAGAGATTTGGAGCTTGGTCCCTTCGATAGGAGAATTTACCTGACTGAAGCCATCTGGACTGTGAAGCAGCTATCTGTGACAACTCCAGTTACTATTTCAGCTCAGAACGCGCGAACGTTCTTTGAGGCATGCCAAATGCTTCAAATTAATGCCCAGGGCAAGCTGGATTTTGGGTTTCTTCTTAAGAGGCTCACCAAAATTCTCAACTCCGTTATGCTGAAGTATGGCCACCGCAACCTTGCCCTTTATAAGAGCAAGTTGGAGGCGCAAAAGAAGAAGGCTCAAGAGGCTGCCAAGCTTTTCCACGCGATGAAGGCTAGTTTTGAAAAATTTAAGCAAGACGTTGCCAAGGCGGAGAAGGCTTCGCTATTTTTATCGCCAGAAGATCCATTAGACAAGGATTTGTTTTAAGAGATGTATGTGCTGTAATGCTATTCCGGTTTTCTTTCAATCATTTGAACACAATGTTGGCCTTTTTTTTCTGAATGATCTCCTTCCGCATTCCGATTCTGCAATGATTATCGCATCATGCTTTGCCGTAATTACTTGGTATCGTGTCGTCATAGTATTAAATAAGGCATGCTTCTCATGCAGTGGGCCCTGCCCTCATCATGACCAAGGTTCATTAAATATGGTGTGCTACTGTATCGTCGTAGTCTTTTATAGGGTCATTGATTCTTGCTTGTTTCCGAGCCGTTGCTGACTCGACCGGGAAAGTGAAGAGTCTCCTCTGATTCCTTTATAAACCCCTTTTCTTGCTATTTTTGTTCTTCACCCGAAATCCTGTGATTGACAAAATGTCATCTTCAGTGAGTCCTCACGACTGTTTGTATTGCTCTTTGACCATTTTTGATTCGTATCAGCTCTGGTCTTCCAAGCTTGAATTTGTGCGTTGTGCTATAGAAACGGTTTCTAAAGAATTCACCGAAAAGGCCCCTGATTCGCCTGGTCTTTGCGAAGACCAATTGTGTAAGCTCTTTCGTTGGAACGAAGACATCTTTTCTATCATTATGTTTGCAGGGGTCATCTTTGGTGACTTTCCGGCAAGGCGCAACTTTGTACCAACTATTCTACCAGCAAGTAATGAGCGGTGTGCATATTTGTCGGTTCTCCAGCGGAGAACTATTTTCCACCATTGTTTCAGTCATGGTGAAACAAGTGAGTGTGTTTATTCCTTGTACAAAATCAGCTTCCTACGCCATGAGATGTTCTCCCATTTGTTATTCACATCAGCAGCCTTCAAGGCATGAAGTTCATCTTGCATCTTGCCATGTCAAGGGTACAAGCAAGAGCCCTGTTCTGGTCGAGAACGTCGACGACAGCGTCAAGTTTCGTAGCTTAAGTGTTTTTCTTAGGATCGTTCCTTGGGAACGCTTAGATTTTTTATTGGAAGCTTTTCCTCGTTGTAAGCTTTGCTTTAAGCTGCTATCTAGAAAGATAAATTGTAAGCCGCATTTGACTGTTATGAAAGTATGCTTTTCATTTGCTGTTTTGTCTACTATAATAGACTGTAACTTCACGTACTGACTTGCTATACGACGAAACAAACTCTGCTTCGTTGCTGTCTAGCCAGATATTCTTTGAATGAATTGCTACCTACACAGATAGGATTTGGATCGCATAGGATCATTTTGTTATTGTTGCTATCTAGGCAGATAGGCTTTGGATCAAATGGGATCATGTTTTGTTATTGCTGCTATCTAGGCAGATAGGCTTTGGATCGCATAGGATCATTTTTGTTATTGCTGCTATCTAAACAGATAGGCTTTGGATCTCATAGGATCATGTTTTTGTTACCGCTGCTATCTGAGTAGATAGTCTTTGAATGAATTAGCAGATATAAGTAATATGAACAATTAAGTAAATGGAGCGACAAGACAATAATTTGATATAGTTCTCTCATATGGGAGAGTTATTATTTTTAAAGCATCCTCATATGGGAGGAGCACGAGAACAGATTCCTCATATGGGAGGAAGCAATGCTGAATACATATGAAATGAGGAGTAATAAAACATATGAATTGAAAAGCAAATAGACAAGGCTAAGGATAGCACTTCTTAATCCAGCGCATGTGGATTGGACTCGGAGTTGTTGCAGTCCCATGAAGCCTCTGAATGGTGCAGTAATCACTATCGAACACTTCTTTGACTTCGAACGGTCCTTCCCAGTTAGAAGCGAACTTAGGGTGAGCTGCTTCTCGCATACAGTGATCTGAAGCTCGTAAAACCAGATCCCCAACTGCAAAGTCCCGATGTTGAACAATTTTGTTGTATGCGCGAGCGATCCTTTCTTTGTACCTTGTGTTAGCTCTCTTGGCCTCTTCACACCTTTCATCCAGCAGTATAAGATTGTGGTCACGTTGATTCTCGTACAAATCATGAAAGGCTATCCTTGTAGAGTTAACTTTGATTTCAGTTGGGACAACAGCCTCGGCTCCATAGCATAGAAGGAAAGGGGAGACTCCTGTGGGAGTCCTCGGTGAGGTGCGATATGCCCATAGAGCTAGACTTAGGGAATTTGCCTACTTCTTGTGATCATCTGCGACCATTTTGCTTAGGATCCTTATCAATGTCTTGTTTTTTGCTTCTGTTTGTCCATTACCCTTCGGATAATAGGGCGTGGAACACACCTGCCTTATATTGTACTCTGCGAGCTTCGCAGCCACTTGTCTATTCACGAAAGGAGTGCCCTTGTCAGAGAGAATGGAATTGGGAATCCCAAAGCGGTATATAATATTCTCTTGGATAAAGTTAACAACCGCCAGTGCGTTTGCTGTCTTGAGTGGCACTGCTTCCACCCACTTGGTGAATTGCTCAGTTGCAGTCAGGATGAACTGATTCCCATGTGAGGCTGGTCGAATAGGGCCAATAAAATCCAAATCCAATGTGTGAAATGGCCAAGGCGTTCCCAACACATGCAAGTCTACAGCAGGGGCGAGTACAAGGTTGCCTTTGAACTGGTATTCTTGAGACCTTTTGACCCTTGTGCGACAGGCTGCTTCCATTGTGGGCCAGAAATAACCAACAGTGAGGAGTTGTCTGCATAACTTCGCGCCCCTTTGGTGCTCTACTTGATTAGACAAATCCATTACTTCTTGTGCTTCTTGGCTATACAAACATCTGAGCAGATTCCCTTTGTGACCTCTTCGCCAGAGTATGTTTTCCTTTACAACATATCGGGTTGCCTTTCTCTTGAGTTTTTCAGCTTCTTTTCTCTGAGTTGGTTCAATTCCTTCCGTCAAGTAGTCAAACAACGGCTTCCTCCAATCTGTGTCGTCATCGATTGCAGCAATTTCTAAGGAATCTTTGACCAATGCGCAATTCTCGCAGTTCCCTTGAATAACTGCAGCATATGTTGACATTTCTGGCCAGTGAATCCCATATCTGTGAGCTTTCTTATAGATGGACACTTCATTTTCTTCACCGGAGTGTTGGTGGATTTTCTCTAATAGTGCCTGCCCTTCCTGCCTCGAGACACATCGCATGAGTACTCCTCCTGGTCCCTTAAAGTAGAGGGAGTTATCGTGCACACAATAACCCTTTGTGGATGCCCAATTTTCTTTGCTCGTTCCTTCAGCAATCGCGTGCAGTATAGCCCTTCTCTAATCTCCAGCATCAACAGGCTCCTCCCCGCATAGCTCTTGTGCCAAAGCTGGGGTGGTTCTGACTTCAATCAAAATCCTTGCTGGACATTTGTCGGCACTGATTTTGGATCCCAAGGTGGCTAAAGCATCTGCATGTCGATTATCAGCTCTAGGAGTATGCTCATACTTGACATCATGGAACTGTTGTACCAGCTTCTGAACCATAGTCCAATAAGTTAACAGGTTGATCTCCTTCAAGCCATCCTCGCCTGAGGCCTGTTTAACAATGAGCTTCGAATCTCCCATGACCATCAAGTTGTTTACTTCCAACGTCTAGGCTGCGAGGAGCCCTGCAATTAAAGCCTCATATTCTGCTTCATTGTTAGTGACTGGGAAATCAAACTTTGTTGACATTTGAATGACTTCTCCATCTGGGTTAGTCAAGACAACACCAATTCCTCATCCTTTTCTTGTTGATTACCCATCGAAATGCAACTTCCAATATAGTGCCTCAATCGCATAAATCTCAGGTCCTTCTACATCCTCCTCTACCATTGGCTCATGATTGTTGTCTGGGAAATATGCCAATAAATCTGCCACTGCCTGAGACTTAATTTCCTTTGGTCGAGCGCACGTGATATCATACTGCGAGATATGTACCACTTCGCCAGCCTTCCACGGGGAGAGGAATGACTCAACAAGTACCGGATCGGGTCACTCTTTGTGATCACCACTACTTTGTGAGAAGCGAAATAATTCTTTAACTTTCCTATGACGAAAAATAAAGCAAGGAAATGACGTTCTATGTCAGTGTACCTGGACTCAGCCGCCTGTACCACGCGAGAGATGTAATAGATTGGTCTTTCCTGCCCCTTATGCTCTTGAGCTAGCAGGGCTCCTATAGATTTCCTGGTCGACGTCAGATACAGAAAAAGTGGTGACCCTAGTTGAGGCGCGATCATTACACGTGGTGACGTAAACAATTCCTTCAGCTTCTCGAATGCGGCTTGGTGCTCCTTCTTCCAATTATACAAAGCATTATTCTTGAGAAGATCACCGAAACAGAAGTTCAGCTCTGCAACTGCTGGCACAAATCTTCGCAGATAGGATAGATTTCCCAACAATGTCTTCAAGGTGCTTTGGTTGTTGGGTGCCACCATGCTGGTGATAACTGAATTCTTCGCAGGATCAGGCTCAATTCCATGGCGGTGGATCACACACCCCAAAAAATTCCAGAAGTTACCCCAAAAATGCGCACTTCATTGGATTCATCTTCAGTTGGAAGCTCATACATCTCTCAAACACTTTTCGCAAGTCTCCCAGATTATCTGCTTCTTCTTTGACTTTATAACTAAATCATCAACATATTACACTACTTCCTGATGCATCATATCATGGAAGAGAGCCATCATGGCGCGTTGATAAGTTGCACCCGCATTCTTCAATCCAAAGGGCATAACTGTGTAGTTGAAAACCCCAACTGGCGTGATGAACGTAATTTTCCTCGCACCTTCAGGGTCTATCTTAATTTTATTGGGACAGAAGCGGTTGAGATCTCCGAAATCCACGAGATGCGAAGCTGCCCATTTTTCTTGACAACTGGTACAATGTTGGCCAACCAAGTAGGGTGATGGTTGGGTTCAATGAATTTGGTGCTCAACAGCTTGAATATTTCCTCCTTCATCTTCATGTTGATCTCTGGTCTGAAGCTCCTTGCGCTCTGTTTTACCAGCTTGGACCAGGGGACAACATCCAACCTATGCATTGGCACTCCTGCATCAAGGCCAGGCATTTCATCATACTCTCAGGCGAACACATCTTTGTACTATGTGAGCAGCTTTAGCAAATTTTCCTCTTCTTCGCCCTTGAGATCTGCACTCAAGAACACGGGCCTCTTTTTCGCTTCAGATGGGTTTAGGAATACTTCCTTTAACTCCTGCTTATGTGGCTTAGGTTTGTATTCCATGCATTTCGGCGCTTCTTTCAACTTCTCCTCCGGTAGATCTGGTTTCAGCTTGTCTTCCCCTGGTGCTTGTTCAAGTTGATTGATTTGCCCAGGGATATCCCCATGTTGAGGTGGGGGTACCCCCGCGCGCCTTCATATGCGATAGCATATCTTCCCATTGGAGTAGAAGCTTTCTATCTCTTTCCTTTGCTATCATGCTTCACCACCCTTTTTAGGGTGTACACATTATTCTTCTGGTACGCAATATTTGGCACCTCTTCGCACGCAGGAACCTTTTCCTTGGTATCTTCCCTTGTCACCATCACTCCTGCAGGTGACTGATCCTTGATATCTTCCCAGTTGGGCAGAGGAGTTGGATTAAATGGCCCAGGTGTCTGTTCGTCCGCCATCTCAGTGAACCATACCGCCTCGGTCAGGTGCGCTTCATTTAGGTTAAATGGGTTTGTCGAGGCTGGTATTTCAACTACCCTGCCATTCAAAATGGCCTTCATCACCTGGTGGGCTGTTGAGTGTACTGCATCAAAACGATGGATCCAAGCCCGACCAATGATCATGCGTTATGTAGTGTTCGCATCAATGACATAGAACTTGGCAAAACACTTTATATTTCCTATCTGGAGTCCTAGGCGGATCCAACCCATTGTCATCCTTGAATAACTTCTGAATCCGATCAACGAAGATGGGCGCCTGAAAATTTTCTTCTCAGGAATTCCTGCTAACTTCAGGGTGTTGAGTGAGACTACATTGACGGCTGCTCCCCCATCAACAAATGCCCTTTTGAATTCGACATCGTTAATCACTACCGTGACATACAAGGGCTTCTGATGGCTCCCGTCTGTCTTCTTATCACTTTCAGAGAAGGCCATTATCTTCTCCGTTGAGCGAGAGGCCCTGACAAATCTTTCATTGGAGACAACTATATCCTCCTCAAAGTCTTCTGCCACTCTGAGGATCGACTTTGTCATCTCCTTGTGGCACTTTTCTGAAAAGTTCATTTCGTCAAAGAACCTTCTGAAGCCGTGCGATCCCTTCATCCAGTCGGCGCGCGAGTCCTCCGTGTCCATGCTATAGTCTTCCTCATCATGAACTTCGGCTATAACAGGTAGCCCATCTTCTGCAATCTCTTCGAGGTCCATAATCGCGATCATGGCTACCTCCTTGTCTTTTGGCTCTTGCTCTGCATGGGCTTGGAGGGGATTATTGCGCACATCTTGCCTTTGCTCGCTGATGACAAGCTCCCCTTCCTTCATCTTACTTGAGCTTCTTGCACTCAGTTGTTGGATGCATGAATTTTCCGTGGCATTCACACCACTTTGGGTCCCTTACGTGCTCCCTGGTGGGTGCTCTTTCGAGCTGAGGTAGGACCCCATCTTTACGCCACTGTTTGCAGAGGTCGATCACCTCCTCAAGGGAGCATGGCAATGGCGGGGCATCTGTGGTTGAAACATTGTGCTGTTTGTGCGGTGAAACTGTATTGACTTCAGCCTCGCGCCCCCTCTTATAGTTAAATCTGCCAATCCTGAATGTCGGTCCTCCGGGGGATCGCTCAGGGGCATGCTTCTTCCTTTGCCTCTCAACTATGGTCTCTACATTCTTGGTACACTTGATTAAATTTGAAAAAGTAGGCATTTATAATTTAATCAACATACCCTTATACTCGTCTCTCATTCCTTGGAGACATATCTCGACGAGCCGGCTTTCAACCACCTCATCTCTGCATTCTAGTGAATTCGCCCTAAACTTCTTGATGAATGTGACTTCATCTTCATCACGCTTCTGGTACATGCGCGACAAATAAATCATCCAAACATTCTCTTCAATCTAAAAGAACTTGGCATAGAACTTCTTGACCATGTCCTCCCATGTCTTTATGGAGCCAGCTTCCAGTGTCATGTACCATTTATAAGTGACATTCCCCAAAGACTTGGGAAACTCGCGCATCAGTAGGTTAGAATCAACCTCGTACGGCCCTATCATGTCGATGAAGTTCATGACATGCTCTTGAGCATTCCCATTGACATCATCAAATTTCTCCTACTTAGGGGCTTTGTACCCTGCAGGGTTGGGCATCAAGTAAATTTCGCGCGGAATAGGAGGCGCGTTATCAACCTTCGGGATGATGGTGTCCGTGAAGCATTGATTTTCCAGGAAATTATCCAGGAGCTGCTCCAAGTTCGTCATACTTGTTGGTGCGCTTCCTCCCGTAGCAGGGAGAGGGGTTGCGGCCGGGGTGACACATATGCAAGGCTTGGACTGTGGGTGTAACCAACGTTGTTTACAGCTGCCGGTTGGGAGAGTAGGGGTTGTTGTGGTTGGGTATTAGTGGGAATACCCGGTAGCTGAGAAGCAGGCATAACAAGGGATGGTTGAAAAATTTGTCCTTGGGTAGGAGATGGCTGGACAATCGTCGGTGGGCTTTGCAAGCTGGGATTAGGAAGTGTGGGTGTTACCCCTCCCCCTGGGAGATAGCAGTTCCCAATGCCGGATTCTGAGCAAGAGATCCCTGAATCGACATGATCTGGGCCATCTGTGCAGATTGAGCCTGGAGAGCCTTCGCCTGGTTCTGGAGGGTTGCATTCAACGTCTCTAGGGTTGGAGTACCACCAGCTGCTAAGGCAGTTTTCCTCCCCTGAAGTCGTCTCTGTTGTGGGAGATCGATTGCTGACATCTTCATCGTGAGACATGGCTCTTCTTGATAAGGTCTGTTCACGTGGGGTTCACCAAATGTGTACAGGAGAATCCTTTGAGGAAGATTCAAGTGTACACCAAGAGTAGAGAATAGGAACACAGGGAAGTGTAAGGTAGTGAGTAGGGAGAGAGTAAGACAATGATAACTGAAAGAGAGAGAGATAGTATTTGGCCAGAGCTTCCACGTAGTTATCAGGTCAGAAGATTGCAATGAAGGGTTAACGATCCTATATATATTGGGGAATATGACCGCTGTAGTGGGTTAACGCGCTCATTAATGGCGGCTAAATTACCTCAACCATAACGGGACGTTCGACCACATATATAGGGACCGTTATGCACTTCGTCCGCGTATACCGGAACCGTTATGAGGTTGACCGGGATTATGGGATACGTGGCCATAAATGTCTCAAAGCAGTTACCAAGGGTTGCGCGCGGGCTTAGTTGTCGCTCGCGCGCGACAGAACTTACTCTAGCCTCCAAACCACTAAGTCCCTACAAGTCCCGTGTGGAATGATGTGCGAGGACCCTGTCTCGCAGCCCCCACTTGGATCAGCATAGGTAGTGATCCTGTGTGTGTGGAGGACAGCTAGGTGTGCTAGATGACTGCCACGTTTAATCTGACCCACGCGGCTAGAACACACTATCTACAATTGGCGCTAGTAGGAAATTCGAGAAGTGAATATCATGTTCAGTGACGTTTAGGAAATAATAGTTGAATTGGTGGTAGATCTGATGGTGGAAGTGTTGGGGGTTCAAGATGTTGTGGAAATAGCGGCTAACTTGGTGGTAGAGTTGGTGACTGATGGGGGTCGATTGGTGGTTGTAGGAAAGGAAACTATGAAGTGGTGTCAGTCGAAGGCGAGGGGCGACAAATATTGAATTTCTGGTGGAAGCGGGGGTGACGTAGTGACTGAATTGCTTGAATGCGTTACTACGACTCATTGGTGTAACAAATGTGGTGGTTGTTAGCTGTATGATGTCCCTAAGCACTATTTTGACTACAACCAAATTTTATTTCTAAATCTTGAAGTAAATAAACTTCTACAACAACATATAGAGTTTAAGATGACATCTATGTTGGTGTCATTTAAAATGAGAATGTAGAGACTAAAATTTCCAATTTAAAATGGCGGGAAAATTGCATACAGACAAGCAAATTTTATCCAAACAATACACTTTAAAACTCTCTGATTCTAAACTCCAAGTTCAGTGGAATTCGAAGTATTGATGCTTCTTTCAGACACACCATAAGAGACATCACAAAACACTTAAAAGAGATATTAGGGATCGATCCTTATTGTGCAATCGACACCTGCAATTTTGACGGGTGGACTTGACCCCATTTATTTTGTAGCAAATTCGAGAACACCATGTTTCTTTGAAAAGAGTAATACATAATAGAAACAAAAATTCTAGTTTGACATGCGCACCCAATATATTAGCAAATTTTAGACTCCGTACAACCATTTTTGACGCAACTAGCAACTAAAAAAGATAACTCAAACATGACTCCAAAGATGAACGACTATCAAAATATGAAATTCTAAAATTTTATTGCTAGAGGGTTAAAATTATGTACTGGCCAATGTCCTACAATTGTACTTATTATAGCTAACTCATTAAAGCATTAAAATCACAAAAATGCGAACAAAATATCGTAGTAGTCTATTTTTTTTTTTAAATAATTCAATTTATTGAATTCTAATTGGTGTTCCTACTAAGAGAATAAGAAATCAAGTTTTTTCTTAAAATGAAAAAAAAAATATATTGTTTGAAGACTTAGATGGAGAGTATTAGACGAATTAATATTGTACTTATAACTAAAGTCATGAGTTCTTTTAAAAATAATGTTTCCACTTATTTGATACCACTTGACGCGGTCAAAAGTTGAGAAAGAGAACACAAATGTGGCTATGAAAAGATAAACGAATCAAAAAACAAGAACTCAAAAATTTATTTGTAGATTGGTAAAACTATATAATGGTAAAAAAAACTACAATTATTTTACAAACCCAAAAAGTAAAAATACAAAAATTACCACAAAAGACAAAAATGAGCCAACAAGATATTCTAATAAGACATAAATTCTAAAAATAACCCAACTTATGAAATTGTAATTGGGATTTTCTGTTAAAAGAAATAATCTAAAATGACAAAAGAGTTGATTTGAATAATTAGATTGATGATCTTAGACAAATTAACACTGTGCAAGTGACTGAAGTCATGGAATCATTACAGAACATTGTTGCCACTTAGAATAACGTGTAACTTTATGCAAAACTGAAAGCTTTTGACTGTACCTCAAATTTTGTGCCTCACCTGAAACAGTTTTTCTAGTTTCAATTTACTTTCTGTGAACTTATTCCTACATCAAATAAATTTCATCTCCTCCATGCAAAATCGAGAATGGGACCATCTAATGATTGTCTCCTTCTTCTTCCTTCACAGTAAACTTGATGGTTAAATAAGGAGAAAATAAAAACGAGATGCCGATCCAGATGCAAAGGCGCAGCGGCGAGTAATTCCGAGGATTATGAGAAGGAGGAAGGGAGTCACCAATCTCTATTTCAAAAGTCCATAATCAACCGGCTGATACTTGAGTTTTGGACTAGTCTTGTTGAGAACTTTCATGAGCATGTTCTGAACAAAATTTAAAATAATTCTTTTTTATCATCTCACATATTGAATCTGCAACTAAGATGAAGAGTGACTTCGTGCTCAAGGATTGGATACTTTTAAATATAGAATAACTAAGTATATAGTCGTTCTATGTTGAATATTGTTTATAAATTCAAACTATGCATTAAAGATAATATACCTAGTCGAGTCCAATTTAATTGGTTAGTTCGAGAAACCAATAATACCACTAGGATATACTTATCCAATCATGGCGCCTTATTTCGTCATCTATGCAAGGAAGCAATGACCACACTAGTATGTAGATTTCTAGTTCCTCTGCCCGTATAGCTACGCAGAAAATATTAGCCATGCAGATTAGCTACACAGAAAGTGAGAGATTCTGAGCATATTGAATGTTCATCATGCGTAGCTACACACGATGGGTTGTGTAGCTATGAACCTATACAGAAGCATAATTCTAGGATGTTCATACTGCCTGACTACGCAGGATGGTGTGTGTAGCTATGCATGCTTACGTGGTCGGATTTCAAGGGAGTTACTGGGGGTACTTTTATCATTTTTTGGGACTCTATATAAAGGGGGTTGAAAACGACATATTTCCCAAACAGTTTTTCAGCCTCGAGCTTGCCTCCAAACTTCCGAAAATCCAAAAATCTCTGAATCCCTTCACCACAGAAATTCACAATGAGCAAGTGTCGAGGTCAGAGTAAACCCAAGAGTTTCTTCGGATCTCAGATTTCCGCAATTTTTTCCAGTTTCAGCCAACGACAAAGAAGAGAAAGTTGAATAGGAAGTAAAAGGGAAGACATTGGTCGGAGCAAAAAAATTACTCGGTCGTGTTTTCTGGAAAAAATTCGGTGACCAGTGGGGTCCTTCTTGCCAGAAACTGCAAAACAGGCCCCGTAACCCTAGCTCCGGATACAGTTTTAAACTTCAGTCCCTCTCTTTCATTTCACCTTATCGGCATGTACCCGTAGTCTGGTCAATTTTTCTATTTTTACTTTTCTGCGCAAAATCGATGTGGTAGGTTGAAACCTCTAGTAGATTCTAGATGGTTATTTTCCAAGATAAACGAAATCACGCGCAGATAATTTAGATTTATTTTCTGCAACTTTTCTATCTTTGAAATGGACTTACATGTGAGCCCTATTGTGAGAGAGAACTGTGTACATTATCCATTCGATATTCCGGCCAACCTCATCAACCTGACCAATTTTGATGATTACGGGTTCGCGACAGCTCACGCCCATCATTTTTTCTGACTGCTAAGAAGATGTCACATACTCTGACAAAGGATGTCAAGTTTCCGGTCGATGACAGAATTCCAATAGTACGGGGAATTTTTCCATAAAACGGCAAATTTTCGGACCATCAATCAAGGGTTTTAAATTTAGGGATAGTTCCTCCCTCACCTGGGTTTTGAGTATCCTCATCTATTCTGACCAGGGAGAGTTGGTTGATAATCCAAACCAGGTTTTTTGTCGAGGAGGTATGTCTTAGATACCCCGAACTCCATTCGTAGAATCTTGGGCCTTAGGCGGATGACCGAGGCTAGTGCTTATCCGATTGCTCCAGAGAACTGGTCCGATGATGATGAAATTATGCACACTTTGTATTCAAGGACAGCAGAGGCCCATTGGGACAAACTAAAACTGATTGAACAGAACTGTAACAACAAAAAATGCACACAACTTATCTATCAAAATATGCTAGGTGCTGGGCTACGTGGGTGGTTAACCATATTTTCGGCATTCAACACATGACGTACTTGGAGTATGATGTGGTGCTGATTTTCTTGTGTCTATTGAAAGGGCGCGATTGATATCCTGCTCTCATTTGGGCGTTCATGAGAGAGAGAGCGGTCACCTAGAGTCTGAAGGGTTTTGGGTATTCAGGTCTGATGGCAAAATTGGCAATGGAAAATGGGGTGACTATGACTAACGATGAACTGGACTTACCCGAGCATGTCCTTAGTAAGTAGAACAAGGTTGGCACCTAGTTAACCCATGCCCCATCTTTCCCCGGACCCAGTGACAGGTCATTGAACGAGATGATGAGGGTGAACCCATGGAGGAGGATGATCCCATTCCAGTACCAAGACGGCAGTCCACCCAGGAGAGACATATTAGCAAAGAGGCCCCGGCTCGTCTCAGGTGTACACAGTCTACATTTAGGACATGACCGAGTAGTTGGGCAGTCGATGCTGAGTCTGCCACACCCCACATGACAGCGATGCGATGCTAGTTGATATGACTAGAGGATGGGTTGGATGACCTTAGGGCTGACTGAAAGTCCCGGTGTGAGAAGATCATAATGAAGTTGGGGAAGATTTTAAGGTACATCGACGAGATGCGTAGAATCAACAAAAGAGTAGCTAAGGCTTTTAGGGACTGGAACACCATCATACTTTAGGAACATCATGTAGTGGCTACGAGATCAGGGTTGAACGTTCCACCTCTGATTTTTTATCCACCCACCTATTCTAGTGAATACGCTCCCAGTTGTTCGGCAGAGGATGAGCCAAGTCAGCAAGCCAACCCGTTGTGTATCAGTCTGAAAGCGGTATCGGCACCCGATCACGTTGGTCGAAGAGCTCCTGCTCGCGCCGACCAATCGGTGACCAGATCGGGAGCAGCCCTAGTACTACCGGTAACCTGTCCAAAATCACTGACAATATTTCTAATCCATATTATGCCCCACAATTTTAGCTCCATGAGGGCATGTCACCTCTTAGTATGGGGTGGAATTCGTTTCTGTATCGCCACGTATGCACGTTTTTCAACTTATTTTTTCATTTAATTCATTTTATTAACTGTTCACGTTGTCTTTTATTTCAGTCAACCTACCAACCAGATTATGACCTTTCATTTTAGATAATAATTGAAAACATTAAGAATAAAAAAATCAAAAAATCCTTAAAAATTGAAAAATCATAAAATATGAGAAAGGGTTTGAGATAACCACGAGAAGGCTACATATAAATTATGTTAATGTCACAAGTGCTTCTCGTAGTGATAACGGTGTTTTAATCCTTACACTTGAAGTCACTAGATAATCTAGTTTTGACATATCATGTTTCGATATTATCAAATGTTACACCGTAAATGGGTAACTATAAAGATAGTAATTATACTTGATAGGAAGCAAGCTGAGAGATGGTAGGAATGTAGAGAGGATTTGTCCCTCCTACATAATGGGAGTAAATATTCACAACCACTAGAAGGGTAGTGATTATGGAATGTCTGGCAAGATTCAGATAAATCAATATAGGATATCGATGTTATCTGTATAGACAAGCCTATTCCTAGGATCGAGAAATTATGATTGGATATACGAGTGTGACAATTATGTCTTGTGTCCAATCCGGATATAGAGACAAAAGGGATAGATATAACACGGTAACATGGGCTCTGACTATTTCTGTTAGTTGGGTGGCATAGATGTGTTGCTAGACACCGCTCTAGGTTTGTAATTGAAAGGAGTGTTATCAGGTAGAAATGCAGTACAAATGCTCTAAAAGGGGGGTTGAGTAGATTATGCCAACTTCTTGCCAAACTTGCTAGAATAATAGTTTATGTGAAGTAGTAAAGAAGTTCAAGGCCTTGAAACAAGTTTCAAGCCTTTGAAGAGGAAAACTGATTTGAAGAAAAGAGTTTCAAACCCTTTAAATGAGGCTAGTTTGAAAGCTGTGCAAACCAAAGTAAAAGGGAGAAATATAAATGCAAAAGACACGAGATATATAGAGTTCAGTCCACTTGAACCTACGTCTCTACCTCAGGGATCTTCTCCCTGCAGGATTTTCAACACAATTATTATTAATCAAAAGCTAAGCCCTAGATCTCAAGCACATAGATACGCCTGGCTCTGTTACAGCTTGTGGTTTTCACTAACCTATCTAGTACCTGCTCTAGCTAACAGATTAACTAAGAATTTTTTATTGTTCACCTTGAATAATCCTTGAAAATGAGAGCTAGAAGTAGTATATGAATGATATACAAATTAAGTAAAGAACAGAAGAACACAGGAAGTGGAACTGAAGTGAAAATGCAGTGTTCTTCTGAGAGTTGGATTGAGAGAATGGTCTGCTTATATGATGCTTAGTAATCCTTGAATGTATCTATGTTTTTTCCCGTTGATTTGTGTCTCAAATGCTTTGTATTGAGCTCCATTTATACTGCTCAATTGATCATCAAATCTTCCTAATTTTCAGCAACAAACTAAGCTGTTTATTAGGTAACAACTTTGACTTCTCTAACAATCTTCTCCAACGGATAGTTGATCAAATTTTCAAAGATATTGAGCTGATCTTGTCTTTAAACGAATTTAGAAGCTTTAATGAGTGTTTGATTGATCACAGAATCACAATCTCTCGGCATTTCCTTTCCTGCAAAACTCGGGTTAGGAAACCAACTCTGTAAAATAGGAAATGAAATTTCCCTGCAAATTAGGTCAAATAGATTAATAAGATTAATTCTAAGTTAATCAAATCTTTTTTTTCATCATCAAGTAATAACAGATCAATTATACGGGTGAGAGAATTAGAATAAGATCTGAAGAACTCCCTCTTAGCATATGCATACAGGTCAGACAGTTTCAAGACATTGAATGTTAATTCAAGGCTTTTAATGTTAATTTAAGGCTTTTAAAACAGTTTCATGGACTTGAAATATTTCAATCCTGTGAAACCTGTGAACTTACAATCTCCCCCTTGATGAAAGACAACACTTTCTGTTTGATGCTTAGTTTCTGCAAAAAATACTTATTAGCGTATAACACAAGGAGTCATA
Source organism: Linanthus parryae (assembly GCA_023055425.1). Classification (NCBI taxonomy): domain Eukaryota; kingdom Viridiplantae; phylum Streptophyta; class Magnoliopsida; order Ericales; family Polemoniaceae; genus Linanthus; species Linanthus parryae. Next base: position 16,448,462 of record JALGPY010000012.1, on the reverse strand, counting down.
ACATATCATAACACATAAGTTCCAAAAGAATCCAACTTATTTAGAAATCAACCTAAGAAGAAAAACAAGTAAAGTCTCAGATAATGTTGGATCAAAAAGAATTTTCAGCAACAAAAACAAACCTAAGATTTCTCCCCCTTTTTTTCTTTCATCAAAAAGACTGAGAAAATGTTGGATCAAAGTCTTTGAAAAATATAAATGCAATTTTAAAAGAGTAGGCAAGAAAGAGTAGGAAAAAGTTTATGGGGGTTGGGTCTTCGTCTCCTTCATGTCCTCCTTCCTCGTCCTCACTGTCATCCTCATCTTCATCTTGATCTAGAGCAGCCTCTTCTTCCATACCAGCAGTTTCTTTTTCAACCAAGTCTTGAGCAGTGACAATTTCTGGAATGGTTGGCTTTGGAGATTTCTTCGTTTTCTTGATATCTATAAGCAGTGTGCCTGACTCAGGACTTTCCACTTCATCTCCTTCTTGAACAATATGCTCATCTATCACCTTCTTTCCCTTATCTTTGTCTTTGCAGTCTCTTCCTGGTTTGAGTGTTCACTAGGCAAATCTTTGTCAGAAACATCCTTCTTGAGACCTTCCCCATCTTGAAAGACATCCTCTAGGACATCAAACACATTCATGCTTCTAAAGATGTTCTCAACCATGTATTTTACCTGCTTGAGATCAGTCCCAAACCCATGTTGATTTACTTTGACTTCATACATGTCCAACTTAAACCAACAAGTATCTCAACAACTGAAGGCTGATTAGTAGGCTGTGAGGTCTGGCTTGAAGTAGGAGTGAAGATCTTGGGTTTGATAAACTTCTTTGAACCCAATTCTTCTTATGTCAATTCTGAGTACAACTTCCACGATTTTGCTTTGGTTTTAACCACACCAATCTTCTCAAATGCATTTTCATTATGCAGGCCAAACCCAGTAGTAATAGTCTCTTCACCAGCAGTTGGAATCTCAAGGTTTTGGAAAAATAGGTGAGCAAATTAGCATAGGGTAAGGAATGCTTTCTCTGATTAGTTTGGCTAAACATCATGTGTTCCATTACAAGCTTTGGAAGATCAATGTCATACCCATGCATAACCAGATACGTTATGTATAGCACCCTCTTTGTGATCAACTCCTTGGAATGTTCCCTTGGAAAAATGCATCTCATCAAGATAGTGAATAAGACTTTGGCTTCAACATTTAACACAGAGTGTGTTAACTGTTTGGATGAGGTAGGCGTGTTGGGTAGAAAGAACTCTTCTTTTGCTAACTTTAAAGCTTCAATCTTGGGAGGGTGATTGGTTTTTTCATACCTATTAGGAAAGCCTAGAACATTTTCAAACTCAGCATGATCTAGTTCCATATTGATACCAACAACTCTAGTTTGAATTACTAGATGTGCAGTGTTCTTAAGTTGCTTCATTTTGAGGTAGAAGAATCTGGTAAGTCTTGGATAGGCTAGCTCAGGAGGGTTTAACATGAACCAAAGAGAGCTTTTCCTCAACATAGTGATGCAGTTCAGATTCATTCCATACAACATTGAAACACTGACCAAGCTGTAGAATGCAATAGGGCTGGAAGCAAAACCATATAACCACTGACCTTTGGAAGTGTTTGTGATGAACCAATTTTCATCAGGAGCTGAGCTCTTTGAGTAGATCTACAGAGTTTTTTCAACATTGTCTTTTGGTTCTTTTACTGTCACCTTCCCTTTTTCTTTTTCAGCTTCAGAGTGCTTCTTCTTTTTTCTTCAGCTTCTTGGGACTTGAGATCTGTATTTTTGTTGCTTTTCTGTAGTACATTTCTCTTTCTTCTTCTTTTTATTGCTTGAAGATGGTGTCACATCCTTCTTAGCTTTATTCTTTGGTGGAGGAAGTTCTGCAATTGCTTCTGCACTAGGGGTCTTAGAACTTGAATCCCCACTAATTGTTTGGACCTCTTCTTCAGGGGTCTTTCTTTTCGTCTCTGCACCATACTTTGAACCACCAGCCATCTTGATTCTGTCAGAGGCTCTTCTTGCGATCACTAAGGTTTGGAAAGAAGAATAGAGAGGTAGGAATGTTTTGGAATAGATTCCCTAGAGGCAATCTAATTTTAGTATGAATTGGCTAGAATAATCATTGTATTATTTATGGAGATATTTAATATAATGAAGTCCTTAGATTTACAAATCGTGTTGTTTATCTTAAATATCCCTAGTCAAATATAATTATTAATAGGATGATCATCTATAGACTAGTATGGGGTTGGATTGATATGGAGATATCACTATCCAACACATGGGTATGTATTAGGAGTAATGACATACTGGATTGACCCAAATCCGAGAAGGCTACATACAAGTTATGTAAATTCACAAGCGTTTCTCGCGGTGATAGGATATTATCATCCTTAGACTTGAAGTAACTAGATCATCTATTTGTGGAATATTATGCTTTGACAACGTCAAACGCTACTCCGTAACTGGGTAGTTATAAAAGCGCATGTTGGGCACAATAGGAAGCAAGCTTAGAGATGGTGAGTGATGTAGATAGGATTTGTCCCTCCCACATAACGGGAGCAAATATCCGAGGCCACTCGAGGGATGGCGCCTATGGAATGTCTGGCCAGACTCATATGAATCAATATGGGGATATTGATGTCATATGCATGGATAGGACTATTCCCAGGATCGAGGTACATGGATTGGATATACGAGTGTGACTTTCATGTCTCGTGTCCAATCCGGATAATGAGACAAAGGGATGTGATAATAAGATCACAAGGTTTGTCAAGATGACTATTTCTATTAATTGGGTGGCATGGATGTGTTGCTAGACACCGCTCCATGTTTGTAAATAGTTACTACCAATTAAGTAGAAACCTATGGGGTCACACGCCATATGGATATAATTGGACAAGATACTTAATTAATAGAGATTAATTAAAAGGATCATATTGCAACAAGTTGCTACTTAGTTGGACTAATTAGCAAATAATACTAGTCCATATATGGATATGATTAGTATTGGGCCCTTTATGGAAACAACTAGGAGTAGTTGGACTATATAAAGGAACTCCTTCCTTCCCTCTCAAGAGATGTTATTCATAACACATATTGAGAGGAAAGAAAAGAGATGAGAGCAAGCAAAGGCAAGAGGTGTCCGCCCCTTACCCGCCGCCCCAAACCTGTCGGCCACACAAGGAAGACGAACTCCTCCTTGTGGCTTCGTTGCCTGATGCCGTTTTCTCCTTCCTCCGTTCTAGCTAGCACAAGAAGGTTGGGAGGTCCAATTCTCTATCCTAGGCGTGGATCAACTATAGAGAACGTGACATTATTCGCGTTTGAAGTTATCAAAGGAGAACCCAAAGGTAAACACATATTAATCCTTTACTATCGTTATGTGTTCTTGAATTGTGATCCTTGGAGGTATTTGAACGGAAAAATTATCTTCTTCCGCTGCGATTCCATGTTCAAAACCCTACAGTGGTATCAGAGCCACAGGTCGTAGAGCATAACGTAGTTTATGTGTTACGATTTTGTTGTTTTAACACTTTAAATTCATGTTTATCGCGTAAACCGACAAATTAAGCATATTAGATGAAATTGAATGGAGATTCGATCTAAACAAGATCTAATTGTTCATTGGATGCAACAAATTAGTGAGTTTCTTGGTTTGAAGATTAGGGTTTGGGCACATGTTTGGAAAAAGGGGTTTTTCAACATGGAAACAACTTGGATTGGGCAACAAGGAAGGATTTGTTTTTGGAAACAACTCCTAGAAGGGTTCGGCGCCCCACAGGGGACCTCCCCTGTTCCTTGCCGCCCAAGCAACGCACAGCCTAAGGGCCGGCCGGGCCTAGGCGCGACCGCGGGGACCGGCGGCTTGGGCCAGGCCGGGCCCTAGGGTCGTGTGTGATCCAATAGGGCTTTTGGAAGTTCTTTTTGGATTGTTTTTTACCCTACTTCTTCCAAAACAATTAAAAATTGAACAAGCGCCTTAAAATTGGTTTTAACTGTTTATGTGCTATTCACATGGTGGTTGTATATGGCCCTAGGTTGTGGTTTGCGTGTGAATGTTTATTTTGTGGTTTGTTTTACGGCCTGCGAGCTGATCAATTAATGTAATAGTTAATTAAGGTTTACGGCCTGCGAGTCGTTTATTTCTCAACTTGTGAGAGTATAGAAGTAGCTAGATAAAATAGATTGTTAGCCAAGATTGAAGAAAAGAAGCCCAAAGACATTGGAGCCATGGAGAGGAGCATGGAACATTCCACAAGACTATGAAGGATGGACCAAAAGATGGAGGCGCATAGCAATGTGATGTATTTTAGGGTTCATAGATATTCTCATTGGCTTGGGAATATCTTAGTCTAGAAAGGCCATCTCCACATCACGTTTACTTTGTTGTGGTTGTATATTTTATTTTCTTATTATTTTGTGTTTGTTGTATGGTTGATGCATGCGATTAGGATAATAAGAAATTAGACAACCCGGATCTATGATTTGGAGTTTTTCCCAAAACTCAAATATATAGATCATGTTGATATAGATCAACAATACAAATTAAAATTGAAAGGCAAATCCCTCAATCAAAATATTGTGTTTATGCCTTCTCGTATTTAAAAACTCATCATGATCACTATATCCCATGATTGTGCGTGCCAAAGCATAGCAATATGGTTTATCGTGATTAGATTAGCACGTAAAATTGTGCAATTGTTTAAGTAAGAGGTTGGACACAACTAGGTAGATTTAATAAGATTAAAAGAACCTAGAGGCATACAATTGGGATTATTCATGGGGATGGATAAATAATGGTTATTTGTCCAATTGAACCAAGAGTTACATATGATGTAATTGGAATGGTTCATACCTAAATAACCGATTTCGGGTGACTTGCCAAAGCAAGCTCGGAAGAGGCGAAATATGGATCTTGGCCCACTAGAAAATATAATGATATTTTACGCATTAATATGGAGGGTTATTAATCCGAGAAAAATAGTGGGAGCTATATTTAATAATCTAGCCATTATTGAGTATAGTAAAATCATACTAAAATCTTGTATATTTCTCGTTTTTATAGAATTCCAATGGCAAACAATTCATCGAATTCATCACACTCCCTACGGGCTGTTCTTGAGAAGGACAAGCTTTCTGGACTGGTACAGAAATTTAAGAATTGTTCTTAAACAAAAAAAAGAAACTGTACACAATAGAAGAAGATGTTCCAGAGGGTCCAGAGAACAATACTCCTGCAGCCCTAAAGGCGTATCAGAAACATGTTGGCGATGCTATTAAATTCTCATTGACTTTAGAGCTTGCCAAGCTATTAAATCCACCAAATCAATTGATGAAACAAGTTGATATTTGAGAGTTTTGCTATACTAAATAACTAAGAAAAAAAAATAAAATATCAAGTAGATTGGGGCTAGGGATTATCAGTTTCTCTAGTGACCAATCCTCCTATTATATTCAAGCCCGGTTCTCAAATCGCATGTGTCAATCCACAAGACAAGTATCTCAAGAAGTGAATGCTCATTGCAATCCAACTCGCGACAAGAAAAGTGTGTAAATCCAACACGCTAATCAACCACTAAAGAGATCATTCAAATAAGATTTCCAAATTCCAAGTGTTTCAAGCATCAACCACATGTAAACACGCACTAGTGTTTCCACATGAAAGATCAAGCAACAAATGAGATTTGTAAATTCTCACACAAATCACCTAACTAGTACTCAATTTCACAAAGTTAGGATTGATGAGTTCCTCTCACTCAAATGCAACCTCAAATCAAACAAGTCAAGAGTATTCGCACATCTACCTATTCAATGCATCAAACACTTCAACTAGAGAAATCCAAACATTGCGTTAAGCATTGAAGTGAAACCAATTCAACCCATTCATCCTTGAAGTACAACTTGAATAAATAAGAGGATTAGGACACTAGATAGTCCCAAATCACCCAAGCAAGTTAACTAGCTAAACATGAGAGATTCAAGAAAGCCAAAGAGTAATAGATTTTCATTCATCATGCTTGAATCCAACAATTTTTTTCACCAATTCAACCACAAAACTTGATTCCAATACACCAACTAAGCTAATAATTGATTCAAACTACAAGACTTGACAAGAACTAATTCACTACAAAGACTAGCTACTGCTGTTGCTACTGCTACAGTGCTCAATCACAGCAAGAACAGCAGCACAAACAGAGATTGAACAATCGCAAACACAGCACAAGGAGCAGCGGCAAAACAGCACATAGATGCCCAGAAAAGGTCTCCAATTCGTCCTCCTCTCTCCCTCTCTTCCTCTTTCTATGTTCTAGCTCAAAAACAACCCGGAGGAAGGCGAAATCAGAGAGAGAGAGAGAGAGGAAGAACATAGTACGTCGTTGAGCATTGTGTGGAGCCGAAAAGTGTGGAGAGACATCCTTCTTCTTCATCATCTTCGGCTAAAATAAATGTTTCTTCTAGGTTTCGTGGCCTCCAAGAGTGTATCTCAGCCCTCGAATTGACCCTCAAAGCTTCTCCTTCGTCGATTTCAGCTTGTATTCAATAACCCTAGATATTTGGGGCTTTCCACGTCATTTCTTCTTGGGCGAAATTGATTGGAGTAGGAGATAGAGGATGGGCTAGGGAGGTCATTGGGACCAATTTGGCTTGATTTCAGGGAGATTTGATGGGTTTTGGAGGCCGGTTCGAGCTTGGATGAAGCTTCAATGCAAGCTCCGGTTTCTTCCGTGTTGAGGCGTCGGGGAGAGAGAAACCAGCTATCACTGGTGCTGATTTGTCACAGAAAAATTGCAAGGGAGCCCCTTTTTTTGCTAAGGGCTTCAAAATGGCCCCAACACTTTTAAAATCTTTAGAAAATTTCACTTGCACCCCCAATCCGTTAATAGCTCTACATATCAGCCCTTAGGAACTTTAGAAACTCGCATTTAGCTCCCCGTTCCATTAAAATTACTTCAAATAAGTCCTCCAATGTAACTTTGGTTTTACTCCCTTGACTTCTTAAACTTCACGTTTTGGCCTCTATCTTCAAATATTCTTCCAATTAAGTCCACCAAGCCCCTTCTTCATGTCATTTGGCCCTCCTTGGCTCCCTTAAATCATCTCTGGATTTTTGTGGAATATTTCCTTGAATTCCAAAGCGCAATATTTCCTACAAAATAAGGAAACTTCACACAAACTAAAAGAAACAAGCATAAGACTATAATTTGGGGATATGATGAATAATTTACACTTAGAAGCAAGTTAAGAGGAGTTAAATAACCTACTAAAATCTGAAATTTACAATCCTTAACACACCCCCCCAACTAGAATTTTTCTCGTCCTCGAGCAAAGAGTGCGCTATAAGTATTAAACTAGTTAAGAACCAATCATTAGAGACACACGCTCAACTAGACAAGGCTTGACTCAATTATAAACTAGACTCAAATATTTAAATAAACGCACACACACATTATCTATCCTAAGTGAGAACCCAAAGAAAATAAAATTATAAAGATTACTAGCTAGTTTTAATAATTTTTTTCTGGTGGGGGAAAAAGAAGAATGCACAAATGTTTTCTGAAATAAATTCTCAAAGTCCAAAAAGATTGAGAAAGAAACCTATGGACGTCTAAGCATATACTCACACAAATGTGGGCGGTGTTTGGTAGAAGGTGACTCATGCGCTCCACAAAACTTGTTAATTAAGTCAAATTCGCAAGAAAGTATGCCTTCAAAATAAGGATCGCATGAAACTAGTCATTCTCATACTTATTCAAAAGCACCCATGTAGGATGGACCTCCAAAGCTTTGAACAAAAACAAGTTTTAGAACGGGTGTAACACCCCGTCTTTTTCTTTTTATTATTGACATATTCATCGTAAAATTTAAACAATTATTTTCAAATTATATTGCTGGATGGGGAGGTAGTTGTAATTAGATAATGTTAAATAGTTATGGTTGGAGGGTTATTTATGAAGTTATGGGAACTAGGAGGGGATGTAATTTTATTTACCTATAAAGTTGCCTAGGAAACAAAATTTTGAGTTTCCCCAACTCTCTCTCTCTCTTTCTCCCCGTCACTCTCTTTTCCCCCTCCCTCTATATCTTCTGCTCCCTCTTCTTCGGGAACACCACACCTCCACTCCCAACACCAACACCACCCCCGACGCCATCACCTCCTCCCTCCCCACTCTATGCCCCTATGTCTCCCTTTCTCTCTGCCGGCCACAGCAAGCAGCATAACAGCAGTGGCAAAAGTTGCGGTGAGGTGGCCACCGCCGCCGGCGATTCCCCGACGAGAAACTCACCGGGAGCCACCACCTACACCTTCCTGTTTCTCTCTTCTCTCGATACCCCTCTCTGTCTTGACCTCAAAAGAAGAAGAAGAAGAAGGAGAGAAACAACAACAACATCAGCAGAGCTGCAACAGCAGAAGCAACCAACCGGAGACCACCATGGATTCTGGCGGGAAGCTCGCCCGAGTTTAAAAAACGACAGCAATCCTTCGAAACGTGCTCCAATCACCTCTAGAGGGTCCGAACAAGCTCCAGGAGGTCCTAGCCGCAGCCAAGAATAGCCGAAGAAGCCCCGGCGAAGCTCCACCTCCGGCGACATCAACGGCGATCTTGACCCATCCTATTTCTTCACCATTTCTCGCGATTCTTTGACTGGGTATGCTCTAATTCTTCCCTAAATCATTATTTGCAATCAAAATCGAGTATTGAGGCCTTAAATACATGTTTTTATTAGTTAGTTTGAATGTTCTTGGTTGGGGGGTTAAATTGTCTTTTTCAAAAAGTTTTGGGGGGTTATTGTGTCGTTTCAGAAACCTATGGGGAAGGCAGTTGTAATTTCCAAAACTTTTGGGGTACTAAGAGTAGTTTTTAATTTCAGATTCATTTATAAAATTAGTTTTTCTTTAATTTTTTTAGATAATTATTTATAAATTAATAACTATATTTTTGGGGGTAAATATTAATGAAGAAAATATATTTTTGGGTTCGTATATATGTTAAAATTAATATTTTCTTGAGAGCTAGGAAAATATATTAGAATAGTTTGTCTAATTAAATTGGTTGAGAGTATATTAAGTTAGATTCTTCGATTTGTAGGTGACGGCTTCGTAGACGAGACGACTTCTAAGACGTGCTTGGATTTCGGTAAGTTAATATGCCTAGCCTCGTGTGCCTTTCTTTCATTTCGCGTATCGCATGTGTTATTTGTGAACTACTACCGTATATGTTTTATTTGAGTTATGTACTTGTTTTTTAAATACTCTACTTGAAGTATCGTTTGAAATTGGTATCCAAATTTAAATAAGAATTCGAAAGACGAACATCTAAATTCTATCTATATTATAAATTAGGACGGTTGAATTTAAAATGTCTTTTAGACCGTTAGATTGAATTAACCTCAGCTCTTAGATCTCACCTACCACCCACTTAACTACCCACTACTCAACTACACACTTAACTACCCACTCCTTTTATCATGATTATAAAAAAGACTTAATTTGTTCCTGATTATTTAATACAATTATTTATGTTGTCTTTATTTTCTGCTCATTTTTGTAGATGAATATACTCATTTTATTTATGACATTACAATAGGTGAAACGTGTTTTTGGGGTAGTGCCCTCGGGCACGGGCAATCCCCTAGTTGTGAAATAGCTTGAAATATAACTTTTAAATGTGATTTCCCAAGACGGACCACGTCATTTGGGTTGGAAGTACGAAATTTGAAATCATTACCACAATTACCAAAGAGTAGCACACCGCTCACTTTTTGGTCAAATCAGAATATCTCTCTCAATCATACATCTTTATTATGTTAATTGCCACACCGGCTTTAGTTTGGAGCTCCTCAATTTGACATCTTGAAAGAAAAGCCGTAATTATGTAAAGTGGAAACTATTGTGCGTGGGTTGGTTCCATATCCCTGATACGATACATTTCCGACATATTGTGGTTGGTTACTGTTATGAGATTATGAGGGCCTGAACTCCTTTTGATTATGTTACAGTAATGAGGCACTATGATGCGAACCTCCTGTGATTGAGTTATGGTTATGGTAGTGCTTTTGCACATTATGAGAAAGCGGTTGTGGATTGGATATGGTCACGCCCCGTGTCAACTAGTTAATAAAATGAATTTCTGGACTCGATTCATATCGATGAGAATGTTATTATCTTGAGATTTAAAATGATACTGTGAAATGCTATTAAAAGTGATTTCCCGAGATGGTCCACTTCTTTGAGTCGGAATATGAAATTTGGAATCGTCACGAAGTTTGACACATCAAATCTACTAGAATGTTATCCCACAAGTATCCAGTATTCATTATTTATCAGCGAATATGTTATTCATGTCATATGTCTCACCATCTGTTTACGTGCTACGGGTGTTAGCTTACACAGCCGTTTGCTGATCATTTTCTATAAATACTGCGTCGGGTTTGCTATTTCAAAACCGCAGGTTGTCTATCGAGGTGGGGGAACGTTCACGACACTTCGGACAGGAAGACTTGTTAGTTGGAACCTCACACAGTATACTATGTCACTGAAAAGTGTATTCATTAATTTTAAAATTTTATCACGCTTTGTATTGGAATTGTGTAATAAGATATGTTTTGAATTATTACCGATGGTTGTACTAGCTGTGAACCGACGATCCTTATCCGTTCTCAATGAGGCTCATCACCTCGGGCGGAGACATCTATTTCCAAACGTGCGATTCGGGTGACCATGCAATTTGGAGGGTGTTGCACCTGGTATCAGAGCCGACGGTTCTAAGTTAGTACGACCTTCCGATTTGAACTAAAATAATATTTTTCGAAATTAAATTGAATATAGGAGAACTAAAACCGGTAATAAAAGTGAAACAAGTCGGGGTTTGCGGGATAGCTTAAGTCTTTAAATGCCAGGTTCGTTGAAGTTGCTATTTGCTACTGTTATGTGATTACATGTGTTGTTATGATCATTGCTATTTAGTTTTATCTGTCGAGACGCGATGACTTTAGAACCTTTCTAAGACCTATCCGTTCTAGCTTTGAGGACGAAGATCTCTTTAAGGGGGGAAGGATGTAACACCCCGTCTTTTTCTAGTTATTATTGACGTATACTTCGTAAAATTTAAACAGTTATTTTCAAATTACATTGCTGGTAGGGGAGGTAGTTGTATAATGTTAAATAGTTATGGCTGGGGGGTTATTTACGAAGTTATGGGAACTAGGAGGGGATCTAATTGTATTTACCTAGAAAGTTACCTAGAAAACCAAATTTTTGATTTTCCCCAACTCTCTCTCTCTCTTTCTCTCTCTCTCTCTCTCTCTCTCTCTCTCTCTCTCTCTCTCTCTCTCTCTCTCTCTCTCTCTCTCTCTCTCTCTCTCTCTCTCTCTCTCCCCCCGTCATTCTCTCTTCCCCCTCCCTCTATATCTTCTGCTCCCTCTTCTTCATCAACACCACACCACCACTCCCAACACCAACACCACCCCCCCCCCCCCGACGCCGTCACCTCCTACCTCCCCACTCTCTGCCCCTATGTCTCTCTTTCTCTCTGCCGGCCACAACAAGCAGCAACAACAACAGCGGCAAAAGTTTCGGTGAGGCAGCCGCCACCGTCGACGTTTCCCCGACGAGAAACCCATCGAGAGCCACCACCTCCACCTTTCTTTTTATCTCTTCTCTCGATCCCCCTCTTTGTCTTGACCTCAAAATAAGAAGAAGGATATGAAAAAACAACAGCAGCAGGAGCGCTGCAACAGCAGAAGCAACCCACTGGAGACCACCATGGATTCCAGCGGGAAGCTCAACGGAGTTCAACAAACGACACCCATCCTTCGAAACGTGCTCCAATCACCTCCATAGGGTCCGACCAAGCTCGAGGAGATCCCAACCGCACCCAAGAACAGCCGGAGAAGCCCCGGCGAAGCTCCACCTCTGGCGACATCGAATGCGATCTTGACCCGTCCTATTTCTTCACCGTTTCTCGCGATTCTTTGACTTGGTATGCTCTAACTCTTTCCCTAAATCATTTTTTGCAATCAAAATCGAGTATTGAGGCCTTAAATCCATTTTTATATTAGTTAGTTTGAATTTTCTTGGTTGGGGGATTAAATTGTCTTTTTCTGAAAGTTTTTGGGGGGTTATTGTGTCGTTTCAGAAGCCTATAGGGGAGGCACTTGTTATTTCAAAAACTTTTGGGATACTAAGAGTAGTTTTTAATTTCAGATTCATTTATAAATTTAGTTTTTCTTTAATTTTGTCTACTCATCTGTTTACGTGCTATGGGTGTTAGATTACTCAGCCGTTTGCTGATCATTTTCTGTAAAAACTGCTTCAGCGTTTGCCATTTCAAAACCGCGGGTTGGATATCGAGGTGGGGGAACATTCACGACACTTCGGACATGAAGGCTTGTTAGTTGGAACCTCACATAGTATACTATCTCATTGAAAAGTGTATTCATTAGTTTTAAAATTTTAACACGCTTTGTATTGGAATTGTGTAATAAGATATGTTTTGAATTATTATCGATGGTTGTACTAGCTGTACCGACGATCCTTATCCGTTCCCAATGAGGCTCATCACCTCGGGCGGAGACATCTCTTTCAAAACGTGTGGTCCGGCCGACCGTACGATTTGGGAGGGTGTTGCAACGGGGATGTGGTTGTGGGCTTGCATGATCCTTTTGTGGATTTTTGGTGAGGTGGTGCAATTCTTTCCTCACTATTTTGGAGGTTTTAGCATTAAACATTTTTTTCCACATTTGTCCACCTCTAATCCAAGGTTCTCCAAGACCCAAAACAAAATAGAGGAATATACAAGCGAGTGGGATTTTTAAGCTAAACCAAGGGGTCTATCTAGGTGGTGGCATGACCTTAATCCCCGAACACCCCTCTATTTCTTAGGCATCGCATAAGGTGTCATGGTCACCACCTACCCAATGGGGTACAAGCTTCCACAGCCAAAAACAATTAGATTTAAATCCTTTTTGTAGAGTTCAAATAGCTTTAGAGTATAGTCCCTTTTTCAAAAGTAGTAAGACGTCAAAGTTTATGTGATCAACTTAGTTTGAAGGACTTAAACATGAAACATAAATTTAGTGTCGCTTTGTGACAACCCATGATATCGCGGAATGTGGGATATTGGTGTAGTTGTATTGAGTATAAGCAAAGAATTCCTTAATAAAATACAATTAAAAAGAACATGGACCAAGATATTTCATTATTTGAAAACATATAGCTTCCTAAAATTTCCCCTTTTCACTTTTTCACATTTTTTTTCTTCATTTTTTTCATTTTTTAGTTTTTTTTTCTCAAATAAGTGACTCAACTAAACTTCCTAAGAGTCAATAAAGCTATCAAAGAAGAAAATAAAATATAGGCTCAAGATGAAAGGCTAAAATAAATAAAAAATACCAATGAAAGAAAAAAATCCATGGTTTGACACGGGAAAGAGTGATGCTTCTCATGAAAGGTTTACACATTTTTTCCAAAATTTTCAAATTTCAATTTTTATTTTATTTATTTTTTATTATTTTTAGATTTTCACTTTTTTCATTTTTTTCATGTAAATTACTAATGAAAGAATAATCATGCAAGTAACCATTTAACCAAGAAATAAGTCTACTCCACTCCCAAACTAAATGTCACATTGTCCTCAATGTGTCAAAACAATGGAAGAGCATACAAGTTCATACAAGAGATGAGGGATAGATGGATCTCATTTTCGCGTCTTTGGTCATCAAGCACAAGTCCTCCTCCAAGAGGAACCTACAAAATGGTAATAGAAAGAGGAATAAAAATGTAATATATAGAGATAAACTAATTTATTTATTTACAACTATGGAGGTGGAACAAATAAATGATGCTATCCCACCCCCAATCCTGTAAATTTCTTTCCATGCCATGCCCCTACTTCATTCTTAGAAAAGTACTTCTCCCTTAAAAAGTTTGATTCATCAATTAGAATAGAAAGGAGAAGTAGAGGCAAGACACAAAAGATGAATAAGAGATGCAAGAAAAATCTAACAATTAAGCTTAGAAAGTGGTTATGTCATGCATCATCTTAAGAAAAGGGTTTGAAATCCTCAAATGACATGAATCATAGAATGATTCTTCAAAAGTTGCCAATTTTTCACTAGAAATCAACACTTGAGAGATGCTGGCAACTTGTGAGTCCTCAATCTCATCATTTTCATACATAACACATGGATTTAGGGATGTGGCTTCACAAGTGGGAGTTAAAATAATTTGAGAACTTGTAGCCACATCCAAACCTTTAAGCACATCTTCTACAATGACAGAATTCGAGGGAGCATTCAAGCAAAATTCAATTTCGTCACAAATACGGGAATAGCTCCTCGGATCTTCATTAGGCATCTCAACACTAACCGGAGTACCTCCCAATAAAATTTCGATTCCGTCACAATCATGATCATAGGAAATTCGGTAAGTATTATGCTCTTCTAGAGCACAAGACTGGACTACATTTTTTTCACTAGTGGTAGCATCAAATTTGACCTCTAACTCATCACAAGAGTGGTTTCCATTTTGTGACTCCTCCTCGCATGTGTCACTATGTGATTCATCCAAAATGGCTTCACTCATGTCATGGGTTGAAGAGTCATCATCAAACATATCAATCTCACTACCAATATAACTATCACATGCTTCTTTAGAATGTGCAAATAAGAAATGAATACAATCACCTATCCTAGTAGCAACAACTCCATCATCAAACACATCATCCAAAAATTGATCTTGAGTAAGCTCATGATGTGTGTGAATGGGAAGTTGAGACTCGTGTGATGATGAGTCTTGTGAAGAGTAAGTACTATATTCAAGAGAATCATCATGCGATTGTGAATATGAGGAAGTCACTCTATCCTCCAAATGAGAAAATGATTCTACTAATTCTCTTTGTGATTCTCTTAGTGATTCCACAATGTCATTATTATTTTGGATAAACTTTTGAATTTTCTCATATAGAGAATCACTTATAGGCATAGTTAGCTCATCATTCAAAAGTGATTCCCTCTCAAAATGATTAACTCCTCTTGATTCACACATCATATCATTATATTGATAAGTGCAAGAATCATGAGAGTTCAAAAATATGTAAGTGTTTGAGGAAGGTGATTGTGCACAAGAAGCATGAGATGTGTAATCTAGTGTCCTACTATCATGCCAAGAATAATCATTCTTACGAAAATAATCACCATGTTTGTAAGCACGCTCACGTTTGGAACGCATTCATTCATTAGAATGATTTTCATGTCTAGTAAATGCATGGTAATAAGGATATGAAGGAATGTTAGGCCTCTCACCAAGTTCAAAATGTCCATGAGACATATTTTCAAGCAAGTAAATGAGAGGTCTTTACCCACCACAAACAACTAGAGAAGATGTCAAAAGAATACTACTAACTAACTAAGAAAGCAAATCATATCTAAAGCCTAGCCTCTCCCCAGCAACGGCGCCAAAAACTTGTTCGACAAAAATAATCCCAAGTACAGGATATCGTCTCAAGTAATAATATCAGGTAAGTCCGGAGTCGAATCCAAGAGGAGAGGAGGGTTAGACAATGACTTGCAAAACTAAAATAGGGAGTAAAATAGTGTGTAAATCCAACACGCTAATCAAGCACTAAAGAGATCATTCAAATAAGATTTCCAAATTCCAATTGTTTCAAGCATCAACCATATGTAAACACACACAGATGTTTCCACATGAAATATCAAGCAACAAATGAGATTTGTAAATTTTCACACAAATCCCCTAACTAGTACTCAATTTATCTAAGTTAGGATTGATGAGTTCCTCTCACTCAAGTGCAACCTCAAATCAAACAAGTCAAGAGTATTCGCACATCTACCTATTCAATGCATCAAACACTTCAACTAGATAAATCCAAACATTTCATTAAGCATTCAAGTGAACCCAATTCAACACATTAATCATTGAAGTCCAACTTGAATCAATAAGAGGATTAGGGCACTAGATAGTCCCAAATCACCCAATCAAGTTAACTAGCTAAACATGAGAGATTTAAGAAAACTAAAGAGTAATAGATTTTCATTCATCATGCTTGAATCCAACAATTGCTTTCACCAATTCAACCTCAAAACTTGATTCAAATACCTCATAACTTGATTCAAATACACCAACTAAGCTACTATTTGATTCAAACAAAAAAAATTAATACGAAATAATTCACTAAAAAGGCTAGCTACTGCTGCTACTGCTAGAGTGGTCAATCATAGCAAGAACAACAGCACAAATAGAGACTGAACAACTGCAAAATGTAGCACAAGGAGCAGCGGCAAAAACAGCACATAGATGCCCAGAAAAGGTCTCCAATTCTTCCTCCTCTATCCCTCTCTTCCTCTTTCTATGTTCTAGCTCAAGAACAACCCAAAGGAGGGCGAAATCAGAGAGAGAGAGAGAGGAAGAGTAGAGTACGTCGTTGAGCACTGTGTGGATCCGAAAAGTGTGGAAAGAGAGCCTTTTTCTTCATCATCTTGGGCTTAAAAATGTTTCTTATAAGTTTTGTGGCCTCCAAGAGTGTATCTCAGCCCTCGAATTGACCCTCAAAGCTTCTCCTTCGTCGATTTCAACTTGTCAAATATTTGGGGCTTTTCTCGTCATTTCTTCTTGGGCCGAATTGATTGGAGTAGGAGATAGAGGATGGGTTAGGGAGTTGATTGAAACCTATTTGGCTTGATTTTGTGGAGATTTGAGGGGTTTTGGAGGCCGGTTCGAGCTTGAATGAAGCATCAATGGAAGCTCTGTTTCTTTCGTGTTGAGGCTTTGGGGAGAGAGAAACAAGCTCTCGCAAGTGCTGAGTTGTCGCTGAAAAATTGCAAGGCAGCCCATCTGTTTTGATGGGGGCTTCAAAATGGCCCAAGCACCTTTTAAAACCTTTAGAAAATTTCCCTTGCACCCCCAATCCGTTAATAGCTCTACATATCAGCCCTTACAAACTTTAATAACTTGCATTTAGCTCCCCGTTCCGTTAAAATGACTTCAAATAAGCCCTCGAATGTAACTTTGACTTTACAAATTGGTCCCTTGACTTCTTAAACTTCACTTTTGGCCTCTATCTTCAAATGTTCTTCCAATTAAGTCATCAAAGCCCCTTCTTAATGTCTTTTGGCCTTCCTAAGCTCCCTTTAATCGCCTCTTGAGTTTTTTGGATCATTGCCTTGAGTTCCAAAGCGCAATATTTCCTACAAAATAAGAAAACTCCCCACAAACTAAAAGAAAGAAGCATAAGTCTAGAATTTGGGGATATAATGAATAAATTACACTTAGAAGCAAGTTAAGAGGAGTTCAGTAACCCACTAAAATGTGCAATTTACAATCCTTAACAGTTGGATTGAGAGAATGATATACTTCTATGATGCTTAGTAATCCTTGAATGTATCTCTGTTTTTGCCCGTTGAGTTGTGTCTCAAATTCTTTGTATTGAGCTCCATATATACTGCTCAATTGATCAGCAAATCTTCCTTATTTTCAGCAACAAACTTCCCTGTTTATTAGGTAACAACTTTGACTTCTCTAACAGTATTCTCCAACGGATAGTTGATCATAATCTTCAAAGATATTGAGCTGGTCTTGTCTTTAAACGAATTGAGAAGCTGTCATGAGTGTTTGATTGATCACAGAATCACAATCTCTCAGCATTTCCTTTCCTTCAAAACTCGGGTTAGGAAACCAACTCTGTAAAATAGGAAATGAAATTTCCCTGCAAATTAAGTCAAACAGATTAATCAAATGAAGTCTAAGTGAATCAAAACTTTTGTTTTTCATCATCAAGTAATAACATATCTATTATGGGGGTGAGAGAATTAGAATAAGATCAGAAGAACTCCCCCTCAGCATTTGCATACAAGTCAGATAATTTCAAGACTTTGAATGTTGATTCAAGGGTTTGAATGTAAATTCAAGGCTTTGAAAAAAATTTCAAGGCTATTTCAATCCTGTGAAACCTGTGAACTTAGAGTGATTGTTACCACCAACTAAGTAGAAACCTACGGGGTCACTCACCTTATGGATTAAACTGGATCTAGATATTAATTAGTTGGACTAATTAATCAAAAGGATCAAAACGCAATCACAGTAAATGTTAGTAGGACTAATTTGTAAGGTGGACTAATCCGTGTATGGACCGGATTAGTATTGGGAAAATATGTAGTTAATAAGGAGTTATTAAATATATAAGGGGAGTCCTAGCTTATTATTTCACACAAGAGTAATTATTGAGTGAAATAACAAAGCAAGGAGAAAGAGGCCAAAGAGTTGGCCGCCGCCCCTACTATGAACATAGTCGGTACAACCAAAAGGCTTGAAGTAAGAAATGTTTGTCTTTCTTCCTTTGAACATCTCATAAGGAGTCTTCTTCAATATAGGTCTGATCAAGCACCTGTTGAGAATATAATTTGCAGTATTCACAGCTTCTGCCCAATAGTATTTTGGCAGTTTGTTTTTCAGAAGCATTGTCATTGTCATGTCTTCAAGAGTCATGTTCTTTCTTTCAACAACTCCGTTCTGTTGAGGAGTTCTAGGAGCTGAAAAGTTGTGAGAGATGCCATGCTTAGAACAAAATGAATCAAACTCGAGTTGATCAAACTCTCTACCATGGCCACTTATAATTGAAGCAATGTGTAGGTTTTTCATGGTTTGAAGTTCTCTAGAAAGCTTTGAAAATTCAGAGAGGGCTTCTGATTTTTCTCTAAGAAACATAACACAAGTAAATCTAGACAAATCATCTACATTAACAAGCATGTACTTCTTACCTTTTGGAGTTGAAGTTCTCATAGGACCTCGTAGATCCATATGCAATAATTCAGTGGGCCTAGTACTACCTACAAAGTTTTTTGGTTTGAATGAGTTTCTGGTCTTCTTGCCTTGTGCACAGGCTTTTCACACTTCTTCATATTTGAACTTGATAGAGGGTAGACCTCTTACTAATGTCTTAGAGATCAGCATGTTCAAAGTGTGCAAGATAATGTTTCCTAAATTTCAGTGCCAAAGCTTTTAATCTTCTTTCAAGGCCTTGAGACACTTCATGTTTCCTGCAACCTTGTTAGTGTGAAAAGTATAGACATTGTTTTACCTAGAGGCTGTGAGGATGCAATTGCCAGATTTCTCATTTTGTACCACATTTCTCTTTGTCAAAAATAACTTTACTACCATCATCACAAAGCTGAGATACACTAAGAAAGTTAAATTTCAGACCATCAACTAAATACACATCAGAAATAGAGTCTTCAAATTTCGTCCAACTTTACCAATACCCAGAATGCTGCATTTGCCTTTTTCACCAAGTGTGATTGAAATTTCAGATTGCTCTTTCAATTATGAGAATAAAGATCTCTTTCCACTCATGTTTCTGGAGCAACCACTGTCCATAAACCATTTATTTTCTTTGCTCTTGGTGACAACCTGCAAACACCATTCACTGCCTTACCCAGCTGTTAGACCAAGTGTGCAATTTAGATTCATACTCAGGGTCAACCATGTTAGGTGGTCTAACCCATTTAGGAACACAAATATGTCTAACTTGGCCTTTGAGTTGAACTGGAAAAGTATTACTCATTATGTGAGGGTCTCTTCTTCTGAAAGAATAAGTCACCTTAACATGACCAATTCTAATGCAGTAATGGCATTAAGGATATGTTCTGCTTCCATCTTTCACAAATCTGGTATTGTTCGTTATGGGGAAATTTGGATTGTATCCAATACCAGTTTTGTGAACAGACTTTAAGCTACCTCCAAGAATCATATCAAATTTGTGTTCTGAGCCAGCAAGTTTTGTTGTGGCTGATTCAGATTCTTATAGTTTCTCAGTTATGGTAGACTTTTGTTTATCCATTTCATCAACTTGATGTCTTAGATTAACAATACTGTTACTCAAGAGGGAGTTCTCCGTGACTACTTCCTTAACTTGTGTTTTCAAGGCTTTGAAACTGGATTTCAAGACCTCGAAATCACTGTCACATTTCTTTTGCGAAATTTCAAGGTTCTGGTTATGACAAACAAGATGCAAGTTTTCTTTTTCTTGCTCATGAAATTTTTCTTTCAAAACTCTAATCTCTTTCAGATAGTCCTCTTCATTTAAAAGCATTGTTCTAAGATAATCAGAGAGGGCTTCTGTTAATTTTGAAATTAAGCCGTTTACCATTACCTCAATGTTCTTTTCAGAACTTTCATCATGCTTGGCCATAAAGCATAGGTTAGCATGTTCTTCTTCAGATTCAGAGTCACTTGAGGATTTAGAATCACTCTAAGATGCTATCATGGCTTTCTTTCTTTTGTCATGGTCTTTCTTTTGATTTTTTTTGGCCTTTCTTGTGTGGATAGTCTCTAATAAAATGTCATGCATTACCACACTGAAAGCAATTCATTACTTTAGGCTTATTACCATGTGAGGAAGATCTAACTTTATAGTATTTGCTACTGGAGGCTTGTGTCTGTCTTTGCTGAAGTCTTTGTTTCCAAAGTTCTTCTTTATTTTGAGGATTCTCGTCACGGCTTTGGAAATCAAATTAAAATGATCTTCAACATCATCTTCTTCAATTTCAAGGATTTGAGATGGCTCATTGTCCTTTTCCTTGAGAGCTAAATTCTTGTCACCTTCTGGTAACTCTCCATCAACTTCATTCATCGAAATTTCATGTGTAAGGTGTTTTCCTTTCAGGTCATCAAGTTGGAGCGATGATAGATCT
The DNA here is from genome assembly GCA_023055425.1 of Linanthus parryae. Classification (NCBI taxonomy): domain Eukaryota; kingdom Viridiplantae; phylum Streptophyta; class Magnoliopsida; order Ericales; family Polemoniaceae; genus Linanthus; species Linanthus parryae. The sequence goes on along the minus strand of JALGPY010000012.1, from coordinate 16,427,767 downwards.
TGATCTTCTTCAATAGCAGTATTCTTTGGTTCCCATTTGGTTTTGGGAAGACTTCTTAAAATCTTTCTCACTTTTTCTTCATTGGTGAAAGTCTTTCCCACTGAGTCCAAATTGTTGACAATATCAATCTTTTGAACATATTTCTGAATTATTCATCTCCATTCATCTTGAACATCTCATATTGCCTCATATATATGTTGATATTGGTTTGCTTGACTTGGCTGGCTCCTTCAAAAGTCACCACAAACTTATATCAGATCTCCTTGGCAGTTTTGTAACCTGAAATCATGTTGAATTCATCTGCACTCAAAGCACAATATAAGAGATTCAAAGATCAATAATTTTTTGGATTTTTTTTTAGTTTAGAAACAAAAAGTGAATCTTCAGTTTTGGGAGTTCTAAATCCCATCCTTCTCTTTTCAGAAAGTATGAGGACCATTCTGTAAGATTTTCCAAAGCTCCATGTCTTGATCAATGATGAACATTTTTATTAAGGCTTTCTAGTGAACAAAGTTATCACCACAGAGGAGAGGGGGTCTGTTAGCAGCTCGTCCCTGAGAGAAACGACAATCACCTACAGTACTCATAATCACAAGATGGTTACATATATGAAGTGATACAAGCTCTGATACCAATTGAAGGATTGTAATGTAGGCAGTAATACAGGATCAGTACTCTAGAAGGGGGGTTTGAATTGAGTATGGCCGCTTTTTCTAAACTTATCAAGAAGAGTGGTCTCAAAAGATTTGAGATGAGTGAAAAGTATTTCAAGGCCTTGAATTAAGTTTCAAACCTTTGAAATCAAAAGAGTTGTTGTAGAAAACCTAAGTCTAATTCAAGGCCTTGAAATGAGTTTCAAACCCTTGAAATAAAACCTGTTTTGTTTGATGCAAAGAAGCTAAGTATAGAATTGAATTGTAAATTCAAGAGACCCAAGATGTATAGAGTTCACTCCACTTGGACCTACGTCTCTACCTCAAAGATCTTATCCCTGCAGGATTTTCAACTCAATTCGTATTAATCAAAAGCTAAGCCCTAGATATCAAGCACAGAGAGATACCTTACTCTGTTACAGCTTGTGGTTCTCACTAACCTATCTAGTACCTTCTCTAGCTAACTGATTAACTAAGAATTCTCTATTTTTCACTTTGAAAAATCCACGAGAATAAGAACTGGAAGAATTATTAGAATGATATACAATTCAAAGTTCAGAATAGAAGAAAACTAGAACTAAGTCTGCAGTGAGTATGCAGTGTTCTTCAGATGCTTGGATTAGATGATTTGATCTCCTTATTTGTTGCTTTCCAATCTCGGTATAATGCTTTAGATTTTCAGTAAAATTTCCATTGTTATTTCTTCAAGCCTTTCCACCTTTATGCAGCTGTTTGAATTTTAGGATCTTCAGGATCTTCATTGTAACAAGCTCTCCTATAAATCTGCATAAGATCTTGACTCTTCAACAGCAATCCTCAACGACAATTGCTTAGGATATGATTTGATCTTTGTTAGATAGATATTTGGCAACTTTAGACATGATTGATCTGGCACAAAATCACTCCCTCAATCCACTTTCCTTTCCTGCAAGGCATAGTTTAGGTAACAGCTTCCTACAAAATAGGAAACATAATATCTCTGCAAAAGCTTAGTCAAACAGATAGCTTATTCAAGGACTAGAGTGTCAAAATAATTTGTCTTTCATCATCAAATAACATATAATCAAGTATAGGATAATAGGGGTTGGAATGGAATTAGAAAGCTCCCCTAAGTTCATGCTAAAACTGTGCTTTCAGTTTCAAACCTTTGAAAGTTGTTTCAAGGCCTTGAAATATACTGGCTATTTCAATCCTTTGAAACCATGCTGAACTTACTTAAAGTATTAACTTATAGCAGTGGACTATATTTACACAAAGAGTATGAGTCATATAATTCACTAATACCAAAGCAAGTGGTGTCAACTTGATTATTACTAGACAGATCGTAATTTGAAATTTTACGAAGCCCTCCACAAGTTATATCTAAATACATCATGGATATGTAAAAATTAATTTGTTCTTTAAAAGGAAGATGACTATTAACACATCAGACATATTTGTTATTTTTCACAAGTACTTTTGACAAAGAATGACAAACTACTTAGTCAATACAAAAGTACCCCACAAGTCTTCATATTTTCAAGACCAACCATTCTAATCCATGATATATCAAATATAATATACCAAACACATGCACATGTAGTCATGTAAAATCAAGAAAAAACAATATTTATAGAATCACATAACATTTCAACATGTTTCAGTTCTACTGCTTACCTAAGGAGATACACATCCAAACACAAATTATTGCAGAAATACAATAGAAATTTATGGATCACTGAAAATAACGGTTTGACGTTGTTTTCGGTAAATTTGGGATGTCACACTGGATGTGATCATCAAAGGGATTAATCTGGAGAAAGTGACATCTACTGAGAGTATGGATGAAGACAACTTTTGATTCAGATATGGTCATTGGAGAAGTAGCCTAGATGAGAAGGAAGAAGAAAGTACCAGAAGTTGTCACCTCAAAGGAGCTGTTTGAATCAAGTGGTGATGAAGCTACAGATGATGAAGAGGATACAGGTGATGAAGAACCTTCAGGTGATGAGTAATCAGCAGAGGAAGAACAAGAAGAAGCTGAGACAGCAAAGGGAAAGGACAAGATGAAGAGAAACGCCAAAGAATGGAAGAAGAAAGCTAAGAAGGTTGCTGAAGCTGAAGACAGAGTCTCAAAGCCTTGAACCCCTTCTTCTTTCTATCTATTTCTTTCTTCTATCTCAAAGCCTTGGAGTTTTTCAAAGTCTGTTTAAGTTTTTCAAAGCACTCTGAACAATGTCCAACATTCCTCAAACTCTTTTGATGAAAGTCAAAAAGGGGAGAGAATATGCGGTTTTATTTGTATTTATATGTGGTTTTATTTGTGTTTATGTGGTTTTATTTGTGTTTATTTTTTTGGTGATGTAATATTTTGGATACTTTAGTTTTATTTTAGTTCAGTTTGTTTATATATGTGCTAAGTGTTTTTAAGTGTTACAATTTATTGCATATATAATTGAGTTGCATGACAGATAACACATGAAGAATATTTGTTTTTTCTGTCATCAAGGGGGAGATTTATAATTCAATCCTTCATCAAGGGGGAGATTGAATATTTGTTTTTTCTTTCACCAAAGCTTTGAATCCTACAATGCCTATATTATTTCTTTAATGGATGATAGATTTATGTGTTGCGGGACTTACATTGGATTGAAAGCTTGATTATAGACTTTATACTATCTCTACAAATATTCTTTAGCTTATATATTGAGTTTACATTGCTATACAAGTGTACATATTGATATGTCTTAAGGATCACTGGATGATGGCCACAGCTTTGGAGGAGGCCAAAGCTCCAAAGATTTGGAGGTTGTTCTTGATTCCTTCCTACGGTATACTGGCTAACAAATCTTTGTTGCAGGATGACATATTAGGCTGTGTGATTGTTTATTGACTTGTTCTAAGTTATATTCTCAATATTGATTGTTGGATACATTTATATACATATATATATAATGCTTACACTCAGAAAATAGCTATGCTTATTGGTTTAAAATGGCCTATCCATCAAGTCATTATATTTATGCTATTTAATCTGGATTGTGTCTTAACTTGTATTTAAGTTTTGCAGGGCTAGACTTTGATCAAATCTGGATGATCAAGTGAAGAGAGCTGTTGTAGATAGTTGTTATGTTGGTGAGTATTTGCAGGAGTTGGTTCCTAAAATCTCTCAAGTTGTTGTTGTTAGTTAATATAAACAGGATTTGAATTTCAAGCAGTATGACAAGTTATGACAGACATTATACTTGAGAAAGAAGAGAGAACATATGCAAGAGATCAACCAACAATTCTCCAACCATTCAAACAGATTGAGAGCTGAACATTGAAGAAGATCATTCATCTCGATCATTCCAGATTCCTGAAGAACACTTCAAGCTTCATTGCTTACTCTATTTTATTTGTTCTTCATACTTGTGCTTAATATGTGTATTCATTAGAGTTTCTATACTTCATTGACTGTTATAGGTTGAATTTGTTCAAGTGAACAATAAGAGGTTCTTATTTTTTCATTAGATTTTAGCTGAAGCTAGATTAGTTTGGAATCCCGAGTTGTATAGGTGTAAGGGAATTCACTTAGACTTATGATCTAGGCCTAGGTCTGTGATTAATAAGAAGTTGTGGAAATACTGGAGGGATAGTATCCCTCAGGCGCAGAGTAGGTCCTTTGGTGGCTGAACTTTGTAACAAATCACTGTTTTCATTGCTTTACATTCCTGGATTTCACTCTCTTTACAAAACTGATCAACACAGAGTTTCTCCAAAGCTTTGGAGGAGTTCTTACTTCAAAGCTTTAAACCTTCAAATATTTTCAAACATTCTAAAACTACTTCTGTATTTTTTCAAAGCTTTGAAAATCTATCGAACCTCTGTGTTAAGTTTCAAAATTCCATTTTTAGCAAAATATTACATACTTTATTCAACCCCCCCCTCTAGAGTATCTTGATCCGGTATTTTACCTACATTACACACTTTCGAGAAGTTTTAGAATTATTTTTTTGTGAGTTCAAAGCTGAGCAGGTGGAAAATATTTGGACATCAAACCACCTCACATTCGTGGCCGCGATAACGGCAAGCTACACTGGGATATTAGGAAATTGAGTGAGGAGGAACTTGGGTGTTTCGGTAGTTTTTCGGGAACTCGGTGAGAGGCTATTAGTTAGGATCTGTGAAAATGTCTTAACGAGTAGGATCCTGCCTTTCCCATATACAATTATATCCTACCGGTTAGACTTAGGATCCCTTGATTGGAATAAAAGCTCGGATGGCAGGTTAACTAGGAATTTGCACAGGTTTCCTATGAAAGTAATAGTAGGAGGTGCCAGTGCTAGTTTCCATTCTTAAATTTGGCCGTAATTTCCGATCTCTTGTGGATTAGTATATTCTAGAAGATTGAGTGAGGAATTGATGAAACATTGGTTTACTATTTGGAGATTGCCTGATCTCGCCAAAAAGGAAGTTTTTCCTGTTTTTGTATAGTTTGTTGAGTCTGTATCTAATGAGTTAGTTGTATATTGTGTTTGAGTCATTCGTTTAGTTGAGGAATTTGGTAGTAAATTCTGGATCGACATGGTTTTGTATGCAATCTTAGTAGTATGCACATGTTTTTTATGCAAGCAGGTTCAGTATGCAAAGATATGCTCGGAACGAGCAAAGTTCAGTGCATGGGTATTTGATAAATCCTCACTAGGGATTATTCTTGAGCGTAACAGAGTGGAAAATGTGTCAAGTTTCATAAGTTAGCTAATTCAGCCGTATTTAACCTCATAATTTCTGATAATTTGTTTTGAGCCTCTATTTGAATTTAATCATTGGGTTTTTTCATGTTGAGTATGAAGGAACAGAGCTTGTGAGGAGTGGAAATAAAGCAAGAAGGCATGAGGAGGAGATGAAGAGGTTAAGAAAGGAAAAAGAGAACTCAATGGCTCTTGTTTGTGTAGCTACACAGGTAGCTACGTCGGTAGCTACGCAGATAGAGAAGAAAAAGTGGAAAAATTGTAAAGGCATTGACGAGGAAGCTGAACGTCTGTGTTACTAATTATTTACGCAGTTAGCTACACATATAGCAAGGAGAGAAAGAAGAAAAGAAGGGAATGAGAGTAGAACGAGAAAAGTGTTTACGTAGCTTCTCATGTATTTGTAGGGTTTTGATGCAGGTTAACGCAGCAAAAATACAAAAATTAATTCTTGATCAAATCCCTCCACGGATCGCAGGTAAGCTATCATAACGTGATAAAGGAAGACAATTGTGTACCTTGTTTGTTTGTGTGATCACAAGGGATAATGACGTCCACGTCCCTACCTCTCTCCAAACCTAAGATTTCAAATTGGAAACCCCTTCACGTCTTGTGCTAGATACGATGAAGAGGGAGGCGAAAGGCTCACCCAAAACGGAGCAACCAAGTGGCCAAACCACTTGGTGAGGCCGACGGGTAGGGAGGCTGACGACAAGGGGCGGCGGCTTTATCTTGGGTTCTCTCTCCTTGCTCTCTTACTTCTCTTAATGACAACTCATACAAAATAATCAGCTAGAGTTGCCCTTTTATAGTTAATAACTCCTTATTAGCTACAAACTCGCCCCCAATACAAATCCTGTCCATACACGGATTACTCAACTTTGCAAATTAGTCCAACTGACTTTGCATGTGGTTGCGTTTTGATCATTTTATTTAGTTAGTCCAAATAATTAATATCCACATCTAGTTTGATCCATGAGGTGCGTGACCCCATAGGTTTCTACTTAGTTGGTAGCAACAATTACAAACATAGAGCGGTGTCTAGCAACACATCTATGCCATCCAACTAATATAAATAGTCAGTGATCCGACAAACCATGTCCCCAATGTTACCGTATTGTATATATCCCTTTGTCTCTATATCCGGATTGGAGACGAGACATAAGTTTCACACTCATATATCCGATCCATAGTTTCTCGATCCTTGGAATAGGCTTATCTGTAGAGATAACATCAATATCCCATATTGATTTGTCTGAGTCTGGCTAGAAATTCCATAAGCACTAACCCTCGAGTGGCCGTGGATATTTTCTCACATTATGTGGGAGGGAAAAATTCTCTCTACGTCACTACCATCTCTCATATTGCTTCCTATCATGTCTGAATATCATGTTTATAGTTACCCAGTTATGGTGTAACGTTGATAATATCAAAACATGACATTTCACAACTAGAGTATCTAGTGACTTCAAGTCTAAGGATTGAAATTATATTAGCACTACAAGAAGAGATTGTGACTTAACATAATCTAATGTATCCTTTTCGTTGTGCGTCAATCCAGTATGCCATTACTCCTATTTCATACCCATGTGTTAGACTTGATATCTCTATATCAATCTACACACATACAAGTCTATATTTGATCGTCCTATTAATCAATATAGTGGAACAGGACGATCAAATATAGACTAGTATTTGTGTAGATTGATATAGAGATATCAAGTCTAACACATGGGTATGCATTAGGAGTAATATCATACTGGATTGACCCACAACGAGAAGGATACATTACATTATGTTAAGTCACAATCGCTTCTCGTAGTGCTAATATAATTGCAATCCTTAGACTTGAAGTCACTAGATACTCTAGTTGTGAAATATCATGCTTTGATGTTATCAAACGTTACACCGTAACTGGGTGACTATAAAGGTAGTTATCAGGCATGATAGGAAGCAAGCTTAGAGATCGTAGTGATGTAGATAGGATTTGTCCCTCCCACATAATGGGAGTAAATATCCACGGCCACTCGAGGGATGACGCTTATTGAATGTCTGGCCAGACTCAGATAAATCAATATGGAGATATTGATGTTATCTGCTTGCATAAGCATATTCCCAGGATCGAGGAACTATGGATTGGATATACGAGTGTGACTATTTATGTCTCGTTTCCAATCCGGATATGGAGACAAAGGGATAGTGCAATATGAGATATTGAGCACAAGAGGCTTGTCGGGATTACTGACTATTTCTATTAGTTTGGTGGCATGGATGTGTTGCTAGACACCGCTCCATGTTAGTAATAAGTTACTACCAACTAAGTAGAAACCTATGGGGTCACACGTCAAATAGAGTAGAGCTAGATTTGGGATTAATTAATATGTTTTAATAATAATAAGGATCATTATGCAACACCTTGCAAACTTAGTAGGACTAATATGCAAGGAAGGGACTAATCCAAGTTCATGTAGAACTAGCAAGGACCTTTATTTAGTTAACAAGGAGTTGTTGGACTATATAAAGGAGGCTCTAGCTTCCTTCCCACTTAATGTTATTAGACATAACACAAGAGAGTGGGAGAGAGCAAGACAAGCTTAGAGGCCGCCGCCCCTAAGCCCGTCCGCCCCTTCCCGTCGGCGCCAAAAAGGACGGCTGAAACCCTCCTTTTGTACCTCGTTGTTTGATTCCTTCTTCCCTCTTCCTATGGTCCAAGCTAGCACTTGATAATGAAGAATCTAGATCTCACCTCAAGACGTGGATCAACCGTAGAGACGAGGACATCATTCTTCGTGTGATCTCTCAAACCAAAAGGTACACAATTACTATGTCCCTTATCATGTTATGATGTCTCTTCCTGTGATCCTTGGTGGGATTTGAGTAGGATTAAATTTTTTTATTCCGCTGCGTTACCTACGTCAAAACCCAACAAAGAGGTTGTAACTGAGAACTCCATTCTTAGTGACAACTTTGTTGCTCTAAGCCATCAGCATAATGAATTAGAGGAACAGAAGACTCTCTTGACTAAGAAACTTCAATACTCCAAGAATGTTATGACAAAGCTTAAAGGCTCAGAACACAATCTCAACTTGATTATTGGAGGATGTCTGCACTCTGTTCACAAAACTGGTATTGGATATAATCTAAAGTTTCCAAGAAACAAAAATACCAAATTTGTGAAAGCAAGTAGCATACATTCTCCAAAATGTCATTACTGTGGCAAGATTGGTCAAGTTAAAATGACATTTCCCTTCAGAAGAAGAGAACCTCATATCATGAGGATTACCTTTCCATTTCAACTCAAGCGACAGGTGAGACAGATTTGGGTTCCTGAAGGGGTCAGACCACCAAACATGGTTGATCATGAATATGAATCCAAATATCACACTTGGTCTAACAGGTGGGTAAGGCAGTGAATGGTATTTACAGGTTTTGGTTTTGAATGTAATTAATATACGGAATGCGTGTCTTCTCCCTCACATGTGAGGTCTCTCTATTTAGTGTAGATGCTAGCTAGTATTAGATAGATAGGTGATAGCCAAGGCATGGAGAAGAAGATCAAAGACTGAAGAAACCACAACATTATGATGAACTCACAAGATAGAACGCGTGGACAAAATATGGAGGCACATGGAGATTATCTTGTCACTTTAGGGCTTATAGATATTCTCATAGGCTTGGAAATATTTTAGTCTAAGGGGCCATATTCATACCACATTTATTTATTTATTTATTTATTTATTTATTGTCTTGTTATTTATTTTTGGTGTGTGGATTATGCATGCAAAACGTAACAAGATAATAATAAACAAGTTGGATCTTTTTATTTGGGATTGCCCAATCCAAATAAGTAGATCAAGAGGATCAACAAAACAATTAAATAATGACCAGGAAATCCATCAAATGATAAATATTGCGTTTTGCCTTCTCTTACTTAACACCCGTCATGATCAAGGTCTATTAAATTTGGGCTTGCCAAAGCAAGACAATTTAATTCATCATGGTGTGACGCGGCGGCACAAGCAAGTAATTTGTGACTGTTGAAGTAAGAGGTTTAACGCAACTAGGTTGTTTCAATGGGATAGAAAACTAAGAGGCAACGCAATTAGGATTTATCTATGGGATTGATAACGTATAAGGGGTTATTCAACCTAATTGAACCAAGATTTTCATAGGATGCAATTGGAAACTTTTCCTACCTAAATAATTGATCTTTGGGTGACTTGCCAATGTAAGCTCAAAGATAAAGTGAAATATGAATCTTGGCCCAAAAAAAAGTATATGATATTATCTGCATTAATGGTGCGGACTATAAGTCCTAGAAATATAATGGGAGCTATATGAAAGACAGTAATGTAGGTAGTAAAGCAGGATCAATACTCTAGAAGGGGGGGTTGAATAGAGTATGGCAACTTTTGCTAAAAGAGCGGTTTCAAATAAGTTAGTAGAAAGAAGTGAGTATTCCAAGGCCTTGAACTAAGTTTCAAGTCATTGGAATCAAATCAGATATCAAAGAAAAAGCTGACAGTTTTCAAGTCCTTGAAAAGCATTTCAAACCCTTGAATTGGAAACCTGTTTTGCCTTGCAAATAGGCTAAGTATAGAACAACAAAATAAATGCAAGTGACACAGAGATTTATAGAGTTTAGTCCACTTGGACCTACGTCTCTACCTCAGAGATTTGGTCCCTGCAAGATTTTCAATTCGTTTCTTATTAATCAAAAGCTAAGCCCTAGATCTCAAGCACTGAGAGTTCCATTACTATGTTACAGCATGTGGTTCTCACTAACCTATCTTGTACCTGCGTTAGCTAACTGATTCAACAAGAACTCTCTAGTGTTCACTTGAAAAACTCACGAGAATATAATGTATCAACTATTATCTGAATGATATACAAATATAGATCAGAAATAAGAACACTAAGAAATGATGAAGCAGTTGAGTGTGCAGTGATCTTCTGTGGAATGGATTGAGTGAAATGAATTTCCTTTTGTTTTTGTTGTCAATCCTGAGAATGTTCTGACTCTCAGTGTTCGTGTGTCTCTTGAATATCTTCAGTCATTCCCGCTTATGCAGCTTGTTTGAATAGCAGATCTTCAAGATCTTCTCATAACAAACTTTCCTAAAAATTAGCTGCAAATCTTTACTTGTCTAACAACTCTTCACAACGGCTAGTTGCTCAATATCTTCAATGATATTGAGTTAATCTTGTAGCTGAGTATGTTAGAAAGGTCCAGACATGTTTGCATAATAACATAATCAATCTATCATACAATTTCCTTTTCTGCAAGAACATAGTTTAGGCAAGTATCCCTGCAAAATAGGTAATATGTTTTCCCAGCAAAAACTTGTTCAAACAGATGGATTAATAACAGTTTAGAGCAACAAAATGATTTGTCTTTCATCATCAAAATACATATAATCAAGTATAGGGAAGTAGGAATCAGATTAGGAAGATAAGTTCCCCATAAGTTCACGCTGTATATAACACATTATGTTTCAAACCTTTTAAAGCAGTTTCAAGGCCTTGAAATGTTTCAAGCCTTTGAAACTAGTTGAACTTACAATCTCCCCCTTGATGAAATAAAAAACCATAATCCTTTTAAGGACCGAGTCTCTGCAAAAAATATAAATTAGAGAATATGTAACACCCCGTATTTTTATAAATATAATTGACGTCTTTTTCTTGAAGTTTAAATGTTGATTTCCAAAATAGGTGGCTAGTGGGGAGTTAATTGTATTTTTAGACAACATTAAATAGTTGTGTTGGGGTTATTTATAACGTATATGAGAACTAGGGGGATTTGTTTTTTTTACCTAGAAACTTACCTAGGAAACCAAAACTTGTGTTTCCCCAACTTGCTCTCTCTTTCCCCGTACGTATCTCTCTCCCTCTCCCTATTTCTTCTCCTTCTCTCTCTCTCTCTCTCTCTCTCTCTCTCTCTCTCTCTCTCTCTCTCTCTCTCTCTCTCTCTCTCTCTCTCCCTCTCTCTCTCTCTCTCGTTTGTTTTGATTTCTCATTCACCAACACCACTGCCACCCTTTTTGTGTTTTTCAACACAAGTTCTCTTCTCTCTCCCTCTCTCCCTTCACCCTCTCTCTCTCTCTTTCTTCCTCTATTTATTCTCTTCTTCACCTCCTTCGGCAACGACACCCCCGACACCACCATCACACCCTCCTCCCTCTCCATCCTCTTCTCATCTCTCTCCCTCTATCTCTCTCTATCTCTCTTTTCACCAACCACCACCACCAGCAGCAGAAAGCAGCGGCAACCCACTGCCGCTGCCACCGCCGGAAAGCCACCGAGAAGACCCCTCACCACCGCCACCTATTTTTTTTCTATCTCTCACACACCCTCACTATTTCTACCTTAAGAGAAGAATAAGAAGATGAAAACAACAACATAAGTGGCAGCGTAGCAGTAGAAGAGGCAAACCCACCGGCATCCACCATGGATTCCGGCGAGCTTCTCGCCGGAGCTCAACCAAGGCCACCCGTCCCCTAAAACCAGTACAATTCAACTCAGAGAGGTCCGACCAAGCGATAGGAGGCCTCAACCGAGGCCAAGAACCAAGGGAGAAGCCCCGACGAGGCTCCATCTTCGGCGACACTGACGGCGACCTCGACCAGTCCCATTTCTTCACCGTTTCTCGCGATTTTTGGACTGGGTATGATTAAAATCTTCCCCTAAGTTGTTTTTTGAAATCAGAATCATGTTTCAAGACTTTGAATCCATGTTTTAATCGGTTAATATGAATGTTCATTCTTAGGGGGTTAAAATGCAATTTTCAGAAAGTATTTTGTGCGGTTATTGTGTCTTTTCAGAAACTTAGGGGGAGGCAGTTGACATTACAGAAACTTTAGGTGTGCTAAGGGTAGTTTTTTATTTCAGATTATTTTATAAAACTATTTTTTCTATAATTGGTTTAGATTATTATTTAATAATTAATAACTATATTTTTGGGGGTAAATATTATTGAAGAAAATATATTTTTGAGTTTGTAAATAAGTTAAAATTAATATTTTCTTGAGAAAAATAAAAGGAGCTAGGAAAATTTATTAGAATAATTTGTCTTCATAAATTGGTTGATAGTATATCAAGTTAGAAGCTCTGATTTGTAGGTGCTGTTTCGTGGACGAGACAACATCTATGACGTGCTTGGATTTGGTAAGTTAATATGCCTAGTCTCGTGTGCTTTCTTTCATTTCGCGTATCGCATGTGTAATTTTTGAAATGATACTATACATTTTTTTTTGAGTTGTTTACTTGCTTTTGAAAAACTCTTCTTTGGACGTATTGCATGAAATTGGTATCCAAATCCTAAATAAAAATCCGAAAGACAAACATCTAAATTCTATTGTGAATAACTTGAAATATATCTTCTAAATCTGATTTCCGAATACGGAACACTTCATTGCGTTGGAAGTACGAATTTTGAAACCGTTCCCAAGATTATCCAAGAGTAGCACACCGCTCACTTTTTGGTCAAATCAGAATATCTCAAATCTTAGAGATCCTTACTCGAGTCTACATCATGAAAGAAAGTTCGTAATTACGTAAAGTGGAAGCTTTTGTGCGTGGGTTTGTGCCATATCCCTGATACGATACATTTCTGACATATTGTGATTGGTCACTGTTATGAGATTATGAGATTATGAGGCTATGGCCTCCTTTTGATTATGTTATGGTTATGAGGCGCTGTGATGCGAACCTCCTGTGATTGATTTATGGTTGTGGTTGTGCTTTTGCACATTATGAGAAAGCAGTTGTGGATTGGATATGGTCACGACCCGTATCAACTGGTTACTAAAATGAATTTCTGGACTCGATTCATATCGACGAGAATGTTATTATCTTGATATTAAAGTAATATTGTGAATTGCTATTAACAGTGATTTCCCGAGATGGACCACATCTTTGGGTCGGAACACGAAATTTGAGATTGTTACGAAGTTGACACATCAAATCTACGAGAACGCTATCCCCACAATTATCTCATATTTATTTACTAGAGAATTGGTTATTCCGGTCATATGTCTCATAATTTGTTTACGTGCTATGGGTGTTAGCTTACTCAGCCGTTTGCTGATCATTTTCTGTAAAAGCTGCGTCGGCTTTAGCTATTTTAAAATCGCAGGTTGGCTATCGAGGTGTGGAAACGTTCACGACACATCGGACAGGAAGGCTTGTGAGTTTGGAAACATCACATAGTATATTATTTCACTGAAAAGTGAATTCATTGGTTTTAAAAGATTATCACGCTTTGTATTGGAATTGTAATAAATTATGTTTTATGTTATTGATGGTTGTACTAGCTGTGAACCGACGATCCTTATCCGTTCCCAATGAGGCTCATCACCTCGGGCGGAGACATCTCTTCCAAAACGTGCGGTCCGGCCGACCGTGCGATTTGGGGGGTGTTGCAGCATAGCAGAGTAATCATGAAGATAAACGGTAACACAAAATATCCAAATAATCCAACTTACTAAGCAAAAAAATCCATTGAATCCTACTTATCTAAACCAGATCTCTAAGCCAGTCTAAAAAGTACCAAATAACAAATAAACCTAAGTTTTTCTCCCCCTTCTTGACTTTCATCAAAACAGATTAAGAAAATGTTGGATCACTGTTTAAAAAAAAAAAAAAAGCAAAAAGTTTTAAAAAGAAAAATATTTCAATACTTTGAAAAGAAGTTCAAGGCCTTGAAATATATAGAAAGAAGAGGCAAGTATTAGGGGGTTGGGTCCCCATCTCCCTTTGGCTCTGCATCTTCTTCATCGCTGTCTTCTTCATCATCTTCATCATCTTTCTGTTCTTCTTCTTTCAAGTCAGTGCCAAACTCATGCAGATTTTCCTTCAATTCTTCCATATCCTTCTCCAAATGTCAAGTCTTTGGAATACCATATAGAGGTCTTGAGATTGAGAAGGTAGGTTTGTAGGAGAGGTCAAGGCCTTGGGTTTTGGAAATTTCTTGATTGCAACTCCTCCTCAGACATATCAGAGTACAGCTTCCAATTACCTTCACTGGTTTTCATAATCCCAAGTCACTCAAATTCTTTCTCATCAAGCATGCCAAAACCAGTGGTAATAGTCTCTTTATGTCATTTAGAATCTCAAGGTGTTGAAAGAAAGCAGATAGCATGTTGGCATAAGCTAAAGGGTGCTTTCTTTCCTTTGTCTGAGAGTAAAGCATATGTTCCATCACAATTTAAGGAAGATCAATCTCATACCCATGCATGATCAAATACATTAAGTACACCACTCTGTCAGTTAGCAATTCTTTGGAATTCACCATAGGAACTACACACCTCATTAAGATGGTAAACAATACTTTGGCTTCAACAGTTAGCACAAAATGTGTTAACTGCTTAGAGGAGGTAGAACATTTGGTAGAAAGAATTCTTCCCTAGCCAGTTTCAGGTCTTCGCTTTTTTTGGGATAGTTTTCTTTGTTATACATCTTGGGACAACCAAAAAAGTTGGAAAATTCTGAGTGATTTAAATCCATGTCAACACCATCCACTTTGGTTTGAATCACTAGGTTTACATTTCTGATTTGCTTCATGTTCAGATAGAAAAACCTAGTGAGTCTGTGGTATGCAACTTCAGGAGAGTTTAGAATTTTCCCAATACCATTTTTCTTCAACCTATTAATGCATTCCAAATTCAGGGTTTTCAGCATACTAAAACTAACCATGATACAAAAAGCTACTGTTCTGGAAGAAAACCCGTCTAACCATTGTCCTCTAGCAACATTATAAACAAACCACTTTCTGTTAATGCCTGATTTCTTACCAGGAGACTTTTGCTTCTCTGAATAGATCTGCAGTTCTTTTCCAGTGCTTTTCTCTGGTTCTTCCTACGTGGCTTTTCCTTTTCCTTTATCTTCTTTTGTAGGCTTCTTCTTCACCTTTTTAGGACTAGAAATATGTTCCTCTGGATGTTCCTTTGGATCAGATTTATCAACCTTCTTCTTCTTGCTGGAAGTTGGAGTCTGATCCTTCTAAGTCTTCATCTTTGGAGGAGAAGGAGCTCTCACTGCACTTGGTGTTCTGGAACTGGAATCATCACTGAGTGTTTAAATCTAATCCTCATTAGTCTTCCATTTCTTGTCAGAAACTTTCTTTGATCCTCCAGCTATCTTGATCATTTCAGAAGTTCTCCTTGTATTCATTAGGTTTGAGGGTTTAAAAGAGAGAGGCAGGAATGATACGTGAGAGAGAGAGAATAGGGGAGATAAGTACTGAAGAGTTTGAGTTTGAAAAGGAAACAGAATATTTCCAAATCTTTTAATATTTATAGAATTAGTTAAATTAAAATTTGTGTGAGTGTGTGAAGTGGGAAAGGAATAATATAATACTAATTTGAAGGGAAATATTTTTAAATGAAAACCCAATAAATAGCAATTATCTACAGAGATAACACCCAACATTGAAAGATTCAAGGTGTTGACTAAACAGCATACAGACTTATTTTCAAGGCTTTGGAAAGGATTTCAAGGCCTTGAAAAGCAATGCAACTGAAACAGTTAAACTCAAGGATTTGAAAAGATTTCAAGGCTTTGAAAATCATTCAAAACTTTGCACCACATAATACTTACCTGTAACTTACCTGATACTCGCCCTAAACCAATGCTTCTTTATTCAGCATGCACAGTTCTAATCTCAAGGCTGAGAATATATCCTCTGTCAGTGGTTTAGTGAAAATATCTGCTAATTGCATGTTAGTGAACACAAATTCAAGAGAAAAAATCACATTTTTCAGCATCATCTCTGATGAAGTGATGTCTAACATCTATGTGATTGGTCCTTAAGTACTGAACTGGATTCTTTGAAATTGATATGCACTGGTGTTGTCACATTTGATAGGTATATCTCTTATATCAAATCCCAGATCTCTCATTTGTTGAGCAATCCATAGTACTTGCGAGAAGCAAGAACCAGCTGCTACGTATTCAGCTTCTACTGTTGATAGAGCTATAGAATTTTGTTTCTTTGAATGCCAGCTGATTAGTGATGTTCCAAGAAATTGACAACACGCTGATGTGCTTTTCCTATATAATTTGTAGCCTGCAAAGTCAGCATTTGAATAGCCACACAAAGAGAAATAAGATTGTTTAGTATACCAAAGCCCTAAGTCTTTTGTAGCATTGAGATATCTGAATATTCTTTTGACAGCAACATAGTGTGATTATTTAGAATCAGCTTGAAATCTAGCACACATACAAACACTATCGGAAATACTAGCAGTGAGATATAGCAATGATCCAATCATACCTCTGTATTCTTTCACACTCACACTCTTACCATTTTGATCTTTGTCTAATGACAGTGAGGAGATCATAGGGGGTTTTGCTACCTTGGACTGAGACATATTGTACTTTTTTAACAAGTCCTTAGTGTACTTGTTCTGATGCAGAAAGATTTCTTTCTTCAATTGATGTATATGAAGTCTAAGAAAGAAGTTGAGCTCTCCCATCAAACTCATTTCAAACTTCATGCTCATAAGACTTGAGAAATTCTTGCGAAGAGAGTCATTAGTAGCTCCAGATAGAATATCATCAACCTATACTTGAACTACTAAAATATCTTTCTCATGAGTCTTTATGAAAAGGGTTTTGTCTACAAATCCTCTTTTGAAATCATTTTCAAGTAGAAACTTTGACATTCTTCCATACCAAGCCCTTGGAGCTTGTTTCAAACCATAAATAGCTTTGTCAAGTTTGTAAACATGATCTAGAAACTCATCATTTTCAAAACTAGGAGGTTGAGAAACATAAACTTCTTCTTGTAAGTATCCATTTAGAAATGCCCATTTGAAATCCATTAGAAAAAGTTTCATATTTTTATGAGATGCAAATGGAAGTAACATTCTAATTGCTTCTACCTTGAAACAGGAGCAAAAGTCTCCTCAAAATCAATACCTTCTTCCTGTTTGTAGCCTTGAGCTTCCAGTCTTGCTTTGTGTCTTATTACCTTACCATTCTCATCTAACTTGTTTCTGAAGACCCACCTGGTACCAATGACTGACTGATCTTGAGGTGGAGGAACCATATTCCATACCTTGTTTCTCTCAAATTCATTGAGCTTAATTCGCATTGCAATGATCCATATCCCCAACTCACAAAGAAAAAAGGAAGTGAGTTAGACAAAAAGAAAAGCAACTTGGACAAAAAGAAAGGAAGTGGCTTAGACAAATCTTTTTTGTGGATAACCTCAGACCAATCAATCGAATATGGATTAATCCTTAATCGATCAAACACTACTTGAAAACGGATCTTCTGCTCAGAAACGAAATGTTCAAAATGTTCCTGGAAATTCTTGCTCCCATTGGACCATTTGTATTTATATGCATCAGGATCCCGATTCATGGATCTCTCGGTTCGAGAAAGAAAAATAAGAGGATTGAACCATTTCTTCTGACTCTTTTTCAAATTTGATAAATGTTGGTTGATCATATACTTCATTCTAGTTATATGATTCAGATTATCCTTTCCTATCATTCTGCTTCTTGTAATGCTTCTCTCATATTTTTTGGCTCCATAAGAAAGACAAAAGCATTGAAAGAACATAAGTTCTTCAATTGTGATCTTGTTTGTGTACCAGTGGATGGATCAGATATAATATTGTCATCTGGATGAGATGAAAGATATTTGAATCTCTTTCTTGGTGTCCATGGTTCAGGTTCTCCAGGAAGCTTCTCAGGTCTTTCAGATCTTGAAGTAGTAGCTTGTTCACTTCATTCTCTTGAGGTTCTTTTTCAAGGCTTTGAGACTCATTTTCAAGGCCTTGAAAATTCTTCTTGTTTTCCAGCAAGATTTCCTTGGTACCATTTGAAAGCTCAGCTTCATCTTTTGACTCATGCTTGTTTAAATTCAATTATGCAAACCATTCACTCAAAGAACCATCATAGCTTTCATCAAAATTAAGATGAATGTTTTCTTCAACAAGCTTGGTTCTCTTGTTATAGATTCTATAATCTTTGCTATTCAGTGAATAACCAAGAGAGATACCATCATCACTTCTGGCATCAAACTTACCAATATTGTCCTTACCATTGTTGTGAACATAACAAGTGAAACCAAAAGGTCTGAAGTAAGAGAAGTTTGGCTTTCTTTCCTTGAAAAGCTCATAAGGAGTCTTCTTCAGGTCTCAAGTAAGAGAAGTTTGGCTTTATTTCCTTGAAAAGCTCATAAGGAGTCTTCTTCAGGTCTGAAGTATATAGTTGGCAGTGTTCACAACTTCTGCCCAAAATGATTTTGACAACTTGTTCTCTAGAAGCATTGTCCTTGACATGTCTTCAAGAGTCCTGTTATTTCTTTCAACAACACCATTCTGTTGAGGAGTTCTAGGAGCAGAAAAGTTGAGAGAGA
The DNA here is from genome assembly GCA_023055425.1 of Linanthus parryae. NCBI lineage: Eukaryota > Viridiplantae > Streptophyta > Magnoliopsida > Ericales > Polemoniaceae > Linanthus > Linanthus parryae. Next base: position 16,409,034 of record JALGPY010000012.1, on the reverse strand, counting down.
TGCCATGCTTAGCACAAAATAAATCAAACTCAATTTGATGAAGTTCTCTACCATGATCACTTCTAATTGAGGCAATAGGCAGGTTTTTTAGAGTTTGAAGTTCCTTACAAAGCTTTCAAAATTCAGCAAGATCTTAAGATTTGTCTCGAAGAAACATCACCCAAGTAAATCTAGAGAAATCATCAACAATAACCAACATGTACTTCTTACCCTTTGGAGTTGGAGTTCTCATAGGACCACAGAGATCCATATGCAACAATTCAATGGGTCTAGTAGTACTTAAAAAGTTCTTCGGCTTGAATGAGCTTCTTGTCTGTTTACCTTGAGAACAGGCTTTGCATACTTCTTCATACTTGAACTTGATAGGGGGTAGACCACTTACTAGCTTTTTCAAAGTGTGCAAGCTAATTGTCCAAGCGTTCTGTGCCAAATCTTTGAATCCTCTTTCAAGGCCTTGAGACACTTCAGAATTTCTCCTGCAACTTTGTTAGTGTGAAAAGTATAAACATTGTTTGACCTTGCGGCAGTGAGGATGCAAACTCCAGATTTCTCATTTTGCACCACACATTTCTCTTTGTCAAAGATAACTTTGTTAACATAGTCACATAACTGATATACACTAAGCAAGTTGAACTTCAAGCCATCAACTACATAAAAATCAGAAATACAATTTTCAGAATCTGTACCAACTTTACCAATACCTAGTATGTTGCATTTTCCTTTTGTCACCAAGTGTGATTGATCCTTCAGATTTTTCTTTCAGTTCTGAGAATAAAGATCACTTGCCACTCATATGTCTGGAGCAACCACTATCCATAAACCATTTTTTTCTTTGCTCTTGGTGACAGCATGCAAACACCATTCATGTCTTACCCAGTTGTTAGACCAAGTGTGGAATTTAGATTCATATTCAGGATCAACCATGTTAGGTGGTCTAACCCCTTTAGGATCTGTCTAACTTGTCCTTTAAGTTGAACTAGAAAAGTGTTCCTCATTATGTGAGGGTATCTTCTTCTAAAGAACAAGTCATTTTAACATGACCAAATTTGTTGCAGTAATGGCATTTAGGAGAAGTTCTGTTTCCAGCCTTCAAAAATCTGGTATTGTTCTTTCTGGAAAAATTTGGATTGTCACCAATACCATTTTTGTGAACGGACTTTAAACTTACTTCAAGAATCAGGTTTAGATTGTGTTCTTAGCCACCAAGTTTGGTAATAACTTTCTTAGATTCGTGAAGTTTCTCAGCTAGAGTATTCCTTTGTTCCTCCAATTCATCAAATTGATGTCTTAGAGCAACAATATTCTCACTCAAAATAGAGTTCTCAGTGACTACTTCCTTGACTTGAGTTTTCAAGGCTTTGAAACTGGTTTCCAAGGCCTTGAAATCCCTATCAGACTTCTTCTGAGAAATTTCAAGATTCTGATTTTGACAAACAAGTTTAAAATTATCTTTTTCTTGCTCATGGTAGTCAGAGAGGACATTTGTTGGTTTTGAAATCAAAATGTTCACCATTACCTCAATGTTCTTTTCAGAACTTTCATCATGCTTGGCCATAAAGCAGAGGTTGGCTTGTTCATATTCATATTCAGAATCACTTGAGGAATCTGAGTCACTCTAAGATGCGATCATAGCCCTCTTTCTCTTGTCATGGTCTTTCTTCTGAAAACATTTGATTTGCTTGTGTGGACAGTCTAATCAAATTTCCTGCATCACCACACTCAAAGAAATTCACTACTTTATACTTATTACCATGAAAGAAGATTTACCTTTGTAGTCTTTGCTACTGGAGGATTTGTGTTTATCTCTGCTGAAGCCTTTGTTTCCAATGTTCTTGGTCATCTTGATAAATCTAGTCAAGGCTTTGGAAATTACAGCAAAGGGATCTTCATCATAATCTTCTTCATTTTCAAGGCTTTGAGATGGTATTTTCTCCTTAGCCTTGAGAGCTAGAAATTTGACATTTTCTTGCAGTTCTCCATCAACTTCATTCATGGAAATTTCATGTGTGAGCATCTTTCCCTGCAAGTCATCAATTTGAAGTATAGATAGATATTGAGCCTCTTCATTAGCAGTAGTCTTTGATTCCCATTTGGCTTTGGGAAGGCTTCTCAAGATCTTCCTGACTTTCTCTTCATTGGAAAAATATTTTCTCAAAGAGCCTAGATTGTTGATAATGTCAGTGACCCTTTTGAACATGTCCTTGATGGACTCATCTCCATTCATTTTAAACAGTTCATGCTGTCTAAGAAATATGTTGATCTTTGTCTTCTTGACTTGATTGGTTCCTTCAAAGGTTACCACCAATTTGTCTCATATTTTTAGCAGTCTTGCAGCCTGAATCCTCTTGAATTCATCTATACTCAAAGCACAATATAAGAGATCCATGGCTCTGTAATTTTTTGAATATTGTTCTAACTCTGAAGCAGAAAGTGAACCCTCTGTTTTGGTCTTGGGATTACGGATCCCATCTTTATCTGTGTAGAATGTGTGAGGACCATTCGAATGATAGTCCACAACTCCATATCTTGATCAATGATGAACAATTTCATCAGGGCTTTCCAATGCACAAAGTTGCCACCACAGAATAGTGGAGGTCTGTTAGCAGCTCTTCCCTGAGAGAAACCACCACCACCTACAATACTCATAATCAATCTACGCAGTTATACAAGCTCCGATACCATTTGAAAGACATTAATTTAGTTAGTAAAGCAGGATTAATAATCTAGAAGGGGGGTTGAATAGGTTAAAGAAACTTTTGCAACTTTTGCTAAAAGAGCGGTTTCAAAGAAATTAGTAAAAAAACAATGAGTATTTCAAGGCCTTAAACTAAGTTTCAAGTTGTTGGAATCAAAATAGATATCAAATAAAAAGCTGAGAGTTTTCAAGGCCTTAAAAAGCCTTTCAAACCCTTGAATTGGAAACCTGTTTTGTGCTGCAAATAGGGTAAGTACAGAACAACAAAATAAATGCAAGTGACACAGAGATTTATAGAGTTCAGTCCACTTGGACCTACGTCTCTACCTCAGGGATTTGATCCCTGCAGGATTTTCAATTCATTTCTTATTAATCAAAAGCTAAGCCCTAGATCTAAAGAATTGAAAGTTCCCTTACTCTGTTACAGCATGAAGTTCTCGCTAACATATCTTGTACCTGCTTTAGCTAACGTATTCAACAAGAATTCTCTATTATTCACTTTAACAACTCACAAGAATAAAATGTAGCAAGTATTATCTGAATGATAGACACATATAGATCAGAAAGAAGAACACTGAGAAATGATGAAGTAGTTGAATGTGCAGTGATCTTCTGTGGAATGGATTGAGTGAAATGAATCTCATTTTGTGTTGCTTGTCAATCCTGAGAATGTTCTAAGTCTCTGTGTTCGTGTGTCTCTTGAATATCTTCAGTTATTCCCACTTATGCAGCTTGTTTGAATAGCATATCTTCAAGATCATCTCATGACTAACTTCCCTAAAAATTAGCTGCAAATCTTGACTTGTCTAACAGCTTTTCCCAACGGCTAGTTTCTCAATATCTTCAACGATATTGACTTGATCTTGTATCTGAGTATGTTATGAAGGTCCAGACATGTTTGCATAAGCACATAATCCTGACATGTTTGCATAAGCACAGAATCAATCTATCAATCCAGTTTCATTTTCTACAAGAACATATTTTAAGCAAGTATCCATGCAAAATAGGTAATATGTTTTTCCTGCAAAAACTCGTTCAAACAGATGGATTAATAACAGTATAGAGCAACAAATTAGTCTTTCATCGTCAAAATACATATAGACAAGCATAGGGAAATGGGAATCAAGTTAGGAAGATAAGTTCCCTCTAAATTCATGTTGTATACTACAGAGTATGTTTCAAACCTTTGAAAATAGTTTCAAGGCCTTGTAACACACAAGCAGTTTCAATCCTTTGAAACTAGCTGAACTTACACTATATTTAATAACATAGCCATTGTTATATATAGTTAATTGTTCACAAATACTAAAATTACATATTTCTCATTTTGTAGAATTCCAATGGCAAACAATCAACAAACATCGACACCATCCATGAGTTTTGTCCTTGAGAAGGACAAGTTATCTGGAACCAATTTTCTAGACCAATACATGATAACCCCGTTTATGGTGTTATATTTACACTTGAACGCTTACCGTTTTGTGTGATTTTCGGGCGAAATACATGAGAAATAGGCTATAATATTGAGTAATTGTGAGTTAGAGCTTATAGTTCTTAAACAAAGAGTGCCTCCGTTCACACGGGAAATTTGGATTCAATCCAATTAGAGAGATTAAGGAAAATTAAAGTCAAGCCATATTACACTGAGTCGTGTCTCCCATCACTGGGAAAATTTTGCATTCAAATGCAATCACCTCTAAGAGGGTTTGAAAACCTCAAATGACTTGGCAACGAAAGACTACCTACGTACTAAGGATGCCTAGACCCTGTGAGCTATAGGACGTGCCCCAGTCTTGGTAGATATTTGTGGTATTTTGGGACCCCTTAGTGAACTTGTGCGTAGGAGCACTCTAATTCAATTTATTGCTACTGGTTTTGAAATTGAAAGAGACTTGTGAGAACTTGAGGATTTTGGCTAGTGATAGCGAGATTGTCCGATCTCTAGAAAAAGAAAAAAAAAATGTGTTGTTTAAATATTTGCATTGTGTTGATTGAGTTGCATTGTCTATGGCATGTAGATTTGCGTTGTCGTGTGTGTGAGTCATTTGTGTCACATGGCTAGTAAAATTGTACTCAAAACGGTGGATTGAAATATCATAGTATGAGGGATATTGGTTTTGATTTTGTTCGGGACGCGCAAAAAGGTAGCGTGGGGGTATTTGATAACCCCGTTTACGGTGTTATATTTACATTTGAAAGCTTACCGTTTTGTGTGATTTTCGTGCGAAATACATGAGAAATAGGATATAATATTGAGGAATTGTGAGTTAGATCTTAACGTGCTTAAACGAAGAGTGTCTCCGTTCACACGGGGAATTTTGATTCAATCCAATTAGAGCGATTAAGGAAAATTAAAGTCAAACCGTATTACACGGAATTGTGTGTCCCATCACTGGGACAATTTTGCATTCAAATGCAACCACGTCCAAGAGGGTTTGAAAACCTCAAATGACTGGCGACGAAATACCTCAGTACTAAGGATGCCTAGACCCTCTGAACCAAAGGACGTGCCCCAGTCTTGGTAGATATTGGTGGATGTTTTGGGACCCCTTAGTGATCTTGTGCGTAGGATCACTCTAATTCAATTTATTGCTATTGGTTGTGAAATTGAAAGAGACTTGTGAGAACTTGAGGATTTTGGTTAGTGATAGAGAGATAGTCTGATCTCTAGAAAAAGAAAAAAAACTTGTGTTGTTTAAATATTTTTATTGTGTTTGATTGAGTTGCAATGTGTATAGCATGTAGATTTGCATTGTCATGTGTGTGAGTCATTTGTGTCACATGGATAGTAAAATTGTATGCAAAACGGTGGATTGAAAGATCATAGTATGAGGGATATTGTTTTTTATTTTGCTCGGAACGCGCAAAAAGGTAGTGTGGGGGTATTTGATGACCTCGTTTACGGTGTTATATTTACACTTGAACGCTTACCGTTTTGTGTGATTTTCGTGCGAAATACATGAGAAATAGGATATAATATTGAGGAATTGTTAGTTAGAGCTTAACATGCTTAAACGAAGAATCCATGCGTTTTCTAGTTTATTTGAGCTTTATTTGTCAAACTTTATGCCCGGTGTTTATAATTTTGTGTGTCACATATATCGGAGGCTCATGAGCGTGGCGAACTTCGGAACAAAAGTAAATCTCATTGAATTGGTTAGCAAAGGATAAGAAAATAATTGAGCTGCTTGGAAGGTCAAAACGAGTTGGAGATTCCGCATTTCGCACGAACAAAGTGAACCCAAATTACCAGCCCATTTTACCTTCATTACCTTTGCCCAGCAGCTATAACCACCAAATAGCCATCACCAACTAGTTAATCACCTCACTTCCTCTCACAATTTAACCCAAGACCTACACCCATGAAATCCTACACAACCAACAGACCACAAAACTCCGTAGCTAAACACATTACCACCGACTTCACCATAAACCCGTCACATCCTTCTTCACCTCCATAATCACCATTATCCTACATCCACCAAAAATACACTCTGACCCAACCTCTCAATCCCAGGCCATGAATCACCCTTAACCAACCAAAAAAACATCAGCCAACACCCCAATTACCAACCTGAACCTAGTAACCACCATTATCAATTGTAACCATTTAACCTCCATTGCCAACACCAATTAATTCATCTGTGCTATAACTTAACCATGACCGAACCAATAACCCACTTGAATTCACATCCAACGTCCATTACCTTCAAGAATCCACACCCACCTTCAATTCCTACAATACCAACCTGTTAAGCCATCACCTAAACCACCAACACATCAGACCTGAAATTCACCTAAACCCAGAGCCTAACTAATTCCATTTCCAACCAATACACCATCCTAACAACCATCACCAGGACCTCCTTCTCCACAACCTTCACAATGTGGTCTTCAACCCAATCCCAATCTACGAACAAAACCCAGCAGCAGAGAAGGCAGCGCAGAGCCCAGGATCGAAGAAGTAAAAGAGCAGAGAAGAGGCGCAGAACAGAGGAGAAATTGCGAAGCCAAGATCAGCAGCAACACAGCAGCAAGAAGCCCAGAAACAAACAAGATCATAAGAAAGAAATTGAACAAAACAGAGAAGAAGAATCAGCGAAGCAGAGGAGAAGAAGGTTGCGACTGTTCCAGGGGTATTTCGTGCGAAATCCTCTGGATTTCGTGCGAATGCAGGAGGGTCTACTGTTTTGTTCCAAGTAGCAAGATTGGGGCTGGGGAAAATTTGAAATAGAAGAGAAGTTTTAAGAAAAGGAGGTTGCGTGGTTTTTTTATCTCCTAGGGTTTGGGAGTGACTCCAACTTTATTGGAGGGGTGAAAGTGCAAAAACATAGATTTTTCACTCCTAATTGATGTACGAGTCTATTTTGTAAAGGAAGGGGCTGTTTGATATGGATTCTATCATTATTCTACTGTTCTACATACCATTCGACGTGAGAAGAAAGGAAGAGGAAGGAGAGGACGGAGGCGAAGCTTGGGTTCGCGCGGGAGTTTTGTTATTCCGTTTGATTTCTTTCTCTTTTCTTTTCATTACTTTTATGGAGAAACTCTCGGTGTTCATTTTCTTTATGCATATCTAAAAACTTTGCTAGATTCTACGGAGATGAACATAGGGTTTATGAAATAGAAAATTTTCCTGATTCAAGTTATTGATTCATGTTTCGGTTCTTATAACTTTGTTGTTCTTCTTTGTTTATTGTATATCTTGATCACTATGGATATTGACACGTCTTAGGTGAAAAGAACAACTTTAGGGAGACGAATCAATCAGTTATTAGATTCGTAGCTTAAAGATTATTATCATATCAGTTGGATTGATTGTTCTAAGCTTAATTCTTAGCGTAAACGGAGTCGTGAACCGGTTAGGATAGCTTCCTAAGTAGGTGCTCGAAAGATACTTTACCTAGATACGAACAAGAACAAGAAATTAGTCCCAAATCATTGAGACTGAGAGGTGAAATGATAGGACTAGTCGTGAGAGGGTATATTCGATTGTGTAGCGTTGGGCATTGGTGGACCGATAGGACCCAGTCATCGACTTAACACTAGGCGGTTAGAGCCATAACAGTAGATATCGGTGGACCAACAGGATCCGTAGTCAACTGATAGGTAGAACGACATGAAACCGAGAGAAGATTGTCAGTGCTATTACCCGACACAACTAATTAGATGGTAGCGTGTTTCAAAACATTTTCCGGAACTGTCTAAAACCGTAGGGGATCCATAGATCGCCTAGTTGTTCTCCATCTTATTCAGAAAAACCCCAAAAAAATATTAGTTTAGTTGTTATTTCATTTCAGTCACATGTTTGAGGGTGACGAATTCTTATTCACAATCTTTTACTCTTGTGACTGTACTATAATCTAATAACTAATTAAGTAATCTCAAGCTTGTCCTCGTGGGATCAATAACTCGGGGTTTGAAATACCACCCTATATTACTTGACCGTGCACTTGCGCATACGCGTTTGTATATCGCGTCAGTACAAAAACTTGAGAATAGTTCTCAAGAAAGAAAAGAAGTTGTAAATCTTAGACACTCCTGTCCCAGAACCACCAACTGAGGATGTTGTTCTAGCTACCGTAAGGGCACATCAGAAAATTGTGGATGAAAATAATGCTGTGAATTCTCTTATGCTTTGCACCATGACCTCTGAGCTTTAGAAGCAACATGAGAACATGGAGGCGTACAATATGATTGTATATTTGAGGCAGCTCTTTCAGGAGAAGGCGAGGCATGAGTGATATGAAGTATTCAAAGCATTGTTCAAGTGCAGTCTATCAGAGGGGAACCCAGTCGGGCCTCGTATACTCCGTTTGATCGGATACATGGAGAATCTCGAGAGGTTAGGCTACCCGTTCGGCCAAGAGTTGGCTACTAATCTCATCCTGCTCATTGACGGATATATATAGCCAGTTCATCATGAACTATAACATGCATGAGATCAACAAAACTCTGCCAGACCTGTTCAATATGTTGTGGACCGCTGAACAGAACATTAACAAAGGCAAATGCAAGGCCATAATGATGGTCAATAAAGGGAAGAGCAAGCAAGTTGCAAAATCCAAGGAACCTGCCTTAAAGCCTGCTAGTGGCGTCTTGTTGGAATTGTGCCCTAAAGGCAATCAATTTATCGTGACACTAATATGGACTCACTATTCATTATGTTATCGATATGGAGATATGCTAACATGAATGAAGTCCTTAGAATATAAATGTTATATTATTATATATCCCTAGTCGAGTACTACAGTTAATAGGACGACTGTATTGCATCGAGACTAGTATGCGGGTAGATTGATATTGGGATATCAAGTCTAACACATGGGTACGCTTTAGGAGTAATGGTGTACTGGATTGACCTACCATGATAAGGCTACATGGGATTTATGTGAATGTCACAAGCGCTTCTCATAGTGACAATGGTGTTGTGATCCTTAGACTCGTAGTCACTAGATAATCTAGTTGTGAATTATCATGTTCTGATATCGTGAAACGTTACACCGTAACTGGGTAACTATAAAGGCTTTAATCAGACATGATATGAAGCAAGCTGAGAGATCGTAGTGATATAGAGAGGATTTGTCCCTCCCACATAACGGGAGTAAATATCCATGGCCACTCGATGAGTGAGACTTAGAAAAATGCATGGCCATGCTCAAATAAATCAATATGGGATATTGATGTTATTTGTTTATCTAAGTCTACTCACAGATCGAGAAACTATGGATTGGATATACAAGTGTGACAATCCATTTCTTCTGTCCAATCCGGATAGATGAGACAAAGGGATTACACAACATGGTATTATTGGTCACAGAGGTTAGTCAGATCACTGACATTCCTATTACTTGGGAGCACTGATGTATTGCTAGATACCGCTCAATGTTTGTAATAATTATTATTACTGCCAACCTAATTAGGAACCTACAGGGTCACACACAATAATAGATCAAGCTGGGATTATTGCTAATTAGTTGGACTAAATAGCAATAATGAATTGAATGGACTCAAGTGTAAACTGTGCTCATTAGTGGGACTAAGGAGCAATTGTGGACTAGAACGTAACTAGTCTCACATTGTTGGGTTTATGGGCAAAGGTGATTTTCTCTAGCTTTAAATAGGATTTATAGGGTAAGAAAATTCAGTCTTAAAAAATCCTACACAAGACAGTTTACTAGAGAGCAAGAGAGAAATAAGGAAAAGGAGTTTTCCCTACACCAGGGTTCGGCCAAGGAGGTTCCACCCCTTCCATGGAGCTGTCAGCCTATATGGTGGCCACGGCATGTGATGCCGCTCCTCTCTCCCTCTTTGGCGCGTTGATGGATGTGGTCCAACCTATTCTTTGTATGTGATCGTCACCAGCCTGGTATGGCTGAGGTAACCTTTCTTCCTTTCATCATGTTATGATGCTTCACCTGTGATCCTTCGTGGGATTTGAGCAGGATTAATTTTTGTTATTCCGATGCGTAACCTGCTTCCAAGCCCAACACGTCTCAGAGGTCGCATGTCACTATTGTAGTTAGAAAAACCACTGGAAGAGGAATGCCCCAAGTATTTGGAGGATAAAATACTTGGAATAGTGATTCCACCGCCTCTAGTTATTTTTGTTATAAATGTCAATTTGTATATCTCTTCATCTTGGGTATTGGATACAGGATGTGGATCTCACATTTTTCGAAAGGTGCAGGATTTAAATAAAATTAGACAATTGGCTAAAGGGGAGATAGACTTACGTGCTGTGAATGGAGAAAGAGTTCTTGCATTAGCTGTAGGCGTTTATGAGTTATCTTTGCCTTCGGGACTTCTTTTAGAATTTGACAATTGCTATTATGTGCCTGCTATGAGCAGAAACATTATTTCTATTTCTTGTTTGGACTAGAAAGTCTTTTCTATTAAAATATAGGACAACTGCTGCTCCATTTATTTTTATAGTACCCATTATTGTAGTGCTCTTTTTTATAATGGATTATATATCCTTCATCTAAATAATTCTATCTATAACATAAATACCAAGAAGATTAAAACTAACGATTAAAATCTCACTTATCTATGGCACTGTCTTTTAGGCCATATAAACCAGAAACACATTTCTAGACTCCATAAGGATGGATTTCGAGACTCATTTGATTATGAATCATATGAGAAATGTGAATCTTATTTTTTAGGAAAAATGACAGTCCCCTTTCAATAAGAAAGGTGAAAGGACTAGTGAGTTATTGGCACTCATACATATTGATGTGTGTGGACCGTTTCCCACGCCTTTCAGGGATGGTTATCTTTATTTCATTACATTTACTGATGACTTCAGTAGATATGGATTTGTCTAGCTTATGAAGGCCAAATCTGAATCCTTCGAAAAGTTCAAAGAATTCAAGAATGAAGTAGAGAAGTTACTTGGAAAGAGTATTAAGGCTCTACGATCAGATTGTGGAGGAGAATACCTAGGCCAAGAGCTTGACGACTATATTAGAGGGTGTGGGATCTTGTCCCAACTCACTCCACCCAGAACGCCACAATGGAATGGCATTTCCGAAAAGAGGAATCGCACCTTGTTGGACATGATACGTCTATGATGTGTTAAATGGATCTTCCGATATCATTTTGTGGGACATGCTCTATTGATTGTAGATTTTACCATTCACCGTGATCCATCCAAATCGGTCATGAAGACACCATATGAGATATGGATTGGGAGGCGTCCCATAATGTCGTTTATGAAGATTTGGGGTTGTCACGTCTTTGTAAAGCATTTACAAATAGACAAGCTTGGACCCAAGTCAGATAAGTGTAAGTTGGTGGGATATCCTAAGGAAACAAAAGGATTTTATTTCTAAAATCAAATCGAGAACAAAGTTTTTGTTGCTTGAACCGTTGTGTTTTTTGAAAAATAATTTGTCTCTAAAGAAGCCAGTGGGAGGACTGTAGAATTTGAAGAAGTTCAAGAACAACAAAACACTGATCCTACAATGGAGCATGAGCAGGAACCACAAGTTGTTGTGGAGAAACCTTCTCAAGTAACACAAGAACTCCGTAGGTCGAGTAGGGTACGTCAGGAGCCAGAGAGTTATGAGAGTTATGGACTTCTCGTGACTGAGCCCGATGACGTACTACTTATGGATGATGAGCCTACTACCTATGGAGAGACAAAAGGTCCGGACTCAAAGAAATGGCTTGAAGACATGAGATCCGAAATGGAATCCATGTATACCAACAAAGTATGGACTTTGGTGGAACCACCGAAAGGGGCTCGACCCATAGGGTGCAAGTGGGTCTTCAAGAAGAAGACAAATATGTATGGCAATGTAGTTTCCTACATGGGTCGATTGGTGGCAAAAGAATTCTGACAGATTCATGGTATTGGCTATGATGAAACCTTTTCTCCAGTCGTAATTTGACCTAATCCATTCGTATCTTACTTGCTATTGCATCTTATCACGACTATGAGATTTGGCAGATGGATGTCAAAACCGCATTTTTGTATGGAAACCTCCTTGAGGATGTGTACATGACACAGCCAGAGGGTTTTGAGGATCCAGAGCATGCAAATAAATTCTGTAAGTTGCAGCGATCTATTTATGGATTCAGGCAAGCTTCTAGGAGTTGGAATCGAAGTTTTGATGACATGGTCAAAGAGTTTGGCTTCATCAAGAACAAAGACGAGCCATGTGTCTACAAGAAGGTTAATGGGTTGTGTTTCTGGTCTTGTATGTGGATGACATACTACTCATTGGAAACGACAATCCTACCTTGCAATATGTTAAAGATTGTGTAGGGAAGTGATTCGCAATGAAGGACTTTGGGGATGCAGCTTATAAACTTCGTATCAAGATCTATAGGGATAGATCCAGGAAGCTACTCGGCCTAAGACAAAGTACATATATAGAAAAGGTATTGAAAGTGTTCAACATGCTATCGAAGAAAGGATTATTTCCCATGTCGCATGGAGTCACCCTTACGAAGGCTGACTCTCCCTCCAAAAAGATTTAGAAGGACCGCAAGAGTAAGATACCATACGCGTCGGCTATAGGATCTATCATTTACGCCATGTTATGTACTAGACCAGATGTTTCATACGCGTTGAGTATGGCAAGAAGATACCAGTCAAATACGGGTGAGAGTCACTGGACTGTTGTCAAGAATATCCTCAAGTACTTGAGAAGAACTAAGGATGCATTCTTGATATTTGGAGAGGATTAAGAAATCAGTGTAATATCTTACACTAACGCAAGCTTCTAAACCGACAAGGATGACTAAAGATCGTAGTTGGGTTATGTGTTTTTCCTGAATGGAGGAGCTGTGATTTGGAAGAGTTCCAAGCAAGAGACAGTTGTTGATTCTACAACTGAAGATGAATACATTGCAGCGTTAGGCGCAACAAAGGAGTCTGTTTGAGTTAGGAAGTTCATCACTGAGCTTGGTGTGGTTCCTAGCATTGTGGATCACATCGCGTTGTCTTGTGACAACACCTGGGCGATCGCACAAGCCAAGGAATCCAAGTCACACCAAAAATCCAAGCACGTACTTAGAAGATTCCATCTCAGTTGAGAAATCATCGAAAGAGGAGATGTGAATATATGAAAGATTCCAACACAAACTAATCTTTTATATCCACTTACAAAGCCGCTTGCTCAGCGCAAGCATGAAGGACACACTAGATCTATAGGCATACGAGATGCACCAGATTGGCTCGAGTGCAAGTGAGAAACTGTTGGAGTAGATTCCCTAGAGGCAAATTATATTTAATAGGAACATTATTTTGGCTGGAATATTCATTTATTATTTATGGAGATATTTAATATAATGAAGTCCCTAAATTTTCAATTGTCGTTTATCTTAGATATCCCTAGTCCATTATATTGATTAATAGGACGATCACTATAGACTAGTATGTTGGTAGATTGATATGGAGATATCAAGTCTAGCACATGGATATGCATTATGAGTAATGGCATGATGGATTGACCCACCACGAGAATGCTACATATAAATTATGTTAACGTCACAAGTGCATCTTGTAGTGACAATGGTATTGTAATCCTTTGACTTGAACTCACCAGATACTATAGTTTTGAAATATCATGTTTTGATATTATCAAACGTTACACCCTAACTGGGTACCTATAAAGATAGTAACCATGCATGATAGGAAGTAAGCTGAGAGATGGTAGTGATGTAGAGAGGATTTGTCCCTCCTACATAATGGGAGTAAATATCCACGGCCACTCGAAGGGTAGTGCTTATGGAATGTATGGTCATACTCAGATAAATCAATATAGGATATTTATGTTATTTGTATAGATAAGCCTATTCTCAGGATCGAGACACTGTGGATTGGATATACGAGTGTGAAAATTATGCTTGGTGTCCAATCCGGATATAGAGACAAAGGGATAGATACAACACGATAACATTGGGCACAAGGTTTGTCGGACACTGACTATTTCTGTTAGTTGGGGTCGCATATATGTGTTGCTAGACACTGCTCTATGTTTGTAAACCTACGGGGTGACACACCTTATGGATTAAACTGGATTTAGATATTAACTAGTTGGATTAATTAATCAAACGGATCAAAACGCAACCACATGAAAAGTTAGTAGGACTAATTTACAAGGTGGACTAATCCATGTATATAAAGGATTAGTATTGGGGAAAATATGTAGTTAATAAGGATTTATTAACTGTATAAGGGGAGTCCTAGCTTATTATTTCACACAAGATTCATTATTGAGTGAAATAACAAAGCAAGGAAAGAGAGACCAAAGAGTTGGCCGTCGCCCCTACCCGTCGGCTCCGAACTCGTTGGCACCCCTTTGTGATTCGGCCACCTACTCCGTTTGGCGTGATCCTTCTTACTCCTTCTCCGCGTAGCTAGCACTAAGACGTGAATGTTGGAATAGATGCTCTAGAGGCAATCTTATTTAGTATGAACATTACTTTTGGCTAGAATATTCATTGTATTATTTCTGGAGATATTTAATATAACGAAGTCCTTAGATTACAAATGTGTTTTTTATCTTAAATATCCCTATTCAATTATACTGATTAATTTGACGATCAACTATAGAGTAGTCTGTGGGTAGATTGATATGGAGATATCAAGTCTAGCACATGGGTATGCATTAGGATTAATGGCATACTAGATTGAACCACAACGAAAAGGATACATACAAGTTATGTAAAGTCACAAGTACTTCTCGTAGTGATAACGGTATTGACATCCTAATACTTGAAGTCACTAGATCCTCTAGTTGTGGAATATTGTGTTTTGACATCGTCAAACGCTACACCGTAACTGGGTAGTAATAAAGGCGTATATCGGACACAATTAGAAGCAAGCTTAGAGATTGTAGTGATTTAGTCCCTCCCACATAACGGGAGAAAATATCCGTGACCACTCTAGGAGTAGTGTTTAGGGAATGTCTGGCCAGACTCAGATAAATCAATATGGGATATTGATGTTATCTGCATGGATAAGACTATTCCTAGGATCGAGAAACTATGGATTGGATATACGAGTTTGATTTCTATGTCTCGTTTTCAATCCGGATAAAGAGTCAAAGCGATGAGATAATATAGTCACGAGGTTTGTCGGATTACTGACTATTTCTATTTTTTGGTTGGCGTGGATGTGTTGCTAAACACCGCCCCTTGTTAGTAATCGTTACTACCAACAAAATATAGAAACCTATGGGGTCACACGCCATTTGGATTAAGCTAGACTTGGTAATTAATTAATGTGAGTATTTAAATAGAAGGATCAATATGCAACCACTTGCAAACTTAGTAGGACTTATTTTCAAGATGAACTAATCCATGTAAGGACATGATTAGGAGAGGGATATGTAGTTAAGAAGGCATTGTTGGACTATATAAAGAGACTCCTAGTTTATTTTCTCATAAGTGTCGTAATTTTTATAACACAAGAGAGAGAGAAAGAGAGAGAACAAAACAAGGAGAGAGCAACAAGGGAGGGCGAACCCCCCCCCCCCCCCGGCTGCCCCTCTCTTGCTGTCGGCCCCTAGAGGCTCGGTCCTTGGGTGGTTTTTCATCTGCGTGATTCTTCTTCTTCCTCCTTCAATCAATTACTAGCACATCGGATTCAAAGGCCTCTAGACTTGATCCTAGGCGTGGACTATCCGTAGACACGTGAACACTATTTCACGTGTGAGGTCATCCAAGGACACAAACAAGGTATTTGATAATAAATCATTTACTATTTTTATGATGTCTAGTCCTGTGATCCTTCGAGGATCTTGTGCGGATCTATATTTGTTTTATTCAGCTGCATAATCCGTTACAAAACCCAATAGTGGTATCAGAGCTACAGGTCTTAGAGCATGACATAGTTATGTGTTGTTTTTGTTAGTTTTACACCTTAAATATGAATTGATCGCGTAAAACTTAATAATTGGCATATTGATGCAAGCTGAATTAGATTCAGTACATAATTGAACCTTTGGATATTAAGAAACTAGGTTTTGGGCACAAATTAGGGAAAAAGGGGGTTTTCCCAAAATTTGGAAACAACCATGCTTGGGCAACAAGGAAGGAAGAGGAAAGAAACAAGCTAGGTCCGAAACCCTAGACCCCCCCCCCCTCCTTGTGCAGCAATCAAGGCACAGCCACAAGGCCGGGCCGACCGAGGCACGCGGTTGGACCGTGCAGCCTAGGGTCGGTCGGTTTAGTGGCTTGTGTCGGTCCATTATGGGTTCGACGAAGTGTTGGTGGGCCCTCTTGGACCGTTTTAGTTCTAGTACATCCGAAATAATTAAAATTGATCAAGCACGTTAAAATTGGATTTTAACTGTTTATGTGTTATTCGCATGGTGGTTGGATATGGCCTTAGGTGTGGATATTGTGATTGTTTTATTTTGTGGTTTGGTTTTAGTGTAATATTTAATGTAATAGTTAATTAGGTTTTACGGCCTGCGAGCCGGTCTTTTTCTCAACTTGTGAGATCTCTCGATTTAGTATAGATGCTAGCTAGATGGCGGCGTTTCACAAAGCTATGGAGCATGGACTAAAAGATGGAGGCACATGGAGATGAGCTTGCTTTTTTTAGGGTTCATAGATATTCTCATTGTCTTGGGAATATCTTAGTTTAGAGGCCATATCCATATCACGTTTAATTTTTATTTGTGGTTGTTTAATTTATTGTCTTGTTATAAATTATTGGTGTGTAGATGATACAAGCAAAACTGGTAACAAGATAATACAACCCGGATCTTTTATTATGAGTTTGCCCAACTCAAATAAGTAGATCAGTTGATATGGATCAACAAACAATTAAAATTGAAGGGAAAATCCCTCAAATTTAAATATTGTGTTTTGCCTTCTCGTTCTTTAAACCCTCATCATGATCATGATTTACCAAGCTCGTGCGTGCCAAATCAAGGCGACTTGGTTCATCATCGTGTGATGGGATGACACAAGAAAGTAATGTGCAATTGCCGAAGTAAGAGGTTGGACGCAGCTAGGTGATTTTAATAGGATTAAAAGCCTAGAAGCAACCAATTGGGATTATCTACGGGATAGATCAATAAGGGGTTATTTTCCCAATTGAATCAAGATTTGCATGGGATGCAGTTGGAATTGTTCCTACCCAAAAAACTAACTTTTGGGTGACTTGTCAAAGCAAGCTTAAAAAAAGTAAAATATGGATCTTGGGCCCGCTAGAAAAAATAATGATATTTTCCGCATTAATATTGAGGGTTATTAATCCGAGAAAAATAGTGGGAGCTGTGTTTAATAATCTAGCCATTATTAAATGCAGTTATTTGTTCACAAAATACTAAAACTTTTATATGTCTCATTTTGTTGAATTCCAATGGCAAACAATTCATCGAATTCATCACATTCCCTACGAGCTGTCCTTGAGAAGGACAGCATTCTAGAACAAACTTTCTAGACTGGTATAGAAACTTGAGAATCGTTCTCAAGCAAGAAAGGAAATTGTACACTCTAGAGGAGGAAGTTCCTGAGGGTCTAGAAAATAATACTGATGCAGCTATAAAGTCACATCAAAAGATCGTTGACGATGCTAATGATGTGGTATGCCTTATGCTTTGCAGCATGAGCTCTGAGCTTCAGAAGCAACATGAGAACATGGCTGCATTTGATATGATCATACACTTGAAGCAGCTCTTCCAATAGCAGGCGAGGGTTGAGCGGTATGAAGTTTCCAAGGAATCGTTCAAATGTAATCTGTCAGAGGGAAACCTTGTGGGGCTTCGTGTACTCTGTTTGATCGGTTACTTGGAGAGCCTCACGCGCCTAGGGTTTTCGGTGGGCCAAGAGTTGTCCACTGATCTCATCTTGCAATCGTTGCATGATAGTCATGGACAGTTCATCATGAACTATAACATGAATGAGATCGTCAAGCATCTGCCAGATTTACTTAATATGTTGAGGACATGTGAACAAAGCATCAACGAGGGAAAGGGCAAGGCCATAATGATGGTGAACAAAGTAAAGAGAAAAAGGTTTGCTTCTACCTCCAAAGGGAACGGCAAGTCAGCTGCTAATCCTAAGGACGTTGCCCTTAAACCTGCTAGTGGCATTTCCAAGGGCGTGATTAAGGGTGATTGTCACTACTATAGTCAGCATGGACACTGGAAGAGGAACTGCCCAGAGTATCTGGAGGATAAAAGGCTTGGAATAGTGATTCCACCACCACCAGGTATTTTTGTTATAGATATCAATTTAAATATATCTTCATAATGGGTATTGGATACTAAATGTGGATCTCACATTTGTCGAAATGTGCAGGATCTAAAGAGAAGTAGAAGATTGGCTAAAGGGGAGATAGATCTACGCGTTGGAAATGGAGAAAAGGTTTCTGCATTGGCCGTGGGCGTGTACGAGCTATCTTTGCCTTAAGAATTAGTTTTAGAATTCAATAATTGCTATTTTGTGCATGCTATGAGCATAAACATTATTTCAATTTCTTGTTTGGACAAGGAAGGTTTTACTATTTCAATAAAGGAAAAAAGTTGCTACATTTATTTTGTTAGTGTTCACTATTGTAGTGCGCAATTATTTAATGGATTTTATATCCTTAATCTAAGTAATCATGTCTATAACATAAATACCAAGAGGATTAAAATGAATGATTTAAATCCTGCTTTTCTATGGCACTATCGTCTAGGCCATATAAACGATAAACGTGTATCTAGACTACATAAGAATGGATTTCTAGACTCATTTGATTTTCAATCATACGAGACATGTGAGGCTTATTTATTGGGAAAGATGACAAAGTCTCCTTTCAATAAGAAAGGTGAGAGGACTAGTGAGCAATTGGCGCTCGTGCATACTAATGTATATGGGCCATTTGAAACGCCTGCCAGAGGTCGTTACGTCTATTTCATTACATTTACTAATGATTTCAGTAGATATGGATTTATATACCTTATGAAGGCCAAATCCGAATCCTTTGAAAAGTTCAAAGAATTCAAGAATGAAGTAGAGAAGTAACTTGGCAAAAGTATCAAGGCTCTATGATCGGATCGTGGAGGAGAATACTTAATCAAAGAGTTTGACGATTATCTTAGAGAGTGTGGGATCTTGTCCCAACTCACTTCACCCGGAACGCAATAATGGAACGGCGTGTCCGAGAGGAGGAATCGAAGACTGTTGGACATGGTTCGAACTCTGATGTGTCAAACTAATCTTCCATTATCATTTTGGGGAAACACTCTATTGTGTGCAGCTTTCACCATTAACCGTGTTCCATCTAAATCTGTCATGAATACTCCATATGAGATGTGGAGTGGGAGGCGTCCCACAGTGTCCTTCATGAGGATTTGGGGCTACGATGTCTATGTAAAGCATTTACAAACGAACAAGCTCGGGCCCGAGTCGGATAAATGTAAGTTTGTGGGATACCCTAAGGAAACTAAGGGATATTACTTCTACAATCCAGCCGAGAACAAAGTGTTTGTTGCCCGGTCCAGCGTATTTATAGAAAGAGAGTTTGTCTCTAAAGAAGCAAGTGGGAGGGCTGTAGAACCTGAAGAAGTTCAAGATCCACAAACCCCTGATCATACTATGGAAATGATCAGGAACCACAAGACGTTGTGGATCAGCATGTTCAAGTAACACAAGAACTTCGCAGGTCGAGTAGAGTGCGTTAGGAGCCAAAGAGATATGGACTTCTCATGACCGAGCCTGGTGACGCGTGTTGGAATAGATGCCCTAGAGGCAATCTAGTTTAGTATGAATTTATTTGTGGCTATAAATTGATTTATTATTTATTGGATATTTAATATAATGAAGTCCTTAGATTTACAATTGTGTTGTTTATCTTAAATATCCCTAGTCCAGTATAATGATTAATAGGAAAATCATCTATAGACTAGTATGGGGTTTGATTGATATGGAGATATCACGATCCAACACATAGGTGTGCATTAAGGGTAATGACGCACTGGATTGACCCATCTCCGAGAAGGCTACATACACGTTATGCTAAGTCACAAGCGCTTCTCGCAGTGCAATGGTATTTTCATCCTTAGACTTGAAGTCACTAGACATTCTAGTTGTGGATTATTGTGGTTTTGGTAGCGTTAAACGCTACACCGTAACTGGGTAGTTATAAAGGCGTGTACCGGATACAATAAGAAACAAGCTTAGAGATCGTAGTGGACGTAGATAGAATTTGTCCCTCTCACATAACGGGAGCAAATATCCTAGGCCACTCGAGGGATAGTGGTTAAAAAATGTCTGGCCAGACTCAAATAAATCAATACGGGATATTGATGTTATTTGCACGAATAAGGCTATTCCCATGGATCAAGAAATTGTGGATTGGATATACGAGTGTGACTTGTATGTCTCGTGGACAATTACTTGTACATAGGTTGTCAAGATGACTATTCTATTAGTTGACTAGAATGGATGTTTTGCTAGAGACCGCTCCATAATAGCAAATAGTTGCTACCAACTAGATAGAACCTATGGGGTCACACGCTATATAGAGTTGAACTAGATTTGAGAATTAATTAATAAGATTAATTAATTAGAAGGATCACTTTGCAAAACCTTGCAAACTTAGTAGGGACTATTTTGCAAGGAAGGGACTAAATTGAATTCTAGTAGGACTAGAATAAGTCATTTAGGTAGTTGGCAAGGATTTGTTGGACTATATAAAGGACCTTCCATCCTTCCTTCCCACACTTATGTTCATAATTGATCATCACTTGAGTGGGAGAGAACAAAAAGGAGAGAGAGCAAGAAAGCTAGAGGAGCTCGCCGCCCCCTAGCCCGTCGCCCGTCCCCGTCGGCCCCAAGGAGGCCAAACCTCCTTGGTTTGGTCTCGTTTTGCGTGATTCTTCTTCCTCTTCCTCTTTCCGGGCTAGTACCAAGGATTGGAAGATCTAGAAATCAACTCTAGGCGTGGATCAACTATAGAGAACGTGACACAATTCGCGTTTGAAGTCATCAAAGGAGAACCCTAAGGTGTGTTAATTGATTTCTTCCTTTACCATCGTTATGTCTCTTGACTTGTGATCCTTGGAGGGTTTTGCATGGTTAATTATTGTTTCCGTTGCGCATCCATGATTCAAAACCCTACAGTGGTATCAGAGCCACAGGTCGTAGAGCATAAACGTGGTTTATGTGTTACGTTTTGATAGTTTTACACCTTAAATTGATTGTTTATCGCGTAAAACAAGACAAATTAAGTATGGCATGCAATTTTTCAATAATCTATCATAACAAGACCTAGTTTTTGCATTGGATGCATGAATTAGTGAGTTTGAGAAATTTTAGGATCTTAGATCTAGGGTTTGGGCATCCTTGGGGAAGAAGGATTTCTTCCAGAACAAGGAAACAACCAAACATGGGCACCAAGCAAGGGAGTTGTTTTTGGAAACAACTCCCTAAGAGGTTCGGCCCCCCTAAGGGGACCCCCCCCCTCTTGCTTGCCGCCCAAGCTAGGCCGCCCTAGGGGCCGGGGCAGCCCTAGCCCGCGGCCTAGCCGCGTGGGCTTGGGGCCGGCGGGCCCTAGGGCCTTGTGGTTCACCTTTTGGGCCCGGGCAATTAGGATTGTTGGGCCCCATGGACCTTTTTAACCCTAGAATATCCTAAAATCAATTAAAATTGACCAAGCGCGTGAAAATTGGATTTTAACTGTTTATGTGCAATTCGCATGGTGATTGGATATGGCCTTAGGATGTGGTTTGATGTGGATGTTTAATTTTTGTGTTTTGGTTTACGGCCTGCGAGCTGATCAATTGATTTTAATGATTAATTAGGGTTTTATGGCCTGCGAGCCATTTTTTTTCTCAACTTGTGAGATTTATTTTATTTAGTATAGAAGTTAGCTAGTGCTAGATAAAGTAGATTGTTAGCCAAGATTGAAGAAAAGAAGCCCGAAGCTAAAAGGAGCCACAAAAGATTGAGCATGGAGCATGGAGCATTCCACATGACTATGAAGGATGGACCAAAAGATCAAGACGCATGGAGATGTGTTTGCTTTTAGGGTTCATATATAATTCCATTGGCTTGGAATTATCTTAGTCTAGAAAAGGCCATATCCACATCACGTTTTATTTATGTTTTGTGGTTGTTTACTTTATTGTCTTATTATTTTGTGGTTGGTGTATGGATGATGCATGCAATTAGGATAATAAGATAATTACACAACCCGAATCTATTATTTGGAGTTGTGCCCAAACTCAAATAGATAGATTAGTTGATATTGATCAACAAAACAGTTAAAATTGAATTTAAAAATCCCTTAAAATTCAAATATTGTGTTCTTGCCTTCTCGTTATTTAAACACTCATTATCATCATGATTTATCAAGTTCGTGCGTGCCAAAGCATGGCGACTTGGTTCATAATGATGGAATGCGATGCACAAGCTAGTAATGTGCAATTGTTTAAATAAGAGGTTGAACACAACTAGGCTATTAATGTGATTAAGAAACCTAGAGGAAATCAATTGGGATTATCCATAAGGATGGATAAATAAGGATTTATTTGCCCAATTGAACCAAGAATTGCATAAGGGATGCAATTGGAATTGTTCCTACCTAAAGTAGTCAAATTATGGATGACTTGCCAAAGCAAGCTCATAAGGAGATGAAACATGGATCTTGGACCACTAGAAAATATAAGGATATTTTCCGCATTAATAACTTGAGGGTTATTAATCCGTAGAAAAATAGTGGGAGCTATATAGCCATTATTGAATATAGTCAAAAATTCACAAATACTAAAACTTGCGTATTTTCCTTTTGTAGAATTCCAAATGGAAAACAACTCATCGAGTTCACAACATTCCCTAAGATCTGTCCTTGAGAAGGACAAGCTCTCTGGAACCAACTTTATTGATTGGTACAGAAACTTGAGAATCATTCTCAAGCAAGAGATGAAACTGTATGCAATAGAGGAGCATGTTCCAGAAGGTCCAGAGAACCAAACACCTGCTGCCCTAAAGGCGTGTCAAAAGCGTGTTGATGACGCTAATGATGCGGCCTGCCTTATGCTATGCACCATGAATTATGAGCTTCAGAAGCAACACGAAAACATGAATGTTGTCGATATGATCGAGCATCTGAAGCAGCTCTTCCAAGAGCAGGCAAGGGTAGAAAGGTATGAGGTCTCTAAGGCACTGTTCAAGTGTCATATGGCAGAAAGGAACCCGGTGGTACCCCATGTACTCCGTATGATCGGGTACTTGGAGAATCTCGCCCGGCTTGGGTTCCCAGTTGGCCAAGAGTTGGCAACCGATCTCGTGTTGTAATCGTTGCACGAGAGTTATGGACAGTTCATCATGAACTATAACATGAACGAGATCGTGAAACCAATGGAATATTTACTCAATATGTTGAGGACAGCTGAACAAAGCATCAACAAGGGTAAGGGCAAGGCCATTATGATGGTGCAAAAAGGAAAGGGAAAAAGGTTTGCCTCATCCTCCAAGGGCAAAGGCAAGTCAGTTGCCAAGTCCAAGGAACCTGCCCTTAAGCCTGTTGGTGGTATTGCCAAAGGTGTGACTAAAGGTAAGTGTCACTACTGCAGTCAGCCTGGACACTGGAGGAGGAATTGCCCAAAATATCTAGAGGACAAGAGGCTTGGAATAGTGATTCCACCACCACCAGGTATTTTTTGTTGTAGATGTCAATTTAACTGTCTCTACATCATGGTTATTAGATACTGGATGTGGATCTCACATTTGTCGAAATGTGCAGGATCTAAAGAGAAGTAGAAGATTGGATAAAGGAGAGATAGATCTGCGCGTTGGGAATGGAGCAAAAGTTGTTGCCTTGGCCGTGGGCGTGTGCGAGCTATCTCTGCCTTCAGGATTAGTTTTAAAATTAAATAATTGCTATTTTGTTCCTGCTATGAGCAGAAACATTATTTTTATTTCTTGTTTGGACAAGGATGGTTTTATTATTTCAATAAACAACAATTGTTGTTCCTTTTATTTGAATAATATTCACTATTTTAGTGCGCAATTATTTAATGGACTGTATGTCCATGATCTAAGCAATCCTGTCTACAACATTAATACCAAGCGGATTAAAATAAATGATTTAAATCCTGCTTATTTATGGCACTGTCGTTTAGGCCACATAAACCAGAAACGTGTATCTAGACTCCCTAAGGATGGACTACTAGAATCATTTGATTTTGAATCATATGAGACATGTGAGGCTTGTTTATTGAGAAAAATGACAAAGTCCCCTTTCAATAAGAAAGGTGAGAGGACTAGTGAGCAATTGGCGCTCATACATACTGATGTGTGTGGGCCATTTGCCACGCCTTCCAGGGGTGGTTACATCTACTTCATTACATTTACTGATGATTACAGTAGATATGGGTTTTGTGTACCTCATGAGGGCAAAATCCGAATCCTTTGAAGTGTTCAAAGAATTCAAGAATGAAGTAGAGAAGCAACTTGGCAAAAGTATCAAGGTTCTACGATCAGATCGTGGAGGAGAATACTTGATCCAAGAGTTTGACGACTATCTTAGAGAGTGTGGGATCGTGTCCCAACTCACTCCACCCGGAACGCCACAATGGAATGGCGTGTCTGAGAGGAGGAATCGAACCTATTGGATATGGTTCGATATATGATGTGTCAAACCGATCTTCCATTATCGTTTTGGGGCCACGCTCTATTAAGTGCAGCTTTCACCATTAACCGTGTTCCATCTAAATCAGTCATGAAGACACCATATGAGATGTGGAGTGGGAGGCATCCCACACTGTCGTTCATGAGGATTTGGGGCTGCGATGTCTATGTAAAACGTTTACAATCAGACAAGCTAGGGCCGAAATCGGATAACTGTAAATTTGTCGGGTACCCTAAGGAAACTACGGGTTACTACTTCTACAATCAAACCGAGAACAAAGTGTTTGTTGCTCGGACCGGCATGTTTCTAGAAAGAGAGTTTGTCTCTAAAGAAGCAAGTGGGAGGACTGTAGAACTTGAAGAGGTTCAAGAACCACAAATCAGTGAACCGATTATGGAACATGAACAGGAACCACAAGCAGTTATGGAGCAGCCTGTTCAGAGTACACAAGAGCTTCGTAGATCTAGTAGAGTGCGCCAGGAACCCGAGAGGTATAAACTTCTCGTGACCGATTCCGGTGACACGATGCTCATAGATGATGAGCCTACTACCTATGAAGAGGCCAGGAAGGGCCCAGACTCTCAGAAGTGTCTAGAAGCCATGAGATCCGAGATGGAATCCATGTATACCAACAAAGTATGGACTTTGGTGGAACCACCCGAAGGGGCACGGCCCATAGGGTGAAAGTGGGTCTTCAAGAAGAAGATCGACATGGATGGTAATGTGATTACCTATAAGGGTCGATTGGTGGCCAAAGGATTCAGACAGATTCATGGTATTGACTATGATGAAACCTTTTCACCAGTCGCTATGACCAAATCCATCCGAATCCTACTTGCGATTGCAGCATACCATGACAATGAGATTTGGCAGATGGATGTCAAAACAGCATCCATTTATGGGAATCTTCTCGAAGACGTGTATATGATACAGCCGGAGGGTTTTGAAGATCCAAAGCAAGCCAAAAAAGTATGTAAGCTGCAACGATCCATTTATGGATTGAAGCAAGCTTCTAGGAGTTGGAATCGACGTTTTGATGAAGTATTCAAAGAGTTTGGCTTCATCAGAAACGAAGATGAGTCTTGTGTCTACAAGAAGGTTAGTGGGAGCTCTGTAGCTTTTCTGGTCTTGTATGTAGATGACATACTACTCATTGGAAACGCCGTTCCCATGCTACAATCTGTTAAAGATCGGCTAGGGAAGTGTTTCTCAATGAAGGACTTAGGGGAAGCAGCCTATATACTCGGTATAAAGATCTATAGGGATAGATCTAAGAGACTGCTAGGCCTAAGTCAAAGTACATATATTGACAAAGTGTTGAAGCGGTTCAACATGCAAGATTCCAAGAAGGGATTCTTTCCCATGTCACATGGAATCACTCTTTCGAAGAGTGGTTGTCCTTCCAATGAGATTTAGAAGGAACGCATGAGTAGAATTCCCTATGCCTCGGCCATAGGATCTATCATGTACGCCATGTTATGTACTAGACCAGATGTGTCATATGCCTTGAGTATGAAAAGCAGATACCAATCCAATCCAGGTGAGAGTCACTGGATTGCAGTCAAGAACATCCTAAAGTACTTGAGAAGAACTAAGGATGCTTTCTTGATATTTAGCGGTGAGGAAGAGTTGCGTGTAAGAGGTTACACTGATGCAAGATTCCAAACCGACAGAGATGACTTTAGATCACAGTCGGGATATGTGTTTTGCCTGAATGGAGCAGCGGTGAGCTGGAGCAGTTCCAAGCAAGAGACGGTGGCTGATTCTACAACAGAGGCTGAGTACATTGCTGCAAATGGCGCAGCAAAGGAAGTTGTTTGGATCAGAAAGTTTGTTTCTGAACTTGGTGTGGTTCCTAGCATTGCGGATCCAGATGAGTTGTACTTTGACAACACTGGGGCAATCGCGTAATCGAAGGAACCCATGTTGCACCAGAAATCCAAGCACGTGCTCAGAAAGTTTCATCTGATTCGAGATATTATCGACAGAGGAGACGTTCGGATATGCAAGATTCCTACAGATGAGAATCTGTCAGACCCACTTACAAAGCCGCTCACGCAGTGGAAGAATGAAGGGCACACTAGGAGTATGGGCATAAGAGATGCGCCAGATTGGCTCTAGTGCAAGTGGGAGACTGTTGGAATAGATGCTCTAGAGGCAATCTAGTTTAGTATGAATTTATTTGTGGCTAGAAATTCATTTATTATTTATTGGATATTTAATATAATGAAGTCCTTAGATTTACAATTGTGTTGTTTATCTTAAATATCCCTAGTCCAGTATAATGATTAATAGGACAATCATTTATAGACTAGTATGGGGTTGGATTGATATGGAGATATCACGATCCAACACATAGGTGTGCATTAAGGGTAATGACGCACTGGATTGACCCATCTCCGAGAAGGCTACATACATGTTATGTTAAGTCACAAGCGCTTATCGCGGTGCAATGGTATTGTCATCCTTAGACTTGAAGTCACTAGATATTCTAGTTGTGGATTATTGTGATTTTGGTAGCGTTAAACGCTACACTGTAACTGGGTAGTTATAAAGGCGTGTACCGGATACAATAAGAAACAAGCTTAGAGATCGTAGTGGTCGTAGATAGAATTTGTTCCTCCCACATAACGGGAGCAAATATCCTAGGCCACTCGAGGGATAGTGCTTATAGAATGTCTGGCCAGACTCAAATAAATCAATATGGGATATTGATGTTATTTGCACGAATAAGGCTATTCCCATGGATCGAGAAACTGTGAATTGGATATACGAGTGTGACTTGTATGTCTCGTGTCCAATCCGGATATAGAGACAAAGGGATGAGACAATTACTTGTACATAGGTTGTCAAGATGACTATTCTATTAGTTGGCTAGAATGCATGTTTTCCTAGAGACCGCTCCATAGTAGCAAATAGTTGCTACCAACTAGATAGAACCTATGGGGTCACACGCTATATATAGTTGAACTAGATTTGGGAATTAATTAATAAGATTAATTAATTAGAAGGATCACTTTGCAAAACCTTGCAAACTTAGTAGGGACCATTTTGCAAGGAAGGGACTAAATTGAATTCTAGTAGGACTAGAATAAGTCCTTTAGGTAGTTGGAAACGATTTTTTGGACTATGTAAAGGACCTTCCTTCCTTCCTTTCCACACTTATGTTCATAATTGATCATAACTTGAGTGGGAGAGAACAAAAAGGAGAGAGAGCAAGCAAGCTAGAGGAGCTCGCCGCCCCCCTAGCCCGCCGCACGTCCCCGTCGGCCCCAAGGAGGCCGAACATCCTTTGTTTGGTCTCGTTTTGCGTGATTCTTCTTCATCTTCCTCTTTCCGGGCTAGCACCAAGGATTGGAAAATTTAGAAATCAAATCTAGGCGTGGATCAACTATAGAGAACGTGACACAATTTGCGTTTGAAGTCATCAAAGGAGAACCCTAAGGTGTGTTAATTGATTTATTCCTTTACCATCGTTATGTCTCTTGAATTGTGATCCTTGGAGGGTTTTGCATGGTTAATTATTGTTTCTGATGCGCATCCATGAATCAAAACCCTACAACGCGTTGCTCATGGATGATGAGCCTACTACCTATGGAGAGGCCTCGAAAGGGCAGGACTCTCAGAAGTGGCTAAAGACCATGAGATCCAAGATGGAATCCATGTATACAACAAAGTATGGACTTTGGTGGAACTACCCCAAGAGGCACGGCCCATAGGGTGCAATTGGGTCTTCAAGAAGAAGAACAACATGGATGGTAATGTGATTACCTATAAGGGTCGATTGGTGGAAAAAAGGTTCTGACAGATTCATGGTATAGACTATGATGAAACCTTTTCACCAGTCGCGATGATCAAATCCATTTGAATCCTACTTGCTATTGCAGCTTATCACGACTATGAGATTTGGCATATGGATGTTAAAACAACATTTCTATATAGAAACCTTCCCGCGGATGTGTACTTGACACAACCTGAGGGTTTCGTGGATCCAGAGCAGGCAAGTAAAGTGTGTAAGTTGCAACGATCCATTTATTGATTGAAGCCAACTTCTTGGAGTTGGAATCGACGTTTTGATGACGCGGTCAAAGAGTTTCACTTCATCAAGAAAGAAGATGAACCTTGTGCTTACAAGAAGGTTAGTGGGAGCTCTATTTTGTTTATGTTCATGTATGTGGATGACATACTACTCATTGGAAACGACATTCCTATGTTGCAATATGTGAAGGATTGGCTAGGAAAGTTTTTCTCAATGAAGGACTTAGGGTATGCATATTATATACTTGGTATCAAGATCTATAGAGGTAGATCCAGGAAGCTGCTAGGCCTAAGTCAAATTACATATACAGACAAGGTGTTGAATCGGTTCAACATGAAATATTCCGAAAAGGGATTCTTTCCCATGTCGCATGGAATCACCCTTTCGAAGGATGATTGTCCTTCCAATGAGATTGAGAAGGACCGCATGAGTCAGGTTCCATATGCTTCGGCCATAGGGTTCATCATGTACGTCATGTTATGTACTATAACAGATGTGTCATACGCGTTGAGTATGGCAAGAAGATATCAGTCTAATTCGGGTAGAGTCACTGGATTGCGGTCAAGAACATCCTCAAGTACTTGAGAAGAACTAAGGATGCGTTCTTGATCTATGGAAGGGAGGAAGAGTTGCGTGTAAGGGGTTACACGGATGCAAG
Organism: Linanthus parryae; assembly: GCA_023055425.1. Taxonomy (NCBI): domain Eukaryota; kingdom Viridiplantae; phylum Streptophyta; class Magnoliopsida; order Ericales; family Polemoniaceae; genus Linanthus; species Linanthus parryae. The sequence continues at coordinate 16,379,549 of JALGPY010000012.1, read as the reverse complement.
CTTCCAAACCGACATAGATGATTTCAGATCACAGTCGGGATTTGTGTATTGCCTGAATGGAGGAGTTGTGAGATGGAACTGAGGCTGAGTACATTGCTCCGAGTGGCGCAGCAAAGGAAACTGTTTGGATTAGGAAGTTCATTACTGAGCTTGGTGTGGATCCAATTGAGTTGTACTGTAACAACACTGGAGCGATCGTACAATCCAAGGAACCCATGTCACACCAGAAATCCAAGCACGTACTTAGAAAGTTTCATCTTATTCGAGAGATCTTCGATCGAGGATATGTGAGGATATGCAAGATTCCTACAGATGAGAATCTGTTAGATCACCTTACGAAGCCCCTTGTTCAGCGCAAGCATGAAGGGCACACTAGATCTACTGGCATACGAGATGCACCAGATTGACTGTGTGCAAGTTGGATATTGTTGGAATATATACCCTAGAGGCAATCTTATTTAATATGAACATTACTTCGGGCTAGAATATTCATTGTATTATTTATGGAGATATTTAATATAATGAAGTCCTTAGAATACAAATGTGTTGTTAATCTTAAATATCCCTAGTCGATTATACTGATTAATTGGACGATCAACTATAGACTAGTATGTGGGTAGATTGATATGGAGATATCAAGTCTAGCACATGGGTATGCATTAGGAGTAATGGCATATTGGATTGACCCACAACGAGAAGGCTACATACAAGTTATGTAAAGTCACAAGTGCTTCTCGTAGTGACAACGGTATTGTCATCCTTAGACTTGAAGTCACTAGATACTCTAGTTGTGGAATATTGTGTTTTGACATTGTCAAACACTACACCGTAACTGGGTAGTAATAAAGGCGTATATCGGACACAATAGAAAGCAAGCTTAGAGATGGTAGTGATGTAGATAGAATTTGTCCCTCCCACATAACGGGAGCAAATATCCGCGACCACTCGAGGGGTAGGGCTTATGGAATGTCTGACCAGACTCATATAAATCAATAAGGGATACTGATGTTATCCGCATGGATAAGACTATTCACAGGATCGAGAAACTTTGGATTGGATATACGAGTGTGATTTGTATGTCTCGTTTTCAATCCAGGTATAGAGACATACTGATGAGACAATATAGTCACGAGGTTTGTCGGATTACAAACTATTTCTATTAGTTGGGTGGCGTGGATGTGTTGCTACACACCACTCCATGTTAGTAATCGTTACTATAAACTAAATAGAAACATATGGGGTCACACACCATATGGATTAAACTAGACTTGGGAATTAATTAATGTAATTTAATTAAATAGAAGGATCAATATGCAACCACGTGCAAACTTAGTATGATTAATTTGCAAGATGAATTAATCCATGTAAGGACATATTTAGGAGAGAGTCTAATATGTAGTTAACAACGAGTTGTTAGACTATATAAAGAGACTCCTATCTTATTTTCTTATAAGTTTCATTATTTTTATAGCACAAGAGAGAGAGAGAGAGAGAGAGAGCAAAGAAAGGAGAGAGCAACAAGGAAGGTCGAACCCGACCCTCCCTCCCTCCCCCCCCCCCCCCCCCGCCGTCCGCCCCTGTCTTTTCGTCGTCCCCTGGAGGCGCGGCCCTTGGGTTGTTTTTGTCTGCACGATTCTTCTTCTTCCTCCTCCAATAAATTGCAAGCACATAGGATTGGAAGGACTCTAGACTTGATCCTAGGTGTGGACTATACGTAGAGACGTGAACATTGTTTCACGTGTGAAGCCATCCAAGGAGACAAACAACGTATTTGATACTAAATCATTTACAATCGTTATGATGTCTAGTCATGTGATCCTTGGAAGGTCTTGTGCGGATCTTTATTGTTTTTTATTCTGATGCGTAATGAAATACCATTTTTTGTGACTATGGGTATTTTGTGATATTATTACATGTTTTGGGAGTCAAATTTAAATGTTAGGAGTTAATTATAAATGTTTGCTAACATTTTGGGGTCTTTGTGACTTTTACCTAAAGTTTTTAGTGCCTTTTAATTAAGATGGGGGAGGTAGTTGTCTTTTTTCCTAAACTAGTGGTGGGAAAGTGTCTCCTTCCACAGATTGATATGATTTTTGACCCAAAAATCACAACAGACGTGATTCTTCCTCATCAATCGGGTTTCTCCTGATTTTCTTCATCCCCATCGATTTCTCTTCTCAAATTCATCATCATCCTCATCCGATCCTCTATCAATCCCTCTCTATCTCTCATTTCCTCTCTCTCTCGACCAGTTAATCAAAAACCCTCACATTCACTCTCCCTCTCTGGCCGTCTCTCTCCCTCTCGGCAACAGCAGCAGCAGCGACATCACCGCCCCCGCCTCTCTCTCCCTCAGGTTCGTCTCTCTCTCTCTCTCTCTCTCTCTCTCTCACTCTCTCTCTTTCTCTCTCTCTCTCTCTCTCTCTCTCTCTTTTCCTTCTCTTCTTCGTCCGCTCTTCTTCTTCTTTTCTTTCTGCTGTGATTTCTCTTCTCCTTCACCATGTCTTGTTTATAAGCTCTTCTAATAGCCATGGTTTCCGGCAGCCCTTGAATCGCCGCCCTCATCTCCGCTACTCAATCTCTCGAATCTCTCACGTTCACGTAAGTAGCAAGTTGTTCTTTAATTTCAGATTTGTAATCACTCTTTATTTTGGATCATTATCATGTTATTCTTCATGAATCATCATAATCTTTCATGTTCACATCACACCCATAAACCATAGTTTGTGTAGGAGGTAAAAACAAGTTGAAGCAATAGGATTAACTAGAATTTATCACTTGTTTGATGTGTTGGGTTGGTAACGCGAGTTGTAATCGTCGGGTAATTGAATAGGAGTTGAAATCGAGACCGTTAGGCGCTTAATGTTATGATCTAGAGTTGATATACAATCTGTCCGGTCGCTAAAAGGTTGGAATTTGTCGCTATAGGGCTGTTTTTAGTCGCCAAAAAATTGCTGAATATGTCGTTAATGTTGTTGGGTTTGTTAAATAGTGTCTAGACGGTGAATTTAGTTGAAATATTGGAGTTTTAAACACTCGTTTCGTGACCTTGACACTAAGTACATGTGTTTGAGTGAATTTGTGAGTTCTGACTAGTGTAAAGTAAGTCTAAGTTGTTTAGTAACCTCTTTGTTTAAGTTAATTGGCCTAGTGGATGTGAAACTTGAACCGGCTAGTAGAATAGTAGCCAATCATCCTAACCACTTGTGTCTTGGGTTATTTGGGAATGTTAAGTTGGTGTTAGAACCCTAAACCGTTGGGTGTCATGTGCATGTAATATAGTTTAGTATTTATATTACTAAGAAATTGTAATTCGATTAGAGTATTGTTGACTTGTAAGCGACGAGTTCACAGACGACGCATACGTCGAGTACTACGATTGAGTCGCCATAATTGCTTGCAATTAAGGTGAGTAAACATGCCAGTCCTAGAGTGCCTAACTCCCTTCATGTCGAATGATTTCATTATTTTACGTCTCAAAATGAATTTATGTGTTACGTGCCATTCATATATCTGATTTTTACATGCTAAATGCTTTTCTTGAAAATATCATCAAGCTATAATAATGGACGATAACGTAAAGTGGAAGAGTTGTGCAGGGACCTTTATTATTGGTTACTATTGGCATTGGGCGTGTTGATCTCGGTCTTCCGTTCAATTTATTTTATTTAATCCGGTTGCAAGTCCCCGGATAGCTCCCTGTACTCACTCCTCTGGCCGCTAGAGTCTTAGGGGGTGTCGACACTTAAGGTCTTGGATGCTTGCGAGATGGTTCGTTTTCCCCCGTCACAACAAATTAATAAGATGGTTTTGGTTTTGATCATATTAAAAGGAATTAATATGTGGTTTTGGACTTTCCTCTAATGGATAATGATTTGGTTTGGAAATATTATGGAATTGGGAACTCACATGCTTTTCTTACCATATTCAAACTTTACCTCCGCTGTGTTTGAAATGAACTCATACTTGTAAAATTGGTCACTGTTTTATAATTGTCTCATCATCATTTTACATGCTTGGGTGTTTGCTTGCCAGTATTTATATGTTGATTTTGTACTGTGGTGTTTCTTTTTATTTCTGCACCACATGTCTAGGTGGTGAGTATTTAGCTTAGCGGGGGACGCGCTTCATCACCGAATGCATTATTCGTTTCATTTTAAATTAGAATTCTTTTAGTATTATAATGCTTTAGTTTGTTTTATGCCCGAGTTTGAGGCACGAATAATTGGATTGTAATAATATTTTGTTATAAATACTTTATGGATGGTTTGCTTGGGAACCATCTTTAAATGTCCTTTTATCCGGGTTTAATCTCGGGTACGGAGTGACACCCCCCGGGCCTCGGGCTTGGTCATTTTGGGGGGTGTTACACGTAATCCGTTACAAAACCCTACAGTGAAGGGGATTCCAGCTTGCAATCCTAGGTGTGGATACTTGTAGAGACGTGGACGTCATTCTACGTTGTGTTCACGCGGACAAACAAAGTACACAATTGTTTATCCCATATCACGTTATGAATGCTTCTCTGCAATCCGTGGAGGGATTTGATCAGGAATTTAACTATTATTATTCCGCTGGGTTACCTGCATCAAAATCTTATAGTTCCCACAATTGATTCTCTTCCCAACCAGGTTATTAGAGGCCTTCTAACCATTCAGAATGCTTTATCTGGAGTAAGAAGTTTAGGAAAGGAAATATCCTTTGTACTATGAGTTCAGGAACCTACTCCAGATCCTGTTTTTGTTGGTTCTTAAGCTCCAGCTTGACTAGTCAAAAGGGACAGGTTCAGAAGCTTCGCCTTAAGTAACCCAAGCCCTTCCAGACCTTTTGATTTAGTGAAAATGAAAAATATGTTCCCATGGATAATATTTTTTTTTGGTCAATTTTTATCCAATAATGGAATAATTGAACCAATTTTTGTACTTTGTTTGAATGACTTGTGATACAAATTTGCGCACGTTTTTTTTAGATTGGTCGGATTGCAGATATTAGGAAGAGAGTTCGTAAAATCTTCAAAGTGAGGACGATGTTGTTAAGGAAAGAGAATTTTGGAGCGTTGTAGCTAGTTCTTTTGGTTACTTTGGTGGAAAATTTCAGTATTATACACTTTACTATCACAAGAAATCATTAATTTATTGGGAATAGAGTCTATGGAAGAAGAATATGGGTATGCAATCTGCAATGTCCCACTTAGGTACATTTCAAAATCTTGGATGAAGTCCTTAATGGAGACTTTGGAAGAAGAAAAGAGAAGCACTCTTGTCATTGGAATATGAGCGTTGTGGACGCAATCAACGGGTGTTCGAGGGATGGAGAACGATGTGAGTTATGTGTCCATATTAATCAACTTGCAGTTGGCGACGATTACGGAATTACGTTCTTCGCGGGTCGGAGGTGGTCTGTTGCTCTCAGCTCCTTCGACCAATCAGTCGCGGAGCAGTGAGGGTCTGATTACTTGGAAACCTCCGTCGGCTGGTGTAACGAAATTGAACACAGATGGCGCATGGACAGACGATGACAATGGGGAGTTTTTGGCGCAGTGTTGCGGGACTCAAATGGGAGATGGATCCCTGCCATGGCAGGACCACTGTCGTTGGTCGAGTCGCGAAGATGGCGAATATCTTAGCCGTGCGGGATTGATTAGCGTTAGCCAACCGTATGGGTCTTCGAAAATTGGAAGTTGAAGTTGATCTTCAAACTTTGGTCAAGGATCTCAAAACGTTAACTCTGGTGGATGATCGCACTTGTTATGGTACTTTATTGGAATATTGTAAAATGTTTCTTCGTCATCTTCAACAAGTGAAGGTTAATTGGTGTCCTCGGAAGGTAAAAATGATGGCACAAAATTGCGCCTGGATAGGAAGATCATTTCAAAATCCAAAAGTTTGGATGTATTGCGTTCCTCCTGCGCAAGATACTGATGTAATCGGCTTCCATGGTTAATATATGAAAATTTTCTTTGAAAAAAAATGTTCAACTATAAGAAAATAGTCTTACGCCCCCTCTAAATGGTATCCATAAAGCACTCAAAATAATTTAAGAAATGAGAGTCATGGAGCAACCACAGATAATCACAACCGTTCATCAATTTATGTCCGCCTTTATGTTCGTATTTTTTGTCCATTTAGGGCTTATTTGGGTATGGGATATAAGAAGGGTGATAAGATCTGATATCTCTCCCTCATCTTGTGTTAACCCAGAGAATGCCAACCATCAAAGAGGCCTAAGCCCAAAGCCCATTTAGCCTCGGCACATCCAAATGATGTCCAACAGTTTCTATCCAAGTAGATGTGGCCTATGGTGCAAATGACCGGGAACTAGTTAATCATGCTATCCGTACATTCTAACTAACCTCTTTGGTTTCTTTATCCCAATTGTGATTAATTAGCTGTAACTGTTTAAGTTGGTCATACAAATTAAGTGAGTTATGTTGTTCACACACGCAATGTGATCTTAGAGTGTATTTGCTTCACAACTAGTTAGTTTGCTCATTAAAAAGACATGTTCAACTTCTATGCGTAATGTTAGTCCTTCTTGAGGGAACTTTTTCACCCTTAAATATACATCCCCGGTATTAGGTGAGATATGCTTTAAATAAGATTTCATGGTTAACAATGTGCTAATGTTTTTTAAAAAAGCAAAATCATTAGTTAGGGTTTGTAATTGGACTAGTTTATATTAATTTAAATAATGAACATTCTCTTATTTGAACTAATTTTAGAAAAATAATAAAAAAGTTATTAATTCCATTTTATTTATACCTTATCCAAACAAGGCATTAGCGAAGAGGTTTGGACTCATACAAAATAGAAGTAGGAGTAGTACCAAACAACAGCGATAAGGAAAATATCCGAGTTTTTGATAAGGTATACTCTCGTCATTATCTTTTTGGATATTTAAAAATTATATTTACGCATCTGTCAGTGATCTTGATGCCTATATAAACAAGCCCTTTCTTATCTCATTTCATTCAGGAGCCACATCGGGAGAGCGATGGTCCTCCTTCGACGGAACCTCAAAAGTGATCGGAGCGCCCGAAGCTGGTGGTGACGTTGACAATGGGCCACCTGACGGAAGAACGAGAGCTGATGGTAACCTTGACGATGGGCGATGGGAAGGAACTCCAGAATAATCCATCCGGCGGACACTGACTCAGACCACCGAAGCATCCAGGCAATGATGGAAGCTCCTGGATGAACCAACTCACTATGACCTTGATGATCACTACCACCACCCGACGAATCTTGTTTTCCTTGTTTTGTACTTATTGTTTACAGGATCGAAGAAACATAGAAGAACCTACCGAGGAGGACTGTAGAACTTGCAACTACTGTAGAACTTGCAACTAAGTCGGATAAGTGTAAATTTGTGGGGTACCCTAAGGAAACTAAGGGCTACTATTTCTACAATCCAACTGAGAACAAAGTGCTTGTTTCTCGGTCCGGTGTGTTTCTAGAAAGAGAATTTTGTCTCTAAAGAAGCAAGTGGGAGGACTGTAGAACTTGAAGAAATTCAAGAGCCACAAAGCACTGTTCCTTCTATGAAACATGAGCAGGAACCACAAATAGTTGTGGAGAAACATGTTTAAGTAGCACAAGAGCTTCGTAGATCTAGTAGAGTGCGCCAGGAGCCAGAGAGGTATGGACTTCTCGTGACTGAGTCCGGTGACAAGATGCTCATAGATCATGAGCCTACTACCTATGAAGAGGCCATGAAAGGGCCGGACTCTCAGAAGTGGATTGAAGCCATGAGATCTGAGATGGAATTCATGTATGCCAAGAAAGTATGGAATTTGGTGGAACCAGCCGTAGGGGCGCAACCCATAGGGTGCAAGTGGGTCTTCAAGAAGAAGATCGACATGGATGGTAATGCGATTATCTATAAGGGCCGATTGGTGGCTAAAGGATTCAGAGAGATTTATGGTATTGACTATGCTGAAACCTTTTCACCAGTCGCTATGACCAAATCCATCGGAATCCCACTTGCCATTGCAGCATACTACGACTATGAGATTTGGCAGATAGATGTCAAAACAACATTCCTCTATGGGAATCTCCTCGAGGACGTGTATATGATACAGCTTGAGGGTTTTGAAGATCCAAATCAAGCCAAGAAAGTCTGTAAGCTGCAACAATTCATTTATGGATTGAATCAAGCTTCAAGGAGTTGGAATCGATGTTTTGACGAAGTATTCAAAGAGTTCGGCTTCATCAAAAACGAAGATGATTCTTGTGTCTACAAGAAGGTTAGTGGGAGCTCTGCTGCTTTTCTGGTCTTGTATGTGGATGACATACTACTCATTGGAAACGACATTCTCATGCTGCAATCTGTTAAAGATTGGCTAGGAAATTGTTTCTCAATGAAGGACTTAGCAGAAGCAGCCTATATACTTGGTATAAGATCTATAGAGATAGATCTAGAAGACTTCTAGGCCTAAGTAAAATTACATATACAGACAAGGTGTTAAAGCGGTTCAACATGCAAGATTCAAAGAAGGGATTCTTGCCCATGTCACATGGAATCACTCTTTAGAAGAGCGATTGTCCTTCCAATGAGATTGATAAGGAACGCATGAGTAGGATTCCCTATGCCTCGGCCATAAGATCTATCACGTATGCCATGTTATGTACTAGACCAGAAGTGTCATATGCTTTGAGCAGACAAGCAGATACCAGTCCAATCCAGGTGAGAGTCACTGGATTGCAGTCAAGAACATCCTAAAGTACTTGAGAAGAAATAAGGATGATTTCTTGGTATTTGGTGGTGAGGAAGAGTTGTGTGTAAGGGGTTACACGGACGCAAGCTTCCAAACCGACAGAGATGATTTCAGATCACAATCAGGATATGTGTTTTGCGTGAATGGAGCAGCGGTGAGCTGGAAGATTCGAAGCAAGAGACGGTGGATGATTCTACAACAGAGGTTGTGTACATTGCTGCGAAAGGCGCAACAAAGGAACCTGTTTGGATTAGGAAATTCGTTTCTGAACATGGTGTGGTTCCTAGCATTGCGGATCCAGTAGAGTTGTATTTTGACAACACTGGGGCGATCGCGCAATCAAAGGAGCCCCGGTCACACCATAAATCCAAACACCTGCTCAGGAAGTTCCATCTTATTCAAGATATTATCGATAGAGGAGACGTTCGGATTTGCAAGATTCCTACAGATGAGAATCTGTTAGATCCACTTACAAAGCCACTTGTTCAGCGCAAGCATGAAGGGAACACTAGGATCATTGGCATACGGGATGCATCAGATTGGCTCTAGTGCAAGTTAGTGACTGTTGGAATAGATGCCCTAGAGGCAATCTAGTTTAGTATGAACTTATTCATTGTATTATTTATAGGATATTTAATATAATAAAGTCCTTAGATTTAAAATTGTGTTGCTTATCTTAAATATCCCTAGTCCATTATAATGATTAAATGGGACAATCATCTATAGACTAGTATGGGGTTGGATTGATATGGATATATCATGATCCAACACATGGGTATGCATTAGGGGTAATGGCATACTGGATTGACCCATCTCCGAGAAGGCTACATACATGTTATGTAAAGTCACAAACGCTTCTTGTGGTGAAAATGGTATTGTCATCCTTATACTTGAAGTCACTATATTATCTAGTTGTGGATTATTGTGATTTTAATAGCCTCAAACGCTACACTGTGACTGGATAGCTATAAAGGCGTGTACCGGATACAATAAAAAGCAGGATTAGAAATCGTAGTAGACGTAGATAGAATTTTTCCCTCCCACATAACGGGAGCAACTATCCTAGGCCACTCGAGGGATAGTTCTTAAGGAATATCTGGCCAGACTCAAATAAATTAATGGACTTGGATTTCCTATAGGTGTAATTGTAGGAGCTCCTATAGGTGGATGATGTGTCAATGTCTTATTGGATGGAATTGAGACAAAAAAAAAATAAATTTGTAACCAGTTTGAAATCTAACTAACGGAAGTCCAAAGTTGATGGACGGAAATATTCGGATTCATCATTATCTTTTCGTTTTTCTTTTTTTTAGAAACCATAATTATCTTTTTATTCCTTTTTTTAGGATAATTATATTTTTATTCCTTAACTAATACACAATTGATTATTACAATCTATTATAATGTTAATCCTAAAAAGAGTATTATTCCTAATAGGAAACTAAAATATTATGAAGAAAATACTAAAAGCAAAAAAAAATGTCAAAAAAAAGTGCAACAGAACGTTGAAAAAAAATGTGCTCGTGAGTAAAATTATCTTTTTTCTTTTTTTCTAGAAACCATAATTATATATTTTTTTGAGGAACCATAATTGTATTTTTATTCCTTAACTAAACAGAATTGATTATTGCAATCTATTATAATGTTAATCCTAAAAGGAGTAATACTCATAATTTTCTTTAAAAGAGAATTATTTGATCCTAACAAAAAATATTATTATTCCTAATAGGGAAATTACAATTTGTTATTATGTATAAAAATAGGTAATTACAATATTGTACTTTTGATTATTTATTTCAGTATAGTTTAATTTATTATAATATTTTATTTTATTTATTGCCAATTCCCTTTTAAATACGAAGTTACATTTTTCTCCAAAAAAATAAATTGAAGTAACTCTAAAGCTATAGCACGGGACATGCACAAAGCTAGATTTATGTTCTCATCAAAATATCTCTATGTTACCGTCTAACAATCTCCATAATCATTTGCTAAAAATTCACACAGTTCAGATGATCACCATTTCGATCATTATAGAAAAATTTATAAAAAAAATAGATCATGGTAAAACTGCTAACATAACATCCATGTACTTATCGTCAAAAGCGCACACAAATTTTGTAGTACAGAAATCGAACATTGAAATGGTCTAATAAAGCTTCCAAAATATCTATGAAGGTGGCGAAATTTCTGACAAAGTTACAGTAATATATAAGATAGACTGTTTGGATAAGTGTCGCTTTCTCCAATATCAATATTGTCAACATTGTCTGCAGAGCCCATCGAACACTGCAAAATACTCGAAATTAGTATAAATCTACTTTAGAAAAATGAGTAATGATACTTTATAAACATGAAGTTACAGAGGTTGATGGTTCACCTGAAGTAATTCTGTGAATGTCATTTGTCGAGGAGACCAATAATTGTCAGTTGGCATAGCACAATTAAATGCCGACGATGCTTGTTGGCTACTTATAGGACATGTATCAACCAGTAGGCATGATATACATTTTTAGTAGATATATAATTCTTACAATTGGAATGAGTTCAATCAAAATTCAAAATAAACCTGATTGGGAACGCTCTGTTCATGACTCTTAATCACATTGCTAGTATTGTGCTGTAAATTTCTTTGAGACTTTTGCAACTCGTCATCCATTGAGGAGGTCACCTGCAAAATATTAGTATATTATATCAACTATGTATTATTATCTTATAAATTTTATATGACGACTTTGTACCTTCGAATTTTTCGCTCGTGGTTTGCTCTTTTTTTGTATCTCCAATGGATCTTTAAGCCTTTTTCGGGGACGTCCAACTGTAGCTTTTATCTTTAACCCACAAATAGATTGCGCACAAATTAAATTGTTGATATCAGAACCGTCAGTCGGTTGTTCCTCACAAATTGGTACACTTTGATTTCTCAAGCTTGTTACCCCCACCACATCATCAGAACAATATTGCTTCTTCATTTCTTGTAGTTCTTTCAACAACTTGGACAAAGAATAGCGAGCATGTGCACACATATTTTTCTCCTCGGCCGCAAGTGTTACAACTTCACGGTAATCTTGACCCAAATAGACATATCGTCTTGCCATAGACTCTTGACTACTCTCTTGCATTTATTTTCCATGATTATCCTCAATTCTAGCACATTTAGCATCCTTAGTCCACCGTTTTAGAATATAGCATTCCGGAATACTCTTTATGTTTTTCTTATCAAGGACTTTTAAAGCATGAGAACATAGAATACCAACAAAAGTAAATTTCATGCAACTGCATCTCACAAGTCCAGTAGATGTATCATATTTGACAACATGATCTCGAGGACCAGTCCCATATGAAACTTTATACTCTGATATACCATCTTGCTTTCCACCTTTGTGAATAATACAATCCCAAACTTTCATGTATTCATCTTGAAACATTTTAAAGGCCTCAGGAGTGTAGATTTGCACAGCATGTCTTAGCATTTCAACATTAGCAATCAATATTGGACTCGTTTGGCTCATAATGAATGATGACCTGGATTCTTTATACCTACGGTCCTCCAACAACCTTGTGTAATGCTCAAAAAATTGAAGAAGGTTGTATTTTGAATCCAAGTATCTCTTAAGTACATTATTCATAGACTCACTTCGTTGCGTGCTTTTCATATCAGCAGTGAACATATGTCTACCATATACCATATCCCATTTGTGTCTTTCTAGATAAATATTTTGAAGCCATTTATTATCAGCAAGATCATAACGCTGAAGCATATCTTCCCATGCAGATAACCATTCATCTTCTTCTTCATAGTCATAAACACAAGAACTAAAATCACTTGAAAATTGTTTTGATGCATGGAATGCATGGCTTAAATGTTTTGCAGCATTTTGATATATATGCTCAACACATAAACGATGGTCTGATTCATAAAATACCTCTTCTATTGCTTTTGCCATCGCTGCTGATTGATCCGTGAGTATTGTCCTGGGTTGCTTTTGTGACATAGCACTAAGGAATGTCTTGAAAAGACACTTGAAAGACTCTGTAGTTTCATCATAGAGTAATGCTCCACCAAAAATAATTGTTTGCTTGTGGTGGTTTACACCTACAAATGGAGCAAATGGGCGCCCATACTCATTTGTTCGATATGTCGTGTCAAAGCAAATTACATCTCCCGAGTAACCATAATCAACAATTGATTTTGAATCTGCCCAAAAAATATTTGTTATGAGATCATCATCATCTAATTGAATTGCATAGAAGAAAGAAGGATCTTTCAACTTCATCTGTTGGAAATACTCCAACATAGCTCCAGCATCTCCTTTTTGCATTTCCATCTTGCGCTTTGAATAAATGTAATTCTTATAATCAACATCCAGAAATCCCAGGTTCCTACGACCACCTGCTTGAATACTCATCAAATCAATTGTATTCTTGTTAGACAGGCCTGCCTTGAACGCATCATCTACTTGAGCTTTTTGAGCTGCAGTAATTTTTCTGGACGACCGCAACATGTGTTTTATTGGAGAATCAGCAAGATTGTGATTATTATGATCTTTTGTAAATGAGATCACTTTGTATTTTCTGTTCGGTTGAAGTGAACAGGTCAATTGTGCCTTGCAACCGACTCTTGTTATCGGATGCTGGTACAAAACTTGTTTATGTCTTTTATCAATGCCGCGCTTCCCTTCCATTTTGCAGCAAAAAGTTCTTCTTATCACCGTGGTTTTGACTGCAGATTTTGTGATCCAATGTTTTCTGACACTGAAACCAGTTTCATGTGCATACTTACAATAAAAGATATATGCACTATTCTCAGTGTTAAACTCCATTCCAATTTTTGGTTCAACAATGGATCGATTCGTAGAAACTCCGGAATTAGAAATATTTTCGGACTCATTTTCGACATCTTTACCTAGATTTTCATCGGTCTCTAGCGATAAATGACTTCCTGAACTCATCAAGATCTACATAACATGTTGAAGAACGTTACTGTTTGTTCTTTCCGACAAATTGATAAAAACTAAAATAGAACAATTTTTTAAGAAAAATTAAGTATAGTCAATACCTCTAATGGTTTTTGACGAAATAATTGACGATTTCTCCCTTGGGGCCTTTGCTTCCGTTGTCGTTCTGTAACGTGAGAGTATAGATGATTTTCACTCACGAGTTCTCCTGCACCTTTTTTTTCCCGACGTTCTGTTGCACCTTAATTTGACATGTTTTTGCTGTTAGTACTTTCTTCATAATATTTTAGTTTTCTATTAGGAATAATACTCCTTTTAGGATTAACATTATAATAGATTGCAATAATCAATTCTGTATTAGTTAAGGAATAAAAATATAATTATGGTTCCTCAAAAAAAATATATAATTATGGTTTCTAGAAAAACAAAGAAAAAGATAATTTTACTCACGAGCACATTTTTTTCAACGTTCTGTTGCACCTTGTTTTGACATTTTTTTTGCTTTTAGTATTTTCTTCATAATATTTTAGTTTCCTATTAGGAATAATACTCTTTTTAGGATTAACATTATAATAGATTGCAATAATCAATTGTGTATTAGTTAAGGAATAAAAAGATAATTATACTAAAAAAAGGAATAAAAAGATAATTATGGTTTCTAAAACAAAGAAAAACGAAAAGATAATGATGAATCCGAATATTTCCGTCCATCAACTTTGGACTTCCGTTAGTTAGATTTCAAACTGGTTACAAATTTAAATTTTTTTTGTATCAATTCCATCCAATAAGACATTGACACATCATCCACCTATAGGAGCTCCTACAATTACACCTATAGGAAATCCAATTCCTAAATTAATATGGGATATTGATGTTATTTGCACGAATAAGGCTATTCCCAGGATCGAGAAACTATGGATTGGATATACGAGTGTGACTTGTATGTCTTGTGTCCAATCCGGATATTGAGACAAAGGGATGAGACAATTACTTGCACAAGGTTTGTTAGATGACTATTCTATTAGTTCGCTAGAATGGATGTCTTGCTAGAGACCGCTCCATATTAGCAAGTTGTTGCTACCAAATAGATAGAACCTATGGGGTCACACGCCCAATAGGGTTGAACTAGATTTGAGAATTCATTAGTATGATTAATTAATTGGAAGGATCAATTTTCAACACCTTGCAAACTTAGTAGGACTAATATGCAAGGAAGGGACTAATTAGAACTCATGTAGGATTAGGAAGGGCCTTTAGGTAGTTGACAAGGAGTTGTTGGACTATATAAAGGATGTTCCTAGCTTCCTTCCCACACTAATGCTCATAACATAAATTGGGTGGAAAGGAATCAAAAGAGAGAGAGCAAGACACAAGGAGGCCAAACCCGACCCCCTTGGTCCGCCCCCTACCCATCGACCACAAAGAGAGGCTGAAGCCCTCTTTTTGATCCTCGTTGCGTGATTTCTTCTTCATCTTCCTCTGTTTCAAGCTAGCACAAAGCAGTAGGAAGATTTAGACATCAACCCTAGGCGTGGATCAACCATAGAGACGTGACACAATTCACGTTACAAGTCATCAAAGGAGATCTCTAAGGTGTGTTACTTGTTTCTTCCTTTACCATCATTATGATTCTCTTCCTCTGATCCTTAGAGGGTCCTGAATGGATAATTCTTTCTTCTATTGCGTATCCATGATCAAAACCCTACAAGTTTGTCCATAGGATCATCATATTATATTTCTTGCTACGGGTTGTGGAAAATTTCAAAATGAGCTAGTGAGAATTTGATGACTTTCGGTTTAGGATAGAGAAATTGCCCAATCTCATTAAATAAGAAGAAAAAATACATATTCTTTCCTTTTTTGCATTGTACATATCATGTAGATTGCATAGTCGTGTCTTTGTGTATGAGTCATGAGTCATGTTGGCTAGGGGAAAGTGAGTATGCAAAGTGGCGGGGGTATGCATTGGTTGGTTGATATGTATGCAATGTCTCAAGTGTAGGGAGTTTTTGAGGGTCATATTTTATCGGGACGAGCAAATAGTAAGTGTGGGGAAATTTGATAGCGCCTTTTAGAATATATAGTTATTTAGCATTTACCACATGATTCATAGGTTTTGGGAGTGTTTAAGAGCCTAATGTTGCTGAGATATGCATGATTATCACTTGTTTCCTTCATATAATTAATTCTAGTCCAGACACGTTTTATATGTTGATTTATGCTATATTATTTGTCAGATTTGATCGCTGGGTATAGTTCTTTGTTGTCTTTGACAGAAAACAGGGCTTATGGAGAGATTGGAATCAAGAACGTGAGCTTTGGAAGC
This sequence comes from Linanthus parryae, assembly GCA_023055425.1. NCBI lineage: Eukaryota > Viridiplantae > Streptophyta > Magnoliopsida > Ericales > Polemoniaceae > Linanthus > Linanthus parryae. The sequence goes on along the minus strand of JALGPY010000012.1, from coordinate 16,363,549 downwards.
TAGGAAGGACAAGGAAAGAGGCTTAGGAAAAAGAGGCCAAAGATTTTAAGATTCAAGGAAACATTGCCCAGTTCATTTCACATGAAATGAGGGATTACGCACGAAATACCATTTTGTACGAAATACCCCATTTCGCACGAGATGGTCGTGAAACTAGTGCAGAATTTTGGGGCAAAAAGGAAATTTTGAAGACTTGGAATTCCCCACTTCGACCTAAGGCAGCAAGGGGAGAGAATAGAGCATAACAAAGAGTCAAGAACATCAAGGAGAGGTAGGAGAAGCCATCAAGAACATCAAGAAATAAGGAGACAAGCCCGGATCAAAGCGTTCATCATCTTTTTAAGAAAATAGTCTTAAGCCCCCTCTTAATGGTATTAATAAAGCACTCAAAATAATTTAAGAAATGAGAGTCATGGAGCAACCACATATAATCACAACCGTTCATCAATTTATGTCCGCCTTTATGTTCGTATTTTTTTTCCATTTAGGCCTTATTTGGGTAGGGGATATAAGATGGGGGATAAGATCCGATATTCCCTCCCTTTTTATATCTCGTGTTAACCCAGAGAATGACAACCATCAAAGAGGCCTACGCCCAAAGCCCATATAGCCTCGGCACATCCAAATGATGTCCAACAATTTCTATCCAAGTAGATGTGGCCTATGGTGCAAATGACCGGGAACTAGTTAATCATGCTATCCTTACACTCTAACTAACATCTTTGGTTTCTTTATCGCAATTGTGATTAATTAGCTGTAACTGTTTAATTTGTTTACACAAAGTGAGCTATGTTGTTCACACACGCAATGTGATCTTAGGGTGTATTTGTTTCACAAGTTAGTTAGTTTGCTCATTAAAAAGACGTGTTCAACTTGTATGCATTAGGTTAGTCTTTCTTGAGCGGAAATTTTTCACCCTGAAATATACATCCCCGGTATTATGTGAGATAGGCTTTAAATATGATTTCATGGTTAAAAATGCGCTAATGTTTTTTGAAAAATCAAAATCATTAGTTAGAGTTTGTAATTGGAGTAATTTTTATTAATTTAAATAATTTACATTCTCTTATTTGAACTAGTTTTAGTAAAATAATAAATAAGTGTTATGGAATATTATAATGAATATTCCCTAGTAGATTATGATTGACTCCTAGTAGATTATGATTGACTCTTAGACGATTATTATTGGTTCCCACACTCTATATAAAGAGTTCTTTGGTAGAGAATAAAACTGCTTATGAGATTCCTCCATACTTTATCTCCATCTTTTCTCTCTCAGTTTATAACACGTTATCAGCACTTTCGCTCTACCGCAAGAGAAGATCAAAAGGCAAAGGTACAAATTATTTACTTATTTTATATTGTCAAGAAGAAGATGATCAAACGAAAAACTCAATTTTCGATTTTGATTGTCTCATGTCTTGCTTGTTTCAAAGTTGATTTAAATCAACAAAACATTGTATCTTTAATTTGTTTATGATTTCTTACTTATATCGGAAAAAAATGGTATATGCTATGGGTTTATGAAAAAAAAAATTGCTCAAACCCTAGACCTCGATCTACAATTAGATCTAGAGAGTGACCAAAAATATTGTTTACTGACAAGATTCGTCCAAAAAAAAAAAAAAAAAAAAAACTGCTCAACATGAGTTTCGAACCCAAGCAAGCTACCTTCATGGCCTTATGCATCTGCACGCAACCATATGCTCAGCCGCCTACTTATAATAAATCTACGTATTTTATTTTTTTAATGATAGTGTTCCGTTGGAAAAAAAATGAAAAAAAAAAGATGCGCCGTTCTTGTGATTCGAACCCTGAGTGTGGGTTTGCCACTGCTTGAGTGGTAACCATCTGGGCGAACCACCCTGTGTTACTAATATCTCTCTAATAAATTTTATTAGATGTTCAGTTTATAAGAAGCAAAAAAAAGAGAGAGAGAGAGAGAGAGAGAGAGAGAGAGAGAGATACAGCCTGCATCAATGAGGATCGAACTCCTGACCACAGGCACCGCAGAGCCAATTCTTACCACTGAACCAATAGTGGCAACTCTGTTAACAACATCTGTTAAATGTCTTTATTTATTGTAGAAAGAAAAAAAAAATAAAAAAAAAGAAGGTTGCTGCTTTTGGGATTCGAACCTCGAATCTGGCAGCCAATATAAAGTTGCACCCAACAGAACCATCTGACCTACCTCAGAATTCTTGTTTAGGAGATGCGCTTATAATTTTTTATATCGTGTAGTTCGTATAACATATATATATATATATATATATATGTTATATATATATATATAATAATAATGATAATGATAACTAATTCTTATTGTCTATTTTTTTTGTCCGATACTTATCATTGCACCAGTTTTTTTTTTTTTTTGTTCACAACTTAATTTTTGTCATATTTCTTCTTTTTAGATTCAGAATGTCAAACATCGCGAAGCTCGAGTTCACTGGACTTCATATAACTGGAAAAAATTATTTGTCGTGGACTCTTGATGCTGGATTGCACCTAGACTCAAGAGGTCTTGGGCACACTATAAAAGCAGACAATACAGCGTCCGAAAAGGAGCGCGCCGATGCGTTGATATTATTGCGCCGCCATATAGATGAGGATTTAAAAAATGAGTACCTTACTATTAAGGACCCCCTCGTCTTATGGAATAATTTAAAAGAGCGCTACGAACACTTGAAGTCTGTCTTACTCCCCCAGGCTCGTTATGATTGGATACACGTGAGGTTTCACGATTACAATACGGTAAACAGTTATAACTCCGCACTCTTCAAAATTACATCCCTGCTAAAACTTTGTGGCAAGAACGTCACTGATGAGCAATTATTGGAAAAGACATTATCTACCTTTCATTGCTCAAATATGCTCCTGCAATAGCAGTATCAAGAAAAGGGATTCAAAAAATATTATGAATTGATTTCTTGTTTATTGGTTGCGGAAAGAAACAATGCCATATTGAAGAAAAATCATGAACAGCGTCCGACTGGCTCGACCCCTCTCCCTGCAGTGAGTAATAATGCATTCCCTAAAGCGAATGCAACGGTTTTACGTGGTCAAAATAACCCACGTGGTCGTGGACGTGGTCGTAGACATGGTCGCCGTCGTGGACGCGGTCATGGTAAGAGCAATGTTTGGTACCGTGAGCCTCCACAACATATGCCCTCAAATATCAATAAAATAGGAGCACCACCACAAAACAGGGGGAGAAATAATGGTGGGAGACATCAGAATTCACAAGCAGTTTCTGAAAAAGCACCTCCCAAACAGGGACAAAAATGTAACAGATGTGGAACTGATGGCCATTGGGAACATGTTTGTCGTACACCACGAAACTTGGTTGATCTCTATCAAGCATCCATAAATGGGAGTGCTACATTTAATGAATCAAACCATGTTGAGTATGAGCAGCCAATGGATCTCAATGGTTTTGATGTTGATGACTTCTTTGCTCCTGAACGCAAGTCGATGGACCCCTTGGAGAGCCTGATTTTGTTTAGACAACTCATTTAGATTCTTTTTAAGTCATTTAATTTTTGAATTTTGTTTTTAATTCCAGCTTAGGATGAATAATGTTCTTTGATAAGAACTTCAGACATTGTTATTTCTTTTTAGTAGGATTGAAAGTTTAATATGAGAAGTTTCTTTTACTTATCAAATATTTCTCTTTTAATTATAGATAAATGATGACTTGTGAAGACACATGCTTGGTGGACAGTGGAACAACTCACACAATTTTGCGCCATAAGAAATATTTTTCGCAAATTTTCCCTATTCAAGCATATGTGCACACAATTTCTGGTACATCCAGTTTAATTGAAGACTCTGGAAGAGCCTCTATCATATCGCCGGGTGGAACAACATTCCATGTCAAAGAGGCATTATATTCTAGCAAATCTAATAGAAATTTGCTGAGTTTTAAAGATATTCGTCAAAATGGATACCACATTGAAACTCTTAATGAAAATAATGTAGAGTACATGTGTATTACATCCATTGTTTCATGCAAAAAGCATGTATTGGAAAAACTTCCTGCTTTATCATCTGGATTGTATCATACAATTATCCAAGCAGTTGAAGTCAATGTCGCCATAAAACAAGAAGATCCCACAACTTTTATGCTTTGGCATAATAGGCTTGGGCACCCTGGCGCAATTATGATTCGAAGAATCATTGAGAACTCAAGCGGGCATCCACTAAAAGATAAAAATATTCTTTTGCCAAAAGAATACCCATGCACCGCTTGTTCTCAAGGAAAATACATTGCTAGACCATCACCCATGAAAGTTAGTATTGAATCTCCTAAGTTCTTGGAACGCATTCAAGGAGATATTTGTGGACCAATCAATCCCCCCACTGGTCCATTTTACTATTTCATTGTACTACTCGATGCCTCTACAAGATGGTCGCATGTATGCCTATTATCATATCGAAATATGGCATTTGCTCGCCTTTTAGGAATGACTATAAGGCTTAGAGCACATTTCCCTGATCATCCCATAAAATCTATTCGTCTTGATACTGCTTGTGAATTTACATCGCAATCATTTGACGACTATTGCATGTCAGTTGGGATACATGTTGAGCACCCAATCGCGCATGTACACACTCAAAATGGTTTAGCAGAATCTTTTATTAAAATAATTCAATTAATAGCTAAACCATTGTTGATGAAAACTAATTTACCCATTTTTGCTTGGGAACATGCTGTTTTACATGCCGCCGCATTAATACGTTTACGCCCCACTGCGTATCTTAAATATTCTCCCCAACAACTTGTTCTTGTACAACCTCCAAATATATCTCATTTACGTGTCTTTGGGTGCGCTGTGCATGTTCCTATTGCACCCCCACAACGTAACAAGATGGGTCCCCAACGTAGACTTGGTATTTATGTTGGGTTTGATTCTCCATCTATTATTAGATATTTGGAACCTTTAACTGGGGATTTATTCAAGGCTCGCTTTGCAGATTGTCACTTTGACGAATCGATCTTCCGAAATTAGGGGGAGACATGTCGCTGCCTGAAGCTCGACAATTAATTTCTTGGAATTATCCTTTGATAAGACACTTGGATCCTCGAACTAGCCAGTGTGAATTCGAAGTGCAGAGAATCCTTAAATTGCAAAGCATAGCTAACGAAATGCCTGATGCATTCGTTGATACAAGCAAAGTTATAAAATCGCATATACCGGCTGCGAATTTTCCAGCACGAATTGATGTCCCTGTAGGACAAAATGCGAGTATACAAGCAAATGAATCTAGTGCACGCCAAAAGCGTGGCAGACCTGTTGGCTCAAAATATTTGGTTCCTGGAAAAAGGAAGACAAATCAGGCAACTGTGTTGAATCCTAAAGATTCCACAAAGACAATTGATGATCCCATTAAAATTGGTGATCCGATCCCTAAAACGATTGATCTAAATTCAGCCCCTGAAGAGGGCGATATGGTACCAGAAAATCAAGAGATCTCGATCAATTATATATATTCCGGAAAAATATGGGATCGAAATAATGTTATCATTGATGACACATTTCTCTTCAACATTGCCCTACATATAAGTGATGACGATCACGAACCACTGTCAATTGAAGAATGTCGACGTCGTGATGATTGGCCAGTGGAAAGAGGCCATACAGGCTGAATTAAATTCACTAGAAAAATGTAGAGTGTTTGGACCAATAGTTCAAACACCTAATGACGTAAAACCCATTGGGTTTAAATGGGTTTTTGTGCGGAAACGAAATGAGAAAAATGAGATTACAAGATACAAAGCCCGACTTGTAGCTCAAGGTTTCTCGCAAAGATCAGGCATTGATTATGAAGAAACATATTCGCCTGTGATGGATGCAACTACTTTCCGATTCATAATAAGTTTGGCAGCATCGGAATATTTAGATATGCATTTGATGGATGTGGTTACAACATATCTATATGGTTCACTTGATAGTGACATATATGAAAGTTCCTGAAGGACTGAAACTGCCAAAAACAAACAAACCTCGTACCGCTTATTCTATTAAGCTCCAAAGATCCTTATATGGACTAAAACAATCGGGACGAATGTGGTACAATCGCTTGAGCGAATACCTATTAAAAGAAAGGTTTGTTAACAATCCAATTTGTCCTTGTATCTTCATAAAGAAGTCCACAAATGGATTTGTAATAGTGACAGTATACGTGGATGACTTGAATATTGTGGGAACTCATGAAGAGATTACCCAAACTGCAACTTACTTGAAAAAGGAATTTGAGATGAAGGATTTGGGAAAGACGAGATTTTGCCTCGGTCTACAAATTGAACACTTTCCTGAAGGAATTTTACTTCATCAATCAAATTACACTGAAAAAGTCCTTAAAAGATTTTGTATGGACAAATCACATCCACTAACCACCCCTAGGTCGCTTGATGTTAATAAAGATCCTTTCCGTCCTCAAGAGAGTGACGAGGAACCTCTTGGCCCTGAAGTGCCATACCTTAGTGCAATTGGTGCCTTGATGTTTTTGACAAATTGCACAAGGCCAGATATTGCATTTTCTGTCAATCTTTTGGCTAGGTACAGTTCTAACCCTACTCGCAGGCATTGGAACGGTGTTAAACACATCATGCGATATCTACGTGGCACTACAGACTTGGGTCTTTTCTATCCTCGTGGATCTAATACCCCCCTCATTGTATATGCTGATGCTGGATACTTGTCGGACCCACATAAAGCAAGATCTCAAACAGGGTATGTTTTCACTTATGGAGGAACTGCTATATCATGGAGATCGATGAAGCAAACTATGGTAGCAACATCATCAAAGCACTCAGAGATTCTTGCGATCCATGAAGCTAGTCGAGAATGCGTGTGGCTAAAATTAGTAGTTCAACATATCAAAGGGTCTTGTGGATTAAATTTCAAAAATGACGGCCCAACAGTGTTATATGAAGATAATGCTGCCTGCATTGCCCAACTCAAGGAAGGCTTCATCAAAGGTGATCGAACTAAACACATATCTCCAAAGTTCTTCTTTACTCATGAGCTTCAAAAGAAGGGGGTTGTTTCCATCCACCAAGTGCGCTCAAGTGAAAATCCAGCAGACTTGTTCACAAAAGCACTACCAGCATCAACATTGAAGTTACATGTTCAAAAATGTGGGATGCGTCAATTAAAAGATCTTTTACGTTAATGTATCTTATTATGACGGGGAGATGTAGTTTTAGCGTCTGTACTCTTTTTCCTTAGTTGCGGTTTTTCCCTTTGAGTTTTACGCGACAAAGTTTTAACGAGGCATACTAGTAGTGAATATTCAAGGGGGAGTGTTATGGAATATTATAATGAATATTCCCTAGTAAATTATGATTGACTTCTAGTAGATTATGATTAACTCTTAAAGGATTATTATTGGTTCCCACACTCTATATAAAAAGTGCTTTGGTAGAGAATAAAACTGCTTTTGAGATTCCTCCATACTTTATCTCCATCTTTTCTCTCTCAGTTTATAACAATAAGTTATTAATTCCATTTTATTTATACCTTATCCAAACAAGGCATTAGCGAAGACGTTTGGACTCATACGAAATAGTAGTAGTACCACCAAACAACAGGGGGATAAGGAAAATATCCGAGTTTTTGATAAGGTATACTCTCGTCATTATCTTTTTGTATATTTAAAACTTATATTTACACATCTGTCGGTGAACTTGATGCCTATATAAACAAGCCCTTGCGTAACTCATTTCGCTCATTCAGAGCCACCATCGGGAGACCGATGGTCCTCCTTCAACGGACGCTGAAAGAGTCAAAGTGATCGGAGCGGCCTGACGCTGGTGATGCCGTTGACAACGAGCCACCTTGACGATAAGTGATGGGAACTCCAGAATGATCCATCCGGCGGACTCTGACTCATACCACCGAAGCATCAAGACGACGATGAACGGAAACAACGATCCGATAAAGTTTCAAACTCTAGACGGAAGCCCTGGAGTAAAGAAACGAATCGCAACCTTGATGATGAATTTCATTCGGAGGCGGCAAACACACCCGAAATTCTTTTTTTTTTTTTTTTTTTTTTGGTATTGTGATAACAGGAACGAAGAAACGGAAGTACCGAACATATGATCAGAATATGGAAATCGAGGAGATACCCAGATGGTAGCTCATTAAAGCAAGTCAACTCTACAGGCGGCATATACCAACTGAGTGCTGAGGAAGGGTTGAAGACCATGACGATTGAACGAAGAATCTCCAGCCGGTTGAAGCTCCTGGGCGAACCAGCCGACTGTGACCAGCGGAGGAATCTCCAGGATGAACCAGCCTGAAGTGGCATTGAGCACGTCGCATATGAGGCAGAGTGAGGCTCCTATATGAAACAACTCACTGTGGCCTTGATCATCGCTCCGACCACCCGGCGAATCTTGTTTTCCTTGTTTTGTACTTATTGTTTACAGGATCGAAGAAACATAGAAGAAGCTGCCGACCGTTCTGAGAAGAATTGGCACCGATCACGTCGATTGACAATTTTCTGGATGAACCAGCCAGCCGGTGGTGTGTATGACAATTTTCAGGTGGGGTGAACCAGTTGACGGTGGCGGAAGATCCAAGACAAACCTGCTGATGACAATCAGTTTGAAGGAAGCTCCAGATGAACCAGCCTGTAGTGGCTCCGATCAAAAGGGGAAGCTCCGGGATGAACCAGCCTTGTTGAAGTAAACTCCACATGAACCCGCCTGAAGTGGCTCTGAGGTAGCTCCGACGAACCAGCCCTGTTGAAGAAAGCTCCAGATGAACCAACTCGATCCAAAGGGGAGTTCCTGGATGAACAGCCTTGTTCAAGGAAGCTCCAGATGAACCAGCCTGCAGCGGCTCAGCCTTGTTGAAGGAAGCTCCAGATGAACTCAGTGAACCAGCCTTGTTGAAGGAAGCTCCAGATGAACCAACCTGAAGTTGAAGTGGCTTTGATCCAAAGGGGAAGCTCCGGGATGAACCAGCCTATGAACCATCGAAAGGGGAAGCTCCTGGATGAACCAGCGTTGTTGGAGGAAGCTCCAGATGAACCATCGAAAGGAGGAAGCTCCTGGATGAACCACCCTTGTCGAAGGAAGCTCCAATGAACCAGCCTGAAGTGGCTCGGATCCAAAGGGGAAGTTTCTGGATGAACCAGCCGGCAATGGAAGGTAGAGACTAGTGAGGATGAATCGACTAGCTGACTGTGACGATGATTTCAATCATGAACCTTACCAGGGGTTAGAAACGATTCTGTTCCTAACCAGCTGACCGGGGCATTGATGACGATTCCAATCCAGCCAGTGGAAGCTCCATGGCAAATCAGTGGACGGAGGCCTTGGCGATAACTCCAATCATGCAGTCGAATGACTATGATTCCGGACCTGGTGACGGAAGCTCGCCATTGGTGAACTGGGCCTGAGCCACAACTCTTTTTCAGCTGCTACAAATCTTTGACTATTGAACCAAATCTTCCTGCAGTAGGAAGCTCGGCCCCATCCAGTTCCTTGCAGCTCCAGATTGTTTACTCCTTAATTGATCTTACACAGTGATGGCCATTTGTAGTCTTTTTGTTATATATATTTTGCTTTCAGGTTTTGTTATCCTCTCAACAATGAAGAATCCAATCTCAAGGAAATAGAAGGTGGTGATAATTACCTTGAATGATCATATCGAGTGGCATGATTTTAGCGAACTCGGCGATGGTGACTATGAGCAGCGCCTTTCACTTGATGACCCTGGCATTGGCGGCAGCAGAACTGGAGTTGAAAGCTACAGAATCCAATATCCCCGGATATATTTAACTTCAAGGCGGTGGAGGTGGAAGTTTTCGGATAATTATTCTAACTCAGAATCCAGACGATGAAGCTCTCTGTGGCTTGGAAAGGACTCTGATCCAGGAGGCGAACGTTACATTATTTCCTTTCTATCTTGTTTTCAGGGGTTTATGCTCTAATTGGAGACACGACACAAGGCCTGACATGGAGGAGAAATGTTGCAGCTAATTATTGTCTTCTGTGATCGTGATGCAACAATATTTTTGTCTACAATAGGGCCATTAGCAACTTCACACGTGTTTAATGACGCCAACATGAAATCTCAAAGACACGTATTCTCTTGCTTAAGGTTCTTGAAGATGCAACTCCTAATTATCTATAATCAAGTTTCCAAGACACGGAATTTAGAGTCTCAGACGTATCAATTTCTCATCCACTGCAAGTTTCAAAGCATGGAGTCTTTCTATCTTTTGATCCAAATGGCCGCCAAAAGCTTTCCAAGATGCAGCAACCTTTTATATACAGCATGTTCCCGCTGTTCCTAGTAGAACTAAAATGCACAAGTGTCTATGAGGAACAATTGCTAATCTATCGCAAATCCCAAAAATGTGGAATATCAGTATCTTCAATTTCTCTCGACGAAGGTGTATAAAGATGCTACTCCTCATTTGTTACAATCTTCAAGGACAAGGAATTACATAAGTTAGACATAGTAACTTGCTATGCTGCAATACTGATGTAAGAGAAGGTGGAAATTGGCTTCATTTTCACGGGCGTATGCTATGCTATATGGTCGGCGACGCCTTTTTGGACTAGAAAACTCTGGAGCAACGTACTGGGGACTCGTCAATAAGAATTCTCTAAGCTTGTCATTGACCTTTACACAGGTGTATTAGATTACAGGACTGCTAACTCTATGAGGCTATGACCAATTTATTATCCTCTTGGACCAAGCTTTCCAGGTATCAAGTAAATAATCTTTGAAGTTGATGTCTACAAAATGCTTTTTTTTTTTCTGATGTTTTCGCAGGTAAGTTATGATATATGGTGATACAAATGAGGCTATATAGTAGCTTCAAGCAGGTCAATGAAAGCCCTCATTCACTATAAGGGAAATCATTAAGGTTATAGTCTTCGCCGGCACCTAGTTGGAGTTGATCTTGTTGGGCCATTACCAAGGAACATACAGGCTCAAGACAAGAGAAGGTGTCAGCAGTTAATACTATCCACCTCAATAGGTATAACTATTAAGTTGAAATTCTTATTGTCCATTAATTTTCTAAATTCTAACAAATTATTGGCACGGGTGACAAAAGCACCCTCCCAATCCACTGAAAGCATTCATATGCTTGGAAAGTCCTTAAAAAGACTCTAGGTTCGAATCCTAGCAGTGGAAATCGAGTAATAGTTTCAGTACTACGTCCCCTATCGCAACAAAAAAAAAAAAAAAAAAAAAAAAAAAAAAAAAAAAAAAACAAACAAACAAACAAACAAACAAAAAACAATGTTTCTTGATATTTATTGGTTGCGAAACCCCCATCCATAAGGCCTTTGGTGGGTTATAATAATCACAACTATATGTAAAAGTGCATAGATTGTCAGCTAACTGAATTATACATGACTAAAGATTTTGTCTAAGACGCCAAGCTGCTATATCTAAGTTCCAGTCAGAGCTGTGTGCTGATGGGAATCAAAAAAGAAGTGGCATGTTATGGTAGTTTTACTTGCCTTGAAAAAAAGAATTAGTGGGTACATAATTTAGGCCTTCCATGGTCTGGTTTCGGGTAAAGAGACGTAAAAATTTAACCGTTTTTTGAACGGTCAGTTTGTATATCCTCATAAAATTTATCTTTCCCCCTGTTACTGCACCAAAGTCAGATACTTTCTTTTGAGGAACAAGTCAGATTCAGAATGTATGGTTATTGAGGAGAATGGTACGCTTGCTGATCTGATTTGCTACCCTGTAGTTTAATGTTGGTCATGATTATATTTCAAATTTGGAGTTGTAATTTTACATGTTATCCTCATATGCTCCTAAAGGCTTTGCATTCAATCTAAGATTTCTCCACCTCGGTTAAGTCTTTTTTCTTGGATGAAATATGCCTTCCCCATTACGATGACATGAAGGCACTTACAAGTACTGCTAAAAAGAAGCACTTTTTTCTTTGAACTGATCATCTCGTCCTTATTGATCATCAGACGTAAATCGTAACCTTGAAGGTAAGTTAAGGATCATAGTGAAGAAAGAACTATGTATATGTGTGTCTGTGCGCGCGCCTAACCATTGTTGAACTATAGAATTTGAGAAAGATACCGAAATCCCGGACCTTGTTCCAAAAATACCAAAATGTGGTCGTTTACATCAATAATACCACAATATGGGAAACTTTGAAACCTCACATTCAACACGAGGTTTTTTGGTGTGAAACCTCATCTTTAACATGAGGTTTTAAACATGCTCGGCTCCTCAACTCTTACACGAGGTTTCTATGCACGGTCGGGTGCCCAATATGTTTAAAACATCATGTTCTAGATGAGGTTTCATGACGATGTTGACATGAGGTTATAAATTGTCATTTTTTGGTTCTTTTAGTGTAAACATCCGGATTTTGGTGTTTTGGGGACAAAAATCCCGTATTTCAGTATGCTTCTCGTAGAATTCAGGTTTGGACAAGCAAGAAGAAAAGAAAATAAAGACTATTCTGATATCTCTTTTTTTTTTTTTACTTTGTGCGTCTACATTCAGCTAATAATATTTTTATTTATGATAAATGGGTATTAAATAAGTTCCCATTTTCACCGAATCTCGTCGCTATTGATTAGATACAGATAGCTTGTTCGGGATTTCTTAAAATGTTATTAGCCTAAGCATTCCCTAATTCAAAATATATAAGGGAGGACACATTTCCATAATTTCTGAAATATTCATTCATTCTAAAGGATCTGTAACTAAATCAGATAAAATTTCTTTGAAGAATAGGGTTGTCCCTCTGCTCGGATTAACCAGCAACGCCGCACTAGACACAAGTTAGGAATGTGCACCATTCAAATTGAGGAGAAGGAGTACATGTTCAAGGTTCCATATGCTAGCGCACTTGGAAGCCTCATGTATGCTATGGTCTGCGCTCGAATTGACATAGCATTCAATGTTAGCGTGGTGAGTCGTTCGATGGTTCAACCAAGTAAGGATTACTGGAAGGCGGTGAAGCGCATATTCATATACTTTAAGGGTACGTTATACATTGGCCTATGCTATGAAACCAATGAAAATATATTGGTTGTTGGGTTCTCGGATTCATACTATGCATGTGATGTTGATAGGAGGAGATCGATGACTGGCTATGTGTTCACTCTGGCAAGTTCTGTTGTGAGCTAGAAGGCTACGCTACAACCGAATGTGACTTTTTGTACCACGGAAGCGGAGTACATGACTTTGACAGAAGCAGCAAAAGAGGAAATATGACTTAAAGGAATGGTCAATGATCTAGGTCTACTTCAAGATCATGCAATAGTCTACTGTGATAGCTTGAGTGCGGTTTGCTTGACTAATGATCAGTTTCATCATGAAAGGACAAAACACATCGACGTCACGTATCATTTTCTGAGAAACGAGAGAAAGATCAAGATAAAGAAGGACAACCCCACAGATATATTCACGAAATTAATTCCAGGGAGCAAGTTCAAGCATTGACTGGAATTGCTCAACAAATTGAGCTCGTGAGTCTCTGTGATGAGAGACATTGGGTGGGGAGAAGGAAAGATTTGTTTACGAGAAGATGAGCACTTGTTGCTGGCGAGAGAATTCAAGTCAAGGTGGAGATTTGTTGGATTCATGTCTTGAAGGTGAAGAAATCACAAGATTAACAACAAGGATCAAGGAGAAGCAAGAGGGAGACAAAGAAAATGGCTGCAACAACTTCAAAAAGTAGGTCCCACGGGATCAGAACTAGGTCCCACGACCTAAAGTAGGTTGCATGACCTATTGTAGTAAGTTACATGCCCTAGTTTGGCTGGGTCAATTCTAGCTTGTTTCCTAATTCACATAGGTTAGTTTTGGACGATCTTGGCACAATAAAAGGAACGTTAGGGTTCCAATAGCCATATGCAAACATTGTAATAGGTTCCTCTTGTTAAATAAATGTCTTTCTTCGTCGTGGACATATGCACACTTTGCGCCTTCGAATCACGTAAATCTTGTGTGTTTGCTTGATTTGTGTTTTCCGTTCATCGGTCGTGAGGTGCGAGTGCTATAACAGAGGTGTCAAAACACTCAAAAAAAAATCACCTTTTTATAGTAGAGAAGATTGGATAACTTCATGCATCAAGATACTACTACCTATTCCCTCAAAAGATTAAAAGATTGGTGCTACATGTTAATCTCCATGTACTGTTACTTTAAATTTCTATATGATGAACATCTAATGTATTCACTGATCCAAACCACTCAACTCTTCTTCATTATGTCTGGTTACAAGTAACCTGTTGGCCAGACTTAACATAAGGAACTTAGTGAGCTCCCAATAGATGACACTATTGTAAGACAAAATGTGAATTCCACGATTTGATTGACTTTTCACACAGTGATAGATTAATTAAGATCTTTAACCAATATACCAATTTTAATTTATCCAAATAATAATTAAGATCTTTTTCCACACAGTGATAGATTAAGAGTATCCAATATTACTAGTTACAAAGAAGTATTTTATTAACTCACTTTAGCGAGTACTAAACCTACACTTTGTATGACAATCACCTCTAACATACACAAAGTATGTTTATGCAACATGTTGATAGTTGAATTTACCTAGACCGAGATGTTTGACTATGATGTTACAGTGCAGTGGTTTTGACAGTATGTCCAAAACTATCTGGAATGTGAACTCTCTGGCCTCGTTTGGGTAGCGGATAAGATAAAGCGGATGTGGCTTATGCTGATATATTAGGTGGGATATGTATGATGTCGGATAAGGCCTGATATGATATTATGGCCAACTGTATTTGGGTGCCGCGGGATATGAGGCATGATAAGAAGAAGAATATGTGTGAAAATGATCAAATTGCTCTGCAATGCTGTTGAAAATGCCATTATGTAATTTTCAAAAGTAGTCACCAAACTGATTAAAATACTTCAACATAATGGTTTATAATGTTCATTGTTCTTGAGTATTGATTTTATTATATTTTTTTTTCCTGCGTTAATGGTCAAAGAAGTAGTGCAAGAGAGCAAAATAAATTCATACAACCATAAAAATAAGTAGTTGTTATTTGAATTGTACCAGTTCGGAGAAACTTTCAACCAATAACCAGGTATGATAAGAAAACTAAATATACAACACATAATGCGAACATGTATTGGTTAGAAGCAAATGGAAAATGTTATAGTTTAAAGGCCCAAGAAAATTAGCTGCATATTTGGAACATGGAGGATATATTTTTCAAAGAATCATATAATGGTAAAGAACTTATCCAAGACACATAAGGCAACCGTGATTTATCTTCATTCACAAACACTTATTTTGGGCGTATCGTGCATCCTACGTTAGAAGAATAACATCTTCTTAAGATTCTACTTCATATGTATAATTCATGAAATATGTTGGATTGCAATCAATGTCATTATACAAACCAACAACAGCTCGTAATAGTGTTGATTTCCCATAATTGATAGGGCCCATAATTACTTTCATAGTTCCCGGTAACGCGTAACCATTTGAACTCTTCACAAACTTATCAGAGTACTTTCTTCCCCTATATTAGTAACAGTCAAACCTTCCATACAATTGAAGCTCCAACACTGTTTCTTGCAACTACAACATTCCTGGCATTGGAGGAGATTGCAACGAACCACTATTGTACTTCAAGAGATGGGGAGAGACAGTAGTGTACATTTAATTTTTAGGAATTATAGCGTGTAATTTTATGTATTTGATGAGGGCAAATTGGTAAAAAATATTATGCTTTTATCTCATTCGATGTATACGTTGGGGAGGTGGTATAAGATTTGTTGTTTTGAAGAAAAAAAATGAGAAAAGCGATAAGGGCATATGATATGCTCCTCCATATCCGCTAACCAAACACGGGATATGATATGGAGAAGATATTATATCCTCCCTTCTTATCTGCTATCCAAAAGAGGCCTTAGTTATATCACATAAATAACTGACAATTTAGGCCCCGCTTTCTTTACCTAAATTTAGGCGACTTTTTATGTTTTTTTAGAAAAAGATAAAAAGGTTGTTTACTTTGTGCCTAATAAGTTTTATAATAAATTTTAGTTACATTTTTAGTAGAAAAGGTTGTTTACGTAACTTCTATTTTATCTCCTAAAAAATAGTTTTAAGGAGTAAAAAGATAAAAAAATTGAAGATGGAAAAAACTAACTTTTTTTAGCCTTATAAACAGGTAAAAAAGTAACTTCTCTCTAAGAAAGTGCTATGCATTTTCCTTCGAGTAGAGCTCTTCCTTTCTGGTGAGGCTTTTACCTGAGTGGGTTTCTACATGAGTGGTTTATTTCTGGTGAATCAGAATTTTTCTTTTCAAATCTACAACTAAAATAGTTTTCTGCAATGGAGAATCCGTTGATTAATCCTCCGATTCTTCAACTAGACGAAGATGACGACTTAGCCGAACAACTAAACCAATCCATTCTGGTGGGGAAGCTGATGCAAGAAAAACCCATGTCAGCGAAGACGATGGTGGCAATCCTAAAAGGGATCTGGAGGATACCGGAGCAAAACTTGAAGGTAGTGATGTGGGGTTCGAACGATTACATCATAAATTTTAGGAATCCAGCAGAATGTCAAAAGGTACTGAGAGATACACCACAGTTTATCAATGGGAGCTTACTAAATCTGAGACGCTGGGCAGGAGGGACGACTTTGAAGAATATTGATTTCTCTGAGGTTTTATTCTGGGTTCAAGTTTATCGGCTTCCACCGGAAACGATGTCCACAGATAATGCTTGGAAGATTTGCGATTTTTTTGGAGCTTATGTGACGGTTGATCCAGAAAACTGTTGGTGCTGAGCTTAGCTATCCCTTTATGAGAATCAGAATCGCCTGTAAAGTGGATAAACACTTAATAGAAGGTTTCATCCTTCCAAGGGGATCAAAACAATACTGAATGACATGCCAATATGAAAAACTCGGCAACTTCTGCTATGGTTGCGGTCGGTGAGGGCATGAAGCAGCTAGATGCAGTTTTGTGTCAAGAGAGGCAGCAAACGGGGCAAAGTATGGGATATTCATGCAAGCAATCCCACAAGCTCGCTCTCAGGAACCGTTAGGAGTTAAATCGCTATTCCAAGACGAGGAGAGATGGATTAAAAGATGGGAGGAAGAGTTAACAGAAGTGGCCGGAGACGGAGAAGAACACTGGAATAGGCGAGACAGAGACTCAACTCAGGAACCAGTGACTAACTGAGTTAACCCGGTGAGTGCCGAACCGGATGACAACTCGGGGAGGAGGTTGGCTTCCAACCATGAGGAGACAAGTGGATGGCATCAGAGCCGTCCGTTGGATGGATTAGTCCACAAGGAGACGCCACATGTCCCTATCCATACACACAGCGCAGCTGGTATCGTCCAAGAGGCAGAAAGGACAGTACGGGAAGATACGGAAGAATTTCTGGGGAAGGGAATCGACACATCGGTCCAAAATCAAAATGAGGGACATTTCTGTGGAAATGAGGTTTCTCCGTCCTTGGAAAGAAACCCTAAAGTCGACAGCTAATGTAAAGATAGAGCAAGTTGGGCTGATGTAGGTGGGCCGAGTAACAAGCCCAATGAACCAAGCCATGTTTATTATGTGGAGGAGCCTTGTAGCCCTGAACGGAGGTTAGTGCTTGAAACTAATAAAATTTGGGCTCCAAGGAATCCAGTTAAAAAATATAAGTTTTGTAAGGCTAAGCAAGGCCCAAACAATAAAAAAGAAGGAGAGTTCTCGGGCTCAAAGACGGGTCGGGTATCGGGCTGCGAAGAGGAGGAGGCTCCCGATAACCCAATTTTGGATATTGGTTTGGCAAAGGCCTTTGATCGTCTTGTTGTCCTAAAGAGGAAGAGGATGAAAACTCAAAATATCATAGACTCAAGAAGGCAAAAAAACGGAGGATTTGGCACTTGGAAGAATGAAGCAGATAGAAATTCCCAAGAGGTTCAGAAGACGGTTGAGACTTTGGTGGCACAGGGGAGGTATGCCAAAGGAGTAAAAAAGCTTCGACAAGAAAAGGGTAAACAAGGAAGTCGAAGTGCTCTGAGGGTTTTTCTAGGGTCATATGGCGATCAACAAGAAGTTGGAATCATAGAGCTTCAGCAAGAATTGACAGACAAAGAAGAGGTAATGTCAGAAATCCCTGGTCAAAGTTGTATATCTACTGTCCTTTGTTAAAGAATTTTGATTGTTTGGTGAGTGATGAAAGTTCAACTGGTAAGGCCGTGGTGGCTGGCCAGAAACAGCCACAAGAGCGATGTTGAGCTTAATCTGGAACTGTCAGGGCTTGGGGCGTAACCTGACAGTCCAGAGATTACGAGGTCTCAACGGAGACCATCGTCCTTCTTCAATTTTTCTTTCAAAAACAAAAAACAAGAAAGATAAGCTAAAAGTAATAAGGAGAAGTCTTCATCTCTAAAATGCAGCCTATGTTGAACCAATAGGCATTGGTGGTGGTCTAGCACTTTGGTGGAGTGATGATATTGAGGTTACAGTACTTTGGAGTTCAAAGAATGCTTTCCATATTCAGCTGAGCTATGAGACAGGTACAAGTGAAAATTGGATCCTAGTTTATGCTCCCCCAATAGCTTTTGAGAGGAGGAAGTTCTGGAAAGATTTACAGGTAGTTGCTAGACAAATTCAAGGGCATTGGATTTTATTAGGGGATTGTAATGATATGATGAACAACTTGGACAAGAAGGGTGGTGCCGATACTCAAAAATGGAGATTAAATCAATTTAGAAGCTTTGTTTCTAAAAGTAACTTACTTGAGTTAACAGCTCAAGAGTTGAGTTACAGCTGGAGCAACAATAGAAGCAATGAGAATGTAAGAGAACTTATTGACAAGGTGTTCTTTAACCCATTGTGGGGCATTAATCACCCAAATGCAAGATTGAACAAGACTTTATTATGGGGTCAGATCATACACCCCTTATCCTTGACACACATTGGAGAGGGGGTAGAAGAGCAACATAATTCAAGTTCAACAAAGTGTGGCTACAACAACCTGGTTGTGCTGAAACTGTTAAGAAAGTGTGGATTAAGAAGACATGTGGTAATGAAATGCAGCAGTTAACAAGGAAGTTGTGTAATACCATAGCGAGTTTGAAGATCTGGAGTAGGACCAACTGCACTAATAATGCTGTTCAAATCAGGAAGCTGAGCCAACAACTTTTAGTTATTGAAGAGCAGCCATGGTCTTGCCACAACCAAGAACTACAACAAAGCATCAAGAAAGAGCTTGCACAGGCTTGGAAAAAGAGACAAAATTTTCTGGAGAACCAAGTCAAGAATTCAATATTTAAAGGCAGAAGATAAAATTCAAGGTTCTTTCATGTTTCTACAATACAAAGAAGGAACTTAATAGGATAAACAAAATTAAGGACCCAAATGGGGTCTGGAAGGAAAGCAAGGCTGAAGTGCATGGAGTTGTAAATAATTACTTTCAGAGAGTTATTCAGATACTCATAAGCTAGTCAAAATGGTGTCTGCTTGCAGAATATTCAGAACATGGTCACTGAAGCTGAAAATAATTGGCTATTATCAACCCCTACTGAAGTGGAAGTTAAAGAAGTGGTTTCTCTCTAAACCCAGAAAAAGCTCCTGATTATGATGGTTATACAGGGGATTTTTATCAAGCAATGTGGGACACAATCAAAGATGAAGTGGTGCAGGCCTGCAAAATCTTCTTTGTCAATAAGATTCTTCCAACAAGCATTAACAAGACAATTATTGCACTCATTCCCAAGGTGCAATGTCCTGAAGAGGTAAATGAATACAGACCTATATCTCTCTGTACTTTCCTTTATAAGAATATTGCAAAGTTGATAGCAAATAGGTTGCGGAAAATCCTTCCAAATCTTATTTCTTTGGAGCAATCTGCCTTTGTAAAAGGAAGACAAATTCAAAAAAGATATTATCCTTGCTCAAGAGTTGTTTCATGCTGTAAAAAAAAGGAAGGAAGGTTCTGTCTGCTATATTGCTCTAAAGTTAGATCTTATGAAAGCCTATGACAAAGTTAATTAGAGATCCCTTTGTGGGGTTTTGGAGAAGTTGGGGTTTGCAGTTGACTTTATTGACTTGATCTATTCGTGCATCTCCACTGTCTCCTTTGCAGCTAAAATTAATGGTGAAGTTGGTGCCTTCTTCCAACCAAAGAAAGGGATTAGGCAAGGGGATCCACTTAGCCCCTTTCTTTTTGTCATTTTGATGGAGGTGCTGTCAAAAAACCTCAACATAGCTCTACAAGAAGGTGAATTTAAAAGAGTGAAGATTAATAGGAGAACTCCTGTTGTAAATCACCTCTTGTTTCTAGATGATGCTACAGTCTTTATAAGTGCAAAAGAGGAGGAAGTTCTAAAGTTCTTAAGCATTCTAAATGACTTATGTTGCTTCTCTGGAACGGAGGTAAATTTAAACAAGTCAGGTGTGCTGTGCTCTCCTAATATGGATCCTATAAACAAAGAGAATATTCTTCAACTTTTGGGAATGAAGGAGCTAGACCAAAATGTGATCTATCTGGGTATGCCAGCCTTATGGGGCAAGTCAAAAACTCAAAGTTTAAATCACATCAATGATAGAGTGACAAAAAGAATGCAAGGCTGGGAAAGATGTCTTCTATCTCCAGCAGGTAGAGAAGTGTTGATTAAGTCAGTTTCCATGGCCATTCCAAGCTACACAATGTCAAGTGTTCTTTTTCCCATTAATGTTTGCTCAAAAATAGTGAAAGTAATGAGGAAGTTCTGGTGGGAAGGGAAACATGATTCTAAAAAGATGTGTTGGTTGAGTTGGAAAGAGATGAGAAATTCCAAAGATGAAGGGGGTTTAAACTTCAAAGATCTTAGGTCTTACAACCTAGGTCTCTTAGTAAAAAAACACTTGGAGGATTCTTCAGAATCCAGATTCCTTATGTGAATAGATTCTTAAGGATGCATACTATCCAAATTGCTCTCTTATGGAAGCAAAGTTGGGAAGTAATCCTTCTTATTCTTGGAAAAGTTTGGTAGCGGGAAGAAAGGTGATCAAATTAAGAATTCAGGGGTGTATAGGAGATGGTAACTCGTTGATATCTACAAAGATTTATGGATCCCAGACCAGCACTTGGTGCCTCCTAGATTAGAGCAAAGAGGAGACCAGCCATCACAAAAGGTCAGTACTCTTATAGATCACCATAATAGGAGCTGGAAGGAGTGTTTGATTAGAAACTCCTTTTCTGAGCAAGTGGCTAATAGTATTCTGGGTATTCTCTGGGTATTCCTTTATCTTGGATTCCTTCCGAGGATAAATTGGTGTGGAGATTCACCCAAAATGGGGAGTATACAGTGAAGACTGGTGTCAAAGTTGCTAAAGAAGATTTTGAAGAGAAGCTTGCAGGGGGGATATGATAAAAACTCTTCCTCTTTCAATTTTTCCAAAGAATATTGGAAAACTGTGTGAAGTTTGAGGCTACCTCAGAGAGTTAAAATGTTCTGGTGGAAGGTTAGCAAAAATATTTTAGCTACAAAAGAAAAGCTTCATGTTAGATTCAAGAACATTTCTAAGCTCTGCCCCATTTGGTTTCAGAAGGAGGAGGATCTAAAAGTCTAAAACACATTTTTCTGGAATGCTATTAGACCAGACCTGTATGGTTTGGTATTGGGTTATTGTTAGATTGTGATGAAACTGAAGATGTCAATTTTGCAAAATGGCAATTTGATTTCTTCTCAAAATTTAAGAAGGACAACAATGCTTCTTGGATTATAGAAAAGCTACTTATTCTTTGTTGGAATATCTTGAAAAGGAGGAACAAAAAATGCTTCAACAATGGTTCCATCAATCCCCCTGAAGTTGTGCATAGCTGCCTCAATCAAATTGCTGAACTCTCTCAAGTTTTAATGGATGATAAGAAAGAGCAGAAGCACTCCTTTTACCCCAAAGAGATTGGTAGTTGGATCCCTCCCCCAACAAACAAGCTCACATGCAATCTAGATGCCAGCTAGGACAAAACTTCAAAGAAGATGGGATTTAGCTGGATCCTTAGAGATCACAATGGCCGAGTTATGAGTTGCAACACTGGTCTAGGGGTGGCAAGTTCTGCTATTGTGGCTGAGATGCAAGGTTATAAAGCAGCAATAATGAAAACTCAGGTTTAAAGGCTCCTATCATCTTTGAAAGTGACCGTCAATTTTACTGTTCTCATGATCCAGGGTAAGATCCCAAATTCTTGGATTTTGAAGCCTCATATTGAAGAAATCTTAGAGATCTGTCATAACTACAGTCATGAAGTAGCTTGAATTAGTAGAGAGCAAAATAAAGTTGCTGACCTTGCTGCTAAATTATGTCTTAGAGAAGGTCAGGGTTGTGGTAGTTTTGTTTTTGGTCATAGTAGTTTAGTAGATCAAATCCAAAAGGAAGTTGTAATAGTTGTTTCTTGAGATTTCTAATACATTCTGTTTGACAAAAGAAAGGTAAAAAATTTATCAGACACAAATTTTAACAAAAATGACATGATTAGAACTTTTTTTATAATTTACGAAAAATATAAAAAGTCGCCTAAATTTAAATAAAGAAAAGGGGCCTTAGAGTTAACTTTCATCCATGTATTAACTTTGAGTGCCAAATCGATACAAAATGGAAACTTTGGGTGCCACATATGCAATTTAGAGTTATTTAGCCATTTTTTTGCTACTAGGGCTTCACTAGTTCACTGTCACGGTATCTGCTAAAATTCCCAACACTCCCTCTCCCGCAGGCCTACCGGAGAATCTAATTCCCACTCTTCGCCGGAGCTCCGACCGCCACTGCTAATTCATACTTCTTTCCTACTCTTCTGATTACCAAAAATTATATTTTTCGTCGCCTCTCTTGTAAACCTGGATTGGTAATTGAACCAAAATGGTGAGAAGTGTGAGGAGTCACCAAGAAGAAGAGGAAGACGATGAGGAGGAGGAGGAAGAGGAGCCTCTTCAGAGAACCAGAGACGCCTCTCGCCACAAAGGTTCGAACATTGGTCCCTTTCATTTCTCTAGGTCAGGAAATGATGATGACTCTCTCTTCGTACCAAATTTCTGAAATTGATGATCGAACAGTGAAATCGGACAGTGGTCAAAAGCCTGGTGCACACCGTTCTAAGCATTCGGAGACGGAGCAGCGCAGAAGGAGCAAGATTAATGAGAGGCAAGTTAATATACTACTTTCTGATGTTTGTCGAAATTTTGTACTTGTAAAAGTTGTGGAAAATGATGTGACATTGTGTTCCTTGTGCTGCAATATTCCAATTCGAAGGTCATGTTATAGTTAGGCGGAGATAAAATCTTTACATATGCCCACTTTGGCTAATTTTTCAGTAGCTGTTTTATTCGTTTATGATTACTTTTCTGAGAATCTCAAATTTATATGGGAATTAAGATGAGTAGTAGTGCACTTGAATCTCTTTTTCATCTAATTGAGAGTAACTCAAAGTCGTCTACACTATTCAACTCCGGGGTGAGTTACTTTATGTACCAAAGAAGAAGAATTGTACAATAGTTTATGATGGAAATGTCTCAGAAATTGTAATAAAAAATGATTCGATTAAGGAGACATCTGCTTATGATAGTTGTTTTAGCTACACAATAAAACAGTTACACTTATCTGACTTTTCAAAGTAATTTTTTCTATATTTAATTTGTTTTTTTAAACGATACGCCATATAGCTAGCAATAAAAACATTGGTAATCGAGTTTCAGGAATGCAGAATTCCTCCTGGAGTCATCACCCTGGGAAAGGCTCTGGGTGGGCTACCTGGCCCGAATCGCATGAGGAATATGTCCAAACCAAATAAATAAGTTAAATGAAATCAATGGGAAGTAATAAGAAATACACATTATAAACTGCTGTTTGCTGAAAATTCGGTCAGATAGGTTGTGCTGTCGAAGACTTAAGGACTAAGGCTATTGTGATAGACATTGATTGATAGATAATGTTCTTGGAGAGTATGCAGACATCATTACTCAGAGATATGTATGTATACCAACACTTAAATGTTATGTAATGGTTATAAGACTCCAACTTTTTATTACTATTTACTGGTAGTTATGCAAAGCTCTTTGAGAAGTCACATGTTTGATCATCTGCCTGCAATATCACACAGTATATTCCTAAACTAACAATGGTGCCTTCTGAAGTTTAGGCATATCTGGTTTTATGTAGGACCCTAGGCAGCTCTTTTCTCGATGTTGGCATTTAATTAGGACCCTCCTATCCACTTGGGTGCCATAAGGATTCTTACAAGAACCTGCTCCTTGGGTGATGCCATTTGTAGGAATGCTAAAAATATGGTTGAACTCAGTAACGTCAGTGGTATTTCCATTTTGTTGGGCATAAGTTGACTAAAGTGAATCCAGCTTTCTCTTATCCTCTTCAATAGTTCAACGCCTCTCTCTCTTGACTGAACTCTTATATTTCTGCCGTGTCTCAAAATTCTTAGTGAGTCTACATACTTGTAGGATTTTTAGAATTGCCTAGGCTAGTCAATATGGCCCCTCAAGTTGATCTTTGTCTATGCTATCTTCCATTTTCCAATTGTTGATTTACGTAGGGTCTTTATTCTAGATTTTCACATCTTCTCTTGGTTTTCCACGTCGCACTTTATTAATATTCTAACATTAGCTTGTTTCCTATCCATTTCAGTAGGATTATGAGGATTATAAATTCTTAAAGCTTCTTCTATTGGTTGGGTAAAATTTTGGAAATATGAAGGTTCTGCTAGTGGAGATCATGATACTTTTTATGGTGCTATGGTGATTATCTTGTGGAATTAATCTGACTTAGTGGACAGTTCTAACTCGAATAATTTCCAGTGAGACTGCATTTTTGTGATCAAATTGTCTAATAGTAGCATCTCCATTCGCATGTGAATTCTGCCTCAACAAGATTACATACTTATGCTTGCATCTGCATGCAATTTTCATATACGTGGTTGTACGACCGACTGATAAATCATTGATACACTATGCAGATTTCAGATTTTGAGGGATCTTATCCCTCAAAATGATCAGAAGAAAGATAGAGCTTCTTTTCTATTGGAGGTGCATTTCTTTAATTCTCCTGCATAATAGTGCATTTTTAATTTATTAGCTTTTTTGGGAGATTTTATGTTCTCCAAGGGAAATGATACATGTCCATGTACAGGTTATACAATACATACAGTTCTTACATGAGAAGTTACAGATACACGAGGGTTCATGCCAAGGTTGGAGTCAGGATCCGGCGGAGATGATGTCATGGGTAAGTCCAAAGTCCTGAAATTTTTACTGATTTATGAGAGCATTTGGTAAGGTCTGATTACACACAATGATTGCCGTGCTGTTTGGTTGATTTCTGGTTTTGGCTCAGTATATTTACTTAATGTTGCGTGAAAGCTTTTGCTGTCCTCCTGCTGGATGGTGAATGTGTATGAATATGAGGATTGCCCAAATTGTCTGTTGTTCTTACAAACATTACTGTGTTTCTTGTGTTTCTTTGATATGAGAGGTTCAAACACACACACACGCGCGCTCATCTTGGTGACGTCGAAATCTTAAAGAAAAATGTATTTATTTCGAAGGACCTAGATACTTTTGTTTTGGATTTTTGACTGAGTTTAGTTGGATGAAGGATCTTATCTTGAAAGCGAGACTTAATTCTGCACACTTGGAATGTTCTTTCCTAGTTTATTGGACATGTGTACAATTTACATTCCAATTTTTGAGTGCTGTTCGTGTTTCTGAAAGTACTGTCCCTTTTTATTTATTGGCTATTTTCCATTGATGACATTATCTGCAATTTTGCTCCTTTAAATGAGGGTTCGAAGTTGTGACGTTTCATTTTCTTGGTGGTGAAGGTGAACTGATGAAAGAATTGAAACTATTTCTTGATTAAGGCCCGCTATCCTCGAGTAAACTTTCGGTGGGTTTGGTATGACTAATTTCCAACTTTTAATCCACTTTGGACTTCTAATCTGTTTTGAACTTTTCTGAAAGCTTTGGTATGATTATTTTGTCTTTTGACTATATAGTGTAAAACTAAATGTTAAGCAAAGTTGGGTGTCACGATTTTTTTTTGAACTTTAAACAAAATGACCAATTTACCCATACTTTTTTTGTATTAACATACCTCGACAACTGATTTGACCTACCTCAATTTTATTAGTAAAATGGTAATTTTCACTAACAAACAAAAGTGTTGCATCTCTAACTTTTTAGCATAACTTTTTTCACCAAACACATCTTTTTTCATCAACTTCTGTCACAGACTTTTTTTCACGACAACTAAAAAGTCGACTTAAATGTCCAAAGATTTATACCAAACCCACCCTTTATTCAATCACTGTTGTCTTTTAATCCCTTCATCTCACAATAATAGTCTGGTTGGACTATTCATTAAGTGTAAGGAGATGCTCTTGATACGGTAAATTTACTAAATTGTCCTTGTGGCATATAGAACTTTTTCTTGGGAAGTAAAAGAGTAGGAAAGAGAAGATTTGTGGGATAGTAAAGTGAAAATGTAGATAATGTTTAAAAAGTAGGACAGTAATTTTTGGACTACCCTTTTGGGAAAATTGGACTATAAAATGGAACAGAGGGAGTATTTTTTATTTCTGAATTAACAACCTGAACTTTTCTTATGGATTTTCAAGCAGAGAAACAATTGTGGACCTGCAGACAATGTTGTGGACCGGACTGAACTCATGGGGAATGGATCCAGTCAGGAGAACACTACTGTTGTCAAGCCAGCAATATTTAATAGACACAAGTCAGTTGAATCTGACCTACACGAGCCTGTTTCATATAAAGCTCTGGAGGATCTTGCGGTGGCTGCGGACCAAACACTCTACACCAATACACAACTACAACACAGTGTTCTTGGAGATCTGCCCTTCCTGCATCAGGCATTAGTTTCTAATTCTGAACACTTGGATCCCCAGTTGCTTTCCCAATTTCGGCAGACTAGGTCATGCACTATTGAGAGTTCTGTCCCCAGCTATAGCTCAAATGAAGAAGATTTGAAACGTGATAATGAGGAAGCTATGATTTCAAATGCTTACTCTCAGGGGTGAGCTTCTGCATTAAAAACCTCAAATTGTCTGCAAGGCCGTAAATTTTTCTTTAATTTTCTCCATATTTACTTTATTCGTTATCTTTTTTGTTGATAATTCAAGATGAATTTATCTGTACTGGTTGTATCTCCTTCAAACAAAATGTTGAGCTGTCTCGTTGCGCCTTGGTGTGTTACCAAAAGAAAGCATTTCTGAAAATGATGACTTCAATGCATATATTTCCCTTATTTAGTTTTTAACTTGAAATGGATTATCATTTGTTGCCGCTGTTTCCTGTTAAATAGGTTGTTGAATTCGTTAAGTCAAGCATTGCAATCTTCAGGGGTAGATTTGACAGAAGCCAGGATATCAGTGCAACTTGATGTTGAAAGACGAGAAAGCATTAGAGCGGCTAAGACAACTTCTAGTGCAAAGGTATACTCATAAACGTCACATTTGCTCTTTTTATCTGACTCTCAAGTTTCAACTACATGGGCGTAGATTCTTGTCTAAGCTGAGCAGCCTATGCCCCCTCTACATATGAAGTTATGAACTGGAACCAGAAAAAATTACCAGATGCATCCACATGTGGCATGTCCCTGCATGACTATCATCTGATCATTAGTAGGTAAAAATTAGTTTTGACCCCTCAACTTCTCATTGGTATGCATGCGGGAATCTACTCCCTTGGAATTTTTGTTAATCTACCGATGTTCACGGAATTAACTTTGAAGTCAAAATGACGGCTTAAAGTGTACTCCCTCTGCCCCGTTTTATGTATCTTGTTGGACTTTTCACGTGGATTAAGTACATGCTTTTGGCTGGGTAAATTTACATAATTGTCCTTTGTCTCATGTGGTACTTTTCTTGGGAAGTGAAAAAGTAAGAAATTAGTAAAAGGGTATCAAATCTATCGATACAGGGCCAGATCTTAAAGTTTAATACAGTTGGGGGGCCTGGGGCTAAAAAGAATTTGAGAAAAGAGGGCTAAAAGATGTTTAACAAACTGCGAAACATGACTTATAAGGGGTATTTGATTAATCAAAATAGATAGTAATGTATAAAAGAGTGATTGAGTTTCTAAATAACACCTGAAAAGACTTATAAACAGGGTCTATTGGTTAATAAATCATACTTTTAAGGGTTAAAAGTACTGTCTTTAGTGAACAAAACCTTTGTAGTTGGGACTAAAGTAAAAATTGTGGGGGCTAATCTGCATATATCTCAAAATTTACAAGGTATAATTGTAAATAACGATAATCGAGCCGCCAGTCCTAGTCCCAGTCCAGTCCCAGTCCTAGTGTGGATCGCCACTGTATAGATGGAAGTAAAGTGAAAAAGTAATTGATAGATTGAGTTTGGAGAAGTAATTAATCGTGTATCACTCATCACCCAATATGGTTTATATAGAAATTACACATAATAACCGTAATGGCAACAACGTAATTACAAGAGTTATATAGTTCTTACACGCCCCCGCAAGATGGAGGACCGGAGTGGAATCCAATCTTGGACTGCAATGGCAAGAACACGGACCGAGAAAGTGCCTGGTGAGGCAATAAGCAAGTTCATCGGAGGATGACACATGAGAGACTTTAAGTTTTCCCGCCTGAACTTGCTCACACACGAAGTGAAAGTCAAGTGCAACATGTTCCATTTTGGGGTGGATAGCCGGATTAGAACATAAGTAGGTTGTCCCAACATTGTCGCAGTGGATAACAGGAGTAGACATTGAAGCTCGATGAATTTATACAGTAGTGGCAGCAACAACCCTGCATTCGGCTTCAGTGGACCACGGGCAACTGTGCGTTGTTTGCGAGGACTTCAAGAGATAAGGGAGTCACTAAGATAATCAATAAAGCCAGAAATAGAGGAACAGTTATAACGATTACTGGCCATTCAGTATTAGATAGGGGAGTCACTAAGATAAAACGTGCAGGGTCCACGGCAATTAAGAATACCCATATCAGCAGTCCCCTGGAGATAGCGGAAGTTACGCTTGACATCATGCCAATAAACAGTGGCGGGGCAGTGGTGGGGCCGTGCATGAACTGAGTTAGCTTGTTGACAGCGAAAGCAATGCCTGGACGAGGCAACGAGAGGTACTGCAAGCTGCCCACCGCTGTATGGTATTCACGCGCATCGGCGAGCGCGGTGCCACTGGTGACGAACAGTGGAATGGAAGTGTCCGAGGGAGTCTGAACCGGGTTGGCAGAAGACATACCCATACGCTGCAATAAGTCCTGGAGTCCTGGATGTATTTCTACTCAGAGAGGATCAAGTCGTCCGAATGTGGGAGAAGAGAGAACCTGCACGATAAGAAATCAATGAAGTGCTACTACAGCGGAATCAAAACCTGTAATGATTGTGTTATCCACATAAACGAGCAGATATAGAGAGACATGATCCTGAAATTTAACAGACATGTATCGGCATGGGAGTTGATAAACCGTGCTGAACAAGGAGAGACCGCAGCTCCTCACACCACATGCCTGTTTTAGATCGCCTTGCAAAGCTTGCACACGTGATTTGGCCGGACCTTGATTAGTGAAAGCTGGATGCTCTGCCATGAAGACATCCCAATGTAATTTGCCCTACATAAAAGCATTGTTAATATCATGACTGAGGGTAAGGATGAAGGAGCACTCTGACCATGCCGTGGAGCCCGACTGCTGTAGAAGCCAGCCAAACTGTGGACGCTGTCTGATGTGATGCCCTTGAACACCACACTGCAACCTTGACAGAAACCTAGGAACGACCAAATAGGTGCCCACCGTTAAGATGCTGGAGACCAGGCTGGTTGCTGGCCGAGAATAGATGCCTGCATGGGTGACTGGGTAAAGAGGAGAGCTGATTCGCTCCACAGCCGCGACCTCTTCAGCGAGACATGCCAAAGGTAGGATGGGCCAAGGCTGGATTGTGGGTTCCAATTGCTGATGTAGTCTTGGATATAGCGAGTTTCTTGTGAGTGAGCTTCTCGAACAGTTCCTCGCGAGCTTTAATAGTCTCCACAACCGCTAATAAACCTCATTTAGTACGTCAAGAATGCGATCGACAAGATTAATATCATCCATGGGGCGCCCAAGAAGCGCTAGTTCGTCAGCTTTCTGCGTCAAGCTGGCGATAGATTGATTTCGTGCGAGAATAATCATGTTAATAATTATTAACCTCCTGTTTATACTTCTTTCTATTAACTTCTGGCTTATCTCTCATTCTCATGTGATAATAATCATGTTTCGTGCGATCTCATCTCCAGCATGGAAAATTCACCCCGTTTACCTAAAAGATAAAATATCAGAAGCCTTTTCTGATGAATTATTGATTTCAGGAAAAGGGAAGTCCATTGTTTTATAAGGACATATCTTCGTCTTCTGTTTTTTCTGTTCTGTATTTGAAGTGGCAATATCCAGTGGTTTTAAGTTCTGCTGACTTGCTTTATTATTTCTTCGAAGCTAATTTAGAACATCCAGGGTTACAGTCCAGTTTTAGCCACCTTCTTCATGATACAAACAAGAGTTCCATACGCCTCAATTCATACCACTACTGTTCGCAAGAGGAAGAAGAGACACATTTTTGTTATTCTGATTTCCTTTGTTTGCCCTCGCACTGATTTCTATAGAAACAAAGTGTATTACCTTGTCAGTTCAAACTGGATTTTGTCGATTTGTAGTTTTACAGATTAGATGGTTGTGAACTCCGATGGCTACGTTAATTCAGTAGTAAATGTCAGCTCATAAGTGGGTTCATATTGTTGGGGATGAAATGTATAGCTTTGCTGTACAATTGGATAGAGAGATGAAAGAGTTGGGAGATCAGTGATAATTGAAAGCGTGTACGCGTCAATGCGATAGGGAGCGTTTGTTAATTGTGAAGTTCCAGTACCTTGGTTTACGGTTTTCAGGGGGATCTCAGTGCTATTTGATGTTGGAGACCGAGCTAGCAGTGGAATGCCTACTACAGTGTCCAGTGGCTGTATACTAAGAAACAGGGAGACTGTATATGGGAGAGGGACTTAGTTTAAAGAGAAGAAAGAGTCAGGAGATGAGTGATATTTGGAAGTGTGTGTGTGCGTTTGTGCGATAGAGAGCATGTGTTAATTGTGAAATTCTTGCACCTTGGTTTCCGTTCAGGGGGATCTCAGTGCAATTTGATGTTGGAGAACGAGCTAGCAGTGGAACGACTGCTTCATTGTCCAGGGGCTAGCAGAAGTATACTCAGAATCTTGGAGGTTTGTGGGAATGTGGAAGTGACTTAGTTAATAAGTAATGCATTTGAGACTGTCAGAGCGCCTAATACGTATATTTTATACAAATGTACTAATTTTGTGGCATTTTAGTACTATACTTCAACCTTTAGTGGAATGTTGAAATTTAACCTCATCAGACCTCTGCCATTATCAATTTAACCTCACTACCCCCCTGCACTATCCTAATTAGGGACAAATAACCTTAATCCCTTGACGCTGTCTAATTTGTTGGATGGAGTCGAGGGTAAGATTGACATTTCCATCCACCACTCGCACCCACAACCGCCACCAACAGCTACATACTCTGTTTCTCTCTCTCTCTCTCTCTCTGCCGGTGAACCCGATACCCCCTCCTTCCTTCTAATAAAGCCGATATAATTTTCATCAAATTGTATTGAGGATCCTGCTTTTTGGTGTTAGTATTTCATATTTTGGGTGTTCTGGGGAATTAGGCAATCTAGCCCTAATTTGTCACTACATTCATATTGATTTTTGAGGTAACAATTTCTAGATTTGTTACCATGTTTTTGGGTTGAAGATGATGAACAGAGAGAAAGAATAGAGAGCGATGCTTGAGATTGAGATGATATAGAACGGAGGCGAACCATATTTATTTCCTCTGAAACTTGTCGAACAAAATTTCAATTTTAGGATGAAGAATTTCCCGGTAATTAAATCGATACAACCCAGCCATCAAGAACATCCACTAAGCATCCCTTAAACGCACGAATTTCACCGCCACCGTTACCTCCCTCTCTGCCTTGCTCGCCGAATTGAAACCAGTCCACCACCACCACCTTATCCACCTCCGAACACAAACATCACCGAGCCCCAAAGCACATCGAATCAGACTATTTAGATCCTATTCCAACCCCTCCACACCTATTTGAACCCTAATTCCAGCAAGTTCCATTTTAAAACCAAATTCTAGTTCTTTAGAAACTAGAATCAGACTGTGGGGAAGGAATAGTTTTGTTTGCCATGTGATGAGAACCGGCTGGGTTTAGATGGCCGCGAGAGTGGAGGAGTGGTGTTTGATTGGGCGGCTGTGTTGTTAGGTGGTTGGGTAGAGGAAGAGAGGTCAAGATCTGTAGCTTGCTTTGGTGGTTCTGAGGCTTGACTGATGGTGTGGGTTTTGGGCAGTTGAGGATAGAGAGAGATGGAGAGATAAGGGATGATGTGAGTGGTGGTGGCAGCAATATTTGTTGTTGGTGGTTGTGGGTGATTTGTAAATGTCAATCTTACCCCTGGCCCCGTCCAACAAATTAGACGGTGTTAGGGTATTTGGTTGTTTTGTCCCTAATTGAGATAGTGCAGGGTGTTGTGAGATAATGCTAGAGGTTTCGTGTCACACTGTAGAAACTGCACATAAGTTTAATGTCATTTGTCCTATTTTCATTTTCCTGACTGTTTTGCCCCTCATAGTGGTGCAATACGCTGGGCTTTATAACTCCATTACTCATTGCTCACAACTCCTCTCTATTTCTCATCACCATCCCCTTATTTCTTCTTCCCTTCTGACCATTTCTCCGACTGGGCAGATGCATGAACCCAAATGCAATGAACTTCAACTCTACTCTCTTCTTCCCCTCCATATCTCATCACACCAGATCTCTGCTCCTACTTCCTCTCTCCGTTGATTACTCACGTTTGTTATGGAGCCCAATCTTGAGCATATAACTCGTAGCAATACCGAGTTAAATATTCAATTGGAACCAGGAAATGATTTATCTACATATCTACCAATCAGTTTGTATATCTCTGCTCGCTCTCCGAAAAAACATTCTTGTAGTTATCCTTGTTCCCTCTCTGTTAGTCCTTACTCTCTCTCTCTCTCTCTCACTCTCTTCATCTTCTCCAACCCAAATGGGATGGACTTTGGTTCTATAAAATAGATCTAATTTTCAGGTAATCGATGAGATAAAGAATGAAATTGCTCTGAAGCAAGTCAAGCAACGGTTTAAGCATATCCAAGAATGAAAAGATGTAACGAATTGAACATCAGTGGTTAATGCTCTGTGTTATCTCATATATTCTAATTTAAATCTAATAATCCCCTTAGGTTGTGTCTCGAATTTTTGTGGTGACCCACCTCTACCTGCTAGGCTGCTATAGTTAATTGTTTCAAGAAATATGGTTGAGAGATCTTCTAAATTAGGACCCAATTTTTGTGTGAAATTAGATCTGCTTTTGTGATGGGCTGTGTTGAGTTTGCATAACATAAAAATAGTCGTATGACACGAAATCTTGAAACCGAGAGGAAACATAGAGAGGGGGGCCACAAAGGAGCCATGACATCAAAAGAAGAAGAAAGAGGAGTCAACGCTTCCTAATCAGGGAGTGAAAAATTCAGTTCTGCAGCACAGTTTTTGAGGAAAGATTGAATCACAGCACCGTAAGGAGTCTGGAATGAAAATATTGCCTAACCATCAAAGTGACTTGTGTAGAAGTAAGCATCCTGTTTAATATACTAGAAGAATTAATCTCATATTTTCGATTCCACCCCTTCAACTTCCCAACCTTCTTCATCTTCCCCCTCTAGCACAATGACTACCACGGACGCCTCTCATCCATTTTGTGCATTCACCACCACTGTCGACTCCAACCTCCTCCAGATTGGACTCTCCGGCCCAATCATCTGAGCCAAAGCTACACAGCCATTTCAATAGCTGCCAAAGCCATAACCATGACCACCAACACAGTCACACACACAGGAAAGTTGTCTGCTGACTCAATTGTACAGATCACCCCAAGTTTGCAGAGTCCTACCACCTGTATAAACCCCTCCTCACCACCATCCCCGATCTGAAACTAGCCATCACTGTCCCCAATTGACCGAAATACACCAGCTCTACTGGACCTGGGTACCAAAACTGTCTTATAGACTCTACCGGACGTGTGTAACAAAATTGTCTTTTAGGTTTCAATTCACATGATATGAACAATTTGGTAGGTAGTCAATCGCCAGAGGAGGGATGGACCATTGAATGCGGCGATACCACCCTCAACCACTGCCTCGAAAATGAACCATGCCATTACCCAATCACCAAACCTGCGAAGAATAGAGAAATCTCCAAATCAGACTGATAGACTATTATAGTGCAAAGACTTGGATTTGAACAAGAAATCAAACAAGAGAGATTGAATCGAGAGAGACGGGCCGAGAGAGGGAGAGAGTCAGAGATATTTGATTCCTTCTTCCTTATCTCTTTCTTTCTCCTTTTTCATTATCTCTAATTTCTTTCTTTTTTCATTAATATCTAATTTCTTTCTTTTTTAATAAGATAATATTTTGATTGTTAATTGTTTGACTTGAATGAAATTTTTCCCAGTTTCAACATGATAGATCATTTGCAAATGGGGCATGCAATGAGGCAGTTTTAATGGTAGTTGCAATGTGGCAGTTTTGATAAACTGGGGGTGTGCAATCCGCAGTGAAGCCTAACTAAAAGGGTGAAACTAAAAGTATTAAGTACTTATAAACCGAAATGTACTTTTATACTTCAGTTCATAGTTTTCAAATCGAGATTCAGATAGTGAATTGAAATTCACCTTCACTGAATCGTAAATCGAATCGAATCGTGAATCGTAAATATTCAGCTTGAGATATTTCTATGTAGATATAATAAAATATTTCCTAAAGCTATAACATTATTGAACAAAATATTCATAATTTTACAAAAGCGAAGCTCAAATTATTGGTAATTCACATCCATAACTAGTGATTAGGAGTTTCACACATCTAATAGATAAAGAATAATCTAGATATAGATAGGCATGTGGAGCAAGGAACTAAAAGATGCCAAGGAGATTGAAAATAATAGAAAACTATTAGCCTTGGACTTAAGAAAAATGCACTAGTAATTAAAAACAAATGCATGTTGCAAAACAGACATAAATGTAGGACGTAATGAAGGAAGTATTATTTCTTAAACTGATGCTGCAACTCAATTAGACCATTAGATGAATCGAAGGTGAATCTTAGAATCGGTCCGAATCGCAACTGAATCGTAAGATTCGGACTCTTGAATCGGGATTCAAATAATTTTTTGTCCACTAAAGATTCACTAAGGGATTCGCATCGTTTCATGGGTGAATCGAATCGAATCGTAGGATACGAATCGTGAATCGTAAGATTTTTACAACTATGCTTCAGTTTATACAAATGAAAATTTAATAAATAATATGAGGGAAGCTAGTGAAAACGAATAGATTAAGGTAATGGAAACATACCTGCATACAACAATGTATACCTTTTGATCAATTCTGAAACCCTGGCATGCTATATGGATTATGACAAAACAACATTCATGCATTTTGTATTGGTAATAGCAGGTGTTAATAAATATGCCTTTAGTTTTTCTTGAACTACACGGCGATTCAATGGATAACTAATAAGGTTGAACCTATGAGGTCTTTGGTTCACTGCTATAACAACCAATTGACGAAGAACTAGGCCCAGCTCCGGTTACCGTTCACCAGTTTCCTGGCTAAACCGGCTGGTCCCATCCAGTGTTACAAACTATGTACGTAACAATCAGGGCTAAAATAAATTAGACCGAACTGGGGATTTCCTTTTGGGAAATAACATGACCCATGTAACTGCATAGAAAGTCAGGAAAATTCTCTGTTGAATGGATTCGGCCACTCCTTTTGTGAAAAAGTTTTTCTCTCTTTCTTTTTTTTGAGCAACCTATCTTTCTTTCATTTTCCTAATGATTCTCATAATAAAAAGCTTGCTTTACAACAGGATCATCAGAATCATTGTCCTGGCAAATCAAGTACAGGTCATGATATCAGGAGTAGCTATGAGGCATCTGATCGAGTTCAGAAGAGGCCGAGGGCAGAACACATCTAGTACGTTAAAAACGGTAACCTTTCATCCTTGTCCTTTCGTATGTGTTTCCCAAGTTTGTTTTCAAACACTCATTTGTATTTGGAACGTGCAGGATATGTTGAT
Organism: Linanthus parryae; assembly: GCA_023055425.1. NCBI lineage: Eukaryota > Viridiplantae > Streptophyta > Magnoliopsida > Ericales > Polemoniaceae > Linanthus > Linanthus parryae. The sequence continues at coordinate 16,327,326 of JALGPY010000012.1, read as the reverse complement.
GCCCCGTATAGAGCACTAGTTGTACATGTTATGCGTTTAAATTTTCCGAAGATGCAACCTTTTGTGAAACTGTTAATATTGGCACCATATTGCTGAAGCTACATGGAGTGATTATCTTGTCATGTATCCTTGACTAAGTTGTAGTTAACAGTGTAATGCACTGTCCTGAGTTTTTGAGTAGACAATCACATTTCTTAATTTATGGTAAAGAATTTGCTACAAAGGGTTATCAATCATCTAAAAATGTTTTGGACCGCAAATGGGTGCTAGCTCAGTGGTAGAGCCATTAAAACCCCTACACGAGATCCCCGGTTCGAACCCAGCAATATGATGTAATTTCTAAAAAAAAATAGATTCTGGACCTTGGGTGCTAGCATTCTTGTTCCTGTCTTCGTCTCTAATTAAGCACAAGCAGACCAACAACTTGCAAATCTCAGAATCTACCAGCTGAACATTCCCCATAATGTAGTACACGTACAACGCACGTGCACCTTAGACTGAAAAGATTTGCCCTGGCTGTTAAAAACATCATTCTCAACATCAGCATCTCCATATTTTGGATAAATCTAGTTTTATTTAGGTGTAAGAAACAACAGCAAACAAACTACAATGACAGACCAATTCCCATACCTTCGATGGCATCACGAGTAATATTTTTGATGTTTCCCCTCCATTCTTCCCATCAGATACATACTATTTCAAATTTGGTTGGAAAATTTACCAACACAACCAGCCATCAACATTCAACTTAAGTTTATCTGCAAGAGGAGTGCACCATTTAGAATGAGATTTGATAAACAAAAATAGAAATTCTTTATTTACATTAGATGTAAACCAAGAATTTCCCGAAATGTGAATCCAGATAGCTGCATTTTTTTATTAATTAGAAGCTCAATATCTTCAGTGTAGCTACATAGAGGCAAAGATCATCGTTAGTGCGCAAAAAGCTTCACTCCGTTCCCCGAGAGGCTTACAATGAGCTTTTGATTGAATAATTAAGAATTGATAATAGGCGAACACATGACTGATGATGATGCAAGCATGCTCTACGTGGTTCTGTGGTTCTGTAGTTTCGCTGTAGTTCATGTGTTGTAAATCCTACTGTGTAAGCTGCTTCGGCGATGATCACGATGATGATAATACTTAAAAAACAATGAATATCTTGTCGAGTTATATCATCATGATCATCGTCGTAACAGGTTTTAGTGGAGAGGATTGTAATTGTAGGTGGAATTAGATTTTCAGAGAGAAATAATGTGGGATTCGGTACAAGATTGAAATGACTATATATACATGTATGTAGAATTTTATAAGGTGGAGAAATGGCCTTGGATTTTGGGAACACAAAAGGTTATGAGTGTTAAATTTGGTCATAAGATTGAAATAAAAAGCCGTTTCTTTTCTACCCTTCATTTCATATAATTGGTTTTAATGGAAACTTTAATTAATATTTATCAATTTTGGTCATTGTAACGTTAAATTGAGTAATTTTCCTAAATAAAATGTTTAATTGAGTGATTAGGGATTTTTACACTATAGTAGCTTATGGAAACGGTTTTGTATTTAATTGGTCACTCAAATGAATGAATTCGGGGATAAAAGGATCCTTAAAAGCAACAATGGATCCACCAGAGTTTTTATTGCGCTTATTATGAGAAGAGAAGGCCCACTTAATATGTTGTTTTTGGTCCATGCGCTATTGTAAGTCCGATTTCTTGCTTGGCCTCAATGAAATCATATTCCCTTTCACAAAAAAGAAGTCACAAGTGTAGACATTAAAAATGTCAATCAATTTTTCCTAAATTAATTAATTGATTTTAATTAGTTCGATTAAATCGGGCCACGATGAGCCTTACAAAAGCAAACGACCTCTCAATATGGTCTTGTGCCAAGCTTAATGATGACTACAAGGCCACTTATTGTTGGATTAAAACCAAATTGCATCTAAAGACCTTAAATGTCCTTAAATAAGATTTCGTCATATAGGCGAGGGGCTATATGCAATAAATTAAAATAAATGAAGGGATTATTGCAAGCTAGTATACTTAAATTCATCTTGCCTCGGCCTCACCTCAGTGGAGCAATCGGCTTTCGCTTGGGCACGATCCTTATAGATAGTACCATGCTTTCTAATGATATTTTATCCAAGGTAAAGCGCACAAGAAAGGGGACCTATTTGCCAACACTCAGTCTGTACATGATCAAATCGTTTAATAGAGTCCGATGGGAATTCACTCTCGAGGTCTTGCATGTTATGGGTTTACAGGATATGTGGAGCCGTTTGATCTCCCAATGTATAACCATCATCTCATACTCTACCTAGTAAGCATCATTCATATCAAATATTTCATTTCACAATTTAAGATACGGCTAACTACTTTCTCCATATCTGTTTATTCTCAATTTGGAGTCTCTCTATTGTCTTTGTGGTACTCCTGAAGCTTCAAAAGATGTCCAGAGTATAAAGATTCCGCGAGCTGTGTGGAAATCACACATCTTCTCTTTCAGATGAGTGTGTGTCTTCCTCAAGCCTACTGCTACATGGCCACACTTTTAACCACAAAAATGTGCCTGCAATGGCACCAATCACCAAGTCTGGTTCAGCCAATCTCTCACTCGATTCTCACGTTTAATTAACGGACGTTTGTGTATGAGTTTGTATGAACGAATGGACCGATATACGGGAAATTCCCAACCCTCTATTACCCGTGTACTAGAAGGAAAGCTTACAACCTTCGTCCAAAACTCAACAGCCAACAAAGGTGCTGGTTCAGCCCACAAATACAGCAAGTAGTTATAATGTGACCGCTAGTAACCGCCTAGTCATGGACATTCCCCATGATATGGTCACTACCCACATTCTATGCCAACTAAGCCACGAAATAAGGTAGCAGCAATGCACCAAGCCAAAGCCGACCACGGTTAACCAAGGCAACTCACTGCACCACCAAGCACGCAGCTGGGCTAACGGTTCAGCATCGTTAGCTAAATTCCTCGCCGTCAGCACGTATTGAACCAAGCACATCGAACCAGCGAGCTTTTTGATGCACCCATCTCATCCATCAATTAAAGGGGCTAAAAAACCACCCGCACCGGCTGAGCTTGACGTCCTCGTCGAGACCGAATGCAAGTACTCGTTGATTTGATTTTCGAACTGCCACAATGTAGTATCTCTCTCCCATGTAGCACCTAATAGTCTTAGGACGGTTTTTGTATGTACCGTACTTAGTTGAGGACTACAATTGTAATTAGTAAAAGTAGTGTATGTAATTTCTATTTAAGCATTGGGTGTATGATCACTGGGCTATGTTCTTTCGCATCCAAACGCACTCCTTTGGCATTTTGGATCATCTCGACAAAGACCCGCCACCTGCTAACAGTGATCCCCTCTAGAGCTCTATTGACTCGGTAATCCTGTCATGGATATACCAAACGATCATCGACGACTTAGCGCTTGCTATCCTCACCCCTGGTCAGACTGCTAGAGATGCGTGGTTGAAGTTGGAGAACCTTTTCCACGACAATTAGGGATTCCGGCTAGCAGAACTGGAATTGGAGTTCGTCAATCTGCGCATGGACCACTGCTCGTCTCTCGGCGACTATTGAAACCGGTTGAAGAACTTGGCGGATCGTATTGGGAATGTCGACTCTCTAGTCTCGAATCAGCGGTTGGTTATACCGCTCACCAACGGTCTCACTCCTGCCTACACCGGGGTTGCCATGATCATTCAGCAGACTCGTCCCAATCCGGAGTATCTCTCAGCCGTTTCCATGATACGGTTACACGAGCGCCTTCTTGCTCGTCAGGAGCCGGTCCACCCTAGCCCGCATCAGGTGTTGGTTTCGACTCCTTCGAACCGACAACCCAATGCCGCCCCTCACCAGTCCGGCGGACACCCTAGTGGCGGGAATGGGAACCATGGCAGAGGACAGCGCAGGAACGGGAATGGCAGGAACGGACGTCGCAAATCCGGGACAGGGGGTGGTCAACCAGCTGCTCCGACACCCCGTGCTGCACCCTCGGGCTCACAAGGCTCATGGGTCTGGTGCCCCTGCCCCACATGACCTGTACCTCCCTGACCTTACCCCACTACGGGCTGGACTACTCCACGATCCAGCCATGTTGGCCTTCTCGGACCACCACCTGCTGCGCAACATCAGGCCTCACACCTGCCTCTGGCCACCCGAATGCTACTGATTTGGGATCTCAGCTCTCTGGCATGACACTCAATGTTCCGGATAAGACTTGGTATCTTGATTCCGGGCGCATCTTCTCACCTCACTCCGAAGTCAGGTATACTCTCATCTCTCTCGTCATCTTGTCATTTTCCTAACATACTTGTGAGAAACGACTCTAGCATGCCAGTGAAAGGATCTGGTAATCACACCCTTACCACCAACACCCGTTCTCTTCACCTTAGAAATGTCTTACTCACCCCAAATGTTATAAAAAACCTAGTGTTTGTTCGTCAATTTACAACCGACAATAAAGTTTCCATTGAGTTTGACCCTTCTGGTTTTTCTGTGAAGGACCTACGATCGGGAGCTCTTTTACAGAGGAGCAACAGTTCGGGTGATCTCTATCCATTCCAGTCTGGCCCATCACAGTCGTCCGCTGTCTCTTTTGCTGCTCTTCCTGCTTCAGTTTGGCACAACCGCCTTGGTCATCACGGGCGCCCAGTTTTAGATTCTCTTCGTAGTAGTCATTTCATTACTTGTAGTAGGAATAATTCAGAAACTCTTTGTCATGCTTGTCAAATCAGTAAACATGTGCGTTTGCCTTTTTTACCTTCTACTTCTTCTACTTCTAGTCCGTTTGACATTGTTCACAGTGATTTATGGACATCTCCGGTATTAAGCAAATTGCACTACAAATACTACCTACTACTCTTAGATGACTACTGACACGCTCATACCGCAAGTGTACGGTTGTCGAGTGAAGTAATAGATAAGATTAGGGGTTGTCGTGTCCCAAGAGACTTATCGTAAATTAGTTAAGAATAAATAACCTTATGTGGGCTAGCAAGTTGATTTGATTGTTCTATTTCTACTAATCAGAAGACGAACTAAACTACTGATTCACGCTTTAAACAACGCGAGAGATGATTTTAGAGATAATATGGAGACAAATACCGGGTTTCCTCTACTGGATGACTAAGGTTACTACGAATATCCGTTTTGATTCACGAAACAATAATACGTTACTCATGTTAATCAAGCAATTTTTAACTTACTGAGTTACCAAGCAAGCAATCTATGCCTAGAATCGATTCAAACCGAATTACCAAATTCAATTCAATCCTAGACATGCATTAATTCTCATAAATTCTACTTTTTGATCCTAGTTAACATTATCGAGTTACCAAACAATGATAAGACTAGGTGAATAGTTCAAGTTTCCGACTAACATTCACGGAAGTACCACGTGAACACTAATTAAAATCAATCCTACGTGACGTCAAACGCAAGAGAGATGAAGATAATCACATAAACTACTCATAACAAGAGAATAATGTATCTAATTAAGTTAAAGCATGAATCGAAACATCAAAACGTGTATTTCATAGAACCCTAGCTACCAAACGAGGATCCCGATAATAAAACTTAGCTAGACATGAGTTCTAACATAATCTCAATATTTTTCATCAACAAAACGCTAAGAATAATGAAGAAGAAGAGATAAAGAAATCCAAACGGATGAAATCCAAGCTCCAAAGTGCTCCCAAGCTCCAAGAACGTCGTTTGTAATGTCTAATCTTCAAAAATTCGACCTAAACATGTCTAAGTACGTTTCCCAAGTGTTTGAGACTAATTAGAAGTAATTACACAAAGTTCCCGACAATTTTCAAAAAGTTGTGCTGCGCACCAGGTCGTACGACCTCCATTCCAGATCGTGCGACCTCTGGAAATGGCAAGAGGAGGTCGTATGACCTCTGAATAGGTCTTGCAAGACCTGTGTCCTTGGTCCCTGCATGCTGTCTTCTGACCCGCAGGTCCTGCGACCTGAGATTGAGGTCCTGCGACCTCTGGCCACTCTCCACCAAGTCCTGTGACCTCTGATGAGGTCCTGCAGGACCTGCTTCCAACTATATTGCTCTCTGACCTTACTTTCTCAGGTCGTGAGACCTCTGAGTGAGGTCGTACGACCTCCCATGAACTTGGCAAAAATCCGAACTTCGTCCCCTTGTAGTGCATGCCTTCGAATCACTTTCCAAGCATCGACCCATCACTTGATCCTCCATTTTGAGCTCTCCACATGCTCAATGCCTGTAACATCTTCTTATGTGCCTCTCTAGCACTCGAATCATTGTCTCTTGCTTTCTTTCCCAATTCTCGAGCTCGCCTTAGTTTCCGAAGTTTGTTTCCTCTATCCACTTGCTCCTCGAGTGCTCCGTTCCTGAAAAACACAATACGAACACCCCGCGAAGATCAAATGTGACAAAATAGGATAAAAAAAACATGTAACATGATGTAGAAAACGCCCAGACTTCACATTCATAGCTCATGAACTCATTATCAACAATTAAAGCATGATTTACTCGAAAAGACGCTAAATTCTCCATGATGAGCATACAAGATGTATCAAAATAAGCAATAAAATAACTCCGAAAAAGAAGTTATCTACTACCCCCACACTACATTTTGCTCGTCCCGAGCAAATATCCACGCCAAATCTCAATCTTTCAACTCAAACTCACCTCATTCAATTCCCATCCAACTTGCATACATCCCCTATTATCTTTGTATACCTTCCCTACGCCACTTGCATACAATTATCACAATGCACTTATACAAACATTGCATACGAATCCGTGGAGAAGATCAAACCACCAATCCCCTTTTACTAGCCGACACGACTCGATTATACACAATGCAACTACATGCAAATGCAATATATACAACGCACGTATTTAAATAACGATTTTTCTTTTATTTTATGCTTTTTTTTCTTTTTCGAGATCGGGCAATCTCAATTAGCTCAAACTGATTATCATGGAGTGATGAGAAATCTAGGAACAAGGCGTGAATTGAAACTAAATGTGACAACGAGAATTTCCCTTAGATCGTATAGAGATCCTAGCCTTACTAAGTACAAGAATAACCTACCTCTTCGCGTGTGCCGACAAAAATAAGAGGCTACGCTAGGCTAAACCACGTTCAAGGTCCGAGCTCCTATTCCACTAACGGGTTAGAATGATGAGGCTTAGGGACATAAGGATAATCATAATGTATAAGTCCTAAAGCGTCACATTCTCACTATTAAACCCACATCTCACACACCCTCACCACGATGATAGAAACCGCAACCCGAAACTCACCGTCTCTGGCCCTCTATTCCCTCAAACCTCGGTACAATTACGATCTCCGTCGCCACCGTAATGAATTGTGCACGAAACGAATACCACCGTCAATGAAATAATTGCTTCCACCTCTCGTTCTCCGTTTAAGCTCCATTTTTTTTTTTAATTTCATCTCTCCTTTTTTTCTCTCTTTTTTTTCATTTATTTTATGTGTGTTTTTTTTCTCAACAATGTCTTCCAAAATTATACGAGTGGTTTTTCCAAGAGTAAGTAATGACAAGGAGGAGGAAATAAAACAAACCGATGAATAAGAATCACAAGAAAAAGTCATCTCCCCCCTATCTCAATGAAGTACATGGTGCCACGAAACAAGCCGAAATCAATATAAAAGCATGCATGGGGATGGAGTCTTCAAAAAGCTCAATCTCCATGTCCTTAGTCAATGTTCGACACCCCCACACTAGAACGTCGTCATGCCCCTCTCTCAAGTAGTCAAATATACGAAAGTATCATGCCTAATCCAACCGATCCTCCTACACCGTAACGAAGAAAAGAACCGATCCCTAGCATGATCCACTAATCAATATCAACCAACCCCATTTCCGTGCGTATTAGATATCATGCACTCACGCTCTCCACGCTTGTGTCCATGATTTAGTGACATGGAACACCGTCACACCGAAGTGCGCAAGCCTACTCACACTCGGCCTCGCATCCCCTCGTAAATATCGTCTAACGCGCATGCGATTATGTAAAACTCACAAGTATGTGCAAATAAGCTCTCCCTCATCGAACTCCTCAACTACAACTCCCTCGTGACGCACTAAAGTGGTGATTCTAAACGATTTGTGATGAAGGCCAAGAATCGTCACCCTAGGTCAAGAGGTTATCAAATAAACCAAGGTTCAAATCGGGTTTTCTAGTGGTCCTACAAGGTGAGTTCTATAAGCAGTGAGTGCTCTAATACACAACCCCGCACAGCTGTTTCGTGTGCCACTACGGGGCGGGTTGGCGACTACCTAAGACGTACACATGAACGTTTGGCTTGTTTAGCTCACACCTAGCTGAACTCTTGTAAGAAAAACACGGCACACACTTTAGATTTTGAAAATCAAGTACGTGTATAAAATAGGTAGGCACTCCCGTAAAGAAAGTCCCTCTATACGTACTAAGGGGAACTCACATTGTCTTTCTCGGTCGCAAGTCACGCCATATGCCTAAAGTCCTCACACTCCTCGATTTTTACCAAATTTTAGCTTCTTTTGATTGCCCTTTCTCAAATTTTAAATTTTCTTTTTTTTCGACCCTTTCTTGTCAAATTTTTTGCGAAACGGCACCCGTAAGAACGGAACTCCGGGTGCCACAGGTACAATTTTTTCTATTGCAATTTCAATTTCATCGAGTCTAGGCACAATTGAGTAAAAGCCCATTTTTTTATCGTTGTCGCTTAGTTGCGGCGTTTGGGGGCGATTGACTAGTGTCCTAGGGAATATTTGTTAATTGCTTACGTGTTTCTTTTCCGTACACACATATTGACACTGTGCACGTAGCTTAAGTTAACTGTCAAATTTTTTGCTACTTTCTTGTGCCAATGTCTAGTCGAAAGGATAAAGGGAAAGCGGTGGAAAAGGGTAAACCTGTGGTAAAGAGTAAAGCTGCGGCGAAGGCCAAAAAGGTTTCGGGGGGAAAGAGTAAGAAACGGAAAGTAGTGAGTGAAAGCGAGGATGAGTATGATTACGAGGCTGAGATGAGTGAAGTACAAGGAGACGAGTCTGACCTAGAGGAGAACTTATCTTTTATGGGTACGGGTTGTACGGTTACACCGAACTCCCCAAACCCTGCTGAGTTGAGTCGGGCGGAGCCAACAGTGATACCTGTAGCGAGGAATGAGAGGGCGACTGAGTGTCGTGATAACTTTGACCCTAGTAAGGGATTATTTTGTGACTACCGGTTCATTTGTGCAAAGGCTCACGGTAAATATCTCCAGAGAGAAAGTGTGACCAAAGCAGCCAATGTAGAGAAGCGTTTCCCGCTTCACGAGGATATGCCAGAATTAATTAAGGAATTTGTGACGCGAGAGAATCTAGCGGGTTGGGGTGAGTTAATCAAGGGGAACGCGAGCTCTGTGCTCATGTGGGAGATTTATAGGAATGCCCCGTCCCAAGGTGAGGGAGAGGATATAGCAGTGAGCGATCCTAGGGTTCTTTATGCTCGTAGGCATTTTTTTGTATTCTCTCCTGCGACCATAGCCACGACACTCTAACGGCCTGCGCCAGTGGGACCCTGTTATTATGACGTCGCCATGGAGATGAACGCCAACGAGTTAGTCGAGCAAGTGACTAACTTTGCTATAGGTGTGAAGGGGGTGTCCTGGGACCAACAGGGGAGTCAGGATGTGAGGAAATGGACTGTGGAGGCCAAGTACATACCTCGTCCGGCCCGTTGGTTCATTGAAGTGGTGGAGTCTTGGGTCGAGGGCGTATCTCACCAAACCCATGTCAGATTCGAGTGGTGTGTGATGGCGATGTGTTGGTCTAGGGGACAGAGGATTGATGTACCGAGGCACATTTATAGGAGTTTCATGGCAAGGCTTCGGGAGACCAACCGCCGGGCTGCGGGATTTGGTTATCTGTTGAAGCACTTGGCCACTGATGCCGGTGTCGTGTTGCATGATCTTGAGTGGGACCATCCCGCAGAGTGTGAGAGAACTTGGTACAAGATCCCTGAACCGAAGACAACTGAGAATATGGGCGAGAGTAGCCAGGCACCACCGCAAAAAGGGGCCAAAAAGGTAGGTAAGGGAAAGGCCCCGGCTACAAGTGAGTCAAGCCAGTTTCTTCAGGACACTGCTGGTATCGAGGCCACATTGAAGGCTATGCAAAAACTCATGATAGCCAGTGATAAAAAGGCTGAGTCTCGGTATCAAGCACAGGAGAAATGGGCGAATAAAGCTGAGGCTCGGTTTCTAGCACTTGAGAACCGAGTAAATGAAGTGGAGAAACGGGCACATAGTAGAGCGGTTCATTCGCGGCGCAACCAACGCCTGTTGGGAGAAAAGTTAGATATGCAGGACCAGTGGATTCATGAGCTAGGAAAGAAGGCAAGTTTGACACTGAGTCTAGAGCCCGGGAAGGTAGTGTATAATTCGAGTTCCGACTCGGATATCGAGGAGGAGGACGAGTAGACCCGCCGACCCTCGCATTAGAATGTCGAGTCCCTTTGTTTTATATCTAAATTCGTTGGGGCAAAGAAGCATTCTAGTGTGGGGGTGAGTTTTACTTTTTACTAGCCAGTGTTGAGTCTTGCATTCACCTGTCACATGTAGTCAGCTTTTTAGTTATGTCCTTACTTTTCTCTTTATTATTCATGATTCTGTTTGCACGTTTATATTATTGAGTCATCCCACCATTTCGAGTCTTGAGTCGAGTAGACCGTGCATGTAAAAACATGCCTACGGGCATAAAGAACCCTAGGATCGCTCACTGTTATATCCTCTCCCTCACCATGGGACGGGGAGTTCCTATAAATCTCCCACATGAGCACAGAGCTCGAGTTTCCTTTGATTAACTCACTCCAACCCGCTAGATTCTCTCGCGTCACAAATTACTTAATTGATTCTGGCATGTCCTCGTGAAGCGAGAAACGCTTATCTACATTGGCTTCTTTGATCACACTCTCTCTCTGGAGATATTTACCGTGAGCCTTTGCACAAATGAACCGGTAGTCACAAAATAATCCCTTACTAAGGTCAAAGTTATCACGACACTCAGTCGCCCTCTCATTCCTCGCTACCGGTATCACTGTTGGCTCCGCCCGACTCAACTCAACAGGGTCCGGGGAGTTCGGTGTAACCGTACAACCCGTACCCATAAAAGACAAGTTCTCCTCTAGGTCAGACTTGTATCCTTGTACTTCCCTCATACCAGCCTCGTAATCATACTCATCCTCGCTTTTACTCACAACTTTCCGTTTCTTACTCTTTCCCCCCCGACACCTTTTGTCCTTCGCCGCAGCTTTACTCTTTACCACAGGTTTACCCTTTTCCACCGCTTTCCCTTTATCCTTTCGACTAGACATTGGCACAAGAAAGTATCAAAAAATTTGACAATTAACTTAAGCTACGTGCACAGTGTCAATATGTGTGTACGGAAAAGAAACACGTAAGCAATTAACAAATATTCCCTAGGACACTAGTCAATCGCCCCCAAACGCCGCAACTAAGCGACAACGATAAAAAAATGGGCTTTTACTCAGTTGTGCCTAGACTCGATGAAATTGTAATTGAAATTGCAATAGCAAAAATTGTACCTGTGGCACCCGGAGTTCCGTTCTTACGGGTGAGGTCTATCTATCTGGTAATCCAGTTCAGCATCAGCGCACTAAACATGTTGAAATTAATCTACAATTCGTTCGTGAGAAGGTTTGTTTAGGTCAGATTCGTGTGTTACACATTCCTGCCTATTATCAGTACACCGACATCTTCACCAAGGGTCTCCCTAGGCCCTTTTTCCAGAGTTTTCGTTCTAGTCTCAGTGTTGGCGCGTCTACAGTATCGACTGAGGGGGAGTAATAGTCTTAGGACGGTTTTTGTATGTACCATACTTAGTTGAGGACTGCAATTTTAATTATTAAAAGTAGTGTATGTAATTGCTATTTAAGAATTGTGAATAGTGAATGAAAGGCACGGAATTTTTCTCCACTAGCAGCATCAATTTCAGGTTTACCTTTGCATTGAACCAAGAAAATCCGTCCTGCGATTTTTCTTGCTCTGCCCAAGTACTCGGTGATCCAATATATGCTCAATCTTCTCTTCAAACTGTTTTCTAATCGCGGGAGAGCCTCTACGAGTCTTACTCCGCGACGGGTCTGCCTCATCTTCATGGAATCTTCTTAGAAAACTGACATGAAAAGTAGGATGAACTTTGAACCTTTCGGGAAATGCTAGCTCGTAGGCAACATCTCCAACTTTGATGACAACTTCAAAGGGACCATTGTACTTAGGTATTAAGCCACAATGCACAGCCTTGCTCGAAATCTTCTTCCAAATATGGCGAGTAAGCTTGAGCAAAACCTTGTCACCCACATCAAACTCCAAATGTCCGCGTTTTTGGTCAGCATACTTCTTCATTCTCTTTTGTGCCTTCTTCAAACTGTCTTGTGCTTCCTCAAGTAACTCTTGTTTCTCGCGAGCTGCCCTGTATGCTGGTGGACATTTCTCACCCTTTTTTGCTTCCCAATCTCCAACAAAGTCACATGCTCCTTGTTGGGTTTTGATCATGGATATGCAGCGGAAGAAAAATTTATCCATTCAAGACCCTCCAAGGATCACAGGAAGAGAATCATAACGATGGTAAATGAAGAGAAAAGTAACACACCTTAGAGATCTCCAATGATGACTTGTAACCTGAATTGTGTCACGTCTCTACGGGTGATCCACGCCTAGAGTTGAGATCTAGATCTTCCTTCTCCTTAGTGCTAGCTTGGAACAGAGGAAGACGAAGAAGAAATCACACAACGAGAATCAAAGAAGAGGCTCGACCTCTCTCTCTTGGCCGACGGGTGGGGTCATACCAAGCGGGCCGGGTTCGGCCTCCTTGTGTCTTGCTCTCTCTGACACAATCTCCGCAAGTGTACGGTTATCCTTCTAGTAATAATGTGAATAAGAGGGTTGTCGAATCCCAGATGGACTTGTCGTGAACCCATTAGGATGATTAACTTTGTGTGGGCTAGCAATTGAGTTTGTTTAATAGTCTTAAAAAGTAAGTAACAAGCTAATGATTAAAACTGGGAGTGAATATGAGAGAAGAATATCAGGATTTTCTCTAGGTTTACTAGGTTTCCACCATTCATGAGTTACGGTATGAAACACAGATGATGAATTGATTTTCCAGACGAGCAAGGGTACTTTGAAGATTTCTCAACCAAATTCTACACTTAGAACACGTACCTTATTTCTCTAGCCTACGTACGTCTAAACATGCATCGCGATCTTCTAACTTCTACTCAATGCTCACTGTCTGTGGTTGATTTCTCCAACCGGTGACTATATGCTTAATTCAGTTATCCGGGCAATTCGTTGCTTTCACTAACCAATTAAATATGATCTTCATATAGGTGATCAAACTACACAAATATGGGTTAAGAACAAGAATTAAACATAGCACAACCATTCATCATCAATTAAGTTTAAGTAAAACGTGAATCAAATTCATAATCCGCCAAAACGGCTTCAAACCCTAGCTACCATGGAGAAATCCCGATAATGAACTTAGCTACTGAGAGTCATTAGTACCACAATGAAGTTTATGTTGTTCATGATAAAAACAATGAAAAAGATAGAGAAGAGAGATCAAACGATGGAATCCTCGCTCTCACGACGAACTCCAAGCTCCAAGCCTTCCACCAATGTGTTCTTCTTTGTCTCCAGCAGCCTAATCTGCCCTCTAAGTCTAAAAATCGTCATGTATAGGTTTGGGCACGATTTTTAATGTATTTTGGCCGAATTTGCAATTCAGCCCCTCTAGTTTGCAATTCTCGGACATATTTCATAAGCTGATCTTGCGCGGGCCTTTTCTCCCTCATCCGGACACTTTTTTGGGCCTATCTTATATCGTTGGAAAGTCCTGAATGTATAATTTCAAATGACGTATGCCTTGCTCCATATATGTCACTTGGAAAACACCATTAGTCTCCCTCTCTCATCTCTCCACATAATATAAATAAAAACACACAAACTTGTATTAAAAACACACTCCCTAATCTAATGCAAATAAATAGGTTGGGTTGCCTCTCAACAAGCGCCATGTAATTTAAGGTCGACGACCCGACCCAATTACCTCAAGTATGATTTATGCGGTTTTTCTCACCACTTTTACTTCTTCCAACATCACTTATCTCTTTGTCTCTTCTCGCGTGAGCATGCATGAGATGCATATGGTGCAAATAAATTGTAGAAGACAGCCTCAAATATTTTTTTCCTTTTGTGATTCCACTCCTTGATCACCAATCTTCTCAGAACTCATTCACCACATCATGACCCCTTGTACCCTTCTTCTTCTTCTTCTTCTTCTTCTTCTTCTTCTTCTTCTTCTTCTTCTTCTTCTTCTTCTTCTTCTTCTTCTTCTTCTTCTTCTTCTTCTTCTTCTTCTTCTTCTTCTTCTTCTTCTTCTTCTTCTTCTTCTTCTTCTTCTTCTTCTTCTTCTTCCGGTTATGTGGAAATAGAATCCCAGTTGGAACATTAATGGTAAGGATTGACGTCTTGACTGCTTCCTTCCCTAGCTCTTGTCTTGGAATCACAGGTGGCAATTTATGAACCACATAAAATTGGGATCTTTCTTCATCTCCATACAACAATTCCCTAGACCCATGGCATGCTTCATCTATGCACATATCTTCAATGATTGGGGAGAACTCATTATCCATGTACGTATGAGCCTGTTCTTCATTAAAACCTTATTCAATTTCCTTAGGCCATAAGCTTGCGATGTCAACACTCTCCCATTCATGCCATGACTCCCGAATTATGCGAGGCACAAGTTGTATAGGCTTCACAATATCATACCACTCTGAGTCCGAATCTGATTCCGAAGCGGCCCAAGGATCTATTACTTCATGATGAACAGTATTAGATACATAGACCTCTGGGGGTTCTTCATCTTCCTCTTTGCACTCCTCAACTAATTCAGGAATGATGCTACTTGGCCCATCGTCATTATCTGCATATGCCAATGCACTCGAAAGTTCTACCAAGTGTTGTCCCTGAAGCTGGACAGTGTCATCCATCCTATTAATCCCTTACTCCATTCTATCCACTTTGGCTATCATGATCTTCAATATTTCTTTCATTTCCTCATCCTCTTGATTGCAAGGAGGAGGGGTGTACATATATCCATAGGAGTAGTACGGTGAATAGCCTGGAGCTTGCCCATAGAAATTCCGCCCCCACATGATCACCAAGATACCTGCACAATAATTCGCTAGGAAGCAAGTGAGATCAACAAATAAATAAACAAAATCAAAAAAATAAAATTCCCTTAAGTTAATATTCTAACAAATTCAACCGAAGTCCCCGGCAACGGCGCCAAAAACTTGACACGATCTCCGCTAGTGTACGGTTATCGTTCTAGTAATAATGTGAATAAGAGGGTTGTCAAATCCCATAGGGACTTGTCGTGAACCAATTAGGATGATTAACTTTGTGTGGGCTAGCAACTGAGTTTGTTTACTAATCTAAAAATGTAAGTAACAAGCTAATTATTAAAACTGGGAGTGAATATGAGAGACGAATATCAGGATTTTCTCTAGGTTTACTAGGTTTCCACCATTCATGAATTACGGTATGAAACATAGATGATGAATTGATTTTCCAAACGAGCAAGGCTACTTTGAAGATTTCTCAACCAAAGTCTATACTTAGAGAACATACCTGATTTCTCTAGCTTACCTACGTCTAAACATGCATCATGATCTTCTGACTTCTACTCAATGCTCACAGTCTGTGGTTGATTTCTCTAACCGGTGACTATGTGCTTAATTCAATTATCCGGGCAATTCATTGCTTTCACTAACCAATTACCTATTATCTTCATATAGGTGATCAAACTACACAAAGATGAGTGAAGAACAAGAATTAAACATAGCACAATCATTCATCATCAATTAAGTTTAAGCAAAACGTGAATCAAATTCATAATACGCCAAAACGGCTTCAAACCGTAGCTACCATGGAGAAATCCCGGTAAAGAACTTAGATACTGAGATTCATGAGTACCACGATGAAGTTTATGTTGTTCATGATAAAAAACAATGAAAAAGATAGAGAAGAGAGATCAAACGATGGAATCCTCACTCTCACGACGAACTCCAAGCTCCACGCCTTCCTCCAATGTGTTCTTCTTTGTCTCCAGAAGCCTTATCTGCCCTCTAAGTCTAAAAATTGTCATGTATAGGGCTGGGCACCATTTTTAATGTATTATGGCCAAATTTGAGATTCAGCCCCTCTAGTTTGCAATTCTCGGACAAATTTCATAAGCTGATCTTGCGCGGGCCTTTTCTCCCTCATCCGGACTCTGTTTTGAGCCTATCTTATATCGTTTGGAAGCCCTGAATGTATAATTTCAAATGACGTCTGCCTTGATCCAAAATTCTCTCTGTAGCTCCAGATATATCCCAAATACTGAAGACTGGTCCAGTGAACTTTTCCCGCTCTTCTTCGTTTTTGTGTTATCTTCGATGGATCATATCTTTCTCTTCTGGCCTTTGATTGAGCTCCATGACCTATTTTTAGAAAGATATTTGATTGTAATTTCATTTGGAACCGGTATCACTATAGCAGCTCTTGTAGAACTCAAGATATCATCAAAATAGTGAAGGTTGGTCACTTTTGCTCCTCTATTTTTGCTTCTCTTGCTTCCTCTTGACTTCCAAAGCTCGTTTCTTCTCTCCACTTTCTCTCCTCATACAATGTTCCTGTAAATCACCACAACACCACTGCGAAGATCAAATGTGAAAAAGTCATCTCAAATCATACTCAAAACAAATAAGAAACGCCCGTATTGTACGTTTAAGCTCTAAAACATCCTAAAAATTATTTTCTCTTCAAATATGCCCGAAATTCATCTCTTTGCACAGAAACGCACACAAATAACAATGTAAAGTGTATGTAGGATAACTCTTATTATGGAGTAATAACTCTCTTTTTGTTTCCTTCCCACTCAACTTATGTTACGAGCATTAGTTTGGGAAGGAAGCTAGGAGCATCCTTTATATAGTCCAACAACTCCTTGTGAACTACCTAAAGGCCCTTCCTAATCCTTCATGAATTCAGATTAGTCCCTTCCTTGCAAATTAGTCATGAGTTTGCAAGGTGTTGCAAAGTGATCCTTCCAATTAATTAATCATATTAATTAATTCCCAAATCTAGTTCAACCCTATTGGGCGTGTGACCCCACATATTCTAACTAATTGGTAGCAACAATTTGCTAATATGGAGCGGTAGCTAATAAGACATCCATTCTAGCCAACTAATAGAATAATCATCCGAGAAACCTTGTGCAAGTATTGTTTCATCGCTTTGTCTCAATATCCGGATTGGACACGAGACATACAAGTCACACTCGTATATCCAATCCATAATTTCTCGATCCTGGGAATAGCCTTATTCGTGCAAATAACATCAATATCCCATATTGATTTATTTGAGTCTGGCCGGACATTCCATAAGCACTATCACTCGAGTGGCCTAGGATATTTTCTCCCGTTATGTGGGAGGGAAAAATTCTATCTACTTCACTACGATATCTAAGCTTGCTTCATGTTGTGTCCGATACCTGCCTTTATGACTACCCGGTTACGGTGTAGCGTTTGACGCAACCAAAACCACAATGCTCCACAACTAAATGCTCTAGTAAGTCTAACGGTGACACTACCGTTGTCACCACGAGAAGCGCATGTGACTTTACATAACTCGTTTGTAGCCTTCTCGGAGATGGGTCAATCTAGTTATGCCATTACCCCTAATGCATACCCATGTGTCGGATGATGATATCTCCATATCAATCCAACCCCATACTAGTCTATAAATGATTGTCCCATTTGATCATTATAATGGACTAGGGATATTTAAGATAAACAACACGATTGTAAATCTAAGGACTTCATTATGTTAAATATCCAATAATACAATGAATATTCTAACCAAAACTAAGTTCATACTAAACTATAGTGCCTCGAGGGCATCTATTCCAATAGTCTCCCACTTGCACTAGAGCGAATCTGATGCATCCCGTATGCCAATGCTCCTAGTGTGCCCCTCACGCTTGCGCTGAACAAGTGGCTTTGTAAGTGGATCTGACAGATTCTCATCTGTAGGAATCTTGCATATCCGAACGTCTCCTCTATCGATAATATCTTGAATAAGATGGAACTTTCTAATCACGTGTTTGGATTTCTGGTGTGACCTGGGCTCTTTTGATTGCACGATCGCCCCAAAGTTGTCACAACACACTTCTACTGGATCCGCAATTCTAGGAACCACACCAAGTTTAGAAACGAACTTCCATATCCAAACAGCTTCCTTTGCTGCGCCATTCGCAGCAATGCACTCAATCTCTGTTGTAGAATCAGCCACCGTCTCTTGCTTGGAACTCTTCCAGCTCACCGCTGCTCCATTCAGGCGAAACACATATCTCGATTGTGATCTGAAATCATATATGTCGGTTTGGGAGCTTGCATCCATGTAACCCCTTACACGCAACTCTTCCTCACCACCAAATATCAAGAAGGCATCTTTAGTTCTTCTCAAGTACTTAAGAATGTTCTTGACTGCAATCCAGTGACTCTCACCTGGATTGGACTGGTATCTGCTTGTCATAATCAAGGCATATGACACTTATGGTCTAGTACATAACATGGCGTACATGATGGATCCTATGGTCGAGGCACAGGGAACCTTACTCATGCGTTCCTTCTCAAACTTATTGGAAGGTTAATTATCCTTCGAAAGAGTGATTCCATGTGACATGGGCAAGAATTCCTTCTTGGAATCTTGCATGTTGAACCGTTTCAACACCTTGTCTATATATGTAATTTGACTTAGGGTTAGCAGTCTTCTAGATCTATCTCTATAAATCTTGATACTAAGTATGTATGCTGCTTCACCTAAGTCTTTCATTGAGAAACACTTTCCTAGCCAAGCTTTAACAGATTGCAGCATGGGAATGTCGTTTCCAATGAGAAGTATGTCATCCACATACAAGACCAGAAAAGCAACAGAGCTCCCACTAACCTTGTTGTAGACACAAGACTTATCTTCGTTTCTGACGAATCCAAACTCTTTGACTACTTTATCGAAACGTCGATTCCAACTCCTAGAAGCTTGCTTCAATCCATAAATGGATCATTGCAGCTTACAGACTTTGTTAGCTTGCTTTGGATCTTCAAAACCCTTCGGTCGTATCATATACACGTCCTCGAGGAGATTCCCATAAAGGAATGCTGTTTTGACATCCATCTGCCAAATCTCATAGTCGTATTATGCTGCAATAGCAAGTAGGATTCAGAAGGATTTGGTCATAGCGACTGGTGAGAAGGTTTCATCGTAGTCAATACCATGAATCTGTCTGAATCCTTTAGCCACCAATAGGTCTTTATATGTATTCACATTACCATCCATATCGACCTTCTTCTTTAAGAACCACTTGCACCCTACGAGTCGCGCCCCTTCGGGTGGTTCCACCAAAGTCCATACTTTGTTGGTATACATGGATTCCATCTCGGATCTCATGGCTACAAGCCACTTCTGAGATTCCGACTCTTTCATGGGCTCTTCATAGGTAGTAGGCTCATCATCTATGAGCATCGTGACACCAAACTCAGTCACGAGAAGTCCATAACTCTCTGGCTCCTGGCGCACTCTACTGGACCCACGAAGCTCTTGTGCTATTTGAACAGGTAGCTCCACAACCACTTGTGGTTCCTACTCATGTTCCATAGAAGGATCAGTGTTTTGTGGTTCTTGTATTTATTCAAGTTCTACAGTCCTCCCACTTGCTTATTTAGAGACAAACTCTCTTTCTGGAAACACGCCGGACCGAGCAACAAACACTTTGTTCTCGGTTGGATTGTAGAAGTAGTAGCCCTTAGTTTCCTTAGGGTACCTCACAAACTTAAACTTATCCAACTTAGGCCCTAGCTTGTCTGATTGTAAACGCCTTACATAGATATTGCAGCCCCAAATCTTCATGAACCACAGTGTAGGACGCCTCCCACTCCACATCTCATGTGGTGTCTTCATGACTAATTTAGATGGAATACGGTTAATGGTGAAAGCTGCACTCAATAGAGCATAGCCCCAAAATGATAATGGAAGATCAGTTTGACACATCATAGATCGAACCATATCCAATAGTGTTCGATTCCTCCTCTCGGACACGCCATTCCATTGTGGCATTTCGGGTGGAGTGAGTTGGGACACGATCCCACACTCTCAAATAAAGTCGTCAAACTCTTGGCTTAATATTCTCCTCCAAAGATCCGATCGTAGATCCTTGATACTCTTGCCAAGTTGCTTCTCTACTTCACTCTTGAATTCTTTAAACATTTCAAATGATTCGAATTTGGCCTTCATAAGGTATAAAAATTCATATCTACTGAAATCATTAGTAAATGTGATGAAGTAGATGTAACCACCATTGGCAGGCGTGGAAAATGGCCCACATACATCAGTATGTACTAGCGCCAATTGCTCACTAGTACTCTCACCTTTCTATTGAAAGGGGACTTTGTCATTTTTCCCAATAAACAAGCTTCACATGTCTCACATGATTCAAAATCAAATGAGTCTAGAAATCCATCTTTATGGAGTATAAACACACGTTTCTCGTTTATGTGGCCTAAACGACAGTGCCATAAGTAGGCAGGATTTAAATCATTTATTTTAATCCTCTTAGTATTAATGTTGTCGACATGATTGCTTAGATCAAGGACGTACAGTCCATTAAATAATTGCGCACTACAATAGTGAATATTATTAAAATAAATGGAACAACAATTGTTCTTTATTGAACTAATAAAATCTTCCTTGTCCAAACAAGAAATAGATGGCACAAAATAGAAATAGAATTTTTCTCAAAAAGAAAAAAAAACAAAAAAACAAAAAAAAAATAAGAAATAGAAATAATGTTCTGCTCATAGCAGGCACAAAATATCAATTATTTAATTCTAAAACTAATCCTGAAGCCAAAGACAACTCACACACGCCTACGGCCAATGCAGCAACCTTTGCTCCATTCCCAACGCGCAGGTCTATCTCCCCTTTAGCCAATCTTCTACTTCTCTTTAAATCATGCACATTTCAACAAATGTGAGATCCATATCCAGTATCCAATACCAATGATGTAGAGATAGTTAAATTGACATCTACAACAAAAATACCTGGTTGTGGTGGAATCACTTTTCCAAGCCTCTTATCCTCCATATATTTTGGGCAGTTCCTCCTCCAGTTTCCAGGCTGACTGCAGTAGTGACATTCACATTTATTCAAACCTTTGGTAAAGCCACCAATAAGCTTAAGGGCAGGTTCCTTGGACTTGGAAACTGCTTTGCCTTTGCCCTTGGAGGATGAGGCAAACCTTTTGCCCTTTCCTTTCTGTACCATCATAATGGCCTTGCCCTCACCCTTGTTGACGCTTTACTCAGCTTTCCTCAACATATTGAGTAAATCGGGCAGTGGTTTTACGATCTCATTCAAGTTATAGTTCATGATGAAGTGTCCATAACTTTCATGCAACGATTGCAACACGAGATCGTTCGCCAACTCCTGGCATACCGGGAACCCTAGTCGTGCGAGATTCTCTAGGTACCCGATCATACGGATTACATGAGGTCCCGCGGGGTTTCCTTAAGCCAGATGGCATTTGAAAAATGCCTTGGAAACTTCATACCTCTCAACCCTTGCCTTCTCTTGGAAGAGCTGCTTCTAGTGTTCGATCATATCGAATGCATTCATGTTCTCATGTTGCTTCTGAAGCTCAGAGGTCATGGTGCAAAGCATGAGGCAGGCCGCATCATTAGCGTCGTCAACACGCTTCTGATACGCCTTTAGGGCTGCAGGAGTATTGTTTTCTGGGCTTGCAAGAACTTGCTCCTCTATAGCGTATAGTTTCTTCTCTTATTTGAGAACGATTCTCAGGTTTCTGTACCAGTCAAGGAACTTGGTTCCACAGAGCTTGTCCTTCTCAAGGAAACATCGTAGGGAATGTTTTAAACTCGATGATTTGTTTTCCATTTGGAATTCTACAAAAAGAAAATACGCAAGTTTTAGTATTTGTGAACTTTTAACTATATTTAATAATGGCTAGATTATTAAACATAGCTCCCACTATTTTTCTAAGGATTAATAAACCTCAAGATATCAATGCGTAAAATATCATTATATTTTCTAGTGGGCCAAGATCCATGTTTCATCTCCTTTTGAGCTTGCTTTGGCAAGTCACCAAAAAATTGACTACTTTAGGTAGGAACAATTCCAATTGCATCCCATCAACTCTTGATTCAATTGGAAAAATAACTCCTTATTTATCCATCTTTATGGATAATCCCAATTGATTGCCTCTAGGTTTTAATCTTATTAATAACCTAGTTGTGTCCAACCTCTTATTTAAACAATTGCACTTACTAGATTGTGCCATCGCATCACATCATTATGAACCAAGTCGTCTTGATTTGGCATGCACGAGCTTGATAAATCATGATGATGATGAGTGTTTAAATAACGAGAAGGCAAAACACAATATTTGAAGTTTGAGGGATTTTAAAATTCAATTTTAATTGCTTTGTTGATCCATATCAACTGGTCTATCTATCTTGAGTTTGGGCACAACTCTTAATAATAGATCCGTGTTCTTAATTATCTTATTATCCTAATTTCATGCATCAACTATACATCAATCAAAAAATAATAAGAAAGAAAAATAAACAACCACAAAAATAAAAAAACGTGATGTGGATATGGCCTTTTCTAGACTAAGAATTCACAAGCCAATGGGAATATCTATGAACTCTAAATAGCAAACATATCTCCATGCGCCTCAATCTTTTGGCCCATCTTCTTAGCCTTTGTGGAACGCTCCATGCTCCATCTTCGTGGCTTCTTTGTCTTTGGGCTTCTTTTCTCCATTCTTGGCTTACAATCTATTCTATCTAGTACTAGCTAACAACTATACTAAATAAAATAAATCTCACAAGTTGAGAAAGAAAATCGGCTCGCAGGCCGTAACCCCTAATTAACTATTACATTAATTGATCAGCTCGCAGGCTGTAAATTAAACCACAAAAATTAAACAATCATACCAAACCACATCCTAAGGCCATATCCAATGACCATCCGATTTGCACATAAACAGTTAAAAATCAAATTTTTACGCTCTTAGTCAATTTTAATTGATTTTAGGATTACTATGGTCAAAACGGTACAAGGGGCCCAACCAATCATGGCCGAACCCCTTTGGAGCCTCACCGGGCCGAGCCTAGGCCGGCCGGCCCAACTCGTGGGGTTAGGCGACCGCCTAGGCCTTCGGCCTAGGTGGCTTGGGCGGCAAGGAGGGTGAGGGGCGGTCTCCCTAGGGGGTCGAGCCTCTTAGTTGTTTTCCAAACAACTCCTTCCTTGTTCCCCAAGTCCAAAAATATTTCCAAATTGGAACTAGTTTCCAATTTGTGCCCAAAACCCTAGATCTAAGATCCTAAAATTTCTCAAACTCACTATGTAATACCTCGTATTTTAGTTGGAGGTTAATTAGTAATTTTATAAAATCTTCGAGAATTTCAAAAAAATTAATTTCAATCCAATTTTCTTAATTTTAAAGTATAAGTGTGTCATTTGACATCTATGATGATATATATATTTATTTTGGGGTTGTTTTGTAGTTTTTCTTAAACTTGGATAATACTATATGAAACTCATTTATATATCTTAGACATAATTGTAGTTTTCTAGAAATTGAATTTTGACATTTATATACAATTGTTTTATTTGGAATTATTTGAAAATTTCCTAATTTGAAAATTAACTTTTTTGTGTTAGCTATTAATTATAAATTACATTTTCAACCCCTCAATTTTTGGCATTTCTCATTTCTACCCCTCTTGTATATGAAACGTTAGAATTACCCTCAATTTCTAGTATTTGCATGTCAACCTTCCTTTTCTTGTTATTCCAATTTATACTCCAACTATGTTGTTGGGAGACTTTTTTTATTGCACTTCACTCCTCCATTCACTATCTTTGGTAAACTTTATTAAAATAAGGATATGTTTTTTCAACTGAAACGACCCGGGATCTCGATTAAGAGGTAATGCGACAATCGATTACCAAAAGTAGATTATTACTTAGAGAGATTATATTTCATTTAGTGTATACAACAAATCTTGTCGAAATAAGTTTACAAAAAATAATAATAAAAAGTGCGTGATATTCTAAGTGACCAATATTAAGCTCACTGCTTTGTCTCGATTCACGTTCTCATTCTCCCACCTTGATTGATGACCTACAGTTTTAAAATAGCAAAAGTCGACGCAGTTTTGAAGAAAATGATCAGTAAAAACTGAGTAACTACACATTACGACATAAAAAGCAACGAGTGGCACCGAAGCATGAGTTGAAGCAAGTCAGAAGATTTAAAACAATAAAACTAATAGGTTGGGAAATTTGGAACAACTAAAGGTACCCGAGTAAAAAAAATCCTCTCAATTTATGAACATTGAGAAACCACGTGTATTCGGTAATATATCCAGAGTAAACAAGTCAATTTAAGTTGATAACGGTATTAGATCATGAGTAGCCAAAGCTTTTCAAATCATTTAAATCGATTAGGGCATATCCAGAGCCACAAACAACATCAACACAGTAATCAAACTTTCTTTCAAGTCCAATTTAACCGTTAAGTTTAGCTGAGGCATGTCCAGAGCCACCAGTAGGATCGATGTAAACAGAGGGATCACAAAATAATCACAAAGGGTTCCTTCTAGGGTCTATCAAACCCTATTTCACCCGAGCATTAAGGGAGCCCATACGTCAATTCCCGCTCACAACAATAGCTAAAAGGTCTTAAGTGTCGACACCCATATACCGTAGTGACCCTTACAAGTATAAGTAGCACTCTATAGCTTTAACAAACCCCTTGGCCTCAATAACTTGGTACATTTTGGCTCATCGTGGGCGGATTTGAGAACAATTAAGTTATATCCAATAATAAGAAGCATAGCTTCAATGGTCTTAGCCATAAGAAAAAAGAGGATCGCTTGGCGCGTCCTATTAATAACACAACTCTTTACATCGTCATAAATCTATTAGATGTATCTTATTTCCTTTATTTCTCATAACCAAAGTTGGTTTACAATCTTCACAAGTCATTTCCAAGAGTTCTCAATAAAATCAATAATCGGAATTTTTCAGTATAAATCATGCTTTTCATACTCTTCCAAATAAGACAATATTCATTTAAAACGTCACACACATGGGCACAATGTGATAATTAAATTTCGCACATATGTTTTTTATTTCTTCTCTTTACCATAGACAAAATAAAATTATCAACTTATCACAAGTAAAGTTCCAGGACTTATAAAAGGGATTCAATTTATATCCAAACAATTTCGAGTATATATCATGCTTTGCATACTTTTTAAATCAAAAAATATTCATTCGAGACATCACAAAAACACTCACATTATGATAAGTAAAAGTCGAACATATGTACTTAACACTGATGTGAAGCACAACAAAAAGTAAGAAATTAATACTAGCACTCCAACGACAACCGCTCTTTCCTACGAGGATGATGTCTACAATCACACGTATAATGTACTCGTTACAACTAATTTACATATCCATAACCAATGCAACTTTACATGCCACATAGTCCTATAGGTCACCAATGCACATATAATGATGTTAACTTATCAAAATAAATCCAGCAATACACTTATAATTTCAAAAATTTAAGTTTTCTAAAAGCGGTGAAACTACAATTCTGAACAGAATTGTACCTCTGACTTTAGAGGCATATCTACCCGATCAAAACATCTCTTAAAATCTCGAAATTAATGTATGATCAACCTACATGTGTCTACTTTCAGAAACATCAAGAAAATCATGCATAGCTATTGTAGAAATCAATTTAAAAAAATAACAAATACTTCTACGCAGAGAAGAGTTTGGCAAAAAAAAATCAACTTTGCAAGGTAATTACTACCACTTTGAGAATAGCAATAAGGCGCATCTTCTCCAAAATTGACCCTCAATGTGTCTAGTTACAACAAAATAAAGATGAGGTGCCAAAAGTTTATGAAAAGGGGGTTTGTAATCAAAAATCCAAGAATGGTCCAGAAATAGAGTTTCAGAAATCATGCAACTTAAAATGAGCATATCTCCCTAACCAAAATGGCTATGGAGTTGATTTTTTTCTGAAAATGACCGGCTCTGAGTCTAGTTTCAGAATATGCAAGAGTAAAATTTCACAGAGACAAATTTTTGAGATAATATATGTTTTTCACAAACTAGTCAGATTATATCAACATGGATTTTTTCTAAAATTAACAAGAATTGTTCTACTTGTACATGCAACTTAAGAATACTTGATTTTCACCCAAATAACATCACTTTGAACATGAAATAAGATTTTTACATGCCCTTGACACAAATTATCAAAACCCTCTTAAGCTACAAATGCAAAGTAAAAGATATTCACAACATGCAAGTGGGTTCTAGTGTGAGTTTCATGAAATAGAATATTTTGAAGTCAAACACATGATCTAACAATGGAAATGAAGAATCAAACATGGAAATGAAGAAATATAAGATGAAATCCCATCAATCAAAGCTAAACATGGACATGCATGTATGAATTCAAGAATAGAAGAAAAGTTACCCCAAGATTCTAGAAGATTGTGAAGAAATGAGGGACATTGGCCTTCAATCTTTGAGTATGATGGTGGAAGAACTCCCCTTCATGATGATACTAGGGTTGGAGTCAATATTTTCATGCTTTGGATGCAAGAAAAACAATTAATCAACTCATTAAAGAAATTCTGTTACAGAAGGTGCTTATATACATGCACCTATTTACACAATGGCCCTAACTTTACAATAATGTTGTTATGACACAACAACACATATTTGGTAAACTACACCTACCTACCCTTTTGCTTAACATGCCCCCTCAAGCTGAGAGACTGCAAAGACTTGAAGATTGGAAAGAAAAGGAGTAAACTGAGGAGCATTGAGAGCCTTGGTAAAGACATCAGCAAGCTGAGAAGCACTGGAAACATGATGAAGATGAAGTTGTTTAGCTGCAACTTGTTCTCTAATATAATGAAAATCCACTTCTATATGCTTAGTTCTGGCATGAAATACTGGTTTGCTAGCCAGAGAAATGGCAGAAAGATTGTCACACAAAAGAACTGGAAGAGAAGGAAGAGCTATACCCAGATCTCTGAAGAGAAATTTCAACCAATTTAGTTCTGCAGCAGTTGAAGCAAGAGCTCTGTACTCAGCTTCAGTAGAAGACCTGGAGTAGTGCTGAAATTTGGGAGTATGATAGTTCTTGCTCTTGTAAGGAGGCTTAATTATATTTAACAGCTTGATAAGCAGTATGTAATTCAGTAGAGCCAGAAGAAGATCCAAGAGAAGCTGGAGATCCAATTGAGAGATTCTTGAAGGAGGATGTAGTAGTGTGATGCAACTCCTCAGATACCAGCAGAGAACTCAGTTCAGCCACAGAAATGAGAGAGCCTCTTATCCTAACAGCAGCCTTGAAATAGTCATAGTCTGGTGGGAGACCTTTGAGAATGTGAATGATGAGATCATCCTCAAAAATGAACTCATTAACTTGAGCCAACTGATTAGTAAGAGCTTTGATAGAATCAAGATATACTGTCATGGAGTTAGAACCTTTAACAGCTGAGCTAAGCTGAGACTTCAACTGATGAACATGTGACCTTGATAGGGAAGAAAATCTTTGAGACAAGGCATTCCAAATGAGATAAGCATGCTGAAGATGTAAGACAGAAGGCAAGACAAAAGGTGCAATGGAGGCATATAGACAGCTCTTGAGATGCTGATCAATAGCAAACCACTCAGGAAATGCAGGATTTCTAAAAGTGTACCAGTCTCAGAATCCACAACTTGTGGTGTAGGAATATTAGTAGTATCTGTAAGAAAGTGAAACAGATTGTTTGCTTGGAGAATGGTGACATGTTGAGCTTTCCAGATCATGTAATTTGTGCCATCAAGTTTGATAGGCACTAGAGAACGTAGATTAGCAATCAAGAACTTGAGCCCTTCAGGTAGAAGATCAGCCATAGGAGAAATAGTGCAGAATAGAGCTAAACTCAGTAAGACTCAGTGCAAAACTCGATAACTCGGTCAAAACTCAGTACAAAAACCGATAACTCGGCAAAACTCGGCACGTCAACATAACAACTCGGCAAAAATCGGTTGATTAACTCGAATTGAACTCAATTAGCAGAACCGAGAGAAATTAAATGCAGAGAATCAACGACAAGGAACAAAACTCGATCGACAGATCGTTCAGACGGCGAAGCAAATGTGCAGAAATCGAAGCGACGAATCGAACGGAAGAAGAGAGAGAACAACTGTAAATGAGCGATCGAGAAGAGACGGAAATTGAAGAACCTGACTCGAGGTTAAGCAGCGGAGAAGAAGCACGCATAAGAATCACCGGAGACGAGCCATTACAGGCTCTGATACCATGTGGAAGATGACCACCATTGCAGATCTTGAATAGGAAGAAGAAGAGAACTGAGAAAGAGAGAGAAGAGGGAAAAACAATTAATCAACTCATTAACGAAATTCTGTTACAGAAGGTGCTTATATACATGCACCTATTTACACAATGGCCCTAACTTTACAATAATGCTGTTATGACACAGCAACACATATTTGGTAAACTACACCTACCTACCCTTTTGCTTAACATAAGGCTGATTCCAGGTCATGTTAATAGAGCAGACCATGCTAATGCTCATTGTTTAGCAAACTGGTTTAGGAAGAATAGAGTTAGTAATCCTGATGTGCAAGATGTTCTCTCTGTTTTGCAAATGTATTTTGTAAGAGGTGAGGGCTTCCCTCATTCCCGAGGCCTTCTTTAATATAATGTTGAATTTATCAAAAAAAAAGGTAGCTTTTGTGTTTACTGGTGTTTTAGTAGTCTTCATATATAAGTTCAAGCACAGATACAAAAGCCTTGTTCTTGATTTTGTCACAGGAAGAATCTACTAGATCAAATGAAGATAAACAAACAACCAATTGATGAACTTAAAAGCAAATTGAAATACATAGATCAAATCGAACACTAGAAACAAACAACCAACAGATAAGGGAAAACACACGCAAATTGGTAGCGCAACAAGGATATACCACAAAGCTTAACAGATATACAATTTGGACTTGATTACTAAGAACTCTTGCATTAGACCATCTGAAAAAATCTCTTGAGTGAAACCACACTTTCAGTGTAGGGAAGAGCTCGTAGCGTTTTGGGAACCCCATAAACATTAAACTCCTTAATCTCCTGAGTTTGAAGATCAATCGACACGAGCCGTCCATCGCTCTTCCCCAAAAGCAGCTCACTATCCTTCCAAATCGCCAATGGCCCAATGATCCCAATCAGCGGTCCACAACTGAACTCTTTCGTCCAAGACTCCTTAACCCCATACTCTTTCATCACCCAAATCTCAACATTCATCTCAGTCCCAGACGACGAATCATAAAGAATCAAAGCGAGCGAGTCTTTCCAAACAGAAATACTCCTCGCCTTCATATCCTGGTAAAAACAACCCTCAGGGAACGCAATCTGTCGAAAAACCTCGTCCTTCATGTCGAACGAAACAATACCCTCCAACCCAATACTCTCATCTAAACCATACCAATGAAATGCCCCATTGAAGAACATTTCAAAAGAGGGGAAGTAGAACACAGTCAGTGGCACAACAGCATCAATCTCCCTCCATGAATCATATCTCAGACTGTAGATCTCAGTCTTGTAAGTCCCATTAGGGTAATTACTATAAGGGTCCTCCTCATAAACCTCAATGATTCTAGCTACTTTGTAATCATCAGAAATGGGATCATACCCAAATCCCACAGACTCACACTTGGCAGTCATATCTTTCGGGTATGAATATGGTGGAAGAGGGAGTGTTTTGAACTCTCTGGTTGAAGGATTTGATAAGATTATATCAACAGTATCGGTGACACAGATGATGCCATTACAGGATCCGAATACACGGAGACCGCCGTAGTGGGAGACGCCGACGACCTGCGACGGTGGGTCCCAGTGGATGTGGGAAGAAGGGGTTAGGGTTAGGGTTTGGGGGTCGACGAAGGAGATTGAGATCTGGCTGTCGACGATGTTCCAGATCCCTTGCTGGGTTTGTCGATCGCCATCCCGGAGCGATCGGAGGACGAGGAGGGACTGGTGGTGGTTGAGGGATTTTGATTTGTTGTGGTGGTTGGAGATGAAGAGTGGGTTTTCGATTAGAGAGCGCCAGTGTTTGGAGACTGACCTGAACCGGAGCAGGGATTTGGCCGGAAGGAGACAGAGGATCTCCGTGATTAAGTCGTCGGGGAGCTTTGGGAGGACGGTGTTCGAAATCTCTGGAGACTCCGCCATGACGCGGTGGTAGGTGGTAGGAAGCCGTCGGACGACGGAGAGAAAGATGGGTGGGGAACTCCCAATGAAAATGATGAGTTAATATAGAAATGTTTTAGAAATTGTTTAATCGAGAGAAACGTTGCATATGTTTGTCGATTTAGAGTAGGTGTAAAAAGGTTGATTATAATAAGTAGGTAACAGCCATTAGTTGATCGATAAGGTCTCTGTGTATTGAGATGCGAAGACGGATCCGGCAATGAGGATGTGGAAGAAGATCTAAGCCCATATGTTAGAAAATTCCTAGAAGTAGATACCTGGGAGGAGCATGAAGAGAAGTCCAATCAGAGTACGAAATTGGGTTGATTTCAAGCACAAGAAAATTCCCAGTGTTTGCTCAAACTGCGGATCTTTCACACATAGTATTGCAAATGCTCAGGAATAAGCAGCGAAGCCAGGGGATATGAACCTTGGTTGATTGTCCATCATCAAGGAAGGAACCTGAAGTAACCAACCAAATGAGATGACATGCAAAATCCCCAGATCCCGATGGAGGAAGTGGACGGTAGAGCGGGTGGTCTGAGCTTGCAACATGTGAATTAGGGAGAACAGACTTCTCGATCCAACTCGGATCAAATGAATTCAATTTTGAAATTGATCTAAATCAAAATAGTGGCGAGATAAATGGGGTAGTTATGGAATAACCTCGGAAGATACTAACAACAGGTAAGGATGATGGAGCTAAGGAGATAATATTAAAAGACTTCTACAAATACTTTATGGAGGGTGAGGACATTCCCGCAATTAAAGGGGGGACATATTCTTAGGGATTTTTCGCAAATACAAGAGTCCAAACCAAATTTTGGGAAGAATTCAAAAAAAAAAAAAAATTGAGAAAATTCCAAAGGGATCAATAACGTGTAGGTCAAAGTCGAAGGAGCTAGATGACCAAAGTGCCCCTCAACCTACAATATCGGCACTGCAACTACCATCGCCAAAAGAAATGAAAAGGGGAGTGCAAATGCGCATAAAGTAAATCACACGAATACAAGTGCGTATTCTCCTATACACCCTCAATGTGCGACACAACGCTGTACAACAGAAGACTACAATTGTAGAGCCAATTGAACCAGTTCTATGACCGTTTAATATATCGAATGATCGACAAAGCTGAAAGATAAGATTTATTCTAATTACAATAACTGCGTAAAGATAAACTAGAACCAGGAATATAACTGAAACGTAGAACAAATCTAATGGTTATCACACTTATTTGAAAAGTAAAAGACAGGTATATAAGAATTTTACCGTGGGGGAACATTCATTGTGTTCTCCGCCTGAGAAGAGCAGTTAGGAGTAAAACCCACCTGCTAGCACTAACCAATGCTAGATTACTATATTACCCAAAATGTCAGATACAATATTATATCACAAGCTATCACTATATCTCTATCTCCCTAGTTCATGTGATACCTTGTGCAGCACCCCACTCCTTGGCAATCCAAGCCTCACTTGAATCTAGTCAGCGGTAACACACTAACTCCTCCATCCAGTGACATAAATACACGGTGCACCTCGTACATACAGGCGTGTACCTATGACTTTTCCTCCGGTAGTTCGTCAAGTGAACAACTCTATCTCTGTTGAATTCATGAGTGAACAATTTTGTAAGAAAGATGAGATCTAATACTGTAGGATAGGAGACACTAGACAACACTAAGGAATTCTTGACCTAACAAATACACAAAGACAAACAAAATGGCTGACTCTACACGTCCCATAAGAGGGGAAACAACCTCAGATCTGACGGTATCAATATATTACAGTTCAAGATAACATATACGGAAACAATATAGACTCTAGGATATTTTTGAGAGAGATATCCGAGCATTCAAATTTTGTGAGACATCTATGGAGAAGACACAGTCTATAACACATGTCTGATGTAAAACCAAACTAAGAAGTAAATAAAAGAATCGTTTGTTTAGTCTAAACAAACAATAACTTGAATCTAGACACAGGTAGATCGACAAAAGATTGTTCTAGATCAATAGAAGATGATTGATCTAGAGACTCAATTAAAAACAATATTAGAAATACCTGGATTGATCCTAGAACAGTTTTTAAAAACTTCTGATAAAGAATCGAAGTTGAGGGAAGCTGAAGCGTAGCGGCAGGAGGTAGGGAAGTCGATGTTGGAATTGTGCCCTAGAGGCATTCAATTTATTATGACAAATGTATGGATTTACGATTCATTATGTTATTGATATGGAGATATGATAACATGAATGAATTCCCTAAGAATATAAGTGTTATATTCTTGAATATCCCTAGTCCATTATAATGATTAAATAGGACAATCATCTATAGACTAGTATGGGGTTGGATTGATATGGTGATATCATGATCCAACACATGGGTGTGCATTAAGGGTAATGGCGCACTGGATTGACCCATCTCCGAGAAGGTTACATACACGTTATGTAAAGTCACAAGCTCTTCTCGTGGTGCAATTGTATTGTCATCCTTAGACTTGAAGTCACTAGATTGTCTAGCTGTGGATCACCGTGATTTTGATAGCGTCAAACGCTACACCGTAACTGGGTAGCTATAAAGGCGTATACCGGATACAATAAGAAGCAAGCTTAGAGTTCGTAGTGGACGTAGATAGAATTTTTCCCTCCCACAAAACGGGGGAAAATATCCTAGGCCACTCGAGGGATAGTTCTTATAGAATGTCTGGCCAGACTCAAATAAATCAATATAGGATATTGATGTTTTTTGCACGAATAAGGCTATTCCCAGGATCGAGAAACTATGGATTGAATATACGAGTGTGACTTGTATGTCTCGTGTCCAATCCGGATATGGAGACAAAAGGATGTGACAATTACTTGCACAAGGTTTATCATGATGACTATTCTATTAGTTGGCTAGAATGGATGTTTTGCTAGAAACCGCTCCATATTAGTAATTTGTTGCTACCAACTAGATAGAACCTATGGGGTCACACGCTATATAGAGTTGAACTAGATTTGGGAATTAATTAATATTATTAATTAATTAGAAGGATCACTTTGCAACATTTTGCAAACTTAGTATGACTAATTTGCAAGGAATTGACTAAATTGAATTCTAGTAGGACTAGAATAGGTCCTTTAGGTAGTTGACAGTGATTTGTTGGACTATATAAAGGATGCTCATTCCGTTCTTCCCACACTTATGAACTTATTATTCATAACTTGAGTGGGAGAGAACAAAGGAGAGAGAGAGCAAGACAAACACCAAGGCCAAAGCCCTAGGTGCCGTCCGCCCCCTCCCATGCCGTCGGCCTCTTGTAGGCACGTCCATGGGTTGTTCCCGTTGTGTGATTTCTTCTACCTCTTACTCCATTACTAGCTAGCACAAAGGAGAAGGAAGATCTAGATCTCAACTCTAGGCGTGGATCAACCGTAGAGACGTGACACAATTCACGTTACAAGTCATCACAGGAGAAACCCTAAGGTGTGTAACATGATTTCTTCCTTTACCATCGTTATGTCTCTTGTCCTGTGATTCTTGGAGGGTATTGAATGGATAAATTTTATTTTCCGCTGCGTATCCATGATCAAAACCCTACAGTGGTATCAGAGCCGCATGTCGTAGAGCATAATCATGGTTTATGTGTTACGTTTTGATAGTTTTACACTTTAAATTTTTTTTTATCGCGTAAAGCAAGACAAATCAAGCATATGATGCAATTTGTCAATAATAAAAAAAACAAGACCTAATTTTTGCCTTGGATGCATGAATTAGTGAGTTTGAGAAATTTTAGGATCTTAGATCTAGGGTTTGGGCATCCTATTGAAAGAAGGAGTTTGCCCCACTGCCGGCAGCGTAGGAAAGAGCGAAAGGGGATCAACCCCATACAAGGCCTGGAAGGGGACATGCGAATACCCTCATGATGACTGCAGTTCATGGTGAGCTCGTCCCACAGTAGAAAAGATACCAAGCGACGAGGCTGCTCAGATGTGAACGCACGAAGATACTGCTCCAAGCCCCTATTCATCACCTCGGTTTGACCGTCGGTCTTCCGGTGATAGGCGGTACTGAATTTGAGGGATGTACCACTCAGCTAGAGCAACTCTTTTCAAAAGGCGCTCATGAAGATGGGATCACGATCAAAAACCAGCGTCTCAGGAAACCCATGTAATTTCGCAAAAACATCCATAAACAATCGTGCTGCACGTGGCGCATCAAAGTCTGATGGTAAAGGCCCAAAATGAACGTATTTCGTGAGACGATCTACCACCACCATAATGGTTGTAGACCCCTGGGAAGGCGGAAGACCTGTGATGAAATCCATCATTGCTTCAGCCCATACACGTGTCGGAACAGGTAGAGGCTGTAGAAGACCACCTGGTTTCTGAGTGGAATACTTCGTAGTCTGACAGACCAAGCAAGCAGACACAAACTGGCGGACCTCAGCACGCACACCTGGCCCATAGAAAACCGCATCAAGATGATGGTAGGTGCGATCAACACCGGGATGACCCTCTGAAGTAGAGCAGTGAAACTCCTGGAGAAGTAGGGAGCGAACAGAAGATTCCTGACTCACACAAATACGCGTCCGATAATACAAAATGCCATCCACAAGGCTAAAATGGGGTGGACGAGTGTTAGACTACACGAACGCAACGAGGGCCTGCAAATCTGCTAGTGTCTCAGTCTCATGACGAATTGTCGCCAAAATCGAAGGATTAGGATGTAAGGCCGAGAGAAATAAGGCTGGGGCATCCTCCTCAGACTCACGACGGGACAACGCGTGAGCCACACGTTAGTAGCACCGGGCTTGTACTCAATCTGAAAATGAAATCCCATCAACTTCTGAATGTCAAACTGCTGATCCGGCGTCTAAATGACCTGAGATAACAACTCCTTCAAATGCGCTGGTCACTGCGAATGACAAACTCACGGCCCAACAGATACTGGCGCCACTTCTGAACTGCTTCGACCACTGCGTACGACTCCTTATGGCAGGAGGAAGCGGCGCGAAGTTTCGACCTAACTTCTTACTGAAAAAATCAATCGGATGTCCGTCCTAAAGTAACACGCCACCCACGCCTTGGTCAGATGCATCAGTCTCAAGCACAAATGTCAATGTGAAGTCAGCCAACCGCAACACAGGGCAGACGCATGGCCTGCTACAACGCAGTAAATCTCTGCTCGAAATCAGAAGACCACAGAAAAGCATCCTTCCTGAGTAAATCAGTCAGGAGCCGCAATCGTAGCATAGTCGCGGATGAATCGCCTATAATATCCCGTCAAACCCAATAAACCCCGCAACTGTTTGACCGTGGTGGGCCACCATGGCATGGATTTTCTGAGAATCCGCCTGTACCCGCCCCTCAGTAATGACATGACCCAAATACTCAACACTGGTCCTACTTAAAGTACACTATGACATTTTAACATAAAACAATGATCAGACAGGAGACT
Source organism: Linanthus parryae (assembly GCA_023055425.1). Classification (NCBI taxonomy): domain Eukaryota; kingdom Viridiplantae; phylum Streptophyta; class Magnoliopsida; order Ericales; family Polemoniaceae; genus Linanthus; species Linanthus parryae. Next base: position 16,291,379 of record JALGPY010000012.1, on the reverse strand, counting down.
GTGTACCTAATGAAGATGCTGAGCGTCGAGCTCCAGAGCCGTACTGTACACCAAAATATCGTCGAAGAAAACGATGACAAAAGACCACAGCAATGGCCGAAAGATCCGGTTCATGGCAGCCTGAAAAGTGGATGGCGCATTGGTCAAGCCGAAAGGCATGACGAAAAACTCATAGTGGCCATCGTGTGTGCGAAACGTTGTCTTCTCGATATCCTCAGAGTGCATGCGGATCTGATGATACCCAGAACGAAGGTCGCACTTAGTAAAGTACCGGGATGCCCCAGTTCATCAAACTCGTCCGTAGTGGGAATGGGAAAATGATCCGGAATTGTGACCGCATTGAGAGCATGGTAGTCCCCACAGAAATGATACGTGTCGTCCTTCTTGCGAACCAGCAAGACAGGAGAAGAAAAAGCATTACTGCTAGGCTGAATAACCCCCTGCTGTAACATCTCACGCTCCTGTCGCTCGATTTCTGACTTCTGAAAGTAAGGATGGAGATACGGCCTGGCGTTAACCGTTTTGGAACCCAGTTGCAGATGAATACGGTGATCCCACTGACGGGACGGTGGTAACCCAGTAGGAATAGAGAACACTGCATGATTCTGCGTGAGGACCTAGAGAACAGGGTTCGGAAGGTCAGGTGGAAAGGTGTCTGGGATGGTTGCAGGCTCGGGCTGCAGGGGCACGACGAGTATCTCATAAAATTCCACCTCGGATGGCGAAAAAGGATGTGAGATCAGAGAATTATAGGATATGGGGCGCGACCCTTGATCAAGTCCTATGAACACTAACTGTTTCCCTTGCCACATGAAACGCATGGTAAGCTTGTTGTAGTCGTGGGAGATCTCTCCCGAGTTTTGTAGCCACTGAACGCACAGAACTGCATCAATACTATGAACGGCCAAGACATAGAGATCAACCTCGAAGACCGTACCATGAATGGTTAAGGGCGTATTCGGACAGTAATAAGTGCAACGCAAGGATTCGCCGTTGCCCACATACACACGAAATGGAGGGACGGGGTGGAGCAATAGGGACAAGTGCTCAGCCATATTTGGGTGAATAAAGTTATGCATGCTACCCCCGTCGATAAGGACCTTCACAGACCCATCACCGATAGTTCCTGTCAGCTTGAGAGAGCGGGGATTAGGGTTACCTGCGAAGGTGTGGAGGTGGGAAAGATTACCAATAATAATCCCCGGATCATCATCCTCATCTGGCACATGGGTGTCACCCTCGTCATCCTCAATAACACATAACTGCAAGAACTTGGGTGTACACTTATGACTACGAGAATACTTCTCGTCACAATTGTAGTAGAGCCCCTGACGCCGACGTTCGGCTTTTTCCTCTCGCGTCAACCAACGAACGAGTAAGTTGGGAGACGCTGCCGTTGCCGATGTGGTGGCTGGTGGCGTCGTGGCTGAAGGAGTAGAGCCGGCTGTCCGTGTATACGGGGAATTCCATGAACATTTAGGTGGGTCGGACTGTAAGAGCTCCTCCTGACCGGCTGATAGCTTCCGTGCTAAGGAAAATGATTCGGCTAAAGTGCGTGGGTTACGCAGCCCCAATTCGCGCTTGAGCGGTTGTTTCAACCGGCACAAAACAATGACATCAAAACAGCATCATCAACTCCCGAAATCTTGTTCAAAATCGTCCCAAATTCAGTCTGATATGCCGTCACGGAAGTGTATTGTTGTAACTTAGAAAGCAAAACCAAATAATCCTCATAATGACCCGGATCAAAGCGTTGTTTAACTGCCGTTAAAAATTCCATCCAAGTAGCATTCAGGTTGCTAGATTGAAAGTACCTGAACCATTTCGAAGCGGGATTGTCGATTAACATTAACACAATCTGAATTCGATCGTTCTCCCTTCGTGCGATGATAATCAAAATATTTTTGTATTCGGAAAATCCACCCAATCGGGTCGTCTCCGTTAAAGCGGGGTGAATCAACCCGCATTCGGGGTGCGGTGTCGGCTACGCCGCTGGTAGACGAGCGGGACAGAGGTGGTTTCCATGCCGCTGGTGAACCCATGATGCTAGTTGTTCGGGTTGTGGGTGGTACCGACCCAAAGAGGCGATTGGTTAATTTCCGGATGGAGTCATTGACCTGAGCGAACTCAGTGTCCATGCGCCGGCCAAGAGTCGTGGTTATCGCCTGTAGCTGGTCGGTCTTGGAGTAGACGTCCTTCTGCAGGTTGTTGAAGACTAGCACCGTATCTTTCGGTGATAGGGGGTTTTGGCGGACTGGGAGGGTTCCGTCAATTCCACCATGTTTGCCGGCGAGATAAGCTCGCTTAGCCGCCGCGGGGTGTGCCATGCGACAACCCGAATGAAAGCACCAAGTTGATACCTCTTGGGTATCGATCGAACCAGTCACCAGAGAGAAGAGGGGAACGAGAGAAAGAGGGAAGACAGGGGATTAGGGCTGAATAATTTTCTTATTGCTGAATTAAGAAAATTACACCATTTTTATACCTCTAACCCTGACGGTTCGACCTATTTCTAACCCGAGTAAAAAACCGTAAAGAAACCCCGGATAAAACTGAAAATTCAACACGCTACCAACTAAACATCAAAATAGTGAACGTAGCAAACTAACAAAATAATGTAGCAAACTAACAAATAACTCAACGCTTCGGCTGCGGGTGAACGTAATCGTTCAGATAAACTGGATGATCCACGGTACGTTTGGGTCGTGCAACAACAGGAACGTCTGGAGTCGGAACATCATCCTCACTGGCACTGTCATTGTCAGTAGGTGACCCCATGCTCGTATCAGCTCTACTGGTCAAGTTACTGCCAAAGCTGTTCATCTTTCACAAGATAGAGGGAGTCAGAAGTTGTACTGAACTGAATAGAATCTTTCGGAAACAATTATGGAAACTTCCAATTCACAACAGAAGATGACCCTTTGGAGAGTTGCCAGTGGTCTACTACCAACAGAAGACATGATTAGTCAAAGGTGTGGGTTTACCAAATCAGGGTGTGGTTTCTGTGACAATGCTGGAGAAGACTCTATGCACCTGTTCTTTCAGTGCAGCCTTGCTAGAATCATCTGGTTTAAGGGGTGGCTGAATTGGAGTGGACAAGTTGATTGGTAGTAATGTTAAGGAGATCATGAAAGGTTTGTCATTCATCAAAAGAAGGAAGTTGACATCTAGGTGTGTTTGCTGATGGCTATCATTATAGACGACAAGATTTGGTGAGTCGGGAATGAAACTATCTTTAGTACTGAGCAGCTCTGCAAATTTGATCTTGTGTTACTCTCATTGAGAGAATACAGTTAGTTTATGAAGATCACATGAATAGTATGGTGGATGAAATCTGAAAGGAATTATCAAACAGGGAGCAAAGCCACAGTTGAGCACCCTTACCTTTCTGTAGACCTGAAAGACCTCAAGATGTGATTGTTTTTAGTGGTGATGTTGTCTCAAGGATGGGTGTCTCGGGGGTGGCAATCGTAGCTACCAAAGAGAATGATGAAGTGGTCTTGGCTGATGGCTATAGTAGTAAGGCTGATTCCATAGAGAATGCAGAGCTGCAAGCCATCGAACTGAGCATTTAAAGGAGCATCTCTCTTGGTTGGAAGCCTCCTCTATTGGGCTTATCTGATAATACCACTTTGGTGAAGGAGTGTACTGGATCTATCCTTCCTCACAGGAGTAGAAAGAATAGAGTATATGCTGTGGAGAATTGGCTCAATCAAAACCCAGGTAATGATATAATGCATGTTAAAAGAGCAGACCATGCTAAAGCTCATTTTTTAGCAAACTGGTTTAGGAAGAATAGAGTTAGTAATCCTGATGTGCAAGATGTTCTCTCTGTTTTGCAAATGTAATTTGTAAGAGGTGAGGGCTTCCCTCATTCCTGAGGCCTTCTTCTAATATATTGTTGAATTTATCAAAAAAAAAGGTAGCTTTTGTGTTTACTGGTGTTTTAGTAGTCTTCATATATAATTTCAAGCACAAATACAAAAAGCCTTGTTCTTGATTTTGTCACAGGAAGAATCTACTAGATCAAATGAAGATAAACAAACGACCAATTGAACTTAAAAGCAAATTGAAACACATAGATCAAACCGAACACTAGAAACAAACAACCAACAGATAAGGGAAAACACAGGCAAATTGGTAGCGCAACAAGGAGATACCACAAAGCTTAACAGATACACAATTTGGATTGATAATTACGAACTCTTGCATTAGACCATCTGAAAAAATCTCTCGAGTGAAACCACACTTTCAGTGTAGGGAAGAGCTCGTAGCGTTTTGGGAACCCCATAAACATTAAACTCCTTAATCTCCTGACTTTCAAGATCAACCGACACAAGCCGCCCATCGCTCTTTCCCAAAAGCAGCTCACTATCTTTCCAAATCGCCAATGGCCCTATGATCCCAATCAGCGGTCCAGAACTAAATTCTTTCGTCCAAGACTCCTTAACCCCATACTCTTGCATCACCCAGATCTCAACATTCATCTCAGTCCCAGACGAAGAATCATAAAGTATCAAAGCGAGCGAGTCTTTCCAAACAGAAAGACTCCTCGCCTTCATATCCGGGTAAAAACAACCCTCAGGGAACGCAATCTGTCGAAAAACCTCGTCCTTCATGTCGAACGAAACAATACCCTCCAACCCAATACTCTCATCTAAACCATACCAATGAAATGCCCCATTGAAGAACATCTCAAAAGAGGGGAAGTAGAACACAGTCAGTGGCACAACAGCATCAATCTCCCTCCATGAATCATATCTCAAACTATAGATCTCAGTCTTGTAAGTCCCATTAGGGTAATTACTATAAGGGTCCTCCTCATAAACCTCAACGATTCTAGCTACTTTGTAGTCATCAGAAACTGGGTCATACCCAAAACCCACAGACTCACACTTGGCAGTCATGTCTTTTGGGTATGAATATGGTGGAAGAGGGAGTGTTTTGAACTCTCTGGTTGAAGGATTCGATAAGATTATATCAACAGTATCGGTAACACAGATGATGCCATTACAGGGTCCGAATACACGGAGACCGCCGTAGTGGGAGACGCCGACGATCTGCGACGGTGGGTCCCACTGGATGTGGGAAGAGGGGGTTAGGGTTTGGGTTTGGGGGTCGACGAAGGAGATGGAGATCTGGCTGTCGACGATGTTCCAGATCCCTTGCTGGGTTTGCCGATCGCCGGCGCGGAGCGATCGGAGGACGAGGAGGGAATGGCGGCGGTTGAGGGATTTGGATTTGTTGTGGTGGGTGGAGATGAAGAGTGGGTTTTCGATTAGAGAGCGCCAGTGTTTGGAGACTGACCTGAACCGGAGAAGGGATTTGGCGGGAAGGAGATAGAGGATCTCCGTGAGTAAGTCCTCGGGTAGCTTTGGGAGGACGGTGTCCGAAATCTCCGGGGGCTCTGCCATGACGCGGTCGACGACGGAGAGAAAGATGGGTAAGTGAACGGAATGGAAATGATCAGGTGATATAGAAATGTTTTAGAAATTGTTTAATCAAGAGAAACGTTTGCATATGTTTGTCGATTAGATTAGGTGTAAAAACGTTGATTATAATAAGTACAGTTTTAATGGGCGGTGTGTACAAGTCGGCTTTCAATCGCGACAAAAGCATGCTTTCCTAAAAGTAAATCTCAAGAAAGGAATCTCTCCACAGAAATTTCCCTCTAGAGCTGGAAAAGTTTTCAAAGAAATTTGGTATATCACCATAGAAGATGATGTGATTGAGATGATGAATAGATTCTCTGACAAAAAATTGCTAAACTGATGAATCTGACGAAGGATGTCCAAAGCAAATCGATTGAGAGATTTAGTGCAAGCATGGTGGGGTTATTCTTATCGATCTCGCAGGTTAATGGGGGGTGACGATGATGGCTTCAAGGGGATATGGCTGCAAGGAATGAGATCCAAATCATTGATGCAGGATACAATAGATTCATCTTCAAGTTTTCAACTTCAAAATCAATGACACGGGCGATTGAGTGTGGGTTTGGGGGGGGGGGGGGGGGGTGTTCTTGGAGTTTTGACAATAAGGTTCTCCTACTGAAACATTGAGATGTGAAGAAGGATCCGGCAACAGTTGAAGACGACGAATATGTGGGTTCAAATATGAAATTGTTGAGTTTGATGAAGATGAGGAGAATTGGGTTGATTTCAAGCACAAGAAAATTTCCAGTGTTTACTCAAACTGCGGAGCTATCACACATAGTATTGCAAATGCTCGGAAGAAGTAGCAAAGCCAGAGAATATGAACCTTGGTTGATTGTCCATCAAGGAAGGAACCTGAAGTAACCGACCAAAGGAGATGACAAGCAAAATCCTCAGATCCCGGTGGAGGAAGTGGACTGTAGAGCGGGTGGTCTGCGCTTGCAACATGTGAATTAGGGCGAACAGACTTCTCGGTCCAACTCGGGTCAAATGAATTCAAATTTTAAATTGATCTAATTAAAATATTGACGAGATAAATGGGGTAGTTATGGAAGAACATCGGAAGATATAAACAACGGGTAACGATGATGGAGCTAAGGAGATAATATTAAAAGACTTCTACAAATACTTTATGGAGGCTGATGACATTCCCGCGATTAAAGGGGGACATACTCTTGGGGATTTTTCGCAAATACAAGAGTCTCAACCAAATTGTGGGAAGAATTCAAAAATATTTGAGAAAATTCCAAAGGGATCAATAACGTGAAGGTCAAAGTAAGGAGCTAGATGACCAAAGTGCCCCTCATCCCTACAATATCGGCACTGCAACTACAATCGCCAAAAGAAATGAAAAGGGGAGAGCAAATGCGCATACAGTAAACCACATGAATACGAGGATGTATTCTCCTATACACCCTCAATATGCGACACAACGCTATACAACGAAAGACTACAATTCTAGAGCCAATTGAACCAGTTCTTGTATGACCGTTCAATATATCGATTGATAGACAAAGCTGAAAGATAAGATCTATTCTAATTACAATAGCTGCATAAAGATAAACTAGAACCAGGAGTATAACTGAAACGTAGAATGAATCTAATTGTTATCACACTTATTTGAAAAGTAAAAGACAAGGCATACAAGATTTTTACCGTGGGGGAACATTCATTGTGTTCTCCGCCTGAGAAGAGCAGTTAGGAGTAAAACCCACCTGCTATCACTTACCAATGGTAGACTACTATATTACCCAAAACGTCAGATACAAGATTATATCACGAGCTATCACTATATCTCTATCTCCCTATTTCATGTGATACCTTGTGCAGCACCCCACTCCTTGGCAACCCAACCCTCGCTTTATCTAGTCAGCGGTAACACACTAACTCCTCCATATAGTGACATAAATACACGGTGCACCTCGTACAAGCGTGTACCTAGGACTTTTCCTCCGGTAGTTCGTCAAGTGAACAACTCTATCTCCGTTGAGTTCGTGAGTGAACAATTTTGTAAGAAAGATAAGATCTAGTATTGTAGGATATGAGACACTAGGCAACACTAAGGAATTCTTGACTAACAAATACACAAAGACGAACACAATGGCTGACTCTACACGTCCCATAAGAGGGGAAACTACCTCAGATCTGAGGGTATCAATATATGAAATATAGCATATACGGAAACAATATAGACTCTGGGATATTTTGAAAGAGATATCCGAGCATTTTGATTTTGTGAGACATCTATGGAGAAGATACAGTCTAAAACACATGTCTGATGTAAAACCACACTAAGAAGTAAATAAAAGAACATTTGTTTAGTCTAAACAAACAATAACTTGAATCTAGACACAGGTAGATCGACAGAAGATTGTTCTAGATCAATAGAAGATGATTGATCTAGAGACTCAGTTAAAAACAATATTAGAAATACCTGCATTGATCCTACAACAGTTTTTAACAACTTCTGATAAATAATCAAAGTTGAGGGAAGATGAAGCGTCGCGGCAGGAGGTAGGGTAGTCGAACCATCGGTCAGGAAAGCTAAACTGTCGGCTTGAAGCCCTCCTGTTATGATGGTCGAACCTTTGAACAGCTATTTTTCTCTCGCGTGTATGAGTAGCTATTATTTTGCTTCTAGATTTTAGCTTAATTTTCTCTCAACTATAGCTCTATATTTATAAAAGATATTATTTTTTTCAAGCCAGAGAGTTCTAGAGAAAATCAGTTATGAATCTCGACTTATAGAAATTGATTTAAAGTCCAACTCTTATTTATAGAATAATCAATTAACTCTAAAAGAGTTTGTCTTATAAAGAAAATCTAGTTTCCATAGAGAAAATATCCATTATCAATTTTTAATTCCAAATAAAGTAATTAATATGAAATAAATAATCTTTTAAAAAAATCAATTTCAATGTACTTAGAAAAGAAATGAAGCAGACAAAAAATCTTCTTTAATAATTATGAAAAGATTCTTAATCAATATAAATCAAATCTCCTGATAACTCCATAATTGGAGTTATATTCTATTGTGATTACTTGTCGTTTCGCGTACTTTCCGATGCATTTATGTGTGTTTTAGGCCGAGTTTTGATAGTTTTGAGCATACTTGAGTATTTGGACTTCATGGTGTAATCCGGGCGTTTTATGCATGTTTTATGCTTTATTTGTCGCATTTGATCTTCCGGTATTTGTTCGTGTTGTGGATTTCAGGAACCGGAAGCGTGGAGTGCGGATTTTGGAGCGGAAGCGAACTTCGGAAAGAAAGAAACTCAAGGAATGCATGAGAGAATAGAAGAAGAGGAGAAGCTAAGAGGAGAAAAAGACTTAGCCAAATTTTCAAGAGGTGAAAAGGAGCAACACACATGGAAGATCAAGGTGATCCTACAAGACAAAAGGTGATCCTATGATCACAAGATCAAGTACAAGACCACCAACGTGATCCTACAATCAACTAAGGTGATCCTAGGATCACAAATTGTGATCCCAATATCACATTAGTAGATCTGACGTGATTAGAAAAGGGGTAAAAAGTGTAATTTTTAAAAACTTGGAAAGAAGTGACGTGATTTAACAAGGAGAACGACCTAGGGCTTGAAGGAATCATCTTTTCTACGCCATTGGAGAGCAAGGAGCATTCTTGGGAGCTTGGAGACCATCGTTTGATTCTCTATTTTCTTCCCCTCTCTAGTTTTTGTTTATGATCATTGAAACTTTGTACTTTGATCATGTGTTTTAGTAGCTAAACCCTCTATTCGGGATATCTCATAGGGAACTAGGGTTTTGAACACCATATTTTGGTGATGTATGGATTATGCTTCATGTTTATTGACTTAATTGGATGTTTATGTTTAGTTATGCTTGGTTCATACGCGTAATTCTATCTTTCATATTGTTTGACGTCACAATAAGATTGATCTAGGTGATAATTATTAGAGGAATCAATAGTTATTGCTTGAACTTGAATCTTGCACTAGTCGAATCTAGGGTTGAGGAATCTTGCTAGTTAACTAGAACTAAGAGTTGATATCAAGATCATAATGCGTATTTAAACTTGAGTAGGCTAGAGGAATCAGGTACAAGAGTTTGAATATAGGCTTTGGTTGATGAATCTTCAAAGTGAAATTGCTCGTTTGGCTAAGTAGACAATATCCGTGTTGCATGAACATAAATCCTAAGTGGTGTGAATTCCCTAGTGAATCCGTAGAGATATCCTGACTTGTCCACTTGTTAAGTAACTTAAAAATCATTCTTCGTTAATCGTGAAGCTTTTCACCTGATTAATTGAGATCTTTGTCTTTCAATTTCAGTAGAGTTAGTAGAACAAACCACTGCGCTTTGCCCACACAAGGTTAAGAACTAATAGCTAATTTACAAAGAAGTCTCTTGGGATTCGACAATCCGGACTTTTCCGATTATTACTGCACCGACAGCCATACACTTGTGGTTTGGACGTGTCAAGTTTTTGGCGCCGTTGCCGGGGACTTCGGCTAAATTAGTTATAATTCCTAGCCTTAGGGATTTATTTTATTGTTTATATCTATTACTCACCTACTTTCTGTGTGTAATCTGTGTTTTCAGGGTGAACTTCACGGTGCATGTCCCGTTCTCGAGACGAGCCTTTGCACCCAACACTTGAGGACCCGGAAACTTTGTTACGCGCACAACGTAGAGACAAGAGGAAGACAAGCTCAGTTGCTATGGATGACGAAACTAGAGCTGAGTTTGAGAGGATCCGCAAAGGTATGCAGGATGCGGAGGCAGCTAGAGCAGCAGCTGTAGAGGATGCAGCCAATAAAGCACGAGAAACTGAGGAGCTGAGGGCTCAAATGGCTGAGATGCAGGCAATGATGGATCGCTTGGCTCCCCCAAATCCACAACCACGTCCTGGTGTGGGGGCACAAGTGGCGAACATCGGTGGGAACAATAATGGGAATAATGGGGGAAACAACAGGCAGAACAATGCCGAGATTGAAGAACGCCCTATGGTGGATTATTTCAGGACTACTCCAGCGTGTTATCAGCCTACCATTGTCAGGCCACAGATCAATGCCCAACACTTCGAGTTGCGCCAACATATGATCAATATGGTTCGTGATGAGTGCGCATTCAATGGAGCTCCAGGAGATGATCCCAATCACCATCTGCTGGTATTTGAGCAAATCACATCAACCCTGCACGACCAACGAGTTCCAGATGAAACAGATAAGCTATTACTATTTCCCTTCTCCTTATCTGGAAAAGCCAATAAGTGGCTTATGGAGCTGCCAGCTGGTAGCATAGTGACATGGGCGGATTGTTGTCATGAGTTTCTGAGGAAGTATTTGCCACCATCCAGAGTCGCTCAGCAGATGGCTGAGATTGCAAAATTCACTCAGGAAGAAGACAGCTCATTGGGAGATGCTTGGAGGAAGTTCAGCCAAATTCTCCGTAGATGTCCGAATCATGGGGAGCCATGGCACAAGCTCTTCCATTATTTCTACACTGCATTAGACAAGGAGACAGCTGACCAGTTAGATATGCTAGCCGGAGGTAATTTTATGGGGCTTGGGGCACCACGAGCTCAAGATCTGCTGAATAACGTGTCGAAGAGGGAGACTACACTAGCTGAAACTCGTAGGTACTCCAAACCGGGGGATGCAACCTTAGTCAACAAGATTGAGTCTATGGAGCAAAAGCTGGAATCCATGACCTCAGCATTTCACAGCATGCAACCTCCATCACAAGTGAAGCCCATGGGTGAGTTACTCGCGGATGAGAATCAGGGATATGGCTCCATTGAAGATGTGAATTACATGAGTCCACCACGACAGCAGCAGTGGACTAACACTTATCATCCCAACAACCGCAATGACCCCAACTTTAGCTATGCCAACCCTAACAATGGGTTATATGCGCCCGGACAGCAGCCGAATTCTCAGTATCAAGCTCAAGGGAAATTTCAACAGCAAAAGGCTCAGCAACCAGAAGAGCAAGAGACAAATGCTTTATTGAGAAATTTACTAGCTAATCAAGACAGGATGGAGAGCACGATTGTCTCACTACAAGCAACAATAAAGAGCCACGAGACTCAGATTGGGCAGATTGCCAATCAGAATGCTAAATTTCCTCCAGGTATTCTTCCTTCCAATACCATTCTTCCTACTGAGCAGCTCAAAGCTATTACTACTCACAGTGGTGAGACTACTCAGGATCCTCCATATCCTAGCCATGCGAGAGACGAAGCTACAAAAGCTACAGAGAAGGAATTGGGTGAAGAGTTTCCCAAGGCCGTGAGTCCCCAATCAAAGGACACGGTTGAGAAGAAAGAAGAGTCCAAGAGCACTCCAGATCCAGCTAATTATGAGCCACGGATTCCATATCCGGCGGCAATAAAGAGGAATGATGAGGAACACTTTGGGAGATTTATCGATATATTCAAACAATTGCATATCAACATTCCTCTTGTAGAAGCACTTGCTCAGATGCCCAGGTACAAGAAGTTCTTGAAGGAAATTCTATGGGGGAAGAAGAGCATAGAGCCCTATGCCACGGTAAAGCTAACAGAGACGGGTAGCACTGTCATACAAAGAGACATTCCCAAGATGAGAGATCCAGGCAGTGTCATCTTAGGCTGCACTCTTGGGGGTGGATATCATACACATGGTCTCTGTGATTTGGGCGCAAGTATTAATCTCATGCCATTATCTCTGTTTCAGAGATTGGGCATTGGTGCGCCAACCCCTGTGAAGATGGGTCTGCAATTGGCAGACAATTCTATAGTTACGGCAAATGGGGTGATTGAGAACTTGCTCGTCAAAGTGGGTGCATTTGTCTTTCCAGCTGACTTTGTGATAGTGGATATCAAGGAGGATCGCAATGTTCCACTAATCTTTGGAAGACCGTTGTTGAAGACAATGCGCGCAAATGTGGATCTAGAGACTGAGGAGTTGACTATCAAGGCTCTAGACTCATCACTCGTGTTCAAGGCATTTGTTCCGAGCAAGGGGAAGAATAAATTGGCCATGATCAAGTTTAGAGAAGATCGTGTGGATCCTTCTCTTGGGTTGCCTACAGTTTTGCATCCCGATCCACCCGAATCGCAGAAGCAGCCAAATGTGGTGAGTGCACATGATGTGGTGCAGAAGATTAAGAGTAAGAAATTGAAGGAGGAGGCACGTCGTGCTAGACCTCCTTAACATCTTTTGAGGTAACTGGGTCGGGCCGTCGACCTTAAATTACAAGCGCTTGTTGGGAGGCAACCCAACGTATTTTTATGCTTTAGTGTAGAGTCTGTGTTTAAATATTGTTGTGTGCGTTTTTCAATACAGTTTTCTTACCTGAGGGGTGAGAGAGTGAGGATCTTACATTTGAATTGAGTCTCTGCAGGAATACAGGTTAGAGACGCTATCCGGGCTCCCATTCTTGATGCGCGTGGAAGAAACGCACAAAAATCGAGAAAGCTACGTAATAGTCACGGAATTTGAGGTTATAAATTCTGAAGTTTACTCCGGTAATTTTGGAGTAACACAAGCAAAATAAGAAAGTACGAGAAACGAGCTTTCTGACGGTATATTATAAGCGTGTATCGGAGTCCGGGAGCGTAAAATAGTAGAACAAGAAGAAAAAAAAAAAGAGGCAGCTGGACACTTAGACAAATTGGCAGGCGTTATTTGTTTGGACAACACACTGTAAAGACACGATCAAAAAAGCTGATCGTGTGGCCAATTGGCTGATTGCAGGATCAGCTTCTACTCAACTCATTAAACGGGGGCGATTAAGTCTTTTCTCATTTCAAGTGAATGAAAAAAAAAGGAAAAGAAGGTGAATTCGCTGCATACAGGAGCGACAGTTCTTCTGGTCAGCAAACCCACGACGACAGCTCTGAGGGACACGGCAGCGAGCTTCACGAACACAACTGACCAGAAAATCGCCGGATTTCGACGCGGATCGGTGGGTTTTGCTCGGATGTAGCGCCAGGACATTGGGTGGCTTCTTGTTCAGACCCCTATGGCAGAGCTCTCAAGGACAACGCAACGCGCCTCCGGAGCTCCACTGGTCAGAAAATCGCCGGAATCCACCGGCGTTTGGTGGGTTCTGTTCCGCCTACCAGCGCCGACGACGATGGGAGGCTACAACGACGCTGCATCAAGCAGCGACGGGATTTGTTGGTCCAAAACCACGACAGAGCTTCAACCGTCCAAGAACATGAACTGAACGGAAAAATCGCCGGAAATCACCGGCGTTTGGGGGGGTTCTGGTCGGCTCAGCACCAGCTACAACATCTAGTATTCAATTTTTAAGATTCAACGAGGTTGGTGTGGCGGACGAAGGGTAAAAGCTAGGGCTTTTCTCACACAAATCTGTCAAATCGTTCTCAACCGGTGTGAATTAGCGCAAACCGTTTGCGGGGTTGTGACGGGGACAGCGAGGAGAAGATATTGAGCTAAAAATCTCAAATCGCGAAAAGTATCGAAAAATCAGTCGACCGTACGGTCCTTCTTGACTGATTTTGTTGATTCAGCCCCGTTTGAACGTAACTCCAGGGCTTCAGGTATCGCTAATCTCTCTCTTTCGCAAGTTAATTTTAAGGAGTCTAGGCACATTGAGTAAAAGCCCAAATTTGTTATTGTTGTCGCTTAGTTGCGGCGTTTGGGGGCGATTGACTAGTGTCCTAGGACGTATCTGTTAATTGCGTACTTTCTTGCTTTGATTCAGTACACACTCCTTGTCACGTGCACGTAGCGAAGATAATCTCTAAATTTGAATTGCTACTTTCTTGTGACATGAGACCGTTTAGAAGTAAGAAGAGTAAGGCGCACGAGTTGAATGTAGGAAGACAAAAAGTAGTTGAGGAAGAGGGTGATGATGGCCCTGAGTAGATTCACCGCACCTCGCACTAGAATTGCCGAGTCCTCTTGATTGATCTCTAAATTCGTTGAGGACAACGAAGCATTCAAGTGTGGGGAGGATTTTTAATCTTGACTAGCCAGTCTGTGTCTGCATTAACCTGTCACATATAGATTGTTAGGACGTATTGTGTCGTCTTCGTGGTCCGTCTCGTGTTTTGCTTTAGTGTCGTAATGTGTGTGTTAGTTATGTATTTGTGTTAGTGTTAGATTGTTGCACGTTTATTTAATTGAGTCTACCGACCCAAAGTGAGTCAGTTTCGAGTCTTCTTTCGCGTCTAGCCTTGCATGTAGAGTTAGACTAAATAAAGTAAAAATACAAAAATAATTAAAAATTTGAAAAAAAAAGAACAAAAATTTGAGAAAGGGCAATCAAAAGAAGCTTAAAATTTGGTAAAATCGAGGAGTGTGAGAACTTTAGGCATAGGGTATGACTTGTGACCGAGAATGACAATGTGAGTTCCCTTTAGTATGTATAGAGAGACTTCCTTTACGGGAATGTCTACCTATTTTATTATATTTACTTGATTTGCAAATTTAAAGTGTGTGTCGTTTTCTTTTACAAGAGTTGAGCTAGGTGTGAGCTAAACAAGCCGAACGTTCAGGTGTACGTCTTAGGTAGTCGCCAGCCCGCCTCGTAGTGGCACACAGAACAGCTGTGCGAGGATGCGTATTAGAGCACTCACTGCTTGATAGATCTCACCTTGTAGGACCATTAGAAAGCCCAATTTGAACCTTGGTTTTATTCATAACCTCTTGACCTAGGGTGACAATTCTTGGCCTTCATCATAAATCGTCTAGAATCACCACTTTAGTGCGTCACGAGGGAGTCATAGTTGAGGGGGTTCGATGAGGGAGAGTTGTACTGCATATACTTGTGAGTTCTACATGATCGCTTGCGTATTATTACATATCTTCGAGGGGATGCGAGGGTGAGTGAGTAGGCTTGCGCACTTCGGTGTGGCGGTGTTCCATGTCACTACACCATGAACACAGTTGTGGAGAGCCGTGAGTGCGTGACTTCTAATCCGCACAACAATGGGGTGGTTGATCTTAATTGGTAGATCGTGCTAGGTATCGTTTTTTTTTCATTGTCACGGTGTCGGAGGATCGGTTGGATTAGGCACGAGACTTACATACATTTGATTACTTGAGAGGGGGCATGTTTTCATTCTAGTGTGGGGATGTCGACTTTTGACTACGGACATCGAGATTGAGCTTCTGACGACTACATCCCTACACACGCGCCTTAACTATTTGGCGGCTTTGTTTGGTGACACCGTGTACTTCATTGAGTTAGGGGGAGATGAATTTTACTTGTGATATACATTCATTGGATCGTCTATTTCCTCTCCTTAACATGTTTGCTTTGCTTGATTCTTGGAAGACCACTCGGATACTTTTGTAGCATTTTGTTATATTGAGAGATAAAAAAAATATATAAAAAAAAAATGAAAAGAAAAAAAAGAAAAAAAAAACAAAGAGAGAAAAAAAGGAGAGATGGAATAAAGGAATAAATTTGAGCTTATTGGAAATTGAGTGGTGGAAAGTTGCTAGTTCGTTGACGACGGTTTGCATTTCGTGCACGTATCACCATGGTGGCCACGGAGATCGTTATTGTACCGGGGTTTGAGGGGAGCGAGGGCCGGAGACGGTGAGTTTCGGGTTGCGGTTTCTATCATCGTGGTGAGGGTGTGTGAGATGTGGGGTTTAATGTGAGAATGTGACGCTTAGGACTTGTTACTACATAATTATCCTTTTGTCCCTAAGCCTCAACATTCTAAACCGTTAGCGGAATAGGAGCTCGGACCTTGAACGTGGCTTAGCTTAGCGTAGCCTCTTATTTTTTAGGCGACACATGCGAAGAGGTAGGTATTCCTTTACATAGTAACGCTAGGCTCTCTATACTAACTAGGGGAAATTCTCATTGTCGAGTTTAGTTGCAATTCACGCCTTGTTCCTAGATGGATCATCACTCCATGAGAACCGGTTTGAGCTAATTGAGATTGCCCAATCTCGTAAGAGAAAAAAAATGTGTTATTTTGTTATGTGCATTGTATATATTGCATTTCATATTGTTGCATAGTCGAGTCATGTATTGAGTCGTGTTTATGTCGAGTCGGCTAGTCTTGGTTTGTATGCAAGTGGTGTTTCGAAAAGTATGCAATTAATTAGACTCGTACCATGATTTGTTGGGGAGAAAGTTTGGAGATGATGGCCGATTTTGATTGATTGCTCGGGACGCGCAAATGGTAAGTGTGGGGATATTTGATAACTCCATAATTGGAGTTATATTCTATTGTGATTACTTGTCGTTTCGCGTACTTTCCGATGCATTTATGTGTGTTTTAGGCCGAGTTTTGATAGTTTTGAGCATACTTGAGTATTTGGACTTCATGGTGTAATACGGGCGTTTTATGCATATTTTATGCTTTATTTGTCGCATTTGATCTTCCGGTATTTGTTCGTGTTGTGGATTTCAGGAACCGGAAGCGTGGAGTGCGGATTTTGGAGCGGAAGCGAACTTCGGAAAGAAAGAAACTCAAGGAATGCATGAGAGAATAGAAGAAGAGGAGAAGCTAAGAGGAGAAAAAGACTTAGCCAAATTTTCAAGAGGTGAAAAGGAGCAACACACATGGAAGATCAAGGTGATCCTACAAGACAAAAGGTGATCCTATGATCACAAGATCAAGTACAAGACCACCAACGTGATCCTACAATCAACTAAGGTGATCCTAGGATCACAAATTGTGATCCCAAGATCACATTAGTAGATCTGACGTGATTAGAAAAGGGGTAAAAAGTGTAATTTTTAAAAACTTGGAAAGAAGTGACGTGATTTAACAAGGAGAACGACCTAGGGCTTGAAGGAATCATCTTTTCTACGCCATTGGAGAGCAAGGAGCATTCTTGGGAGCTTGGAGACCATCGTTTGATTCTCTATTTTCTTCCCCTCTCTAGTTTTTGTTTATGATCATTGAAACTTTGTACTTTGATCATGTGTTTTAGTAGCTAAACCCTCTATTCGGGATATCTCATAGGGAACTAGGGTTTTGAACATATTTTGGTGATGTATGGATTATGCTTCATGTTTATTGACTTAATTGGATGTTTATGCTTAGTTATGCTTGGTTCATACGCGTAATTCTATCTTTCATATTGTTTGACGTCACAATAAGATTGATCTAGGTGATAATTATTAGAGGAATCAATAGTTATTGCTTGAACTTGAATCTTGCACTAGTCGAATCTAGGGTTGAGGAATCTTGCTAGTTAACTAGAACTAAGAGTTGATATCAAGATCATAATGCGTATTTAAACTTGAGTAGGCTAGAGGAATCAGGTACAAGAGTTTGAATATAGGCTTTGGTTGAGGAATCTTCAAAGTGAAATTGCTCGTTTGGCTAAGTAGAAAATATCCGTGTTGCATGAACATAAATCCTAAGTGGTGTGAATTCCCTAGTGAACCCGTAGAGATATCCTGACTTGTCCACTTGTTAAGTAACTTAAAAATCATTCTTCGTTAATCGTGAAGCTTTTCACCTGATTAATTGAGATCTTTGTCTTTCAATTTCAGTAGAGTTAGTAGAACAAACCACTGCGCTTTGCCCACACAAGGTTAAGAACTAATAGCTAATTTACAAAGAAGTCTCTTGGGATTCGACAATCCGGACTTTTCCGATTATTACTGCACCGACAGCCATACACTTGTGGTTTGGACGTGTCATCAACATAAAATAATTTTAGAAAATAGCATCATAGCAATAAACAATTATGGTCGAAAATCAAGGAAATGATTATGCTATATTTTTTATACTGAAACTCTTCCAATTAAATTTGAGTTAATATTAGACTTATTTCATAAAAGAGTTCTAATAGAAAACTACATCTCATTGTGATCATTATCAATAAACATATTATTTTCTTAAAAGATATATTTTATTCTTACTTAAACTCTCTTTTCTTGGAATACAAGGGGTTTAATCATAAGGAATCTCTAAGAAGAATAAATGAATGACTGAAATTGTAAAAAGAGCTATATCAAAAGTCAAATCGTCTGCAAAACCCGAATCGGGCCGCTCCTAGGCTATGCACGACCCCTTAGGGAATCGTGCAAGCCCTAGGCGCGCCAGAAAGCGGTTTGGCTTCTCTTAGGTCACTTTTTGGGGTAAGATCTTAGGTCATTTTCTCTTTTACAATGTTGATAGATTAGTCCAAAGACACATTGATGGATGCGGTTCTGGCGTTCTCTCGGTATTGTCGCCCATCCTGCAAAAGTAGAGATCTCAAGAGCAATGAGATAACGAAAAATAAAAAATAAAATAAAAATAAAAACTCTGAAAATTAATTCGGACTACTAAATAAACCCTAAAAAGTCCCCGGCAACGGCGCCAAAAACTTGATGCGCAATTTAGCGTGCTATTCGCAAGTATACGAATCAAGTAATATAGAGAGTATTTTCGACTCGGATTATCGATCCCACAGGGACTTTGCAGGTTTTTCTAGTAATCAGTTTTAACGAACAGAGTGTAAAAAGGAGGAATATTTTGAGAGGTTGAACGTAAATAACTGAAACGTAAATATTTTTGTAAAAGTTTTCTGAATAATCTTAAGGTTGTAAAACTAGGGTTTGAGATACTAGGTCCCGGGATCCCCTAGGGTTCTTCAGATTTTCGTTCTTTGTTTGACATGAAAACACACAGCAGTCTCGTTATCCGTGCCACGTACCAATTGTGCAGTATCTTTTCTTTTCCTGCACGTTATCACAATCCTGCAGACTGTCGGATTCCTGTTAAGCTGCCTAAGTCTGCAGTCTCGTTCTAAGGCTGCTAGGGTTTCTAACCTGTCCTGATGGCCCGGGTCAGATTCTCTAACAGTTGGTCTCAACGATTTCAGGCTAGTCCTAACTCCCCTTCGCTAGTCGGCCCATCGGGGTAAGGTGCTAAATTCTGTCTTCTCTTCCTAACCCTAACCGGACGTTTTCACCTACCGGTTCGGGTCTGTAGCAATTCTGGTTCGCGACTCCGATCATGCATAAATAGTAAAATTCAAAGACAGAATAACGAATAAAGCTGCTGATATTAAGATAGCACGATCATGAATTCATAGTCAAAACGTAGAACTAATATCTGGATACGAAACCCTAGGTTCACCGAGAACCTAGGTAAAAGTTTAGCTACTAAAATTCATAACGAAAATAACACAGTTTTTGAATGAGAGAGAAGAAGAGCAAACGGGTGTCTTGAATCTGGATTCACGTTTCCGTGCTCTCCGGGATGCTCCGACTCCTCCGGTAATGCTGTCTTGTGTGTTCTGTTCTGTGTATATTGTATGCCGTCTCAAAACGAGTCTGGACGAGTCTTTAAATAGTGCTGTTTTTCCCGAAAACGCTTGCGCCAGAATTTACGAAAACTGCCATCGGTCCACCGACTCGGAAAAAAAGTCAACCTGGCTGCGTATATACGCAAGGCTGCGTATATACGCAACCAGGGGCCAAAATCCTCCAACCTCCACCCTCCCTGCCTGCGTATATACGCAGGCAGGGGGGTGGTGGTGGCCCTGCTTGGTCCTCTGGTGGGCCTGGTTGCGTCCCCTAGGTCCCACTCTTCTGCCCGAAATCTCCGGTTTCCCTTCCTTGGTGTCTTCCTGCTTTCCCGTGCCCCCGTCTTGCGTTTTGACCCGAAACTTGTCAAAATTACCAAAATACCCCTGGGTCAAAACCGCTCCGAATTCTGTCCAATCTTGGCTCTGGCCATAGGAAAACTGCTGACTGAATTTGGGAGACAAAATCTGAACTTGACTCCGGAAACCCGGGCCCGGTGCCAAAATGACCAAAATACCCCTAGGCCAAAACTGTCCCGGAAATCGTCACGAACATAAAATAGTTGCTCCTGACTCTGGACACCGGGAACCGAGACTCCTTACTCGGGCGTGGCCTGACTGGGACCCACACGTGACGGGAGTCGGTTTTTCGGCCGGACTCCGTTTCAGCATTATAACCTGTTTTCGGAAAGCCCTTGACATCTCCGTTCTTTTGCCCCCGGTTTCACTTCAAAATTCCAAGTCAAGCTCAAGATATCGTCAACCGAGCGCGTCCCGGTGATTCTGGGTTTTGGCGTTTTCAGCTTCCTCGGTCGGTTTTCACTGCTCGTTTTTCCTCCAGTCTTTCCGTTTTCCATTCCACTCTCCCTTGTACCAGTCTCGGTCAAATCCTGCCCCGAGCATTTTCTGCACGTTTCTCGAGGCGATCCCGGTTCTGTCTCGACACGCATCCCAATGCACTTTCCGAACCTGTTCCTGTAAAAACATAAAAAATACCCGCGATCATATCCAATAAAAGTACAAAACATGCAGAAATTCACGAAGAGAAAATAAACGTCTCGTTCCTAAAACCGAGGCTTTCCGAGGGTGAATTCTGGCTAAAACGCGGTTTTCCAGCACACATACACATCTTTTCAGGCTATAAAATAACCCCTATTTGGGCGTTATCAAATACCCCCACACTAAACTTTGCTCGTCCCGAGCAAACTCCAGCAATATACTACCAATGCATATTATCCCGAATCAATCCTGAGCGGTGTAACTGCACTTATTTAAAAACAGTATTTATAAAAACAGTTATATATATATATATATATATATATATATATATATATATATATATATATATATATATTTTGGTGAGACGGGGCAATCTCTTCAACTCAAACTGAACATCATCAAGTTCTCATATTCCCCTAAATTTCAGAAACTGCGGTGATCGGAAGAACTCGCGGCCAGCCTAGGTTAGGAACAAGCACGAACACCACTTACTTCCGCTTTTGCACGCAAACCGAACGTATCCCTAACGCACACCTTCCGTGCTTTTACTCCGGGTGTAATGTAAATCTGCCGGCTTTGGGACGGTAGGATAAGTCATTTAGAAGCGATGTCCTAAACGTCACAGCACACTCACACATACCCCAATCTCACACTCCCTCACCAAGATGACGGAAACTGACCCAAATCACCTAAGATTCTAGACACTCAATTTCCCCAGTCCCGGTGTAACTGCCGTTCTCGCGGCCACAACTGTGAACGAATGTGAAACTGTGATAAAAATAGCCGGCCTGGCGTTTTGAAATAAAATCAATCAAGTGAATTTTCTGCCTTTGATATTTTTTTTCTTCGTTTTTTTTTCGTTTTCGTTTTCGTTTTTTTTTTTTTTTTTTTTTTTTTTTGCGGGGTTACACAATAAACAATATAAACCAGGCCAACTCTATGATAAACCAAAAAACGTGGGGTGGCTTAAAAATACTGAAATAATCTGTAATGACCACCCCCACACTAATTCCGAACCATGTAGTCAATCTGTAAAATATTCGCGCTTTTCCAACCGATCCTCCTCACTCCAAGGATGTCTAAATAGCACAGCGCGTCCTCCAATAACCCGGTCAACCCCAAGTCCCCCATGTCGTGCGGAACATTTACGCACTATGGCACTCCTCCTGTGCTCACGGTGTGATGTCGTGAGTCACCGCCACACCGAAGTGTGCTGCCGTCACTATCTCACCCTTACACACCCTCAAATATAAAAATAAAGCTCATCCACTATCAAATATGACAATTCTGCTCTTGTTGGAATAGATGTCCTAGAGGCAATCTAGTTTAGTATGAATTTGTAATTGGCTAGAAATTCATTTATTATTTATTAAATATTTAATATAATGAAGTCCTTAGATTTACAATCGTGTTGTTTATCTTAAATATCCCTAGTCAAGTATAATGATTAAATGGGACAATCATCTATAGACTAGTATGGGGTTGGATTGATATGGAGATATCACGATCCAACACATAGGTGTGCATTACGGAATGTTGCACTGGATTGACCCATTACCGAGAAGGCTACATACACGTTATGTTGAGTCACAAGTGCTTCTCGGGTACAATGGTATTGTCATCCTTAGACTTGAAGTCACTAGATATTCTAGTTGTGGATCATTGTGATCTTGGTAGCGTTAAACGCTACACCGTAACTGGGTAGTTATAAAGGCGTGTACTGGATACAATGAGAAGCAAGCTTAGAGATCGTAGTGGACGTAGAGAGGATTTGCCCCTCCCACATAACGGGAGCAAATATCCAAGGCCACTCGAGGATAGTGCTTATAGAATGTCTGGCCAGACTCAAATAAATCAATATATGAGATATTGATGTTATTTGCACGAATAAGGCTATTCCATGGATCGAGAAACTAGGGATTGGATATACGAGTGTGACTTGTATGTCTCGTGTCCAATCCGGATATGGAGGCAAAGGGATGAGACAATTACTTGTACAAGGTTGTCTAGATGACTATTCTATTAGTTGGCTAGAATGGATGTTTTGCTAGAAACCGCTCCATATTAGCAAAGAGTTGCTACCAACTAGATAGAACCTATGGGGTCACACGCTATATAGAGTTGTACTAGATTGTGGAATTAATTAATTGGATTAATTAATTAGAAGGATCACTTTGCAAACCCTTGCAAACTTAGTAGGGACTAATTTGCAAGGAAGGGACTAAATTGAATTCTAGTAGGACTAGAATAAGTCCTTTAGGTAGTTAACAAGGAGTTGTTGGACTATATAAAGGACCCTCCTCCTTCCTTCCCTACACAACTTTATGCTCTATAGAGAACATAACAAGAGTAGGAGAGAACTAAGGAGAGAGAGAGCAAGCAAAGAGGGACGCCGCCCCCTATTGCCGCCGCCCCTTGTCCCCGACGCCACAAAGGGCCGAACCCCCTTTTGGTGTCTCGTTTTGCGTGATTTCTTCACCCTCCTTTCAATCCGGGCTAGCACCAAGGTGATTGGAGATCTAGGAACAACTCTAGGCGTGGATCAACTATAGAGAACGTGACACTATTCGCGTTTGAAGTCATCAAGGAGAACCCAAAGGTGTGTTTATGATTTCTTGCCTTTACTATCGTTATGCATCTAGACTTGTGATCCTTGGAGGGTTTTGCATGGTTGTTTGTTTGATTATGCTTCCGTTTGCGCGATCCATGAATCAAAACCCTACAGTGGTATCAGAGCCACATGTCATAGAGCATAAACGTAGTTTATGTGTTACATTCTTGTTGTTTTACACCTTAATTTGTTGTTTATCGCGTAAAACAAGACAAATCAAGCATTTGATGCAATTTGTCAAAGAATTAATCATAACAAGACCCAATTATTGCATTGGATGCATGAATTGGTGAGTTTGAGAAATTTTAGGATCTTAGATCTAGGGTTTGGGCATCCTTGGGGAAGAAGGAGTTCTCCCACAACAAGGAAACAACCAAACTTGGGCTCCAAGCAAGGAGGTTGTTTTGGAAACAACCTCCACAAGGAAGGTTCGGCCCCTAGGGAGCCGCCCCCCTTGCTTGCCGCCCAAGCTTGGCGCCCTAAGGGGGCGGGCGGCCCTAACCCGCGGGCCTAGCTTGCGGGTTTTGGGCCGGGCCGGGCCTAGGGCTTTATGGTTCACTTATTTGGGCCCGGGCAATTGGATTGTTGGGCCCATGGACCGTTTTAACCCTAAAAAATCCTAAAATCAATTAAAATTGACCAAGCGCGTTAAAATTGGATTTTAACTGTTTATGTGCAAATCGCATGGTGATTGGATATGGACCTAGGATGTGGTTTGATGTGGATGTTTAATTTTGTGGTTTGGTTTTACGGCCTGCGAGCCGATCAATTAATTGTAATAATTAATTAGGGTTTTATGGCCTGCGTGCCATTTTTTTTCTCAACTTGTGAGATTTATTTTATTTAGTATAGATATTAGCTAGTGCTAGATAAAGTAGATTGTTAGCCAAGATTGGAGAAAAGAAGCCCAAAGCCAAAAGGAGCCACAAAAGATGGAGCATGGAGCATGGAGCATTCCACATGACTATGAAGGATGGACCAAAAGATCAAGACGCATGGAGATGTGTTTGTTTAGGGTTCATAGATAATTCCATTGGCTTGGAATTATCTTAGTCTAGAAAAGGCCATATCCACATCACGTTTAATTTCTGTTTTGTGGTTGTTTATTTATTGTCTTATTATTTGTGTGGTTGGTGTATGGATGATGCATGCAATTAGGATAATAAGATAATTAGACAACCCGGATCTATTATTTGGAGTTGTGCCCAAACTTAAATAGATAGATTAGTTGATATTGATCAACAAAATAATTAAAATTGAATTGAAAAACCCTCAAATTTTAAAATATTGTGTTCTTGCCTTCTCGTTATTTAAACACTCATTATCATCATTATTTATCAAGTTCGTGCGTGCCAAAGCATGGCGACTTGGTTCATAATGATGGAATGCGATGGCACGTAACAATGTGCAATTGTTTAGATAAGAGGTTGAGCACAACTAGGCTATTAATTTGATTAAGAAACCTAGAGGCAATCAATTGGGATTATCCATATGGATGGATAAATAAGGAGTTATTTGCCCGATTGAACCAAGAGTTGCATATGGGATGCAATTGGAATTGTTCCTACCTAAGAAGTAATCGAATTATGGGTGACTTGCCAAAGAAAGCTCATAAGGAGATGAAAAAGATGGATCTTGGCCCACTAGAAAATATAAGGATATTTTCCGCATTAATATCTTGAGGGTTATTAATCCGTAGTAAAATAGTGGGAGCTATATTTAATAAACTATTTGCCAAAAAAAAAATATTTAATAAACTAGCCATTATTAAATATAGTCAAAAATTCACAAATACTAAAACTTGCGTATTTTCCTTTTTGTAGAATTCCAAATGGCAAACAACTCATCGAGTTCACAACATTCCCTACGATCTGTCCTTGAGAAGGACAAGCTCTCAGGAACCAACTTTCTCGATTGGTACAGAAACTTGAGAATTGTTCTCAAGCAAGAGAAGAAGCTGTACGCAATAGAGGAGCAAGTTCCAGAAGGTCCAGAGAATCAGACACCTGCTGCCTTAAAGGCGTATCAAAAGCGTGTTGATGACGCTAATGATGCGGCCTGCCTAATGCTTTGCACCATGACCTCTCAGCTTCAGAAGCAACATGAGAACATGAATGCTGTCGATATGATCGAACATCTAAAGCAGCTCTT
Source organism: Linanthus parryae (assembly GCA_023055425.1). Taxonomy (NCBI): domain Eukaryota; kingdom Viridiplantae; phylum Streptophyta; class Magnoliopsida; order Ericales; family Polemoniaceae; genus Linanthus; species Linanthus parryae. The sequence goes on along the minus strand of JALGPY010000012.1, from coordinate 16,265,973 downwards.
CCAAGAGCAGGCGAGGGTAGAGAGGTATGAGGTCTCAAAGGCACTGTTCAAATGTCATCTGGCAGAAGGGAACCCGGTGGGACCCCATGTACTCCGAATGATCGGGTACTTGGAGAATCTCGCCCGGCTTGGGTTCCCGGTCGGCCAAGAGTTGGCAACGGATCTCGTGTTGCAATCGTTGCCCGAGAGTTATGGACAGTTCATTATGAACTATAACATGAACGAGATCGTTAAACCACTGCCAGATTTGCTCAACATGTTGAGGACGGCTGAACAGAGCATCAACAAGGGTAAGGGCAAGGCCATTATGATGGTGCATAAAGGAAAGGGTAAAAAGTTTGCCTCTTCCTCCAAGGGCAAAGGCAAGTCAGTTGCCAAGTCCAAGGAACAAGCCCTTAAGCCTGTTGGTGCCATTGCCAAGGTCGTGACTAAGGGTGAATGTCACTACTGTAGTCAACCTGGACACTGGAGGAGGAACTGCCCAAAATATCTGGAGGACAAGCGGCTTGGAATAGTGATTCCACCACCACCAGGTATTTTCGTTGTAGATGTCAATTTAACTGTCTCTACATCATGGGTATTAGATACTGGATGTGGATCTCATATTTGTCGAAATATGCAGGATCTAAAGAGAAGTAAAAGATTGGCTAAAGGGGAGGTAGATCTGCGCGTTGGGAATGGAGCAAAGGTTGCTGCGTTGGCCATAGGCGTTTGCGAGCTATCTCTGCCTTCAGGATTAGTTTTAGAATTAAATAATTGCTATTTTGTGCCTGCTATGAGCAGAAACATTATTTCTATTTCTTGTTTGGACAAGGAAGGTTTTATTATTTCAATAAAGAACAATTATTGTTCCTTTTATTTGAATAATATTCACTATTTTAGTGCGCAATTATTTAATGGACTTTATGTCCTTGATCTAAGTAATCCTGTCTACAACATTAATACCAAGCGGATTAAAATAAATGATTTAAATCCTGCTTATTTATGGCATTGTCGTTTAGGCCACATAAATGAGAAACGTGTATCTAGACTCCATAAAGATGGATTACTAGACTCATTTGATTTTGAATCATATGAGACATGTGAGGCTTGTTTATTGGGAAAAATGACAAAGTCCCCTTTCAATAAGAAAGGTGAGAGGACTAGTGAGCAATTGGCGCTCATACATACCGATGTGTGTGGGCCATTTGCCACGCCTGCCAGGGGTGGTTATGTCTACTTCATTACGTTTACTGATGATTACAGTAGATATGGATTTGTGTACCTTATGAGGGCAAAATCCGAATCCTTTGAAGTGTTCAAAGAATTCAAGAATGAAGTAGAGAAGCAACTTGGCAAAAGTATCAAGGCTCTACGATCGGATCGTGGAGGAGAATACTTGAGCCAAGAGTTTGACGACTATCTTAGAGAGTGTGGGATCGTATCCCAACTCACTCCACCCGGAACGCCACAATGGAATGGCGTGTCCGAGAGGAGGAATCGAACCCTATTGGATATGGTTCGGTCTATGATGTGTCAAACCGATCTTCCATTATCATTTTGGGGCTACGCTCTATTAAGTGCAGCTTTTACCATTAACCGTGTTCCATCTAAATCAGTCATGAAGACACCATATGAGATGTGGAGTGGGAGGCGTCCCACACTGTCGTTCATGAGGATTTGGGGCTGCGATGTCTATGTAAAACGTTTACAATCAGACAAGCTAGGGCCTAAATCGGATAAGTGTAAATTTGTGGGGTACCCTAAGGAAACTAAGGGATACTATTTCTACAATCCAACCGAGAACAAAGTGTTTGTTGCTCGGACCGGCGTGTTTCTAGAAAGAGAGTTTGTCTCTAAAGAAGCAAGTGGGAGGAATGTAGAACTTGAAGAAGTTCAAGAACCACAAATTACTGAACCGATTATGGAACATGAACAGGAATCACAAGCAGTTGTGGATCCACCTGTTCAGGTAACACAAGAGCTTCGTAGATCTAGTAGAGTGCGCCAGGAACCCGAGAGGTACGGACTTCTCATAACTGATTCCGGTGACACGATGCTCATAGATGATGAACCTACTACCTATGAGGAGGCCATGAATGGCCCAGACTCGCAGAAGTGGCTTGAGGCCATGAGATCCGAGATGGAATCCATGTATGCCAACAAAGTATGGACTTTGGTGGAACCACCTGATGGGGCGCGGCCCATAGGGTGCAAGTGGGTCTTCAAGAAGAAGATCGACATGGATGGTAATGTGATTACCTATAAGGGCCGATTGGTGGCTAAAGGATTCAGACAGATTCATGGTATTGACTATGATGAAACCTTTTCACCAGTCGCTATGACCAAATCCATCCGAATCCTACTTGCGATTGCAGCATACTACGACTATGAGATTTGGCAGATGGATGTCAAAACAGCATTCCTTTATGGGAATCTCCTCGAGGACGTGTATATGATACAGCCGGAGGGTTTTGAGGATCCAAAGCAAGCCAACAAAGTGTGTAAGCTGCAACGATCCATTTATGGATTGAAGCAAGCTTCTAGGAGTTGGAATCGACGTTTTGATGAAGTGGTCAAAGAGTTTGGCTTCATCAGAAACGAAGATGAATCTTGTGTCTACAAGAAGGTTAGTGGGAGCTCTGTAGCTTTTCTGGTCTTGTATGTGGATGACATACTGCTCATTGGAAACGACATTCCCATGCTGCAATCTGTGAAAGATTGGCTAGGAAAGTGTTTCTCAATGAAAGACTTAGGGGAAGCAGCCTATATACTCGGTATAAAGATCCATAGAGATAGATCTAAGAGGTTGCTAGGCCTAAGTCAAAGTACATATATTGACAAGGTGTTGAAACGGTTCAACATGCAAGATTCCAAGAAGGGATTCTTGCCCATGTCACATGGAATCACTCTTTCGAAGAGTGGTTGTCCTTCCAATGAGATTGAGAAGGAACGCATGAGTAGGATTCCCTATGCCTCGGCCATAGGATCCATCATGTACGCCATGTTATGTACTAGACCAGATGTGTCATATGCCTTGAGTATGACAAGCAGATACCAATCCAATCCGGGTGAGAGTCACAGGATTGCTGTCAAGAACATCCTAAAGTACTTGAGAAGAACTAAGGATGCTTTCTTGATGTTTGGCGGTGAGGAAGAGTTGCGTGTAAGGGGTTACACTGATGCAAGCTTCCAAACCGATAGAGATGACTTTAGATCACAGTCGGGATATGTGTTTTGCCTGAATGGAGCAGCGGTGAGCTGGAAGAGTTCCAAGCAAGAGACGGTAGCTGATTCTACAACAGAGGCTGAGTACATTGCTGCAAATGGCGCAGCAAAGGAGGCTGTTTGGATCAGAAAGTTTGTTTCTGAACTTGGTGTGGTCCCTAGCATTGCGGATCCAGTGGAGTTGTTCTGTGACAACACTGGGGCGATCGCGCAATCAAAGGAACCCAGGTCGCACCAGAAGTCCAAGCACGTGCTCAGGAAGTTCCATCTGATTCGAGATATTATCGATAGAGGAGACGTTCGGATATGCAAGATTCCTACAGATGATAATCTGTCAGACCCGCTTACGAAGCCTCTCACGCAGTGGAAGCATGAAGGGCACACTAGGAGTATGGGCATACGAGATGCGCCAGATTGGCTCTAGTGCAAGTGGGAGACTGTTGGAATAGATGCCCTAGAGGCAATCTAGTTTAGTATGAATTTGTAATTGGCTAGAAATTCATTTATTATTTATTGGATATTTAATATAATGAAGTCCTTAGATTTACAATCGTGTTGTTTATCTTAAATATCCCTAGTCAAGTATAATGATTAAATGGGACAATCATCTATAGACTAGTATGGGGTTGGATTGATATGGAGATATCACGATCCAACACATAGGTGTGCATTACGGAATGTTGCACTGGATTGACCCATTACCGAGAAGGCTACATACACGTTATGTTGAGTCACAAGTGCTTCTCGGGTACAATGGTATTGTCATCCTTAGACTTGAAGTCACTAGATATTCTAGTTGTGGATCATTGTGATCTTGGTAGCGTTAAACGCTACACCGTAACTGGGTAGTTATAAAGGCGTGTACTGGATACAATGAGAAGCAAGCTTAGAGATCGTAGTGGACGTAGAGAGGATTTGCCCCTCCCACATAACGGGAGCAAATATCCAAGGCCACTCGAGGATAGTGCTTATAGAATGTCTGGCCAGACTCAAATAAATCAATATATGAGATATTGATGTTATTTGCACGAATAAGGCTATTCTCATGGATCGAGAAACTAGGGATTGGATATACGAGTGTGACTTGTATGTCTCGTGTCCAATCCGGATATGGAGGCAAAGGGATGAGACAATTACTTGTACAAGGTTGTCTAGATGACTATTCTATTAGTTGGCTAGAATGGATGTTTTGCTAGAAACCGCTCCATATTAGCAAAGAGTTGCTACCAACTAGATAGAACCTATGGGGTCACACGCTATATAGAGTTGTACTAGATTGTGGAATTAATTAATTGGATTAATTAATTAGAAGGATCACTTTGCAAACCCTTGCAAACTTAGTAGGGACTAATTTGCAAGGAAGGGACTACATTGAATTCTAGTAGGACTAGAATAAGTCCTTTAGGTAGTTAACAAGGAGTTGTTGGACTATATAAAGGACCCTCCTCCTTCCTTCCCTACACAACTTTATGCTCTATAGAGAACATAACAAGAGTAGGAGAGAACTAAGGAGAGAGAGAGCAAGCAAAGAGGGACGCCGCCCCCTATTGCCGCCGCCCCTTGTCCCCGACGCCACAAAGGGCCGAACCCCCTTTTGGTGTCTCGTTTTGCGTGATTTCTTCACCCTCCTTTCAATCCGGGCTAGCACCAAGGTGATTGGAGATCTAGGAACAACTCTAGGCGTGGATCAACTATAGAGAACGTGACACTATTCGCGTTTGAAGTCATCAAGGAGAACCCAAAGGTGTGTTTATGATTTCTTGCCTTTACTATCGTTATGCATCTAGACTTGTGATCCTTGGAGGGTTTTGCATGGTTGTTTGTTTGATTATGCTTCCGTTTGCGCGATCCATGAATCAAAACCCTACAGCTCTACCCCAGAAAATCCCCCTCAACTCAACTCCCTCGTGCCATGACGCGTAGGAAGGGTCAAAATACTAACAATGATGCGAGTATAAAAAAACGGCTTCCTAGGTCAAACGGTTACCAAGAAAAGGATTAATGGATCAACGGGGCTCACTAGTGGACCTAAGGCGCGAGACAGGACGTGAGGTCCCCTATGGCCTATCACTCCACCAAATGATGTGGTGACCGTGATGGCGGGTTGACGACTACCTGGTGACGGTGGTCTGGCAGCTAGTCGGATACTGCTCGGGAGACAGCTAATTGCGTTTTCTGACGTGCATTGGCTCTATTAACTCCCCTAGACAGATTCTCGCAGCTCTACCTCACCTAAGTTCGTCCACTTCGGGAAATTTTCTATCATTAAGCTCTCTCCAGTTTTAAGCTAAATCCTTCACCCAGTCTCAAAATTTTCAATTTTTAAATTTTTAATAATTTTTTTTTTACAATTTTTTTTTATAAAACGTTATGCAGTTACAACGCCACCACCCCCACACTGGATGGTGCCATGCCCTCATGGTACTAATCATCAGGCATATAATCTGGATTGGATGAGCTTGCTTGACTCATCGAATGGGAACAACTGGTAGCATATGCAGAAAAATAAAGCGAGAGACAGAAATTGAACCTGTGCACCCGGAGTCAGTTCTTACAGGTGCGGAACTTCTCGCAGATTCCGGTGGAGCAGGACCGTTGACCGGTCGCCAGAAAATTTCTCGACGGAAGCTGTCAACCTTTCGGGCTCTATGTGCGCTCTTCAAACGTGCAATCCCCGAGCACCATTGTGTTTGACAATGTGCTCCCATATGGTCGAGTATACTTCCGTACACCGGAGTCGATTGCTCGGTTCTGCAGAAAAGCTGTTCCTGAAAAATCCCCAACTCGTACGAGTCCCTGTGACGGTCGAGTGTGCCAGAACACACCGGGGTGGATTCTTCAAGATTTTGAAAATCTGCCTTTCCTTCTACGAAATTTTCTGAATTCGCTTCAAACTCCACGGATCTGTGTATGGAGGTAGAGAGAGAAAAATGGGGCAAAAACGTGCTGTTGTCCGAAAAAAATATATTTTTTTTTCTTCTTCTGCCTGCGTATATACGCAGTACTGCGTATATACGCAAACAGGGAGCAATTTGATTTTTTTTTTTTTTTTTTTTGAAAAAAATTCCATATTTTCACTGCTGGCTGCGTATATACGCAACCCCTGCGTATATACGCAGTCAGCAACAAAAATAGTTTTTTTTTTTTTTTTTCAAAATCCTGAAATTTTCGCTGCTGACTGCGTATATACGCAGGTCTGCGTATATACGCAAGCAGCAGGTAAAAAAAATATATTTTTTTTCAAAATTCTGAAATTTTACTGCAGGCTGCGTATATACGCAACAGCTGCGTATATACGCAGGCAGCAGGTAATTTTTTTTTTTCAAACATAATTTTTTTTCTCTGTCTCTACTCCTTTTTGTTCTCGTTTTCTGCTCTGCACATGCTTAATTCAAAGTCAATACCCACTCATCTTACCTCTCTCAAAATTCAAAACTGAAAATAAAACTGAAATAATTTAAACTTACTACGTTGGGTTGCCTCCCAACCAGCGCTTGTAATTTACGGTCGACGGCCCGACCCAGTTACCTCATGTTTGCTCAAGGGACGTCAAAACCGCCAGGGTCTACCTTGACGTCTGCTCCCGGGCCCAGATATGGCTTGACCCGGTTTCCGCTCACCATGTGAGTTGTACTGTCATGCGGATTCTCCAATTCAACCGCATCCCATGAAAGTATCTCTTTGATGATAAACGGTCCTGACCACCGAGATCTCAATTTTCCCGGGAAAAACTGCTTTCGAGAATCGCAAAGAAGTGCTTTCTGCCCTTCTTGAAACTGCTTTGGTTGTGCCGAAGTCTGATGGCTCGGGAGCGGTTTTCGCTCTCGGGTTGGTGGCTCTTTGAGTGACGGGACCAGGGGCAATTTCTGTCCACCTTTTTCGTCCAGCTGTAAAGTGGTCCGGTTTTCGGCTTGCATGGCCTGCTCCTCCTGGAATCTCTCCTCGTTCTCTCTGTCCACTCTATCAATCTCTTCCCATAGCTCATCCATCTCTTCGTTTTCCCAGCCTTCTTCGACTACCTCCACTACGAAGATGTCTTCATGCTCGTAATAATTCGGTAGTTGCAGATTTTTGAAAACATTGAACTTCACCTTGTCTTCATTGATCTGCATGGTCAGTTCTCCGCTCTTACAGTTTATCATGGCTTCTCCAGTGGCCAAAAATGGTCTGCCCAGAATGAGTGGTACGTCTCCTGCCTCCATGTCCAGAATTACGAAATCAGCCGGAAAAATCAGTTCTCCGACTTTCACCAGAATATCTTCAATAACTCCGTAAGCCTGCTTCACGGATCTGTCCGCCATTTGCAGCTTGATTCTGGTGGGCCTGAGTTCACCGATTTTCAAAGTTTTGAAAATCGACAAAGGCATCAGATTGATACTGGCCCCTAGGTCACACAGAGCCTTTCCTGTGTAAGCATTACCTAGGGTCACCGGGATGACAAAACTGCCAGGGTCCTTCCTCTTCCTCGGTAGCCCATTCTTCACACAGTTGCTCACTTCTGCCGTCAGATTTATTGTCTCGAAATCGCTCATACGTTTCCGTCCATACAAAATATCTTTGAGGAACTTGGCATAAGTGGGCATCTTTGCCAACGCCTCCCCAAAGGGTATGTTGATCTTCAGATGTTTGAAAATCTCGAGAAATCTGGCGTAGTCCTTGCTATCATCCCTCTTTCGTGTCTTCAAAGGATACGACACCTCCTTGGAGACAGGTACCGTTTCTGCTTCCTTCTCCTTCTGCACTACATCCTGCTCAACCGAGCCCTTCGGCTGGGGGCGGTCGGCTGAGCTGTTATCCTTGCCAAATACTTCACGCTCGATTTCCTTTGATTTTTCTGCACGTGCATGGCTAGGATACGGTGGATCCTGTAGTGCTAATCCACTCCGAGTGGTGATGGCATTGATCTGAGCACGTGGATTATTAACAGTGGTCGAGGGTAAGTTTCCTGGCTGTCTCTCCGTTAGCTGCTGTGCTAACGGTCCAACTTGTACCTCCAAAGCGCGCAGTGACGTTTTGGTCATCTGCACGTCAGCTGTCAGGGCGTCCATGTGCTCGAACCGGGACTCCATGGTCTGGAACATGGACTTGATCTCCTTCATCTGAGCGTCGTACTGCTGTGCAGATGGGCCCGACTGAGCCTGCTGCGTCGGTGCAGCCTGCTGGGCTGGTGGCCTGTGCTGGAACCCCGGTGCATAAACTGCTGCGTTCGGGTTTCCGTACCGGAACCCGGGATGGTCTCTCGTATCCGGTCTGTACCGGCTCGGATCCCACTGCTGCTGTACGTAATTGGAATCTTCGTTTCCGAGCCCCTCGATGGCTGTGTCCAAATCTGTTTTTCCTACTGCATCAGTTGAGTAAACTTTCTTGACCAAATCTTGAACGATCTTGGCCAGATTGTCTATCCGGTCGTCTTCCACTGGCTCGGCTCGGGACGTGATCCTGCGATCGTCAAACAGGCGAGTATCCTGTTTGGATAATTGCTTCATCAGCTCATAGGCACCGTCCTTGTCCACATGGTACAGAAAATTTCCTCCGGCTTCTTGGTCAATCCTGCCAGCACTCTCCCTGTCTAGGGCATGGTAGAATACCTGCAGGATCTTCGGGTCTCCGAAACCGTGGTTCGGGCATCTTTTCACAAGTCTCATCAATCTGTCCCATGCGTCTACCACCGTCTCTCCCGTCTTCTGTTTGAACGACAAAATCTCGCTTTGTAATTGAATGACCCGGGAGGCGGGGTAAAATTTGGCAAGAAAATCTGTGACGCATCCTTCCCATGTAGTGATCGATCTGGGTGATCGGGATTCGAGCCAGTCGTTGGCCACTCCGTACAGGCAGTATGGAAAGAGTATTAGCATGAGCGCCTCGGCTCCAACTCCCTTATACCGGACTTTGTTGCAGTAGTCCTCGAACTTCCCGATGAAGTTGTTCGGGTCTTCGTCAGCTTTGCCATGGAATGGACAGAGGGTCTGAACCGTCTGGATGGTGGAGGGTTTGATGTCAAAGTGTTCTGCGGTGATCTCGGGCACCACAATAGCTCGCTCATGCACCCCGTGGGGACTTCGAAATTCTCCACCAACGCCTTCCCAGACCGGTTGTATGTCCTCTGGTTGCTCTGGGCAGCGAATCCTGCTGCGATCAGATCCTCGATGTACCGAGCCATCTCGGCTGGAGTACGTGTCTCGGGCAGTTCTGGCGTTCTCTCGGTATTGTCGCCCATCCTGCAAAAGTAGAGATCTCAAGAGCAATGAGATAACGAAAAATAAAAAATAAAATAAAAATAAAAACTCTGAAAATTAATTCGGACTACTAAATAAACCCTAAAAAGTCCCCGGCAACGGCGCCAAAAACTTGATGCGCAATTTAGCGTGCTATTCGCAAGTATACGAATCAAGTAATATAGAGAGTATTTTCGACTCGGATTATCGATCCCACAGGGACTTTGCAGGTTTTTCTAGTAATCAGTTTTAACGAACAGAGTGTAAAAAGGAGGAATATTTTGAGAGTTTGAACGTAAATAACTGAAACGTAAATATTTTTGTAAAAGTTTTCTGAATAATCTTAAGGTTGTAAAACTAGGGTTTGAGATACTAGGTCCCGGGATCCCCTAGGGTTCTTCAGATTTTCGTTCTTTGTTTGACATGAAAACACACAGCAGTCTCGTTATCCGTGCCACGTACCAATTGTGCAGTATCTTTTCTTTTCCTGCACGTTATCACAATCCTGCAGACTGTCGGATTCCTGTTAAGCTGCCTAAGTCTGCAGTCTCGTTCTAAGGCTGCTAGGGTTTCTAACCTGTCCTGATGGCCCGGGTCAGATTCTCTAACAGTTGGTCTCAACGATTTCAGGCTAGTCCTAACTCCCCTTCGCTAGTCGGCCCATCGGGGTAAGGTGCTAAATTCTGTCTTCTCTTCCTAACCCTAACCGGACGTTTTCACCTACCGGTTCGGGTCTGTAGCAATTCTGGTTCGCGACTCCGATCATGCATAAATAGTAAAATTCAAAGACAGAATAACGAATAAAGCTGCTGATATTAAGATAGCACGATCATGAATTCATAGTCAAAACGTAGAACTAATATCTGGATACGAAACCCTAGGTTCACCGAGAACCTAGGTAAAAGTTTAGCTACTAAAATTCATAACGAAAATAACACAGTTTTTGAATGAGAGAGAAGAAGAGCAAACGGGTGTCTTGAATCTGGATTCACGTTTCCGTGCTCTCCGGGATGCTCCGACTCCTCCGGTAATGCTGTCTTGTGTGTTCTGTTCTGTGTATATTGTATGCCGTCTCAAAACGAGTCTGGACGAGTCTTTAAATAGTGCTGTTTTTCCCGAAAACGCTTGCGCCAGAATTTACGAAAACTGCCATCGGTCCACCGACTCGGAAAAAAAGTCAACCTGGCTGCGTATATACGCAAGGCTGCGTATATACGCAACCAGGGGCCAAAATCCTCCAACCTCCACCCTCCCTGCCTGCGTATATACGCAGGCCTGCGTATATACGCAGGCAGGGGGGTGGTGGTGGCCCTGCTTGGTCCTCTGGTGGGCCTGGTTGCGTCCCCTGGGTCCCACTCTTCTGCCCGAAATCTCCGGTTTTCCTTCCTTGGTGTCTTCCTGCTTTCCCGTGCCCCCGTCTTGCGTTTTGACCCGAAACTTGTCAAAATTACCAAAATACCCCTGGGTCAAAACCGCTCCGAATTCTGTCCAATCTTGGCTCTGGCCATAGGAAAACTGCTGACTGAATTTGGGAGACAAAATCTGAACTTGACTCCGGAAAACCGGGCCCGGTGCCAAAATGACCAAAATACCCCTAGGCCAAAACTGTCCCGGAAATCGTCACGAACATAAAATAGTTGCTCCTGACTCTGGACACCGGGAACCGAGACTCCTTACTCGGGCGTGGCCTGACTGGGACCCACACGTGACGGGAGTCGGTTTTTCGGCCGGACTCCGTTTCAGCATTATAACCTGTTTTCGGAAAGCCCTTGACATCTCCGTTCTTTTGCCCCCGGTTTCACTTCAAAATTCCAAGTCAAGCTCAAGATATCGTCAACCGAGCGCGTCCCGGTGATTCTCGGTTTTGGCGTTTTCAGCTTCCTCGGTCGGTTTTCACTGCTCGTTTTCCTCCAGTCTTTCCGTTTTCCATTCCACTCTCCCTTGTACCAGTCTCGGTCAAATCCTGCCCCGAGCATTTTCTGCACGTTTCTCGAGGCGATCCCGGTTCTGTCTCGGCACGCATCCCAATGCACTTTCCGAACCTGTTCCTGTAAAAACATAAAAAATACCCGCGATCATATCCAATAAAAGTACAAAACATGCAGAAATTCACGAAGAGCAAATAAACGTCTCGTTCCTAAAACCGAGGCTTTCCGAGGGTGAATTCTGGATAAAACGCGGTTTTCCAGCACACATACACATCTTTTCAGGCTATAAAATAACCCCTATTTGGGCGTTATCAGGGTTAAACTGAAAACTACATAGAATAAGAGTAAAATTAGAATTCTAAAAAAAAAAAGAGTGAGGGCTATAGCCTAGTTTGGAGCAGTGTTATGAAGCAAATGTATAAAACAAAGTACATTAATTGATTTATAAATCTTTATTCCACTATAAAAAAATGAAACAATTCTCCTACACTTCTAAATTGAAGACTACTCCCCCTACTTGTCACACAAATTTGACAAAAAAACTATTTATTTAATTGAATGAAACTAACAAAGAGATAAACATTCAACTAAAATAAACAGAACTATGAAATAAACACATATATCACTCAAAAGACTTGACTGAACTCCTTGTCTCCTCACTAAAAAGGTCAAGCGGAGTATAAGAAGAAGAAGAAGAAGAAGAAGAAGACGACGAAGCAGTGAACGCGACCACGGTTTCCTCAATGCGCCTAGTCCACTTCTTTGCAGTGTCTCAAATTGACTGTGGTAGAGTTTATTCTTAAGAATCAGTTGAATTTCTAACCTCGTGTGGACTGTGATCATTTTTATAAGCAACTACGTCTACAACAACCTCATCCTTCATTGCATACATCCTAGTTTGATTCATAAGATGATCAAAGGAAGGGTCTACACAAATTGCAACTATATACTCCAAGTCTTTTGGCGAATCAGGCTTAACCGGGGGGGGGGGGGGGGACATCACCCAATAGTCTTCTTGCACCACAAAATAATCGTGCTTTACACTTGAACATGTAGCATAAAAACGAGGGACAGAAAATAGCCATATATTATGGAAGGCAGCATATTTTTAACAAATTTTATGAGAAGAATATCTTGAACATGTATCCAATTATTCTTCTCTTGTCTCTTTCCTGTTGGGACCCTTTACATAAGTTCTTAAAACATGTAGACTATCCTTGGATTTAGCGGAGAAGACAACTTGCAGTGGCTTAGAAGGATCCATGCATGAGAGCTACTAAGAACCAAATAAGAGAAGGGATTGAAGCTCATAGAGGGAGGCCAACGGGTACAAGGAGAGGTTGCATGTCACCCTTTAAAGGCTTCTCCTAGGGTTTTCTAACTTTGTAGATGGGAAACCTCAGATCTCTTAGGTGGGATATGATTTTCCTACGTTCTTTTACACAAATTTGGGATCTCAAAGCTATCAAAACTCAAATTTGAGGTATAAAATATTCCAAAAACTCTAGATCTGCAAAACTTAGTACAAATCCAGAAATGACACTAAATATAGGTCAAATCTAGGATTTTGGTAATGATATTAGTTTAAAAAGAATAAAAATATGCAAAGACATTTAATATTCCCACCCAAAAGTCAACATTTCGGGCTTACACCATCAAGAGGCCGAAATATTCAATTAAAAAGATTAACAATAGATTTATGAATTGAAAAAAAGCTAAAAAATTATGATAAAGTCGCTAATTTTGGACAATCTTCCACATAAAATAATCCCCCTTGCTGAAACAAATTTATAACACATGCTAGGGAGAAAACGAAAAATTATATCTTAGATTTTCTCAAATCTCTTCCTGAAAATAATTTTATTTTAATACACATCATTCATGAACAAGAAATATCAACGAAGGGAAATTATTTCTTTGTGAAAATCATGGATACCGAAACCATACTTAATTCTCTTCAATTTTTACAAAGACTAAAGTAGAGAGAGTGTAGAAAAAACCTTTGACCAAAAAGAACGTCGATGCCAAGAATACACACATGTATGTAATTTTGTTTGGTAGAAGTTGATCATGTGCAAGGATATACTAAAGCTTCCATACTAAAACATTGTTTACTCTTAAAAACAAACATAAAATAAATATTTTCATCGTAAGGCTCCTGAGGACACGTTCTCCACTTCACCTGAAGCTGTTGTCAATTAATCAAATTGAACCTCATAGTTATCTTCCTGCACTCCTTGCGAACCCATGGAATTGAGAATTAAATTCTATATCACAGTAAAACGAAAACTCCTAAATTTTTGCAGCTTTCGGTGACTGAAAACTTCAAAGCCTCGTCGGAGTTTGGTGAAATATTTAACTCTTGCTCATTTTTACTGCATTTCATTCAATATGATCATTACACCATAAAGAGCATGTTTATCAACCTAGAATTCACCCATATTAACTGAATTGAGGGTCTTGATTCATGAAGCATATCGTTTTTTATGGAAACTATCACACGATGTTACAGAGCTAATAAGTCAACCGATACTTGATGGTTTGATATATTTTCTGATTTTGTTTACTCTCCGAACATCCTAGTACAACTTTTACATTGATTACTTCTCTTGAATCAGCCTATAAACCCTCTAAACTTTCTTATTGAAGTTTCTAGAAAATGACATGAACTCTGAAAGTGAACTGCTCTATCGTTTTAACCAAATTTAAACTCCTATATCTCACTCATATCTTGATAGAATGACCTGCAACTTGAACTGAATTGTTCCCTGATCTTAAGACTACAGATTTCATGTTTTAAGTTTTCTCAAAATTAACACGTATCAAGGCTGAAGTTTTCTTTCAAGTTGTGATGAAACCATAATCTGATCATACTCAAAAATGTTCTAAGTGTCTTAAATGCATATTAACAATCCATTTTTAAATAATCATACTCTTTGATCCATTATTAGAGTTCAATTTTTCTTTCTCCTGTGTAAAGGTTGTTTTGAAAATTCAATTCCGTCAATTTCGTCACCTCGAGTCCTCCTAGATTCTTTGATACTCGAGTTCAGAGTTTCAGCCATGAAAACTTTCAAAACATCCTTAGAACTTGATATATCAAGAATGATCATGTGACCAACTTTGATCAGCTTCATCTCATTGACCATTTAATGATTTCATGTGATAGAGCTTGAAAACAACTTTGACCATTGTCTTCAAAGCCCTAAAATTAGAACTCCAAATTTTAACTCAACTAGCTAGAATTCATCTGCAAAGCTGACTTTGTGAACCAGTTTCACACCTAACTTTGACTTTCTGATTTTACCTATGAATTGACCTAATTGACTTTAATACCCTTCAAGAAAGTTGTTCACAATATAATTTTGGGTATAATGGTCAGGTATGACCAAGGATAAGGAGTTCTATCAAAGTAAAGTGGCTTAGGTGCAATTGAACATAGACTGTGGCATAGTCTTATATGATCATACACACACCCTAGAGACCCATATGACTTAGAGAATAATTGAGGGATTCATGCACATCAAGAGATTGTACTATGAAAGACTTATATGTTAAGAGAGAATTCATAATTTTGGATGGATAGTTAGCATGACATCTAAATAGCTGCATTCAAGGTTGTCAAACCCACGTGTTGACCTGCGGGTTTAACGATTCTACGAGCCTACATGGGCAATCGGGTTGACCCGCTCGAAATCTTGACGGTTTAAAAACCCGCAACAAACCCGTAAACTTGCGAGTTGACCTGCGGGTTTGCCGAGTCAACTCATTGTGAAAATGTTTTAGCTTTATTTTGTTTTTGATCTTCTGGTGCACAAAAATGGGCTATATAGTCACCTACCTTCAAACCATGGTGAACTGTTGAAATTATCACAAGATTAAGAGATAAACTATAACGACCAATATCCAATCAACCACACCGATGACTGTGTAACTAGTAAAGGGACTACATGGATTATGATTATATGCAAGTTTCTTTTCATTTTATGAGGGACTTATTTAAGAGATCGTCAATAGAACTTAGCTTAGCTAATTTTTATTTACACCCTTATTTCAAATAAGTGGCTCGATGCAAGGAAGACATATAGGTAAATATTAAAAAAAACAAATAAATAAATTGGACTAAATTCTAAAACTTTTAAATTCAATTCTTGAAGCATTGAAGGAATTTTATATACATAAAGACAAATGTAACATTTAATCATCACTGATTCAAAAAAATTAATTTTGGTATATATATTTTGGTATTATATATATATTTTGGTATTGTTGGTTTTAGTATTATTTTATTATAGTATTTATACTCTCGTATTATACGGGTATAGGAATACTGTATAATAATACCGTATTCCTATACCCGTATAATACGAGAGTATAAATACTATAATAAAATAATACTAATAATAATAATAATAATACTAAAACCAACAATACCAATATAAATATATATATATATATATATATATTACTAAAACCAACAATACCAATATATAAATATATATATATATATATATATATAATCCTACTACACACTCTCTCTCCTTTCCCTCCTCATCCATATTTTTCTCACTTCCCTTACATCACCATCCACTCCCCCTTCCCACATTTTTCTCCTCTCACAAAACAACTCTTCCATTTCTCTCTTTTCTCTCTCTCGGCTGACACACACACACACACTCTCATTTTTTTACAAAATATCTCACCCTCTCTATCTCCCTATCTCTCCCCGTACCAACACACCCCCACCTCTCTCTCTCTCTCTCTCTCTCTCTCTCTCTTGTTTTCTTTTCCTCCTCCCTCACAACACACCCACACACTCACAAAACTTTCACCCTCACAAAAAAACACATCCCCATCTCTCTCACTCTCTCCTCCCTCACGGCCAAACCACACCCACACCCACACTCACAAAACCTCCCTCACAAGACCTCCCTTCTCTATAAAAACCCCTCTACCTTCCCATCACAAACAGCAACAACAGCCCCCATCATCATCCCCTCTCTTTCTCTTCCTTCGGCAACCACCCGAACCCAACACCACCACCATTCTCCTTCCTCTTCTCCTTCGATGAGACACACACCACCACCAATACCCATCCTTTGCCTCCTCCAACAACAACAAAAACAACGATAACAACATCACCTTCATCACCATCTCCTCTCTTCTCTTTCGGCAAGACAACCAAACCACCATCACCACTACCACCTCTCTTCTCCCTCCACCTTCACCACCATCTCTTACTTCTCAATCTCTGCCTTCCCTCCTCTCTGCAACAGCAGCGGCAGCAGCTGCACGAAGGCAGCCCACCACCAGCAACCACCATCACCGACGACACCCCCATCACCACCAGCCGCCACAACAACCGTCTCTACCTCCATCTCTCTCTGTCTCTCTCTCTCTCTCTCTCTCTCTCCCCCTCCCCCTCCTCTGTTCTGCCCAACGAAGAGAAGCAGGAGCAGCGGCGGCGGTGAAGCCGCTGCCCTTCCCCGACGGGAACCACCGCACTGCCACCGTCTGTTCTCTCACTCTCTCCCTCTGCCTTCGATCTATATCTCTCTCTCCCCCTCTGTTTTCTCTCTGCCCGACGGGAACAACAGCAGCAGAAGCAGCGGCGGCCGGAGCCACCGCCGGATCCGACCCGAAGCCAAACCCGACGAGACCCAGGGCCACTGTGCCCCTCCGCCACTCTTCCCCACTCTCTAGCGCTCCTCCGACCTCGTCCCAGCCACCGGAGCAAGTCCAGAGGTCCAGAGCCGGCCAATCGACCACTGGAGCTCCATTAATTCCGACGAGTTATTCGTCGAACTTCGACAACCGACTTGACCCCCATTCGGTAACCATTTTAGTTGATTTTTGGCACTAATCGCATTGTCTCAACGTGAATTTGAGTTCTATATAACTGGAATCATATGGGTATCAAACAATAATCGAATTCATGATTGGGGTTGTTGAGATGTGGAGAAGATGATGAATGGGGGGTACTTTTGGTCTTAACCATAAACTTGGGGGTATGTTCTAAACTATCAGAAACTTTAGGGGCAGCCCCCTCTCTTTTACCTAAATACTATTATATGTGTAACTACATTTTCGTTGACCTATTTGTATTTATATTTATATTTGAGGATAACAAATTAACTATTTCAAATAAAAATGTTGGTAATGAAAGTAAGCTAATACAAGTACTTTTTTATACGAGAAAAATAATACGGTTTAGTTACCAAATACCACTTTGGTTCACTTGAAAAAATAATGAGTTTCAAATAATCATATAAATGGGCATTTTTATATTCTATAAAAATAAAATGAAATAAATATGTTTTCAAAGAAAAATAAAAGGTTAAGTTTCTATAAATTAGAAATTTGGTATAACTAAGTATTATAGCCTCTTTATTGTAAAATAGATAATAAGTTAACAAAATTTACACTTTTGTATATATATGTTTACAATGGAGGTAATAAGTAAATCTATATAAATTATAAATTATTAGAGCTATAACACTTTCTATTGAAAAATAAGTTAACAAAAGAAAAATTGTTTTGTATATATGATTATATAATAAAGATAATGTTTTCATTATAAATGCCACATTAATGTTATTTAAACAAAATAGAGAGTTTCAAATATTATAATCTCTTTTCCGATAAATGAACTTGCTAAAATTAAATATTGTTAGTTGTAAATTAGAGAATTTAAGAAAAGATTTCATAAACTAAAAATAGCACTTCTAAGTTGTTTTATGGATTTCATTAGTATTACTTGTTATTAAATAGTCGTAAAATTATATCTTATCAATATTTTAAATTATTGTTTAACTATTTGGTAAAATCATTTATTTTAAATTATAAATGATTAGTAATCTTTTATTAATAAATAACTTAAGCCAATATTTAATCGAATAAGTATGTCATCTTCAAATGGGGATTGTGAGGATTGAGTCCAGCGTTTCGTCCTAGCCGAGCATACATAAAGAGTTAGTGCATTATTTGCTTAGCAATATCACTGTTGTAACTAGATGATTGATAAATTGTAGGCGACGGATTGTGGACATAGGCTTTGTCGACCATCCAACATCAGGTGAGTTTTACATGCTTAGCCTAGCTAGCCTGGCTTCATTCGTGTCATAACATGATTTTATTATACGTCTCAAAATGTATTTTGTGATACACATGTTCTACTTGTTACTGGTTACGTTACGAAATGGTTGCTTTGGAACTGTCACACGATAATATTAACACGTTAATAACGTAAAGTGGAATCGCACATACCGGACTATGTTACTATTTGGGAGGTCCTTTGTTGACCATTATTATTTGGGAGGCCCTTTGTTGGCCATGGCTCTTCGCCTTGTTGGCTGGAGTCCCAGCTAGTACTCACCCTTCTGGCCTTTTGCTTCTTAAGGGGGTGTTGCAACACTTAAGGTCTAGTCTGGCAGTTGGGAGGTCCTTTGTTGACCATTAAGGAGGTCCTGTGTTGACAATTTGGGAGGTCCTTTGTTGACCATTACTGTTTCCGGTACTGTGCTTAATAACTGGCTCCCTAATTCTATATTTGGAAACTGATGGTTGGATTCTTATTCTATTTGGAAATTGACACTTGTGAAGGATTTAATTGGAAATGCTTGAAGATGGATATTGCCAATCGTAATTTGGCTAAGACTGTTGCTTATGACGCTGCAAACTCTGATTTTGAGTTTCTTTTACTCATACTAGGTTATTCCTCAATTTTTATTAAACGTGTAGCACTGTGCTGATTCTAATCTTCCTGTTTACATGCTAAGGTGTACCTCACTCAGTATTTCATGCTGACTTTCGAAAAAACTGCGGTCTTTGTTTTCATCCCCCCGTAGGTGTAGGAGCTGGGAGATTGGCGTAAGGGGATCGTGGACTCACCTAGTATCTATTAGTACTTTGATTAAGACAACTCTTAGCGTAATCGTATCCTGTTTAATAGTAGACTAATCGCGTCTTGTGTAATGGTATGTTTCAGGTTGAAGATAATCATCGTTTGTAATATATTTAAGTATGGAATGTTTTGTTCACGATTCCGCCATTCCTTTATGAGTAGCACCCTCCCGGTCTCTCCCGAGCCGGAAATGAGGGGGGTGTTTCAGTTTCAGCTATCACCAGCCTGCCTTCACCTCAGACTTAAAGCACATTGAAGACATTCTTGGGAAAAATTTGATACTTACGAAGGTTCATACCAGCAATTGCAAAGTTGACATTTTGCTTTAGCAATTTTCTCAAGAAAAATGCGATATATCTATGGATGGAAGAACACCAGACCACGTTCGAGAAACTGAAAGAATTGCTGACATCTCCACGACTCATGATCGCGCCTCAGCTCGGATCGCCTCAGCTCCTTTACCCTACTTCAGCGAAGAAATCCATTGGAGCATTGCTGGCCCATGAGTTCGAAGGCCAGGAAAGACCTATCTACTACATCTCGCGCGTGGTGCAAACTGCTGAATTAAGGTACACGGATATTGAGCGACATTGCCTTGATTTATTCTTTGTAATTGAAAATTTAAAGCACTATTTTGCCTCCCATAAAGTGGTAGTAATGACTAAGAGCGACCCTATTCGATACTTGTTGGGGGCATTCTGCTCCTTGTGGGAGATTGGCTAAATGGTACATGACCATATCACAATATGACATCACGTGCGCGCGCCCGAAGGCCATTAAGTCCCAAGGAGTGGCAGACTTGTTAGGACAATTCCCTGATGAAAACTATGAGCCTATGATAGAAGAGGAGATCGAAGGACCTGAGATATATGTGATAGACTCGCTGTACTGGAAGTTTCACTTTGTTGGATCATCGACAAGAGCCGGAGGAGGAACTGGAATTTTCCTCACTAAGCCTGATGGGGAGGTCATTCAGATGTCAAGCAAGATGGACTTCGCAGTAACCAACAATGAGGCCGAGTATGAAGCCTTAATTGCAGGTCTCCTCGCGGCCAAAGCTTTAGAAGTTAAGAATTTGGTCGTGATGGGAGACTCCAAACTAATTGTGAAGCAAACTTCAGGCGAATATGGGTTAAAAGAGATCAACTTGTTGAGTTACATGTCGATTGTGCAAAATTTGGTCCAAAAGTTCAGTTCAATCAAGTACGAGTAGGTTTGATAATTGACATGCGGATGCATTAGCTACTCTGGGATCAAAGATCAGTACGGACAAGTGTCCGGCAAAAATCTTAATTGAGGTCAAGGCTACCCCTTACTTGATCAAATACTTGTGCGAAGATGATTTCACTGAAGTCGAAGTTTGGAGACAGCCGGTTCATACGCGCCATCGCAGAAGGAACAAGCAAGGAAAGTTGGGTCTCCACAAAGGGATTCTGTATACACGACAACTAGCTATATTTCAAAGGACCGGGAGGTATCCTAATGCGATGCGTTGTAGAAGAAGAGGGCCAAGCTTTGCTATAGAAAATCCACGAGAACTCTTGTGGAGAAAATGAAGTTTCCATTTACAGGAAGCTCAGAGGTACGGGATTCATTGGCCTCAAATGGCGTGCTATGCTGCGATATTGCAAGGCAAATGTGAGAAGTGTGCACTGGTGAAAGAATCCATAGAAATTTCGGCAATTGATGATGTTGACTGGAGGAAGCCTTTGATTGACTATCTGCGAGATGAAGTCCTACCAAGTGATAAGAAGGAAGCCGACAAGCTCAAAAAGAAATCGACTCGATACGTGTTGAAAGAGAACCTGCTATGGAAAAAACGACACGATGGAAATTTACTTAGATGCCTGAAAGGTCAAGAGACACAAGAAGTGATGGAGATATCGCATGAGCATCAAGGAGGCGCGAAGCTCTGCAGGAAACTTTTGACTGTAGGCTATTTTTGGCCAACCATGGAGGCTGATTGTCCCGCCAAATTCAAACGCTGTCAATAGTGCCAATTCAACGGCGATCTGGTGCATGCTCCATCAGTTGATCTACATGCGCTAGGAACTCCTTGGCCATTTCACACATGGTCATTAGATTTCATTGGTCCGATCCGTCCAGCATCGCGTGGAAATCAGTTTATTGTAACGGGAACTGAACAGTTCACTAAATGGGTCGAAGCGAGATACCTCTCAAAGCAGCAAATGCATTGGCAGTGGTCACATTCATCCAAGAGAACATCATTTATTGCTTTGGGATTCCTAATACGATTTTATCTGATAATGGAACTCCTTTTTTCAACCGCCAAGTTGCCGCGAAGCTAATGGAGTACAATATAAGGCAGGTATGTTCGACGCCTTACTATCCAAAGGGAAACGGGCAAGCAGAGTCCACAAACAAAACTTTGTTGAGAATTCTAAGCAAGATGGTCGCAGATGATCACAAGAAGTGGGCAGATTCTCTAAGTGTGGCATTGTGGGCTTATAGCACGTCACCAAGAACTCCTACAGGGGTTTCCCCCTTCTTCCTCTACTATGGAGCTGAAGTAGTAGTTCCCGCTGAAATTAAGGTAATTCTGCAAGGTTAGCCTTCAGTGCTTTGTACGGGAGTCAACGCGATCACGACCTTATCTTACTTGAGGAGAAGCGCGATCAAGCCAAGAGAGTAAACACGCGATATAAGGAAAGAATCTCGTGAGCATTTAACAAGATTGTTCAGCATCGGGATTTTGCCGTAGGAGATCTGGTCCTGCGAGCTTATGACCATTGCATGCGCGAAGCAACTCATCCGAAGTTTGCTGCCAATTGGGAAGGTCCATTCGAGGTAAAAAGAAGTTTTTGATAGTGGTTACTGCACAATCTTGAGATGTCATGGGACTGCCACAACTCCCAGTCTAGTTTAACATGCAATGGCTCAAAAAGTATTATCCTTATATTTTTTAATGCTTTTAATGTTGTATTCGATGATTTCCTCCCATATGGGGACTCTATATTAATAATAATGACTCTCCCATATGAGAGATCGCTTATCAACTCTACATGTGTAATTTAATTAATTTTGTTGCTCATAACTTAGTCATTGCTTGCTTCTAAATATAAGCATATCTATTTAGATAGCAGCGAAACTCTACTTAAACCTATCTGTCTAGATAGCTGCAAGAATCAACATAAGCCTATCTGTCTAGATAGCAGCAATAATCAATTTTAAGGCTATCTGTCTAGATAGAACTAACACGCGAGAATTAAGCCTATCTGTCTATGTAGCAGCCCTTCTTGACTAAGCCTATCTATTAAGATAGCACCAAAATTCAACACAAGCCTATATGATCAGATAGCAATCATGTTCGACTAAAAGTCTATCTGCTTAGATATCATATGCGAACCTAGACCTATCTGCTTAAATGGCAGCTATTTCTCTGATTAAGTCTATCTGTCTAGGTAGCAACAAAACTCGATATAAGCCTCTACCTGTCTGGATAGCAACACTTAATAATTCTATCTCTTTAGATAGTAGCAAGGCGCGACCGAAAGACCATTTATTTAAGATAGCTTTGATAATTGATTAAAACTATATGTTGGGATATCACTCTCATATGTGCTTGAACGCTTCTTCTCAAGTAGAACCTGTCTATTTCAAGAAACGCAAGCCGATATTTGCGCAAAGCTTACAAACTGGTGAGTCAAGCGCACAAAACATTGTTCACACTGCAAAAGCTAAACGACAACATAAGCAAAATGTTTAAAGTTTGCAACTCAAGAATGCTAAATGAAAATGCTACTGATCTTCAAGGAAACCCTTGAGAAGAGAGTCTTGAGCTGCAAATTTTATGGAGTCTTGGGCCCACTCATCGAACCGCTGCTTGTGATTCTTGTGATCCTCCTTTGCCTCATTAAACTGCTCGATAGCCTTTTCAATTGCCTCCTTTTGAGCTTTAAGTTTAGCACTTTCTAGATTGTATTTCATGTAGCCAAACTTGAGCTTCACAGAGTTATTGATCTTCACCAACCTCTGTATAAGAAAATCAAGGTTCAGCTTACTCATCGAGACGTGATGGATGCCACAAGCACTTGTCAAGAAACATTGAGCATTTGAAATAGAAGTGCTTGCTGGGGTCGTTTTGCTGATTCACTCCAAGAGGTCTGTCATCTCAGTGAGGATATCTCCCCTGTCCTTGGGCGCTGTGTCCAGGACACTCGCGAATGTCTTTGGATACGAAATGCGAATCCTCATGAGCAATTCCAAACAAGATTGCTTTATACCTACAATTTCAAGATAAGAATGGATCATTCAGCTACCGAATAAGATCATATTCCTTGTAATAATTGCATGCTCAAAATTAGTTCTACCGGTCCCCTCGACTATCTGTCGAAGTGAAGGAATCGGAGGCGCCATAGGATGCTGCTTCAGCCAATCTCTGATCTCTGAGAGTCTCGCGCGCAAAGTACTCATAAGGGATAATGTAGCTCCTCTTAATTTCAGCTGCTTCGACAGCTTGTGTGGCCCATGCCGCCCAAGGATTTTGTGCAAAGGCTGCCTCTAAATTCAGAGCGGGAGCTTGATTTTCATCATGATATTCCCTGCTTATCATTCCAGAAATAGACAAGTCTGCACTCTGACTCCTTGTACCAACACCTTCAGTCACAGCCACATGAGTGCTCACCCTTAAGGACACATTTTGAGAAAGTTCACATGTGATCGCGTTCTCACCCCTCTCCTTTCTTTCCTCGAGCAAACTTGGTGTGGATCCTGAAAATTCTGGCACATTTTCAGGTGCAACATTGAGTTGAGTCCCATGAACCACAGCAGTGTTAGTTTCTAGAGCTTCTGGCGGCTGAGCATCTTCCATGCTTTGATCTGGCGCGCTGATACTAGTATTTGGCCCATGCTCATTTCCCCCATCATGGCGGCACAACGTTTTGAGACACGACATTGAGCTGGGATTCATGAGCTGAAGTAGTCATTTCTTGATGAGCCTCAGCTTGCTCAGTTTCCCATGGAATGGTCTCTACTGGCAAGACAACTGTGGGAGCGACACTTGATGGAATCTCAGAAGGAGTGGCAGTTATTTCCCTTTCAGTTTCAGTTTGCTCAGTATTTTCAACAGGGGCATTAACTCTTTGTAAATTCCCACGAGCAACACACGAATCAACTTCGGGAGGCGAAGTGATTTCCCCTTGTTGAACTACGACTTGATCAGCATTCTCAACTTCTGTCTGTTCCTGATTCCGCTGGAGGTTTTCCTCTTGCTCAATAATGAGTTCGATACGCTCATCTTCGATGTTGGCTTCACGAACGGATCCACGTACGCAAGCTGCCGCTGGGGAGACTTGCCTAGCTCGATCTTCCATTACCGCATCTGCACTGGGAGCCTCACGAATGGTTTCAGGAACGCAAACTACAGCACTGCGAAGCTTGCGGTTCCTCCTTAAAATCAATGGTTCTGCCAAACCGTAAAATTTTATTTTAGCCTAAGTTCAAGAACTCATACTGCCGGAACTCAAAGAGCTTATGGTGAAGGGACCTCCACACTCATATGGAATTGCATCTCCAAATTCACATGGGATATCTGCGTAAGTATTATGTTGATCTTATCATCGATTCCTTTTAATGTTACATGACCTGATTATGTGCGAAGCGTTATTATTATTATTGCTCGAAAGTGATAAATTGGATTATAGCAATTCTAAGGGAATTGTTTACCTGATTCTTCCCCGCATTGATCCACTATCCAGCGAGGAACATCGCTTTTAGATACCCCATGGTTTAATGTTTCAAAAAATTAGTTTTTGATATGATAAGGCAAATTTTAATATAGTACCTTCTTCGTCTTCATCGTCGAGGATCTCCTGAAAGTCCTCTTGCGCGCGTTGCATTTGACCAATGGTCGACCTCGAGAGCTGATCTTGCTTTTCAAGACTCTTCTTCAAAGCTACTCGAAGTTGGCGTTCCTCCCCCAGCTTTTCGTTTCTGGCTTTTTCTTCGGCCATGGCTTTGGACTCTGCAATCGCCTCTTCTTCAGTAAGGCCCTCCAATTCCTCTGATGATTCCTCGCTATCTATGATCTATACATATGCGCATCAGAAAATATTATTATACCTATTCGAAGATTAAACGAAATGCGAAGTACTACCTTCTCTCATGACGAAAGGTTCTTATGGATGGAATTCTTCAAGGTCCTCTGTGTCAATCTGTTGTGTGTTTGTTGGATCTTTCGAAGCTGGAGGCTGAGTCCTGCTCCTTCCTCTGGTTACTACTCTCTCTCTAGGGACAGGGTTGTTCTTTGGAGCGGGGTCGTTCCTTGGAACATGGTTGTTTCTTGGGCGCTTCACTTGCTTGGACACCCCGAGGTCCGTCGCATCTGCTAAGGCTCGTCAGAAACTTTCTTCTTCTTTGGTTTCTTATCGGATTCGGTGATCGATACGATGAAGTTTGCGAGCGCGTTCCAGATATGGTCCTGGACTTCTTGAGCCATTTCCATCTCAGGTTCGATAGCAACATTGGCTTGATCCTTTGCCCGCAGAATGTCATCGAATCATGTGCTTCGATCCCCAGATGCATATCTTCTGACACTATAATACAAGAAGAATTTAGCATCACATATGCTTATCGTGCATTCAAAGAAGAAAGAATCGTTGAAGTTACCTTGTTGAAATCATTGGCATAAATCCTCCTCGCATTATAACACTCCTTTTTCACCACATCCGTCTTTTCTCCCAAAATCAATTATGGGCACAAGTGATGATCTTTTTCCAAAAGCGAATAAAAGTTGTATTGAGTCGCGTCCGTGGAGCATGATGACTTGAAGGGGTAATCCCCAATTTTAAGGGCAGGAGCCTTGAGCGGTTGGAATTGAAACTGAGACCTCATGTGAAGGCGAGTTTGTGCATTCCAGAATGCAACCCAATTGGGAGTCAACTCTCCTTGTCTTTCTTGGGAAGGTTGGGTTAGAGGAAGCATGCTACACAGTAAGTCGTTGCATTTACAAAATAGAAGCCTCTTGTAGCAGCCGCGAACAACCGAGTCAGACCACAAGGTAGGTGCTACTGCGTCAAAACCCAATTGGGGGCTCACTCGAACGAGATCGTAATGAACCGTTATGATTTTATAGCTCGAGGTTTCTGGAATGGACTCGTACTCAGGAAGGGCGGGCAAGTATCCTCTTCTACACCAGTTGACGAATCTGGAGTAGCACCGCGAGCCCTGGGTGATATGCGCGGGAGAGATCTTATTTGGGTACATGTATGCGTGATGCACAATGTCCTCCAAAGAAAGAACGTAGGGCCTAGCTACAAAGTAACTGATGTTGTCGCACATCAGGGCAAAAGAGCGTTGAACGCCTTTGGTTTTGTACCAACACCAGGCGCGAGGGAAGAGAAAATCTTTCTTGGCACCGGGCGCATTCCACTTTTGAACATGCATGGGAATTGGAGCGTATAAAGGCCATCTCTCGAATACCCACATTGATAGAAACGGGACGTTGAGATAGGTTACAATGTTAACCCTTCTTGAGACTGTTGTGCATGCGTCATGGCCAAGTCCAGACGATAATACAACGAACCAAGAACCAAAGGCCCTAGTGCCACCTTCTGACCAAGCGAAAGGCGAACTGCAAGCGAGAGGATGTGGGTGAAAACACCGTCATGGGGGTGTCCATCTATGAGGTACCTTGAGAGCCAGACACAGAGGAAACCGCACAATGAGCATGCAAAACCTCTTCCTTCCAGCGAAGTTGGCGCTTCTTGATTCTTCTTCAATAGTTCTTGAGAAATCATTTGCTTTGCAAAGTCGTGGAATAAATAAGTTATCCACTTTGACCACAGGTTTTTCGCGCCTGTTTTAACTAGCAGGTGCTTTGGAGAAGGGGTGGTCGAGGTCCACCTTTTGGTTGACTTTTTCACTTCTCCTATACACTCCTTCATCTGTTTGAAGAGGGAGATCTCATCGTCTCAATCCGAAGGGGCCAAAGGGTCCACATTCCCCATGCAGGGAAGTTCCAACAGCATTTCAACATCCTCGAGAGTATGACCAGGTTCGAAAGTCAAGAATTGAAATGTGTGGGTTTTCTTTGAATACCTCGAAAACAGATCATCAACATGTCGTAATCGAGCCTGACGCTCGACCCCTTCTTCGCGCGCACAGCATGGTATATCCCGGCGCGGGTGAGTACGTATCCATAAAGCTCGAGAACGTACTCAGCCCACTCTTCCATCCAATCCAATTTATCTGTGAAGGTTTGATGGAGGATGTCGGTGAAGGGATACAACTCAACTTCAAGACCGAGCCGGTTCACCTCGTTAATGGTAACGAGATCCCAGTCATCTCTCTCTAGTTCAGGCGACAGTTGCAGAGCATCTTTCAAAGAGGACGCTTTAAAGGTTTTTCCCCTGATAGTCGCCAGGTAAAAATCTTCTCCTCCCAAGTAAGAGGCCTTACACCACAGATTCTTGGGGATTTCTGGTAAGTCAATAGCTTCCTTTAGAGTCTTTGTGCGAGCAATCTCTGTTGCATACACAACACAATAAAATAGTGAGTATCAAAGATAAACTCATATATGATTGCATGTCTACTTGATTTGACTAAAATTGCGCTATTTGAAGATGAAATCTACTAACCTTGTTGCTTTCTGAGTGATTGAAGTGCTTGAATGGCGACAACGAACAGTTGATTGAAGGTTTGAATCTGTTGTTGAAGGCTCTCTCTCTCTCGTGCTCATAAACCTTGAAAGCAACAATTGTGTGAAAACTTCGAATTTTCGGAGGGTTTATATAGAGTCTATTGAAGACCCCGACCTTTCAAATCTTTTCGAATCATTCGTTACCTCAGTAATCGGCGAAAATATGTGGATGTCGTTCGCAATCCACGCCCTATTAAAGGCTATACGACGTTACAGAGACCTAGGCGATGATGATTGCTTTTCGGGGATTAGGGTTTTTGAATTTAATTTGAATTGATTAGAGAATTTGCGTGAGCCACGCACGACTGGGTTTGCGCGTCTACACAACGATGCACGTGGTATACGCGCAAAAGGGGGCTAATGTAGATAGTGCGTTCCTGGCAGACCGATCACCACCCACGTGGCAGCCATCCATGAGGTTCAATGGTACTCCACTGCTACTCTATCATTGTCTTCATATTCACACTTATCTATGTGGGGGATGTGAGACAGGGTCGCCCTCGATACTAACCGCATGGGAGTTGTAGGGTTCAAGTGGCTTGGAGGCTAGAGTAAGGCACGTCGCACGCGAATAGGAGCTATACTCGCGCGCGACCCCTGTCGATTGTCTGAGAGATTTGATGACCACGTGTCCTATATACGCGGTCGACCGTTTGAACGGTACCTGTATATACAAATGATCGTGTAACATTCCCTATATATACAGCCGAACGTGCCGTTACGAGGCGGGTATCTAGCCGTCATTTGCGGACGCATTACCCCTCGCAATGGTCACTCCTATGCCCTATATATAGGAACATTTGCCTTCTATGTAGTCTCTCAGACATTTTGCTAATCATCATACTGTCTCTCTCTCAAGAAATTAGCAAGAGCTTACTCTTCCCCTACCCTTACTCTCAATCTCTGTGCATTGTTCTTGTTCTTGTCTGTTACAGGTGTACACTGAGATCTTCCCCAAAAGGATCTCTTGTCCACATTAGTGAACCCGACGTGAACCCACCTTCAATCTCTCAAACCAACCATCCCACCACCATGTCTCACGACGACTGCCGTAACAAAGGCCACCAGTCTCCCTCAGGGGAAGGAGTCCCAAGAGGGGAGGCTCCACCCGACATCACCACCAACACCAACGTTCAGACACAAACAGTCATTGGAAGCAACCAAACTCCAGAAATGCTAAATGCAACAATCCAGAGCCAAGCTAGGGCTATGGTCAGCAGACTATTACTCCAATTCTCCAATTTCTAATATAATGATCAACATAATTAATAACCAAAATGATAATTTTGAATTAGTAGTCTCCCATGCTTGCATCTATTATACTGTTTGTCCTTTTTATCATGTGGTTCCACCATTGTTCTAGCAACAATACTGCATATCGTTTTACCCTTCTAAAATTTATCACCAGATAAGTAAAATACGGACAGTTATTCCCGTTCAAATTGACACTAATGGACTCTAAGAGTCATGTCTTCTAACAACCATCACAAACCCGATAACAGCGAACTAACAAAACAAATGCAAGATGGAACTAAGACAAAGCAATACGAAATACTAGTGATGACAAATCAGAGTCAAACAAAGCACAAGCAGGTGGGAAAAGGAGCCATCAATTTATTGGGCCATAATGTCTCCTAGAGCATCTTCCACAGTGCACCAAATTCTATATTTGATGGTCAAATTTGGTGTTTTTGGCCTCCCACAACAGAACATCTAATCATCAAATCACCAAAAAAATTGTGATTTTTTGTAGGCCTCCCACAGTCGTTGACCAAAAAAACACAAAATCACCAAATTCTATATTTGGTGTAACTTTTGTGAAATGGTGAAGTGCATCTCCCACAGTACCCCCTAATCCTATCACATATCACCAAATCCTATTTTTACCATCAAATTTGATGGAAAAAATAGGATTTGGTGTAATCTACACCAAATTAGTAATTAGTGTTTATGGCATGTTTTTACACTACTTTTATATAATTGGAGAGGTAATGTCATATTTACAGATGATTAGTGTTAAAAATTATTTTTGACGACTAATATAATTAATCTTAGTGATAGAAAATAAAATATAAACAAAAATGACGACAATAACAGTGCATTAATAATAAACTCAGAAAAATAAAAATATATCACATTATTAGCATGAAAAAAAATACATAGTCAAATTAAGAAAATGAAGAAAACAGAATGAAGAACAAAGTAACAGAATAATGGAATGTGTCATGTCTGCAAGACAATTTAGTGTCTCAACACCTACACTTCTGATGCTTCTCACATTCCCATAAATCTTGATTATGAAAGTTCACCATATGTACCGCATGCTGAGGTTGCAAGGATATCAGTAATTCAACATTTATTCAATTTCTAGGTCGACATCGAGACTTGATAAACCAATGAGTTCATAACGAACTAAGAAGAAGACTTATTGCACGCTTATGGAATAACCATGGTCAAATAGATTAGACTGGTCAATTAGAGTTTTTGACGTGTTAATTAATCATTTTGCAATGTCGTGTAATATTGTTTTTGGTAATAAGTGTTATTTAATCATTTCACAATTTTGTGTAATATTGTTTTTGTAATAAATATATATATATTTTTATTTTGATAGTTATGGAATTCATGATTTGGTGATAAATTTGATGATTTGTTGTGGGAGGCCAAAAATATCATTCTCTAAATTTGATGAAATGGTGAAATAACAATCTGATGTAAAAATTGGTGAAAGCTGTGGGAAACCAAAAGTGCTATTTTTCCACCAAAAATGGTGAAATTGTGTTTTCGATGGTCAACTGTGGGAGGCCAAACCATTTTTCTCCGCCAAATATAGGATTTGGTGTAAAGTTTGATACCAACTGTGAAAGACTAGAGTATTGCCCCTCCCCCAGGGCACTATCCCTAAATTGGATTGTTTTTTAATTTAGATGTGCTTTTTAAAAAAATAAATAAAATTAGATGTGTTATCCAAAAATTATATTTACAAATGTGGTGAAAACAGCAACTTCCAATTATGGGATGAGCATGACGTGGGAATCACTCACAACCTATCTCCTATCAGTTAGGGATATAGTTGAGAAAAACCTCTCTCCTATTAGTTAGGGATGTCCAAAGAGAGTGAGCAGTTAGGGATGTCAAAGGAGAGTGGGTAATTAGAGATGTAATAAGTAGGTGAGATCTAATGGTGGGGATGTGATTGATTTAATCTAACGGTTGAAAAATCATAGTTAGTTAAACCATTCTATTTTATAATATAGACTAGAGTATTGCCCGTGCCCGAGGGCACTATCCTTAAATTGGATAGTTTTTGAATTTAGAAGTGATAATTTTTAAAATGAATTTAGAGTTGTTATCAAAAAATTATATTTACAAATATGGTGGAAAAAAAAACAACTTCAAAGTATGGGATGAGCATCATAATGGATATCAGAATCACTCACAACCTATCTCTTATTAGTTAGGGATGTAGTTGAGAAAAACCTCTCTTCTAATAGTTAGAGATGTCCAAGGAGAGTGGGTAGTTAAGGATGTCCAAGGAGAGTGGGTAGTTAGAGATGTAATAAGTAGGTGAGATCTAATGGTGGGGATGGAGTTGATTTAATCTAACGGTTGAAAAATCACAGTTAGTTAAATCATGCTATTTTATAATATAGATTACTAGAGTATTGCCCGCGCCCGAGGGCATTATCCCTAAATTGGATACTTTTTTAGAAGTGTTTTTTTACAAATGAATTTAGAGGTGTTATCCAAAAAATATATTTACAAATATGGTGAAAAAAAAAACAACTTCAAAGTACGGGATGGGCATTATAATGGATGTGGGAATCACTCACTGTTATGGAATATTATAATGAATATTTCCTATTAGATTATGATTGACTCCTAGTAGATTATGATTAACTCTTAGAGGATTATGATTGGCTCCCACACTCTATATAAAGAGTGCTTTGGTAGAGAATAAAATAGCTTTTGATATTCCTCCACATACTTTGTCTCTATCTTTTCTCTCTTAGTTTATAACACGTTATCAACACTTTCGCCTCTACCGGAAGAGAAGATCAAAAGACAAATGTAGAAATTATTTACTTATTTTATATTGTCAAGAAGAAGATGATCAAAAAAAAAACTCAATTTTCGATTTTGATTATCTCATGTCTTGCTTGTTTCAAAGTTGATTCAAATCAACAATACATCTTTAAATTGTTTACGATCTATTATTTATATCAAAATAAAAAATATTTGGTCTATGCTATGGGTTAAAAAAAAAAAAAAAAAAAAAAAAAAAAGCTACTCAAACCCTATACCTCGATCTACAATTAGATCTAGAGAGTGACCAAATACAATGTTACAGACTTAATTTGAAAAAAAAAAGAAATAAAAGAGGACGCTGCTGAAAGCAGCTTGTTAAACCTACTGGCAATAATTCGAAAAAGAAAAGTTGTCTGGCAGAAGTGTCAAACCCAGGCCAAAGGCCACAAGCTACCACAGTGCCTCTATGTAGCAGCGAGCGACCGCTGGGCCACCGCGCGCTTACAGTTACATGGTTCGTTTATTTTATTTTATTGACTGTTTCAGCAAAAAAAAAAAAAACGAAGAAGAAGAAGAAGAAGAAGAAGAAAAACTGGCGCAGCAGCGAATCGAACCCACGATCACGTGGGTAGATGATTACGCGCGCCTAACATGTATTCGGTAATCAGCCGATCTCTCCCAACAGTTGTTGGCGGTAGATGAGTTTGTTTTTTTCTTATCTTACTGTATGTGAAAGAAAAAAAAAAGCGCAGCAAACGAAAAATAAAATGACAGTCCGAGTTTTGAACTCTTGACCCGGCGCGCACAATCAGAACAATTACATCACTATAACAAAATAATGCACTTGTTTATTTGTTGTTGTTTTATTTTCTTTTCTTATTTACGAAAATAACTGCAGTTATATATCTATTTTTGGTTTACCAGTCCCAATACAATTTATTAGTTATAATTAAGTTTGTCTTATTTTTATTTTAGATTGACAATGTCAAACATCGCGAAGCTCGAGTTCACTGGACTTCATATTACTGGAAAACATTACTTGTCGTGGACTCTTGATGCTGGATTGTACCTAGACTCAAAAGGTCTTGGGCATACTATAAAAGCAGACAATACCGCGTTCGAAAAGGAGCGCGCCGATGCTTTGAAATTTTTGCGCCGCCATATAGATGAGGATTTGAAAAATGAGTACCTTAGTATTAAGGACCCCCTCATCTTATGGAATAATTTAAAAGAGCGCTACGAGCACTTGAAGTCTGTCTTACTCCCCTAGGCTCGTTATGATTGGATACACCTGAGGTTTCAGGATTAATACGGTAAACAGTTATAACTCCGCACTCTTCAAAATTACATCCCTGCTAAAACTTTGTGGCGAGAACGTCACTGATGAGCAATTATTGTAAAACAAATTGTCTACCTTCCATTGCTCGAATATAATTCTGCAACAGCAGTATCGAGAAAAGGGATTCAAAAAATATTCTGAATTGATTTCTTGTTTATTGGTTGCGGAAAGAAACAATGCCATATTAAAGAAAAATAATGAACAACGTCCGACTGGCTCGACCCCTCTCCCTGCAGTAAGTAACAATGCATTCCCTGAAGGAAATGCAATCGTTTTACGTGGTCAAAATAACCCACGTGGTCGTGGACGTGGTCGTAGACATGGTCGGCGTCGTGGACGCGGTAATGGTAAGAGCAATGTTTGGTACCGTGAGCCTCCACAACAGATGCCCTCCAATATCAACAAAAGAGGAGCACCACCACAAAACAGGGGGATAAATAATGGTGGGAGACATCAAGATTCAAAAGCAGTTGCAGAAAAAGCACCTCCCAAACAATTTTGCGTCGTAAGAAATATTTTGCGTCGTAAGAAATATTTTTTTGCAAATTTCCCCTATTCAAGCATGTGTGCACACAATTTCTGGTACATCCAGTTTAATTGAAGGCTATGGAAGAGCCTCTATCATATTGCCCGGTGGAACAACATTCCATGTCAAAGGGCATTATATTCTAGCAAATCTAATAGAAATTTGCTGAGTTTTAAAGATATTCGTCAAAATGGATACCACATTGAAACTCTTAATGAAAATGATGTAGAGTACATGTGTATTACATCCATTGTTTCATGCAAAAAGCATGTATTGGAAAAACTTCCTGCTTTATCATCTGGATTGTATCATACAATTATCCAAGCAGTTGAAGTCAACGTCGCCATTAAACAAAAAGATCCCACAACTTTTATGCTTTGGCATAATAGGCTTGGGCACCCTGGCGCAATTATGATTCGAAGAATCATTGAGAACTCAAGCGGGCATCCACTAAAAGATAAAAAGATTCTTTTGCCAAAAGAATGCCCATGCACCACTTGTTCTCAAGAAAAATACATTGCTAGACCATCACCCATGAAAGTTAGTATTGAATCCCTAAGTTCTTGGAACGCATTCAAGGAGATATTTGTGGACCAATCAATCCCCCTACTGGTCCATTTTACTACTTCATGGTACTACTTGATGCCTCTACAAGATGGTCACATGTATGCCTATTATCATCTCGAAATATGGCATTTGCTCGCCTTTTAGGAATGATTATAAGGCTTAGAGCACATTTCCCTGATCATCCCATAAAATCTATTCGTCTTGATAATGCTGGTGAATTTACATCGCAATCATTTGACGACTATTGCATGTCAGTTGGGATACAGGTTGAGCACCCAATCGCGCATGTACACACTCAAAATGGTTTAGCAGAATCTTTTATTAAAAGAATTCATTTAATAGCTAAACCATTGTTGACGAAAACTAATTTACCCATTTCTGCTTGGGGACATGTTGTTTTACATGCCGCTGCATTAATACGTTTACGCCCCACTACGTATCTTACATATTCTCCCCAACAACTTGTGCTTGGACAACCTCCAAATATATATCATTTACGTGTTTTTGGGTGCGCTGTGCATGTTCCTATTGCACCGCCACAACGTAACAAGATGGGTCCCCAACGTAGACTTGGTATTTATGTTGGGTCTGATTCTCCATCTATTATTAGATATTTGGAACCTTTAACTGGGGATTTATTCCAAGCTCGCTTTGCAGATTGTCACTTTGACGAATCGATCTACCCGAAATTAGGGGGAGACATGTCGCAGGCTGAAGCTCGACAATTAATTTCTTGGAACTCTCCTTTGATAACACACTTGGATCATCGAACTAGCCAGTGTGAATTCGAAGTGCAGAGAATCCTTAAATTGCAACGCATAGCTAACGAAATGCCTGATGCATTAGTTGATACAAGCAAAGTTATAAAATCACATATACCGGCTGCGAATTTTCCAGCACGGATTGATGTCTTTGTAGGACAAAATGCGAGCATACAAGCAAATGCATCGAGCGCACGCCAAAGACGTCGCAGGCCTGTTGGCTCAAAAGATTTGGTTCCTAGAAAAAGGAAGACAAACCAAGCAACTGTGTTGAATCCTAAAGATTCCACAAAGACAATTGATGATCCCATTAAAATTGGTGATCCGATCCCTAAAATGATTGATCTAAATTCAGCCCCTGAAGAGGGCGATATGGTACCAGAAAATCAAGAGATTTCGATCAATTATATTTATTCCGAAAAAATATGGGATCGAAATAGTGTTGTCATTGATGACACATTTGTCTGTAACGTTGCACTACATATAAGTGATGACGATCAGAACCACGGTCAATTGAAGAATGTCGACGTCGTGATGATTGGCCAAAGTGAAAAGAGGCTATACAGGCTGATTTAAATTCACTAGAAAAACATAAAGTGTTTGGACCAATAGTTCATACACCTAATGACGTAAAATCCATTGGATTTAAATGAGTCATTGTGCGGAAACGAAATGAGAAAAACGAGATTACAAGATACAAATCCCGACTTGTAGCTTAAGGTTTCTCGCAAAGACCAGGCATTGATTATGAAGAAACATATTCGCCTGTGATGGATGCAACTACTTTCCGATTCATAATAAGTTTGGCAGCATCGGAAAATTTAGATATGCATTTGATGGATGTGGTTACAGCATATCTATATGGTTCAATTGATAGTGAGATATATATGAAAGTTCCTAAAGGACTGAAACTGCCAAAAACAAACAAATCACGTACCGCTTATTCTATTAAGCTCCAAAGATCCTTATATGGACTAAAACAATCAGGACGAATGTGGTACAATCGCTTGAGCGAATACCTATTAAAAGAAAGGTTTGTCAACAATCCAATTTGTCCTTGTATCTTCATAAAGAAGTCCACAAATGGATTTGTAATAGTGGCAGTATACGTGGATGACTTGAATATTGTGGGAACTCATGAAGAAATTACCCAACTGCAACTTACTTGAAAAAGGAATTTGAGATGAGGGATTTGGGAAAGACGAGA
The DNA here is from genome assembly GCA_023055425.1 of Linanthus parryae. NCBI lineage: Eukaryota > Viridiplantae > Streptophyta > Magnoliopsida > Ericales > Polemoniaceae > Linanthus > Linanthus parryae. The sequence goes on along the minus strand of JALGPY010000012.1, from coordinate 16,229,632 downwards.
TTTTGCCTCGGTCTACAAATTGAACACTTTCCTGAAGGAATTTTACTTCATCAATCAAATTACACTGAAAAAGCCCTTAAAAGATTTTGTATGGACAAATCACATCCACTAAGGTCGCTTGATGTAAATAAAGATCATTTCCGTCCTCAAGAGAGTGACGAGGAACCTCTTGGCCCTGAAGTGCCATACCTTAGTGCAGTTGGTGCCTTGATGTTTTTGGCAAATTGCACAAGGCCAGATATTGCATTTTCTATCAATCTTTTGCTAGGTACAGTTCTAACCCTACTCGCAGGCATTGGAACGGTGTTAAACACATCATGCGATATCTACGTGGCACTACAGACTTGGGTCTTTTCTATCCTTGTGGATCTAATACCTCCCTCATTGGATATGCTGATGCTGGATACTTGTCGGACCCACATAAAGGAAGATCTCAAACAGGGTATGTTTTCACTTATGGAGGAACTGCTATATCATGGAGATCGATGAAGCAAACTATGGTAGCAACATCATCAAACCACTCAGAGATTCTTGCGATCCATGAAGCTAGTCGAGAATGCGTGTAGCTAAAATCAGTAGTTCAACATGTCAAAGGGTCTTGTGGGTAGTTAGAGATGTAATAAGTATGTGAGATCTAATGGTGGGGATGGAGTTGATTTAATCTAACGGCTGAAAATTTAAAAGTTTGTTAAACCATGCTATTTTATAATATAGATGCTCTTAGGAGGAAGCCCTGAACCCGAGCAACTGCCCCTTGCAAGTTGCAACCCTAACCAACACACCGCCAAGTTGCATCGTGGGTAACAAACTAGGTTCAAATATCTTCTGCTCTAGTACCATGAAAAGATCTGGGAAAATCCGTTAATTGAGAGAAGAAGAAGCTCTAGGTTTATTGCTAATGAAGACCTCAATACAACATCCCCAAAGAATTCTTATACAGGCCAATAAATAAAATGACTAAACTACTCTTCAATAACAAATAATAAAAAATATGCTAACATTATAAGTCTGAAATGGTATCTTACTATTTATCTTCAACACAGAAGGTGGTGGAGTACATAATGAAATATCCACTGTCTATGCTTACCATGTTTGTAATGCAGCCGCCGATGGGAGTGTGGATCTTAACTAGTTCAAATAGGACATGGCTTGGTGTTACTCTTTTCACTAACCCAGGCATCTGTTTATACATGTTCAGTTGCAGAACCTATGCTTCCTCTCTCTAGATTCTTGTCACGGAAATGACAGTTTTAACATAATATATGTTTGTAACTACTCCGTTAACTCAATTTTGCAGATTGAGAGAGTGAAAGGGGAAGCAGGGGATCTAATGTGGAAGCAAGACTGGAGCTCGAAGATCACTTTTGTCAAATGTAGAAGGTATTGCAACAGGGATGTGCAAGTTGAAGTGGTTGACATCTTGGCCAAGGCAGTTGAAACGGATGATTAGTGAATAGTGATGATTTGATGGGGAGCTCAAGACTAAGCCCGGTTTAGCCACAGTAGAGGTTTTAAAATAATTGTAGATACGCTCATTCTGTTTGTTTACATGATTAGCGGACATCATGTTATATGTATGAGCCATACAGTAATGAGAAAAATCCAGAAAAGTAAGGATAAATAAAATCCTGAAGATACATTATGGAGGCTCATACCATAAGAAAATAAGTTTGTCCATGTATGACCTCATTGAAGGATTTCATGGGGCAACTGAATCAGTTTATTTATTAAAAGTCAAAGCAAAAAAGGAAATACATTAATCAAGTCTTACCGAGCAAACAAGTATGAAAGATAAAGAAAATCACTGGGCAAGGAACTACATTTTTTTACCGAAAGAAAAGAACAATAAGAAATATTTGAGCATCAGCAACTAAGAATATTAAGTCCTACACATTAGGAGAAACTCAAACCAAGCCTCTCTCATCGTCAATCAGCAGACCGCCACAACCACTTGGGAGAAACAGAATGAATCAGGTAACCTGACCGAATCTGTTGACAGAAACAAGACTTTCTGTCAACAGGAGAGCTTGAAGTCTCTCTGGGATAATATAACCTTCAAAATCTCTAATTTTGTGATCATGAAGATTGATGGATACAAGCTCCCCATAGCTGCTTTCTAAAAGCAACTCGCTATCCTTCCAAATTGTCAATGGCCCTTTCATTCCTATCAAGGGTTCAGAGCTAAACTCTTTTGTCCACGACTCCTTAACACCATATTCTTTCATCACCCAAATATCAACATACATCGCGTGCTCAGAGTAATAATCATATAGAACCAGAGCAAGACAATCGTTCCAAACTGAGAGAATCCTTCCCTTCCCATCCTCAAAAGGATAAGAGCAACAATCAGGGAACTCAAATTGTCGAAAAACTTCTTCCTTCATGTCAAACGCCACAATACTCTCGGAATCAAAACGTTGATCCACCCCATGCCAGTGAAATGCCCCATTAAAGAACATCTCAAAATGAGGAAAGCGGAACACGGGTGTTACCGGCACAAAAGCATCAATCTCCCTCCAAGAATCAGTACTCAGATTATAGATCTGAGTCTTGTAATAACCCCGAACACTACGACCATCAGGAGAAGCCTCATAAAGTACAAGAATCTTAGCTACTTTGTAATCATCAGAAATGGGATCGTACCCAAATCCGACAGTACGACACTTGGCAGTTGTATGTTCAGGGTAAGAAAATGAAGGCAAAGGGAGTGTCTTGAACTCTCTAGTAGCAGGATTAGATAAGATTATATGATTTATATCGTCAGCATCATTTATACAAATGATACCATTACAATGGCCAGAAACACGAAGACCACCATAGTGTGAAACACCCATCATCTGCCATGAAGGCGACCACAGACCCAAATCAATATGCGAAAATGGGGTTAGGGTTTGGTTGTCAACTAAGGAGATAGATATTCCACTCTCAACAATGTTCCAAATCTCTGGCTGGGTTTGCTGATCTTTTGACCGGAGAGATCGGAAAACAAGAAGACACTTATTTCGGTTAAGGGTTTTAGACCGATTGTAATGATTGGAGATAAAAATGGGGTTTTGAATTAGAGAGAACCAATGTTTACAGACTGACCTGAATCGGAGGAGGGATTTTGCAGGTAGCAAGGAGAGGATCCCCACCAATACATCTTCAGGGAGGTTTGGGACGACTGCTTCTGGACTCGCCGGAGTATACTCCATTGGTGGTGGTGATGGTCGTTGCCAGTAGAGATGGCGGAGAGAGATCTGCATAAACGAACCCAATAAAATGATTAATTTATAGAAAAAAATTATCAATGTAATGACGAGAACATGGATGAATAAAATATAGTAATATACAGCTAGCTACATATAAAAAGATTAAGGTAGCAAGAGCGCACATGCTTTGATTTAGATATGAATTTAAAACTGTAACAATAGTTCATGTTTGATCATGGTGCTAGACCATCTCTGGCCTGTCAAATTATTAATGAGATGAGAGAAGTACAAAATAATGTCCTTAATACAATTGATCAAGAATGTGTAAGAGTTAAGAGTTATGCAGGTTGTCATCAGTACATGCAAGTACACAGCTACTAAACAAAGCACATGATTTCAATCTCACAACAGTGCAACACCGAAGAATATGCAGAATGCAGCTTCCTTGACAAATTACAGTACCTTTGTTTTTACTGCGCAGACCTCCATTCAATTATCACATCATCATGTTTTGCTCTAACATTAGTTTGTAACCCCGTCAAAACTACCAAACAAAATCCTACAAATACACATTCATAGACTCAGAGTCAGAGCGGTAGATAAAAAAAAAAAAAAAAAAAAAAAAAAAAAAAAAAGATTTGCAAGCAAATGCTAACATAGAAAAAGTTAAATGCAGCTCACAGGCGCAGAAAGACAGACCGAAGCTGAGTGTTGTATATATCATCTATGGTTTAGCAAGCTGCCAGTCATTTCTCCAACCATTAATAGCAGCATGTGAAGGCTTCAACCCCAGTAAAATCACCAATGATGTCATATGCTTCCAGTAGATCTGCGGCATAAGTCTCCTCAAGCTGTGATGGCAGCTCCTACGTGAATCCCACCATCTCTCTCACATTTAACAGTTTCTCATTCATGACTACCTCCCTACCTTCCACAATCATCTTCCTTGCCCGATCACTTTGAAGGTTGCCCTTTAGACTAGGCCTTGATTTGCTGGCTTCTTTATTTAAAGAAACGCTGCAACTGCTCAATCAAGCCTGTGTAGAATCATGGACAAGAGACTCGTGAGTTTCACAGCACCAACTAAAAACCTAGCAAGCATATATCTGCAAGACAAACCTTTACTATCAGCACTAAATGGCGCACTAAACGATACACCTTTCACTGGAGTTGCGTGCCTTCCTCCCACCTTTACTATCAGCACTAAATGATGCACCAAATAGAAACCTAGCAAGCATCTGTGGGACAAAAATCACTGGTGATTAACTGGATATCTGATGGTAGTGCATACAAAACATCATGTCACTGATGACCACAACTGTATCAGCGATGACAAATTTAACTGTGATGAAATTGAAACAGAAAATTGCAACTTGTTCCCAACTGTAAGAGTGTAAGGAACTAAGACTTCAGTTGTAGACTTCTAGAACAGATATAGCAGTTTAAGCAGAAGATTTAACTCTATCCAACGGATTATTCAGAATGGTATACCAGTACCACAACCCTACGCCGAAATTGAGGCAGCAGGAGAAAAGAAATACATGGATATTTGTATCAGTTGGGGAGTTCAAGAGGCAATCAAAGTGAAAAAACCATTGTCTTGAAGGTAGATACAGATGAAGCTAAAGCAAAAAAAGAAGAAATATATTGACGAATCCTCACAGTGCAAAGAAACAACAAATAGACAAGAAAATCACTGAGCAAACGGCAAAACTTATCTGGAACCATAAAGAAATACACATGGGCAACAACAAAGAAGAATGTTAATTCCTTCACATCAAGAGAAACTCAGCCAAGCCTCTTAACATTTATGTAGGTTTAGCGAAAGACATGGGTTCATCCAAACGACAACACATAGGACAATGCTTTCAAAAGAAAGAGACCCTTTAGTAACTGAGGACTCTTCATTCAGACCACTTGAGTAAACCTGCTGATTGAGACCAGAAGAGCTCGCAAAGTCTCTGGAACCCCATTTACAATAAAATCCTTAATCTCGTGATTGTGAAGATTGACAGATGCAAGCTGTCTGTTGCTTCTTTGTAAAAGCAATTCACTATCTTTCCAAATCGCCAATGGCCCATTGATTCCAATCAGTGGTCCACAATTAAACTCCTCAATCCAAGACTCCCTAACTCCATACTCTTTCATCACCCAAATCTCAATGTTCATATCCAGCCCATAGGAACTATAAAATTAAAGCGAGAAAATTGTTCCAAATTGAAATACTCTTTGATTTCGTGTCCGGATAAAAGCAACCCCTGGGAAACTCAATACATCGAAAAACCTCATTTTTCATGTCGAACGAGACAGTACACTCACCCAAAGTTTAAAAAACCGGACCGGCCATCGAACCGGTGAGGCACCGGTTCATGGTCGGACCGGTGGTCGGACCGGTTCAATCGCACGTTTATTAAATAATATATAAGTATTTATTTTTTACAAATATCTATTAAACGTAGTTAAAATAAAATTTGTAAACGTAAATATGATCAACTAGTTGATCAAAGTACCCAACATTAGCATCACTGTTTAGAAAACATGCAAGTCTAATGATTTCAACTTACAATTTGATATAAATTATATTTACATTCATGAGTTATTAAAAAATTAAAATTATTAAAAAAACAAATTATGTTTATATATAATTTTATATGTTCGTGTGTGTTTTTAGAGGATATTATACATTTTATAATATAATCTTACTATAAAACGAATAAACATTCAGCACTGATGTAAATTTATATATTTAATTTGTAATATAAGTGCACTGATAAAAATTATATCACAAACTATGACCACATTTAAAAGGAGAGAAACAATCGGAAAGGAAACAATAAGTTGATTTCCTCAAAAAAGAAAAAATAAATGGTTGATTGTTTCTTCTGTCATGAAAAGAATAAATATTTTACTTGCTCCTTCTAAGCAACAAGTTGGACGTGGCCTGGTGGTTGAAAACAGTAAGAAAATTGCTTGAGGTTTGGGGTTCAAAACTCACAAGCAGCTTCCTTACATTTTAATTAACGAACCGGGCGGGTCCTTTGCCGGCCGGTTCGCCCGGTTTACCAGTTGAACCGGCGGTTCCGATGACGTGGCCCGGTTCGCTCGCATGACCGATCCATTCGCCAAACCGGACCGGGCGAGCACCGGTTCACCGGTCGAACCGGCCGGTCCGGTCTGGTTTTTAAAACTATGCACTCACCACTAATACTGTCCCCCGATCCGTACCAATGAAATGCCCCATTATAGAACAATTCAAAAGAAGGGCAGTAGAAGACAGGTACTGGCACAGTGGCATCGATTTCCCTCCAAGAATCAGTACTCAAATTATCGATCTCAGTCTTGAGGGTAGCACCACAGTAATGATCATCAGTATCATCATCATCATCATCATAAACCTCAAGCATCCTACCAACTTTGTAATCATCAGAAACAGGATCATACCCGAAGCACACGGTAGTATCCCTAAGGTAAGTAGATGGAAGCAAAAAGAGGGTTTTGAACTCTCTAGTAGCAGGATTAAATAAGATTATATCATCAGTATCAGTTAGACGAATGATACCATTGCAATGGCCAGAAACACGAAGACCACCATAGTGTGAGACAACAATCATCTGCGACGATGGCAACCAGCGATCCATATCAATGTGTGAAAACGGGGTAAGGGTTTCAGTATCGACAAAAGAGATTGAGATACTGGTGTAAACTAAATCAATACCCGTTTGCTGATCTCAGCTCTCAAGAGATCGGAGAACGAGGAGAGACTCATTGCGGAATAGCAATTGTGATCGGTTGTGGTGATTGGAGATGAAACTTGGGTTTTGAATTAGAGAGCACCAGTGTTTGCAGACTGAACTGAATCGTAGCACGGATTTGGCAGGGAGCAAGGACAGGATCTCCATCAATACGTCTATAGGGAGGTTTGGGAGTACTATCTCTGGAATCGCTGAATCCTCCGTCATCGGTGGTCGTTGTTGTCGCCGGTAGAGACGACAGATGGGTAAGTGAGTAACCAAATGATGAAGAATCAATGCTGAAGACTGAAGAGAGACCATTATACTCTGTAAACGGGAATAGTAGTGATGAACACGTCGATACGACGTAAATTACAATTACATCCCTTCACTGATAAAGAATCAATGTTCCTCAAAAATAAAGAATCAATGCTGAAAAGAAGAAATGAATATACTCTGTTAAACTAGATTAGTGGACTTATGAACATGTTGATGCTCCATAAATCACCATTAGATCCCTTCACATTTGCCACATATGCAACTAACCAGGGGCAGATCCAGGAATATGTGGAGTGGGGATCAAAAGTTAAAATTAGGCGAAAAATGAATTAGTTGAGCTAAACCATAAATTACATAAATCATAGGAATTAATCTAAATGTTTGTGGGGCTAAATCATAATTTATATAAAAATCAAGGGTAAAATTACAAAATAAAAAAATTGAGTGGGGGCTATAGCCTCACTAGTCTTCACATAGCTCCGCCAGTGTAAGCAACAGCAACAACAACAACCATCTTTCTGAATATAAAAAAGGACCTAGGACTATTATATTTTTTTCAATACTATTGAGATACGAGAACTCAGTAATAAAAAGCACTAGGTCGTTCGGAATATATTACCTTGAAGACCATATGAGACATGTAAGCAAGTTAGTAGATAAAAACTATCATAAAACTAAAGCAGGACATTAGAGAACTTATACAAAACTATGTAGATAAGATGACCAAGTCGAACATGATGGTCAAAATTTGAAGCCCAAACAAGTTGTGTTGCTTGAACCCAAGAGGCGCAAACCCCTACATGATAATCTTGAACTTCTCACCACCAAAAAAGACTTTGATGGAGGCTGTGCGGTCTCCATCAAGCGGTGGATGTGATGTGGCCTTTATGGTTCATGGCTCTGTACTCTGCCTCTACAGAAGATCTAGAAACAATATGTTGATTCTTAGAACTCCAAGAAACTAGATTGTCACCGAGAAAAAACATTGAAACCGGTTGTTAATCTTCTGTCCACCACAGATCCATCCAAATCTGCATCTGAGTAGTCATGACGATGAAAAGTTCTTAAATACAGAGAAATCCAAAGGAGCAGAGGTGCCTTAACATATCTCACACCCTTTGTGATGGAGACTATTAACCAAATATTCTAAGTCAGGTCTAGTGACTATCGAGTATTCCAGAGCTTCGACAATACTTACAAACCATGAAATATCCACCAACTTGTGCACTATGTAGCACGAGTGCGGGTGCTCGTTCGGGAACCGGGTCCGGTTGCGGAAAATTCCCAAAAGTCAAGGGTGCCGGTGCGGCGGGGGTGCGGCCACATTATTTATATTTTTATCTGATATAATTAGTGATACCATTATACTAATATAATAACGACAATAATAGGGATCATATTATAATAGAACAGAAATTCATACACACATTCGAAGATACAAGGTGACTATATCAATAGTATAATCTCTTCGGGCTAGTTTGGGAATGCTGTGGCGGTGGTAGAAAGCTGCTGTGTGAAAACACAGTATAAAGCTGCTGTGAGTTCTTGATAAAATGTTGTTCGGTAAATATTACGGAAAAGCTGTTGTGAAATATTAATAGAGTAATTTTGTGTTTGGTAAAATCAACTGTGAAATTGCTGTGAGAGGGTAAAATGACAAAAATATATGACACGTGTCATTTCTGGAAAGATAATTATTGATATTTTAAAAAATTATAAGGTCAAAATCGGTTATAGATAAATTAATCAAAAGAGCTTTCTGGAAAGCATCTCCCCCCTTGCTTCCTGAAAACTACTGCGGGACAGCAGAAACTGTCCGGAAAAGCAGAAATTTTATTTTTACCAAACACGCTAAAACTGATTCTGCTGTCGGAAAGCAGCTGTACTGGCAGCAGAAGCATTCCCAAACTCACCCTTCATATCGTTGTTCTTAGCTGTGGAGAGATGAGTAATCTAAGGGTTAAAATTTTTCACATAGATGCACGTTTCTTTGTGAAATTCTAGTTGTATTTAGAAGACCTCTCAACTTAAATTTTCAAAAATGACTCTGCCTTATCCGCAAAGCACCCGTGAAGCACCCAAGCACCCAGAAGCACCCGGTGCGGGTGCGCGACTAATCAGAAGCACCCGTGCAACATAGCTTGTGCATTCTGCAATTTGCATTCTTTAACAGTAAATGAGTGTCACATGGCCTACGCTCAGCAAATCCTGATTTCTTAAGAACACCAGTAGACTGATGAAGTATCATTCTATATGATTTGAACTCCATATATCAATGCACCAATATCATAATCAATGTTTCATTGAAGAGAATGTCATCAACATAAACTAGAACCAAATTCTAGGTATTTACAGTTGTCTGAACAAACAGTGAAGCTTCAGCATAACTAGCGTCAGATTTCTCGCTCACACGATATTAAGAGAGAATATGGTAAACCATGCCCCGGGAGCCTACTTGAGACCATACGAAAACTTACGTAATTTACATATCAAATGAGATGTCGAACAAACACTGTTTGTTGATGCATAAACACCTTTTTCTCCAGTTTGCCATCCAGAAATGCATTAGAAACATCTAGTTACTTAACTGTTCAATTGAAATGTATGCCGTGGAAAGCACTATTCTTATATTATGGTTCTTTGCAACTGGAATAAAAGTCTATGTAATCAACTCCCCCTTTTTTATGGAAACCATTGGCCACCAATCTAACATTGTATCTTACAGTACTTCCATATGCATTTCTTCCAACTCTATAGACCCATTTACAACCAGTAAATTTCCTATTGGGATGTAACTTAACCAGGGACCATGTGTGCTGATCAATGAGTGCACGATACTCTTCATACATGGCAGTAACCTAGTACGAGAGTGAGGCTTCTAGATCATAAGTCTTTGGAGCAAAGGAAGAGTGGCGTGGTTCTTTCGACTATAGGAACTTCGTCGATTATGGTTGCGCTTTCAAAGAGCTACCTTGCTGCTAGCGATCTATTACGGACCCGAACGGGCGGGGGGGTTGGCTTGGGGGAAGGGGGTTTATCCTGCTTTAGATACAGGGCTGTGTACAATGGCCCCGATTTCCGGGTCATACGCAAGACGGCTCACCATTGAGGACTACAATTGTTGAACGATAGCACTTTGGATTTGGTTTGTGAATTCCTGCTCTCGATCTGGCAGTCATATGGTATGGAAGAATAGTAGTAGAAAGGGGAGGTTGCAGGAGAGGGTAGACTCGGTGGAACAAGAGAGGGTGGTGTGAAATGTGCAGAAGAAGTTAATGATGACATGGAATAAGAGGTAAAGGAAGATGTCTGATATAGTAAAGGGAAATGGACGAGAACCCAGTCTTCGAAATATAAAAACAAGTGTCCGGTTCAAACGCAACTTCTTTATTGTATCTATTCAAATGACTTTGGAGGGTGAAGGAGGTGGCATAAATGTACTGATGACTACTTTGGGTAAGAAAACTCCAATCTAGATCTTCCTAATTGTGTATCATACATATTCTAGTTACACCACTCATCCACCTTAGAAATCTTTTTACATTCATGTTTTGACCTACATATCCTCAATCAAGTTGACGTACTGGTAACTGTCCTCATATACATCCTTAATCAAATCTCCCTAACTGTTGTTATTCCTTTCAACGAGCTATAGTTACTTTCTTCCATTTGGTAATCCTTGTACTAACTAGTCAAAATCCTCCCAGTACTGAAGTCTTTTAGTTCTACCAGTGTAGCATGGGCATCAACAACGTTGTCACTTATCCTAAAACTGTCTTCAAAAGAGTTATTCGATCACATGTTCATATAACATCCACAACTCCAAAAGTGCACCCTCGAGATTTTGGTCTATATAAATAGCTATGTGGTGCAGTAATACCATATCTGGATATTTATCCCTTATTCTTCAGGTGTTATACTTATCAAATGTATGACAAGGATGTTCATGAAATGCTGGTATTAAATGTGCTGCATTTTCTAGACTTCATTGGTTATAAGAAATACTATATTGCTTTAGCATTTTTAGCTCAATAATGCAAATGGAAAATGCAAGATTGAGTCCTTCCTTGACGGCCAAAATCTTCTAATCTATTAACTTATCAATAGAGGAGAAGTATGGTATGTTAAAATTGTAAATTCTATAAGTGACCCTCATAAGTTATAACAAATATGTACATTGCCGTTTGAATTTATTTTTGATACAAAAGGTTGTAGGCTGTATAACAAAGTAAATCTTATGTTTGTGACATTTACAAGCTTAGACTCGTTGTCTCAATAATGTTCATTCCAGCCCTATGGTGACTTCTTTTGGATACACACACACACACACACACACACACACACACACACACACACAGAGGGCCATAGGCTCGAATTCTGTCACCTTGATGTGACGAAGAAGTCAGCAAAAAAATATGAACATCCATCTTTTCTTTTTAAGAGATAAGTCCCACCGTCCTGACCATTCAAGTTTTGCCTTTCTATAGCAACTAACTTCGCTCTTATTTTGCTTCCGGAACACTTCTCTCTCTCTCTCAGTGCTTTATTCCCTGGTGGTAGAAGAACACAACCACAAAATCTCACTTCAAAAATTATGAAGATTTCATACTTCGTCTTTCGCTTAAACTCTAGGATTTTCACCTAAACCCATTCACTTTTATTGCCGCGTTCGCCTGATCCATCTTCCAATACCAGCCTCAAAGTGCCGATCTTAACGACATCGATGCCGTCTCTGAAGAAAAGAATATCATCGTAGAAGAAAGGCGCCTTCATTCGCTTGATCCATCATTTATTGCAAACAGCAAACCACCAATTTCTTTAGATCTTAATGTCATCCCCGAAGAGAAGAAGACAATAAGTGAAGAAGGAGAAGTGACGTTCGTTGATCCATCTTTTTTTGCTAGCCATCAACAACTGCTTGCCACTTCAGAAGCTATTCTATTAGAAGGGGGAGACTCGTAGCGGGAGTGCAGGTTCACTAGTTTGACCGATCGTTTATTTCCTGCAAGAATCTACAGATCACTACATACCTTAATATTATTCCAGATGAACCTGAATTCACAACGGAAGGAGAAGAACAATATACTACTAGCAAGGTTGAGTTGAAAAGATGCGGATTCAAGAGTTCAATAGCTAATGCAGCCAATATGCCTATGGAACGCCGACGAAAGAGATGGCCCGTACTGCCATCTTCCTCATTCTGTTCTCCGGATATACCGTCATGGTGGGGAATGGGTTGGCGGATTGACTATAGGGTTAGATACTATGTTGCCTCTGCTTGAAGGGTGGATAAGGTATTATTATCAAATCCGTTTGATTACAAATGTGTAAAAATGTTGGGCACTCTTGCTCTTTTGAACCATTCAAACAAATATGTAAAGATGTTAGGCACTTTTGTTCTCGAGAACCATTTTTTATGCGTGCATGCTTCTAGTTGTCTATCTCCATCTGGGCACTATCCAGATTATTCTTGGATCCTGTGGAACTAATTCATTGGTTTGATCTCAAGTCTAAGAGGACCTAGTGAGGTAAACAAAACATTGAAGAAATACGTTTGATTAGGGGTTACGTTTTATTTTTCTCTTGGTGGTTCAGTTGAAGAATAAGACTCATACTAATCTTACCATTCATGAGATTGACAAAGCATTATATTTGCAGAGCTTTCGGTGTAGTGTGTGTTCACCAATTATAGTGCTAAGACATAAAAAGAAAAAGGATAAAGTATTGATAAACTAACTTGGGTTTCACATCACTCCCATATTCCAATCATTGTCTTAGCCAGTGATCAAACTTGTTTATCTAACTTGAAAGAATTGAGAGCTGAAAGTAGGGCTGGCAATATTCGACACGACACGACAACACGACACGAACCCGACACGAAGTTAGCGGGTTTGGGTCAACACGAACCCGTCGTGGGTCAAAGCGGGTTGACACGAAATTGACACGGAAATAAATGGGTTGGGTTCGGGTCAACCCGCCTAACCCGAAATTGACCTGGTTGACCCGTGGAAATCCCCCATAAAAGTAACGTTAATAATTAATTTGTAGTGTAAGCAAAACTAATGGGGTACATTCATAAATTAAGAAACTTCCTCCAACAAAAAACCCTAAATTCAGCCACAGCCACATGTTGGTTGGTTCCAGCTTTTCACATCTATCTTCTTCTCAACTTCTCAAGTCTCACCCACGCCTCTCTCTCTATAGTTCATGTCTCACTCCTTTTTCTCATCTCAAAATAAAATATGTGAAGACTCTGTTTGTTCAACAAAGAACAAACTGAAACCGAACAAGACCCCCCGCGACGAGGTTTGGAATTCGTATCCGTCACTCTATTGGGACGCTTCAGAATCTCATATCTGAGATCTGTTCGTGACTTCTTGTACATGGATCTTTCACCTTCTCTCTATTTCATCGTCTCTTTCGGTCTCCCGACCTCTCAATCCATCTCTCTCTCTCTCTCTATCTCCCCATTCTCGATCTCCTCTAAGGCTTTGAAATTACTAAATTTTAAAGCATCGATGATTTCCGCTGTTGTGAAATTCGTGCAATTGTGTGTTTATTGTTGTTGATTTCTCATACTTTTCTGCTAATCGAGCTCGAATCATCCTCAAACAGGTGCAGGTCGTGTCAAAAATAGGTGACCCGACACGACCCGTTTATTAAACGGGTTACCCGGGTCGTGTCGGGTTACCCGTTTAATAAGCAGGTCGGGTTCGGGTTGGGTTGGATGACACGATAAAAGAGTCGGGTCAGCAACGGGTCAACCCGGTAGCGACCCGTAACGGGTCGACACGACCCGTAACCCGACGGGTTGACCCGAATTGCCAGCGCTAGCTGAAAGTGTCATAAGTACAGTATGATCTTACTTGATTTATGACATCTATGATTTAGCTTACTAAAAACTATATGTGTTAACAATCTCAAGGGACTTCTGCAACTGATCAAGTATGATCATGGGCTCAAAGATTTTTTCCCAACTGACTCTTTCGGTTAACATCAGGTTTCACTTTCCTGCATGTCATGTCAGGAGATGAATTTTAGACAGTACAATGGAGATGTAGTTTACACAATATATAACTTTTTTTCTTTTTGTGGATAGACAATAACGCATTATGAATACCAATGTGCTTTTGTATACTTATATGAAGTTGGTTAATATCAGAGTAAGAACTATTCCATTTCATTAATTACTTAGGATGCTTCCAATACCAACTAACATCTAAGGGTAATCATATAGAGAGTGAGATGTTGCTGAAACTTCTTTGAGCTATACTTATCTTGTCTGTTGCATAGAGTGTGACGTGTTATGTATATAACCGTATTTTGCATCTGGAGCTGTTAATTTAGTGAAGTGTGATTTGCTTTGAACAGGAGAAGCTGGTACATAAAAGATGCACCAGCTGTTTGCTTTCAACAGGAGAAGCTGGTACACAGTGTGATTTTGCTAGAGTTTTGTCCTTCTATACAGACAGAATTTGGTGAGTGTTTAAGATTCTCCCACTTAGTTTGCAGATTTAATTCTCTTCTCTGCTTTTATGTCTTTCTTCGCTCTTATTATCATCATGATACTTGAGCATTTGCAGAGGTCACTCAAGTCTGTTAACACATATGGTTTCTATTAAGCTAAATCATAAATCTAAGCAAAAAAAAAAAAAAAAAAAAAAAAAAAAGAAAAGAAAAGATCATACCGTACTAACTTATCAAGCTTTACAATGATTGCCTTATAAGAGTGATGTTAAAACTCAAGTTCATTTATAGTTACTTTATCCTTTTTCTTTTTTATGTTTTAACACTATAATTGGGAAGCATGCCACCCACTGGAAGTTCAAAAGCTCTGAAAATATAACACTTTAACAATCTCATAAATGACAATATTTATATGAATCATATTCAGAACGTATCCCCCTAATAAAACGTATTTCTCTGATATTTTGTTTACCTCACTAAGTCCTCTTAGACATGAATTATCGAACCAATGAACTATATCACGGGTTCAAAGTCAATAATCCGGATGGTGCCCAGATGAAGACATGCAACTCCAAGCATGCGCACATAAAAAATGATTCACAAGAACAAAAGTCCTAAGACCTTGACATATTTGTAATCAAACACATTTGATAATAATACATTATCCACTCTGCTTAAAAAGGCATCAGAGTATCTAACCTTGCAGTCAATCGGCCAACCCACTCCCCACCATGACGGTAACTCCAGCAAAAAGAATGAGGAAGCTAGCAGTACGGACCATCTCTCCGTTCGATGGGCTTCCAAACATGGTTGTTGCATTAATGATTAGATTTGTGATTCCACATATTTTCAACTCAACCTTGCAAATAGTATTTTTTTTTCTCCTTCGTTTGCAAATTCAGCTTCACGTGGAATGCCATTAAAGTCTATAGTTATCTGCAAATTCTGGTAGGAACTAAACAATCGATCAAATGACTGCACTCCCTACGAGTTTCCCTTCGAACGAAATAGCATTGTGGTCTAAAGGGGTCACTAGTTGATGGCTAACAACAAATGATGGATCAACAAACTTCACTTCTCCTTCTTGACCTATTATCTTCTCCTCTTCGAGGATGACATTAAGATCTAAAGAAGCAGTGGTTTGTCGTTTTCAAGGAACAAAAGATCAAGCAACTATAGGTGCCTTTCTTTTACAATGACATTCATTTCTTAGAGATGACAATGATGTCGGCTGAGATCAGCATTTTGAAGCTGGTATTGGAAGATGGATCAAGCGAACACGGCAATACGAGTAAATGGGTTCAGGTGGAAACCCAAAAGTTGTAAGCAAACTTCGAAGTATAGACTCTTGATAATTTATGAAGCGAGATTTTGTGGATGTATATGTAACAAGTGGCCCTTGGTTATGTTATATATATTTTATATTTTAAAGAAGACACCAAGGTGCTCGAATGAATATTATTGCTTAAATAAGGATAAGTTTGTAAATGTCACAAAATTAAAATTTACTTTCTTATCAAAACTACAACTTTTGTATAAGAATCAATTTCTTTAAAGGCAATGTACATATTTGTTACAACCTATGAGAGCCGCTTATGAATTAACATACCCTACATTGATAAGTAAATAGATTGGAAGATTTTGGTCATCCAAGAAAATATGAACACTTCTAATTATAATGTTTTAAACGAGGCTTAGTCTTTCTTCCACCTTCATTTTTCCTTTTCTAATTAGTAGCCATAAAACTTCATGTTCTTGTTTAATCTAATTTTTTTCCTTTTAACCTACAAATCGTTACTGCATGAAAAACACATCCATCAATGTCAACTTTCCCCGATTAGTTTGCTACTTGGGTTAAATAATAGGAAACCAAGTGAAAGAACTCGGCACTGAGTCACTGACGCATGTCGCACAATAAAAGTTCTGCAAGTTCTCTACAGAAAAAGAAATTATACTTGTGTCTTGAACTGATGTGTTATATGTACCAATTCTGACTACTATTCTCTCAAAAAAAAAGTCTGACTACTATTACAGTATAGCTTTGCACGAATAAGCATCCTATCGCATGAGTTCTAAAAGGTTCCTTCAAATTAAAAACATGTCCTGCAATAGATATTCTGAATTAATCTATAAAATCAGTTTTATCTCCCAAAACGTGTCCAGAATTGGACAATTTGGGCTTATTATGAATAGATATTCCAGCATAATAACCGCCTCGTGAAGTTCTTTTATTATAAAGGTCATTTCACAACAAACCATACAAGCCCATTCATTAAGATGGTATACTCCAGAAAGTTAAATTTTAGTCAGCGTTCAATTATTTCATTTAGTTGATATAAGAAGACCATAATCGTTTAATCGATTGGAATTGGGCAAGTTTTCTCATTTCCTATCACCTGAGTTGAGCTTATAAATCACTGAAAGCAGTAGATTTCGTATGCATTCAATTGCTTTACATATTTGATAAAAGCGGTCTATACTTATTATTAGGCTAAAATATGATGCCAATGGGCCATGACTAACAAACCAAGTTTCCGAATTTTAGGTCTATTGATTTTCTGTCGAAAAGTTGTGACACTTACTGACATCTAACGAAATAGTCCATTACGCGTACATCATATAAGTAACTTGCCCGTACAGCTAATATAATTTCTACAGTATACTCTTAATTTGTACTCAACTGTCCCTAAATCAGAGTGCTGCTTGAACTTCCAACATTTTAAAGGAACGTGTAATTACTGCCCTACAATTTTCTTGAGATTTCATTTTACTTGTTTTTCCTCACTTCTTTCACTTCTTTACGAAATAATATGTATACTGTTGAGGGTAAAATTGAGAATGGAACATATATAAAGAGAAGTGAACAATTTATTTTAGAACATGCCAAGTAGGAAAGATGGACTCTAATTTAGGGAAGAAAGGAGTAAATTTGGATGCTAAATGAGCATTCAATTTAAGGAGTACATTTTGAAGGAACGTGTAATTACTGCGCCGCAATTTTCTTAAGATGTCATTTACTTCTCAAGAAATAATATTGCTGTCCCTTTTCTAAGCTTTTCCTTACTTCTTTATGAAATAATATGTATACTGTTGATGGTGAAATTGAGAATGAAACATATATAAAGGGAAGTGAACAATTTATTTCGGGACATGCCAAATAGGAAAGATGGACTCTAATAAGGGAAGAAGGAGCACATTTGGATGTTAAATGAGCATTCAATTTACTTTTTTTATGAGAAAAACCATTGTGTTTTCACTCATTCTCTTCAACATTTGTTTTTTAATTGTGGGACGATTTTCTAAGCCAACTCTGACCTATACTTCTTTTCTCAATAAGGTAAAAGAGGCTTAAAGAAAGAAAAGGTCAAATAGTCCTAAAGGGTAAAATATATAGCAAAATATACCGGTTGTACCTCCACAGAATGTTATCAAACGCCAATGGCCCAGATGGTCAACCCGGTCAACTGTCCATCCGGATCCCTAGCGGATTCTAGTACTTGGTTGGATTGTACATGCCATATTGAACCAGGCAAATCCAACAGACCCGCAAGCTGACCACCAAAGAGGAACCGGGAGGCCGAAGCCTAGAAGATGCAACTAAAGCTAAAAGTTGATGACGCTTAAGGGACTTGACCCTTCTTAAGGTGCTGGACTGCCAAGCCCGTTAACCCATGGGCCAGATCTTCTATAGGAAATAATGTACAATTACAATACATATTTTAATTGGTGTGGTAATGTTTTGCTCTGTGCACTATATACATGGTAATGGTAGATAGTCCTTCAAATTTCTTCATGGATATTAAGTAAATTTTAAGACTAAACAATACTAAAAACGTTAACCTATTGCACATATACCCATTCTCTATAGCAAAACCTCTTAGTATTATAGAAATTCGTTATTTCACTCGACAGAAAACCCCTTTGCAGTTTCAGTTTCCTGACATCCCGCACCAGCAGTTTCAATTTTGACACATAACCCCATTGCAGTTTCTTTTTTGCTAACATCCCGCACCAGCAGTTTCAATTTTGACACATAACCCCACTGCAGCTTCTTTTTTGCTGACATCCCGCACCAAACTTCGGACGGTCGTTAGTAGTAGTTTTGGTGCGGGATGTCAGCAAAAGAGAAACTGCAGTTGGGTTACGTGTCAAAATTGAAACTGCTTGTGCGGGCTGTCAGCAAAAAAGAAACTGTAGTGGGGTTATGCGTCAAAATTGAAACTGCTGGTGCAGGATGTCAGCAAACTGAAATTGCAAGAGGGTTTTCAATGTTTGTTTTTTTCGTAGGTAATCATGTACATATTTAAAATTAATAACACATTTCTCAATTATTATTTAATGGGTAAAAGACACTGACCACCCCTGGGTTTAGGGAAAAACCCACAGACCATCCCTGGGTTTTGGATAAAGACACTCCGCACCCATTTAACGAAATATTCCGTGGACACTCAGCACCCTTCTGTCATGTTCTGTTAGAAAAGTGGGTGATTGAGGTTTTTCGGACGGTATTACCCCTGTGTATTTTTCTAGACTTTTTTGCTCATGTTTATCATCAAGAAAACCATAAACATCAAACCAAGAACATCAAGAACACTAATAATTTCTCAAAAAATCATAATACTCCATTGAACTTTTACCATTGTTTGGACTTTTTCCGTTGTTTAATATTCTTGAATCCTAAGAAGGTTATGAATACCAAAGCCAAACCACGACGTCTCTCTCCTTTCTGAAATTGAGATGAAGTCTCCTATGTTTTGCTCTATTTCTTTTGTAAAAGCTGTGGGAAGAGTAGCTAATTCCTGCAATCATCATCAAATTGTTCTACTCTTTCCTAATTACATGTGTAACCTCTGTTCTTCACCCAAATTCACATTGTCGCCAACGAGTGCACCCAAACCTCGAATCCAAATCAGTCGTAGCAGCCCGCTCTCAGCAACCAACAACAACAATTAATCACCGTGATCGCAACGCCAACGTCAAACCAAAACATTGATCTAAACTAGCGCTGGCAATTCGGGTCAACCCGTCGGGTTACGGGTCGTGTCGACCCGTTACGGGTCGCTACCCGGGTTGACCCGTTGCTGACCCGACTCTTTTATCGTGTCATCCAACCCAACCCGAACCCGACCTGCTTATTAAACGGGTAACCCGACACGACCCGGGTAACCCGTTTAATAAACGGGTCGTGTCGGGTCACCTATTTTTGACACGACCTGCACCTGTTTGAGGATGATTCGAGCTCGATTAGCAGAAAAGTATGAGAAATCAACAACAATAAACACACAATTGCACGAATTTCACAACAGCGGAAATCATCGATGCTTTAAAATTTAGTAATTTCAAAGCCTTAGAGGAGATCGAGAATGGGGAGATAGAGAGAGAGAGAGAGATGGATTGAGAGGTCGGGAGACCGAAAGAGACGATGAAATAGAGAGAAGGTGAAAGATCCATGTACAAGAAGTCACGAACAGATCTCAGATATGAGATTCTGAAGCGTCCCAATAGAGTGACGGATACGAATTCCAAACCTCGTCGCGGGGGGTCTTGTTCGGTTTCAGTTTGTTCTTTGTTGAACAAACAGAGTCTTCACATATTTTATTTTGAGATGAGAAAAAGGAGTGAGACATGAACTATAGAGAGAGAGGCGTGGGTGAGACTTGAGAAGTTGAGAAGAAGATAGATGTGAAAAGCTGGAACCAACCAACATGTGGCTGTGGCTGAATTTAGGGTTTTTTGTTGGAGGAAGTTTCTTAATTTATGAATGTACCCCATTAGTTTTGCTTACACTACAAATTAATTATTAACGTTACTTTTATGGGGGATTTCCACGGGTCAACCAGGTCAATTTCGGGTTAGGCGGGTTGACCCGAACCCAACCCATTTATTTCCGTGTCAATTTCGTGTCAACCCGCTTTGACCCACGACGGGTTCGTGTTGACCCAAACCCGCTAACTTCGTGTCGGGTTCGTGTCGTGTTGTCGTGTCGTGTCGAATATTGCCAGCCCTAATCTAAACATCCAATCCACATCTATCCAAATGCTTCTGCTACTTAAACCCAAACTAAGATTAGGGACACAACATTGAACCCAATTATGTTTCAAATTGAATACAACAGTTAATTGTGAACAAAAAATTTGAACTGGCATTGAAAACAACTGTAAATTGTGAACAAAAAAATCGAACTGGAGAAAGAGCCGATGAACAAATAAAAAAATGCGGAAGTGACAATTTTGAACAAAAAATTTTGAACAATCAAAATCAAATCCAACTGCAGAACACTCTTCTCATCGAATCCATTTGTTCGTCGGTATAACACCAACGAGATCGACACATATCTTCAGAAAGAGGAATGAATGAATGAGAGAGTAGACTCGTGATTCCTGGGCGGCGAGTGTATGGGTTCGACTAGATCTGGTTGGGGTTTACTGCGATTTGGTTACAAATGAGAGAGTAGACTCGCGATTCAGAGAGAGGGAGAGCGAGCCGACGGCCTGGGCTGCGACACAGACGGCGTTGGTGGTAGCTGGTAGCACTGGCGGCTTAGGATTCCAAACACTCCCTCTCCTCTTTCCATCTACCAAATCGATTTGGTTACAAACGGGAGAGTAGACTCCCGTCGTCGTTCGTTCTACCAGATTGAAGAGGCAACAACTCGCCGCCCAGAAGAAGAGGGGGCATAAGACTGACACCACCAATTCAGATCAGAGCAAGGCCAACAGCGCCTTGCAGATTGCTATGGCTCGCCTTGAGGACGAGTTCCGTAACATTCTGATTGCTCAGACCAGTCCAATCGAGACCGATTCACTTGTCAACAACCGGACTTCCTTCTCGAAATCGACCCTCAAGACGGATTCTACCGGCGGAGATTTGCACGACGAAGACTACCAGATGACGATTCGCGAGAGCTTGGAGATGGGGAAGTTGAAGGTAGTGGGAACGGTGGGAACTCAAGCTATCGATCTACAAATAGTATTCGCGAGATCAATTTGATACCCTCCGGGCGACGGCGACACAACGGTGGCGGTTGGTCGGGGAAGAGAGAAGGAGAAGAAAAAGATGGGTGAGGGAGGGAGGCGGTGTGTTGCTGCTGGTGTTTGAAGAGAGAAAGAGGAGGTAGAGAGAGAAAGGTTAGGGTTACAATGAGGAGAGAAAGGGGTTAGGCTAATATATATGGGGTAATTTTTTATGATTTTAGGGGTATAATGGTCTTTTTAGTCATGCTGTTAGTCCACCGTCTCCCTCCATCCAAAAAAAAGGTGCGGAGTGTCTTTATCCAAAACCCAGGGGTGGTCTGTGGGTTTTTCCCTAAACTCAGGGGTGGTCATTGTCTTTTACCCTTATTTAATATGTGCTTAATGGACCCAAAAGTTTGGCAAGTAAACATACTGGTTGAACCAGTGACCAATAACCCAGTCAACTTCCGATCAGTGTTTAATAACTATGCCTCCATAGGAGTCATTCTTATGTGCTCTGAGTAAATGACGTGGCCTCTCAAAAACATACAACAGATGGCACATATGGCGGAGAGAGAATAAGTTATTAGAAAAAGAAAAACTTAGTGGATTCCCATGTGTCATGTGTTCTATGGATTGGAGGACGGCACGTCATTTACTCTGGAGCATAAAAGTTACTCATCTCCACGGAGAACTTGAATACGATGGGAATTGTCAGTTGAAAATAGAGCTATTAGAAAAGGAACTTCTATTTTTTAAAGGCTAAGCAACTTTCCATGGAAGGACATATTCGCTTTGTTGTTTGACAGACGCTCTTCTTCTACTTGCGTTGCATTCACTAGAAGTAAAAAAGGGACGGAACCACATGAACTGGACTAGTTTCTGCTAGTCCAGGGTTCCTTTTTTCTTTACCAGAATCAAAGGATAAACTTAGCCAAGTTTCTAAACCTACATGTTGTAACTGAGACTCTAATTTGTGGACAGAGGGAGTACTAAAGAAAAATGTTCCTCAATGTTTTGTGACAATATGGATGGAAGACTAGCTTTAGCATTGTCCTGGTATTGAACATATGAGACTGTATGGTGTTTTTTTATGGATTGCCATTTCAAGCAGGAAGGCAGATCCCACTTCCTTTATCCATATGCCTGGTGCTAAAAAATATAGCATTAGGAATATTGTTTCCCATATGTAGCCGTTCCTCGCATGGGTTGGTCCCCAACGACTGGATCCAATTGTCTAATTCATTTGCCGTGGTCATATCCTTAAATTTATCTTGGTATGGTGGTATTATATGACCCTTTGGCCTTTGCTCTATTGATCATTGGTTGGATTTCTTGATTCTTTGGCTTAGTTTAATTCCGTAATTGCTAGTTCTTTGTAATTCAAGGTTATGATGATCTGATGCATTAAAAGCATTCGTCTGAATTCAACTACTACACATATTTGATAATAAATGTCTATAGTTATTTTCTATCGGACTTGGGTAAATATTTCCTATTTCCCAACAAACGAGAGTAGCTTATGGACATTGTGACTTCTTACCACTTAAAGATGCAATAAATTTTGATAGAAAATGTATTGAATTGAGTTTAGGATAGGGTATCAAAGATAGCACAGAACTAAGATGATGAAAGTTAATATCACCTGAGTAGGGAATCGTGCTACTCCGCTTCAAGTCCTGTTAGGAAATATCGGTTTGCAAAGGCACCTTGAACCACTTTATTCTCAAATGTCAGATCATCCACCTGAGAATGTCCGTAAAATGGAAATTTCAAAAGAAACAAACAAGAAACGGAAAGTAACCTCAGAAACTCTAAACTAATTTGATTATCTGGAACTTAACTGCATACTACAGCTACAAAAATAATAAACCACTCAACCTCACACGTCTCTTTGATAGACTGCACCAAATAACCTTCAATTGTCCATAAGACTATAGCATATATACGATGCTGAAAAGAAAAGCGTATGTGAGTTTATGTATCCTAGTCACCATACCAACAAAAAACGCACACTTTCATGTATTTAAGAGTATCGAACATTGTATAACAGGAATCAAGAACAGAGAGGTGTTTGGAGACATTAGCAAATGCAAAACGAGAACCATAAAGCCTTTTCCCTAGTTTATTACTCCCTCCGTCCCAAAATGTTTGTCCTTTTTATCATCTTGCCTTGTCCCAAAATTGTGTCTTCTTTGAAAACACAACCACCTTTTACCACTATCTTTTCCACTATTAACCTTGATTAGTTACATGATTGTAGTCTTTCTATACGTATCCACGTGTACTATCATCATCAATATGTAAAGGTGATTTTGGTAGTGCATGATTTTTTTTTGCATCTTTTCCCACTACCTTAATATATGTGAAAAGTCAAACACGACAAACAAAATGGGACGGAGGGAGTGTACAAAAGTTCAGATCATTACATACATTTTGTTTAGTCAATATATTTATTTTCTTAATTTTCTTTAATCTTTTGGTTAAATTACAATAACTTCCATTAATGTTTCGCCTCAATACCAACCTCTTTCTGAACTAAGAGCTACAAACTTCTCCCCGGCCTTTCCAAGTTGTCGAGCAATAACACCACCCACTGATCTGCAAGTTCTCTTAAAACCCCTCCCAGTATTGAATACTGGATGATGGCTTCCGACGTCCTCATATTCTCTCTCAGGTAATTATTCAGTGACTTGATTCCTTAATTTCTAGAAAAGATAGTTCCCCCAGACTTTTGCAGAAAACGTCTCTCCCTCTCTTGCATGTCTCCCCCCCCCCCCCCAAAAAAAAAAAAAAAAAAAAAAAAATCTTTAGATTCTCTCTGCTGGCAAAGTTAGCCACAACATAACAGTCACATTACCTAAACTGTAGGTTGCACTTCTTCTTAATCAACCTTGCTAGCCTTCTTCTTCTGCTACATGCGAATCCGGCTTTAATGTCCATATACATTTGTGATCGGCAATAAATGATAGATCCGGTGATTGCACTTGCTGTCCTGCTATAATTCCCCCTTCTTACGAACAAAATTGCAGTTTAAAGGTATTGGTAGCTGCTGGTTGGGAAAGAAAGATCAAAGAATTTCACTTCCCCTTCTTCAACCTTAATTTTCCATTCTTTCATAATGACAAGATCTATAGAAATGGATGGTTTGTTATTCACAAAGAATGATCGATCAAGCAATAGGAGCAGACTAATTCTCAGCAAAATATCCCACACAATCTGGAGAGCGATATTTGATGGCTGTTTATTTAGTCAGCAATGTCCCTAAGTCGTAGTCACGTTAACAGTCACATTACCTAAACTGTAGGTTGCACTTCTTCTTAATCAACCTTGCTAGCCTTCTTCTTCTGCTACATGCGAATCCGGCTTTAATGTCCATATACATTTGTGATCGGCAATAAATGATAGATCCGGTGATTGCACTTGCTGTCCTGCTATAATTCCCCCTTCTTACGAACAAAATTGCAGTTTAAAGGTATTGGTAGCTGCTGGTTGGGAAAGAAAGATCAAAGAATTTCACTTCCCCTTCTTCAACCTTAATTTTCCATTCTTTCATAATGACAAGATCTATAGAAATGGATGGTTTGTTATTCACAAAGAATGATCGATCAAGCAATAGGAGCAGACTAATTCTCAGCAAAATATCCCACACAATCTGGAGAGCGATATTTGATGGCTGTTTATTTAGTCAGCAATGTCCCTAAGTCGTAGTCACGTTATCTGAGATTGGGATGATTGGGCATTTGGAGACATTGGCTTTATACGGATGGGAGAGTTTTGAGATGAATTTTAGTCAGTAATCTCTGATTAACTGAAAGTCAATAATCTGAACAATCTTAAACAAACTGGATTTTGGAAAAGGGTCCCGTAATTTCACACTAGGTTTCCGAATTAGAAAATAGGGTTCCAAAATTTCACACTAGGATTCTGTATTTGTACTTGTCAATATAGGTTTAGTATCTATACTAATATATATAAAGCCAGCATCCATTGTGGTGAAATAAATTTGAAGCCCGTCATACTTTTAAAATGCCTAATCTACCCCTGACGATATAATCTAAATAACAGTTATATTTGGACCAGACCGTAATTACTATTCAACCTCTTGAAAACCACTATCCCATGTTCATCCCTATGGTACAAATCCTACCCACTATCCATCGTCAATTTGGCGAAACAGAAACGCCTGCATTTTGTTCTCCAACCACACATTCATCTTCTCCCACAACACAAACTAAGAAGCCTACCAACCCTTTCACTGCCACCATCAATTGCAGCGTTGAGATACCCAGGTAGGCAAGTCTAAACCTATATGATTCGCGTTCTTCTCCTGAGCAAGATTTCCATGTCAGAGTCTGTGTTTACTTTTGTTTTATTGGTTTGTTTTGTTTGTTTTCAGCAGAATATCAAGACATGTTTCATTAATGTATCAGAGGTCCCATGCCTAAGAAATCTTTGATCCTTTTTCGATTTTTTTTTTCTTTTTGTCTTCCCTCTCACTGCCACCATCAATTGCAGTGTTGAGATACCCAGGTAGGCATGTCTAAACGTATAAGACTTTCGTTCTTCTCCTAGGTCTGTTTTCCATCTGAGTCTGTTTACTTTTTGTTTCTTCGGTTTTTTTAGCAGAATATCAAGACATATTCCATCAATGTATCAGAGGTCACATGTCTAAGTATATTTGATCCTTATCGATTTTTTTTGTCTTCAGTTGTATATGCATCCAGTATTCCGGTGTCGCAGGTTCGAAGTATAAGAATTACTGCTCTTCATTATTCCATTTCAAAAAATAAGTTGGCAATAAAATTTTATGATTTGCACACAAATTGTGTGTGCACATTATCTACTGATAAGTTATTTCTATAAGCGACCCTCATAAGTTGTAACAAATATGTACATCGCCTTTTAAATTTATTTTTGATGCAAAAAGTTGTAGTCTTTAGAAGAAAGTAAATCTTATGTTTGTGACATTTACAAACTTAGCCTCATTGTCTCAGTAATGTTCATTCCAGCATTATGGCTGCTTCTTTTGGATATGAATATATATTACATAAACGGGGGCCTCTTGTTACATATGCATCCACAAAATCTCACTTCATAAATTATGAAGATTTCGTACTTTGGAATTCACCTAAACACGTTCACTTGTTTTATTGCGTTCGCTTAATCCATCTTCCAATACCAGCCTCAAATTGTCGATCTCGGCCGACATCAGTATCGTTTCTGAAGAAAGGAATATCATCATAGAAGAAAGGCACTTACAGTTGTTTGATCCATCAATTATTGCTAGCAACAAACTACCAATTTCTTTAGATCTTAATGTCATCCCCGAAGAGCAGAAGACTATGGGTGAAGAAGGAGAAGTGAAGTTCGTTTATCCATCTTTTGTTGCTAGCCATCAACTGCTGACCGCTTTAGATTGCAATGCCATTCTATTAGAAGGGAAACTCGTAGCGGGAGGGCAGCCGCAGTAGTTTGATCGATCGTTTATTTCCAAACATAATCTACAGATCACTATACACCTTAATACTATTCCACATGAAGCTGAATTCGCAACTGAAGAAGAAGAACAATATACTACTAGCAAGGTTGAGTTGAAAAGATGCGGAATCAAGAGTGTAATGTTAATGCAACCACTATGCCTATTGAACGCCGATGAAAGAGATGGCACGTATGCCGGCTTCCTCATTCTGTTCACCAAAGATACTGTCATGGTGGGGAATGGGTTGGCGGATTGCCTATAGGGTCAGATACTTTGGTAACTCTGCTGGAAGGATGGATAAAGTGTTAGTATCATATTTGTGTGATTGCAAATGTGTAAAGATGTTAGGCGCTCTTGTTCTGTCGAACCATTCAAACAAATATGTAAAGATGTTCGGCACTTTTGTTCTTGAAAACCATTTTTTATGTGTTCATGCTTGAAGTTGCATATCATCATCGCGGCACTATCGAGATTATTGACTTGGAAACTGTGAACTAATTCATTGGTTTGATCCCAAGTCTAAGTGGACCTAGTGAGGTAAGCAAAACATTAAGGAAATACGTTTGATTAGGGGGTAGGTTTTATTTTTCTCTATGTGGTTCAGACTCATATTTTAGTATATTTATGAGATTGTCAAAGCATTCTATTAGCTGAGCTTTTGAACTTTCAGTGTGTGGTATGTTAACCAATTATAGTGTTGCGACATAAAAAGAAAAAGGGTAAAGTAGTGATAAACGAAATTGCCACACTCTAGAAGTTGAAAAGCTCTGCAAATAAAACGCTTTAAAAATCTCATAAATGATAATATTTATATGTATCATGTTCACCTGAACCACAAAGATAAAAACAGAACGTATCTCCCTATTAATCAAACGTATTTCTCTGATACTTTGTTTACGTCGTTCTCTTATAAATGAATGATCAAACCAATGAATCAGTTCACAAGTTCCAACTGGATAGTGCCCAGTTGAAGATATGCAAGTCCAAGCGTGCGCACAGAAAAAATGATTCAAAAGAACAAAAGCGCTTAACATCTTTACATATTCGTAACCAAAAACATTTGATAATATCCACCCTTTCAGCAGGGGCACCAGAGCATATAAACTTACAGTCAATCAGCCAACCCACTCCCCACCATGAAGGTAACTCCGGCAAAAAGAATGAGGAAGCTGGCAGTACAAGCCATCTCTCCCATCGGCGTGCTTCCATGGGCATAGTTGTTGCATTAATGATTAGATTGTTGTTTCCACATCTTTTCAACTCAGCTATATTGTTCTTCTCCTTCAAATTCAGATTTATCTGGAATGATATTAAAGTCTATAGTGATATGCAGATTCTAGTAGGAAATAAACAACTGACCAAATGACTGCAATTGCCCTCCCGCTACAAATTTCCCTTCGAAAAAAACAGCACTGTGGTCTAAAGGGATCATTAGTTGATGGCTAGAAACAGAAGATAGATCAAGGAACTTCACTTCTCCTTCTTGACCTATTGTCTTTTGCTCTTGGGGGATGACATTAAGATCTAAAGAAATAGTTCGTTTTTGTTGCAGGGAATGATTGATTAAGCAACTGTAGGCACCTTTCTTTTACGATGACATTCCTTTCTCCAGAGATGATATGGATGTCGGCTGAGATCAGCATTTTGAGGCTGGTCCTGGAGGATGGATCAAGCCAACATGGCAATACGAGTGAATGGGTTTAGGTGGAAACCTTAAAGTTCTAAGCGAAATTTGAAGTATAAAATCTTCATATTTTCCGATGGAACCAAAAAAAGAAGTATAAAATCTTCATAACTTATGAAGCCAGATTTTGTGGATGCCTACGTAACAAGAGGCCATCGGGTATGTTATTTATATTTAACATCCAAAAGAAGACAATATAGGGCTCGAACAAACATTATTGCGACATGAGGCTAAATTTGTAAATGTCACAAAATTAAAATTGTACTTTCTTTTGATGACTACAACTTTTGTATCAAGTACCAATTTAAAAGGCAATGTAAATATTTCTCACAACTTATGAGGCCGCCTATGAATTAACATACCATCCTTACCCTACATTGATAAGTAAATAGATTAGAAGATTTTGGCCATCAAGGAAGGCATGAACACTTTTATCTCACTCTAGCAAACGAAGTGCATCACAATTTCAACAAGGCTAGGTCTTTCTTTCCACCTACATTATTTATTTTCTAATTAGTAGCCATATATCTATAAACGTGTCAACGTCAATGAAGAAGTTCGTATTTAATCAAGTTTTTATTCCTTCTTTTAACCGACAAACATCGCCAAAGCATAAATTACTCGTCCATTAATGTCAACTCTGACAAATTTGTTTTGCTTGCTGTTAAGTCAAAGGAAACCAAGTAAATGAACTCAGCCCTGACACCGTGTCCCATGATAAAAGTTTTGGAAGTTCTCTAAAGCAAGAAAAATTATGCTTTTGTCTTGAACTGATGTGTTCTATGTACCAATTCTGACTACTATTATAACTTTCCACGAATAAGCATCATATCGCAAGAGTTCCAAAAGGTTCCTTCAAATTAAAAAGCAGTATAGTCAATTAATCTATAAAATCAGTTTAATCTCCAAAAAGATGATCAGTGCTGAGTTTTCTTTCACACATTTGCGAAATGTAACAAAAATCAAAACTTTCCGAAACAAAATCAATAAAATAGATACTCATCGTAAACATTCAACCAACCTTTTTCAGCCGAATGATCGTTTCTCGTCCATCACTATCATCATCGTCTAGGCTTACGGGTTCTGGAACTTCTTCGCACCGCCGGGAGAAAACATGAAGGCTGGACGAGGCGGTGGTGGGGCTGAGGGTTTTGAGGCTTCTCTGTCTCTCGATTTGGAACCTGACTATAAGTTGCTTACTATAAGGAATTTTAAGCCCATCCAAGTTTGTTACCAAGCCCATTTTCAAGTTTTTTAAGAGAAGCCCATCTGCAATTGAAACATAGCAATTTTTTTTTTTTTTTTTTTTGAGCAGCAAGAAACATAGCAATTCAAGTCATAGTGGTTCATAAAAGTATTGGTAAAGAGGGCTGCTATGCTTCATCATTTTTTCTTTACCCTTCAAGTTCAGGTTCTACATGTCAAGATATGATTGCAGTAACTATTTATTTTAAGATATTTCTATAATCACGTCACCAATCCAAAACATCCACATAAGAGGTGAACTTAAAGGGTGAAGAAAAAAAGGTGACGTTTAGCATTTCCCATTGGTAAAGGTTACTCTATTTCTAGCCTAAATTATGGCCAGGTTAGGTTGGCTTCTGGTTGAGGCTCCGACCACGAATTTATGAAGGCATTGAGAAGGGAATGGTATGACCCCGGGAGTAAGTTTGAAAGCCACTCCAATACATTGACAATTCCTGAACAATCATCCAGCTCCTCGAAATTAATCTCTAAGACAACTTAAGTGTCTAGGTCCAATTGTTCACACCAAAAAGGAAATTGGGGTCTAGAAAGAGGAGCGGTGTCAAAGAAGATATTTTTAGTGTTAATTGATTTATTAAGGGAACTTAAGCGGGTGATGATACTGCACTAAAGGTGTTTCCTTGCTATGGTTTCTATGTGGCTGTCCCAAAACAAACATGGTCGGTGTCATGACAATCTAAGCCTGGAACTGCAAGGGTTATTAGACATCCCTCTGCAGTTCAAGTGGACAAAAAATTGGAACTACGAGTTTGATTTTATTTGACGGAAATAAAGCAAGATAAGTTCTCAATAACGTTTACACTTCAATATAGAATTTTCATTCGTTGATCGTGTTATTTCAGTGGGTCTTTTTGGTAGATTTTTGGTTAACAAACTGTCTCTTTTACTACCCATTATAGAAATAGAAATTTATTATTAGGGTGTTTTATTTCTAACTTGGCCTCATTTCTTCTTTCGTGCATTTATGGGCTCTAGCTTTGACCGAAAGAAATGATATTTAGAATAGTATCTAAAATGTTCTTCTTCCCTTAAATGAAACCCTAGTTTGTGTAGCTGATTCTAATCAAAATTTTCAAGTGAAAAAATTTGGATCGGGTAGCTCCTTAGTCCCTAGAGCTAAGTATCTCTTAACCTTCGTGATAAACATGGACTAGTTGAGCTCCCATTTAAGGGGTCTTTCTACACTTGGTCAAAAAATTGGGATCCACATGTCCGCACTTATGAAAGACTAAATTGGATATTTGCAAACACATCACTAACTCTAGTGGTTCCTTTACTCTCAATCGTCATATAAGTGGTTAAGTTCAGTTCGGTTAATTTTATTCGCGGTTCGGTTCCTGTTAACACAATTCTTGTTTCAAAGCTTTGTAACTGGTTTCAAAGCTTTGGAAATTTTCAGGGAGCAAGTTTGATCTGAGGGGGAGTTTGTCTTCTGGTTTTAGAATATACCTTATTGTGTGATGAAAGACAATTTATATGTGATTGCTAAAGTTCTGTTTTGCAGGAAAATTACTTAACTATCTGAATGGAGGATTATCAAACAATACTTATACTTTGGATATGCTTATTGTTAGATAGATTTTGTTCCAACTTTGTCTTGCAGGAAACAGCCATAGTTCAAAGCTTTGAAATTTTTTTCAAATCTTTGAAAATATTTAGAGTCCTCAACGTCATATATCTGAATGCAGGAATGCCAAACTGATCACTAAATCTTAGCTGAATTTATGGGATTTTTTCAGGACTTGTATCAAGCTTGCAGGTGCAGATTGTGCTCAAATTCAGTGGAAAAAGTCAAACTTATATTAGTTGGAATAGAGCTGTTGTGCACAAGAGATTCCGGCAGGGAGACCTCCGTGTACACCGTGCGTAGTGGATCAGGGATCGCACAGGAAGAATAGGGGTGTGTGTAGGGAGAGAGTAAGTCAGTAGCAATGTCTGAGAGAGAGACAGAGGTTTGGCAAAGCTTCCGCGTATGGCAGCGTGTCCCCCTCTGTATGGAAAGGTTTAACGATATATATATACTGGAGAACATGACCGTTGTAGTGTGGTTAATGCGCCCATTAATGGCGGCTTAATTAGCTTAACCATAACGGCACGTTCGTCCGAGTATATAGGAACCGTTAGAGCACGTGGTGCGCGAGTACCGGAACCGTTACGAGGTTGACCGGGTTTGACCGGATTGACCGGGTTTATGGAGCTCGTGCCATAAATCTCTCAAAACAGTTACTAAAGGTCGCGCGCGGGCTTGGCTCGCACGCGACAGGGCTTACTGTAGCCTCCAAACCACAAAGTCCCTACAAGTCCCGTGCAGTGGTATGCGAGGGCTCTGTCTCGCAGCCCCCACATGGATCAGCTCGGCTGGTGATCCAGTGTGTGTGGAGCACAATATGGTGTGCTGGATGATTGCCACGTGGCTAAGATCTGTCATGTCAGAAAGCAGTATCTACATTAGCCCCCTTTCTGCGCGTGAAGGCTCATAGCTGTATAGGCTTCCATGCGCGGAAACCAACATGCGCGTCGTCGCCACGCACCAATTCAAATACGGGTAAGTTCAGCCCCCGTGCGTGTCATTATGACCTAAAACCCCTAGAGTCGTGCCGTCTGACCTTTAGGGTTTTAGGCGTGACGTCAGCCCGTCCTGTGATTGCGCGATACGACGGTGACGGTTGCGATTCGACTACTGAAGGGACGCAACCCTTCATTCTTTTGGATAAATACCTTGTATCCCATTATTGCAAAGCATCACTTCTTTCTCTTAAAGTGAATGGTACCCGGAGATCTTCGAGAGCAGATCCAGATAATCAATCACCAGTTCAGAACTGCAAATCGTATTCTCCAATTGTGTATATCCAAGCAAGCTTCAAGGAAACAAGGTCGGCCTCGTTTACTTTTGATTTAAAATACCAGTGTTTGCCTTGAACCGCGTTGAATCTGTAAATCCATGAAATTTGTGAAGAGGCTTTTGATCTTTGAACCCGCTTCGTTTTAATCTTTCAACAATATCAACTCCCCGATTTCTGAAATCGGTACCGGAACTGTTTGCTTTGGTTTGCATAGATCTCAAATTCCAAAATTCAAACTGAAGTGTGGTGTGGTATTTCTCCCCCCTTTTTCTTGCCCTTTCGCAGGAATGGCCAAGACAAGAGTAACCAGACCCGTCAAGGAAGACGAAGAGATGCCGGAGCTTCCGCAGGCTCTGTGGCGTAAAGCCCCCTTTCTGGGTGGGAAGGATTTTTATCATGCGAGGGTGAAGGCGAAGAGGATGCCTGATCGTGTTCCAGTTGAGCGATTGTTGACACTGACTCGCCCAGTTAACTCAGCCTTGCTCGAGTTGGTTGGCTCCGAGGGTGTGGTTCGATTGGGGATCGAGAATGGGAACTTCCCATATACTGCCATTTCTACTCAGGCGTTTGTCCAGAAATTGGACTATATGGATGAGTGGATCGACCACGTGTTGGATCATCACGCCGAGACTCTCGATAAAGCCGGCATTTTCTTTGCTATCCGTGCTATGAAGGGTGCTGCCGTGAAGTTGGATCAGTCCATGCTTCTAGACCTTCTGTCCCGTTACTCGCCTGCGACTCACACGTTTCATTTTGCGGAGTTCGAGGCTGCCCCCACGCTCGAGGACGTTCAAATGCTGTATGAGCTTTCCCCCATGGGTGAGGTGGACCCCTTGAGTCACTTGAGGACATCTGCTGAAATGGCCTTGTACGCGCAGATGGAGGAGTGCCTAGCAGAGGTAAAGAAAATCTCCACTCGGTGGACCACTACGAAGCCTCTTCCGAACTGGCAGCTGGTGGATACGTCTGCGAAGAATACCTGGAACAAGTGGTTGCAGTACTTCTTCCGAGACTATGCGAACAGCAGCATTAGTAAGAAGCTTTTGAGCGAGAACCCGGAGGCCGAGAATTATGTAGAGGGCAAGGGTTATCATTTGACCCTTTGTGCCTTTCTCTGTGCTTGGCTGTCGAGGTATCTGATTGATGGTCACCCCCATGACGGGGTCTTATACCATGTGCTGCCACTTGCTGTGAGGCTCGCTCTTGGCCAGAGAGTCGCACTCGGACCCTTGGTTTTGGGCACGCTATATTATAGACTGGATCAGCTGGTTCTGGCGATGAGGGAATCGCGTGGCCGCCTCGATGTTCTGACCTTTGTCAATATCAGCTTTTTGACAATGTGGGTTTTCGAGCGCTGGCCGTCTTATGCTCCAACTCCCCTCCCACTTGATAAGTGGTGTCCCCCAGGCGAGACAGAAGCGCGCAACAGCGGAAGAGCTGCAAGATGGTTTGGAGCAAGCAACACCAAGTGCACTTGGAGTTTGATATGCGACAAACGAAAGGAGTTTACTGCCAGGCCCTATGCCACACGTGTTGAGAATGTGCGGTGGTTCCCAAAGCTATACCCTTCCAAAGGTATGGTCTTGTCAGAAGACCTTCTCTTTGAAAAGGGGCCGCATTTCCACGAGCGCTATCGTGAGTTCTTTTGTTGGTGTCTGCGAGGTTCCCTTCCTGCCCTTGCAGAGCATATTCGTGAGCTCGCGCCAAGGTATGAAAGGCTTACAGTGGATGTTGACCCCACTCGGGTCTCTCCTCAGTTTGGTTTTGATGCAGTGGCCCCATCGATCTGGCCCCAGTCTATTATCAGAGGGTGCTACAAGCGTTTGCTGACAAAGGAGTGCAAGACGGTCCTCATGAGCAATCTTCCCTTCGAGCAGCCTGCGGGAACTCGCAAGGGTGGTTGTTCCCAGAACTGGCTCGCATACTGGGCTGCCCAGCAAGCGAGGATTGAGACGGAGGCGGCGGCACAGCCAGGAAGGGCCCCCTTGATCAAGAGAAACTCTTTTCCGTTTCGCCCCAATTGCAGCTTGAGCGAGTCTGAGTATGGTTGCTACTCGCTGTGGGACCGCGAGAATCATTTGTGCCCCGATTTCATTCTGAAGGAGCAAGTCGACGCAATTAAGAAGGGTGACGCGCAGGTCATCAAATATAGCAAGGCGTTTGCTGAGGTAAGCAATTTCCTTATGTGCTTCAAGCTTTTTGATTTTTTTTCTTGCGCTGATGCTTTTCGTTCTGTATTGTTCAGTGTCATGTGCGGAGGTTCGCAGCTGGTGATCGCTCCAAATCGCTGGTGGACACCATTGTTGCCACCAGAAGGAAGGGGGAGTCGTACCGGCTAGCATGGAGGATGGATGCCGAGGTCGAAACAAAGGTTCGCGGAGTCATGAACACTTTTGCTGACTCGCTGATAGACAACCCTCCGGCTCCGTCTCCTCCTAGAGATGACCCGTCCCCTCCAGCGACTGCGGCGCCGAGAGTGAAGAGACCTAGGCAAAAGGGAATTACGATTTCTTCCCCTAGGAGTGCTCCAGCTTCTCCCCCAGTGAGGTCCCTTTCCATCAAGGACAAAGGCAAGGGTCGTATGCCCAGCAAAGTGCGAAAAGATCTCGCAGTTGAGACTTTCGTTCCATTCAACCAAGAGGAGGAAGAGAGACAGGAGCCCCAGGCAAGTGATGAAGAAGAAGAAGCAACAGTTGTGATGCGCGAGGAAGAATCAGGAGGTACTTCCGTCGCATCTCCTTGCCTTTTATCTTGACTTCTTTGTAGTTCTTTTCTTTGAACCAAATATGTATTCGCAGATGATGATGATGAAGCCGTTGGTGGCCTTGTGACCAAGAGGCAAAAGAGAGATGCCCATTCTGGCATTTCAGATGATCCTATAAGCGAGGATGTTCTTGCTGAGTCCCGGAAGACAGCCGCGGAGGCTGCTGAAAGAAGAAGGCAGCGAGAGGAAGAGGAGCTCGAGCGTGTGAAACAACGGAGCCTCGAGGAGCAGCATGTTGACGACTTAGTGCGTCCAGTTGGCGAGGAAGACGAGCTTCCCGAAGAAGTGGCTCCTCATGTGGAGGAGGAAGATGAGGTTCCCGGAGAGGATGCAGCAGAGCTAGAGCAAGTCCAAGCGGACTTCGCAGAGATCGCAGGTGGCGATAAAGGTGAGATCTTCAATCTCGCAGTTACTTATAGAGATGTAATTGTGGGTGCGTTAAAGCACGGTGTGTCAAAGCCTGACATTCGCCGTTGGTTGGTAAGCAAATGCGGAGAACCCTCAGGTAATTATTTTGAGTGATATGCGCATGCTAGGCTGTAGCCACTTGAGGCAAAATCATGACTGGTTTACTCGCATCCCAGGTCACGCTTCTCTTAAAGATTTGCTTAGTGAGGATACACTGATAGGGCACGGTTCCACGTCCCTAATGTACGATGAGGATACCTCAATCCCACCTTCGCGTGGAGGTGCTTATTCTTAGCTTTAGTAAAGATAGCGAAATAACTTATAACACAAGTTACCTCACATTATCGCATTTGGCATCGCAGGTCATGCTGAGGAACCTGAGCTGGAGCAGAGAAGTCAGCCTTCTGCATCCCATGTTCCAATTTCGAGCTCCCATACCGAGAAGCCCGTCGCAGCCGCTGGACACGCAAGTGAGCATTTCGAGGATGTCATCGAACTCTCCGATGATGTCGAAGCTGATGCTGTGCCGATGGACGAAGGTGTCCGTACTGGTGGTGAGGAAGAAAGGACAAGTGATGCTAATGTTTTCGCATCTGGGAGTGTCCTCCGCCCAGCGACTTCGGCTGTCCCTTCGCCTCCGGCGATGACTGAGCCAGAAGCACCTATTCCTGCGTGGAGCATTTGGGGCTCGCAGGTTGGGAATGTAGTCGCAGCTGGTGCGGCCTACACTCTTCCTCCTGACTATGAGAGGTTGGAGCTCGCAGCTGATAGGAGAGCTATGGAGCGAGGGCAGTCTTCGAACAACCCAGTGGCCCGCATCCCTTCTCTTCATGAAATTCTGGAAGGCACTGGTAAGTAAAGATTTACCGTTCGCACGTCGCATTATTTGCTTGCGAGTTCTGACATTATAACCATTTTTGATGTCTCAGGTTTGAAGCAAACCGATGTAGACTGGGTGGTTCGAATGCGTCTCAGATACCCCCGATCGTTTGTGAGATCTCTGGAGATCGGACCTTTTGACAGGAGGCTATTCCTTACTGAAGCCAACTGGATACTGGAGCAGCTGTCTGCGGCTACACCTGCGACCATTTCGGCCCAGAGTGCTGAATTGCTGTGTGGCATGTGCCAAAATCTCATGTTCAAAGTCCAAGGCAGACTTGGTTTCAAATTCCTCAAGGACAGAGTTACACTGATTCACGCAGCTGTAACTTTGAATCTCGGTCACCAGAATCTCGCAGCTGAGATGCAGAAGGTGGAGCAGCAAAAGCAAAAGGTTGATGAAGCTTTGAAGCTGTATCACGAAATGAATGCCAAGTGCGAGCAACTGAAGCAAGAAGTGAAACAAGTGGAGAAGCTGAGCGAGCAGTTCGAGCCCCAAGATTCCTTAATCAAGAATTTGTTTTGACTTTTCGAATTTTGAAAAGAAAACAGGAAAATGGCTGAGACATTAATGTAATGTTTTGAAACATTAATGTAATGTTGCTAGGGTTTCTCCCCCTTTTTTTTTTAACAACAAACAATGAGTTTGCCCGTTTTGCCCTTTTCGGGATTTGATTGGACATTTCTGTGCATATCCAATTATGACATCAGCAATTGATTTTCTGCTTGATTTTCGCGCTAATTTCTCGGCAGATAAGCACGCTTCCGTTGGGAAGTCCATCCGAATCATGACTATCCGTCATTTATTAGGATACGCAACTGAATCGTCGTAGCCTTTAGTAGGGTAATTGATTGTTACCGCTTTTCAAGGCGTAAGTGATTGAACTTACCCTCTTTTTGAATTTTGCTGACTCATCTTAGGCAACCGAAGAGTCTCCACAGGGTCTATATAAACCCTGTCTTTGCCATTTGGGTTCTTCATCCCAAACATGTGCTTTGCCGTGAGTCCTTACGACTGCTGGCTTCAACGCTTGTTTTTCGTTGATTCATGGCAACTTCAAGTTTTGAATCCTGAGTTTGCGCTTTGTGCTATAGAAATAGTTTCCAAGATCCACTTTATGAGGCTTATTGCTGTTTATAACCATCATAAAGAGGATGCAGATAATACCTCATGTGTGTTCGAAGAAATTTCTTCGTGTATTATGTGTGCAGGTCATGTTTCCGGCCGCCTCGTGGCGAGGTGCAGCGCCGAAGTGACCGTGCTACCGTCTCGTAATGAACGGCGGGATTCTTCTTCAGCATCTCCGGGGAAGAATCCGTTGCCCTCACATTTGTGAGGTCGGGGTGCTCGTCAATGCCCTTGTCCAACATGACAAGGAGTCCATCACCAGAGGAATGACTGCTTCGCCTGTTTTGCAGAGTAACATCTGTCGGCACAGGAAGCTCCTCCGGCGCCTATCTTGATTAGACAGAGGCTTTTGTCATTCCTTGGGGTCTTGGGCATATCGCATCTCCGATCTTGCTGCTAGGGATGTAGCGAATGACGAGTTGATCTCTTCGCGGCAGCATCCCTTTTGCTATAGATCTTTGGCCGCAGATCTGCGTGCTGCACTGCCGGTGTTAAGACCGGTGGATTCTCTCTTTTCTTAGCCGAGAGTTCCCTAGTGCATCTCTGGCTTACCAGCCATTTTTCGAATGTATTGTAAGCCGTGTTGGCTGCTGTAGTTAGATTCGAGCTTTTCGCTTGTAAGCTGTTATCTAGATAGATAAATTGTAAGTCATTTGACTCATAATGATATATAGCTTTTGTATTATCTTCTCTTTGCAACAAAGTACAATTTCGCATGCGTTTCGGCTTGTTTTGCCTTGCATAATGCCATATAATGATTTCACATATGCGACGTCAATGCGCAGATGTTTCGCTAGATCATTCGAGATCGTAATTTCGCAGCTGTGCCATCTTGACGGATGGGCTTGCAGTTGGTCGTTGTAAATCGTATGAGATCACGTTCACAACTTTGCTATCGTAACAGATAGTTTTTAACAGATCAATTAAGATCGTTGAGTGGTGCGAATCGCTATCATAGAAGATAGGCTTTATTAGAGAATTGCTTGAGATAGTTTCTCGCATAAGTTGCTATCGCAGCAGATAGACCTGTAGAAGATCTAGCAAGATGGTTCTGCAGTTACGTTGCCATCGTAACAGACGGGCTTGGGTGATCAACTAAAATCACTTTGCGTATAAATTGCTATCGTAACAGATAGGCTTAAGAAGATCATATAAGATCGCACTTGCATAAACTGCTATCGTGAGAGATAGGATTTTGATGATCGATTGAGATCGTTTTTGTATTTTGCTGCTATCGTGAGAGATAGGCTTTGATGATCACTTAAGATCGCATTTGCGTTTGGCTGCTATCGTAAGAGATAGGCTTTAGATGATCAATTAAGATCGTATTTGTTTTGACTGCTATCGTGAGAGATAGGCTTTGATGATCACTTAAGATCGCATTTGCGTTTGGCTGCTATCGTAAGAGATAGGCTTTAGATGATCGATTGAGATCGCATTTGCTATCGTAAGAGATAGGCTTTGATGATCGATTAAGATCGCGTTTGTATTTGCTGCTATCGTAAGAGATAGGCTTTGATGATCAATTAAGATCGCATTTGTATTTGCTGCTATCGTAAGAGATAGGCTTTGATGATCAATTAAGATCGCGTTTGTATTTGCTGCTATCGTGAGAGATAGGCTTTGATGATCAATTAAGATCACGTTTGTATCTGCTGCTATCGTGAGAGATAGGCTTTGATGATCAATTAAGATCACGTTTGTATCTGCTGCTATCGTAAGAGATAGGCTTTGGTGATCAATTAAGATCGCGTTTGTATTTGCTGATATTGCAGCGAATAAATCATTGTTAACAGCAATAACAAATTAAATATAGCAATATAAACGGCTAGAAATATGAACTTCTCATTTGGGAGAATTCTTTTATTATAACATTCTCATATGGGAGAGATAGGATTACAATCCTCTCATATGGGAGAGGAGATTGCGTCAATCATAGCCACATGAGACATTAAGCAACGTTATCATAAAACGTATGAAATAAGAGAAGTCAAGGATAGTACTTCTTGATCCAGCGCATGTTGACTGAGCTTGGAGTTGAGGTTGTGCCGTGCAACCTTCGTATGCTGCAGTAGCCACTATCGAAGACTTCTGTGACTTCGAAGGGTCCTTCCCAATTAGCTGCGAACTTTGGATGAGTTGCTTTTCGCATGCAGTGGTCAGATGCGCGCAAGACCAGGTCGCCAACTGCGAAATCCCGTCGCTGGACTGTCTTGTTATAGGCGCGAGCGATTCTTTCTTGGTACCGCTTGTTAGTCCTTTTGGCTTGTTCTCGCTTTTCTTCCAGCAAGACTAAATCATGATCGCGTTGGTTTTCATAGAGTGCATGGAAGGCCAGCCTAGCCGAATTGACTCTGACCTCCGCAGGTACTACAGCTTCGGCCCCATAACATAGTAGAAATGGCGAGGCCCCTGTAGGTGTCCTTGGAGAGGTTCTGTAGGCCCACAGAGCTATGTTAAGAGAGTCGGCCCACTTCTTGTGGTCACCTGCGACCATTTTGCTCAGAATTCTCAACAGCGTTTTGTTAGTCGCCTCGACTTGTCCGTTTCCCTTTGGATAATAGGGGGTGGAGCATATCTGCCTGATGTTGTACTCCGCGAGTTTCGTAGCTACCTGACGATTAACAAAAGGAGTACCGTTATCTGAAAGAATAGTATTTGGGATTCCGAACCTGCATACGATGTTTTCCTGGATGAAGTTAACCACAGCCAGCGCGTTTGCCGTCTTCAGTGGTATTGCTTCCACCCATTTGGTGAACAGCTCGGTTGCAGTGAGAATGAAATGGTTCCCATGTGACGTTGGTCGGATGGGGCCGATGAAGTCCAAAGCCCATGTGTGAAATGGCCATGGCGTCCCTAATGCATGTAGATCCACGGCTGGGGCGTGCACTAGGTTTCCTTTGAATTGGCATTCTTGGCAGCGTCGCACCTTGGTGCGGCAATCGACTTCCATCGTGGGCCAGAAGTATCCGATTGAGAAGAGCTGTCTGCATAATTTCGCACCTCCCTGGTGTTCCACCTGATGAGAAAGGTCCATGACTTCTTGTGCTTCCCTGCCGTCTAGGCATCGCAGCAAGTTACCCTCGTGACCTTTTCGCCAAAGCAGGTTTTCCTGAACCACGTATCGAGAAGCTTTCCTCTTCAATTTGTCGGCTTCCTTTCTCGATTCGGGTACAATGCCCTGGGTGAGGAATTCGAACAATGGCTTCCTCCAGTCTGTGTCGTCCTCGGTTAGAGCGATGAGTAGAGAATCTTTGATTAGTGCGCAACTTTCGCACTTCCCTTGTATCAGGGCTGCAGCTGTTGACATGCTTGGCCAATGAATGCCATATCTCTGAGCTTTCCTGTAGATTGACACCTCGCTTTCTCCGCAAGCGTGTTGGTGAATCTTTTCTAACAGCTGTTGTCCCTCTTACTCGGAGACACATCGCATGAGTATTCCTCCAGGACCCTTGTAGTAAAGGGTGTTGTCGTGGATGCAGTATCCTTTCGTGAGTGCCCAGCTTTCGCTGCTGGTGCCTTTCGCAATAGCTTGCAAGATTGCTTTTCGCCAGTCTGCGTCATCCATGTGTTCGTCGTCGCACGCATCTTCTGTTAGTGCCGACGATGTTCGCACTTCGATGGAAATCCTTGCGGGGCATTTGTCTATGCTGACCTTAGATCCCAGAGTTGCTAAGGCGTCTGCATGCCTGTTGTCCGCTCGGGGCTTGTGCTCGTATTTCACGTCGCAGAATTGCTGCATTAGCTTTTGCACTAGGGTGCGGTATGACAGGAGGTTGATCTCCTTTAAACCATATTCGCCCGAGGCTTGCTTAACAATCAGTTTGGAATCTCCCATAACTGTTAAGTTGCTCACTTCCAGAGCTTTCGCCGCACGGAGCCCCGCGATAAGAGCCTCGTATTCCGCCTCGTTGTTCGTGACTACGAAGTTGAGTTTTGCGGACATCTGTATGACTTCCCCGTCTGGCTTTGTCAAGACTATCCCGATGCCTCCGCCTTTTCTGGTTGACGAAGCGTCGAAGTGGAGGGTCCAATAGGGCACGTCGATCGCGTAGATTTCAGGGCCTTCGAGCTCTTCCTCGATCACAGGTTCGTGACTGTTGTCGGGAAACTGTGCCAACAGATCTGCTACCGCCTGCGACTTGATCGCTCTTGGTTTCACGCATGTGATATCGTATTGAGAGATGGTCATGTGCCATTTCGCCAGTCTCCCTCCCGGAGTAGTGTGAGTTAGCAAGTATCGTATGGGGTCGCTTTTGGTGACCACCACTACTTTGTGCGATGCAAAATAGTGTCTCAACTTCTCTATCACGAAGAATAAAGCAAGGCAATGACGTTCAATGTCTGTGTACCTTGATTCAGCAAACTGCACAATGCGGGAGATGTAATAGATGGGCCTCTCTTGGCCTTCATACACCTGAGCCAAGAGTGCTCCTATAGATTTCCTTGTCGATGTAAGGTATAGCAGAAGCGGTGATCCCAGTTGAGGCGCGATCATTATCTTTGGGGATGTGAGTAGCTCCTTTAGCTTTTCGAATGCGGCTTCGTGATCAGGAGCCCAGTTGTACGCGGCGTCCTTCTTGAGAAGAGTGCTGAAACAGCATGTGATTTCGGCGATTGCTGGGATGAATCTCCGCAGATATGACAATTTTCCCAAGAATGTTTTCAAGGTACTTTGGTTGTGAGGTGGCGTCATGCTGGTGATGGCTGACACTTTCGCAGGATCAGGCTCGATCCCTTGGCGATGGACCACGCATCCCAAAAACTTCCCCGAGGTCACGCCAAATGCGCATTTCATGGGGTTCATTTTCAATTGAAAGCTCCTGCATCTGTTGAACACCTTTCGCAGGTCTGCAAGGTGGTCTGCTTCATGCTTGGATTTGACTACCAGGTCATCCACATAGAACTCCACTTCTTTGTGCATCATGTCGTGGAATAGGGCCATCATGGCCCGCTGATAGGTTGCGCCTGCGTTCTTAAGACCGAATGGCATTACCGTGTAGTTGAATACCCCCACGGGAGTGATGAATGCAGTTTTCCTTGCATCTTCGGGATCCATCTTGATTTGATTGTACCCGCTGAAGCCGTCCATGAAACTGAACATGCGATGGCCTGCTGTTGAATCAATGAGCAAATCGATGTTAGGCAGTGGGAAATCGTCCTTAGGGCAGAAGCGATTGAGATCTCGGAAGTCCACGCAGATGCGGAGCTGTCCGTTCTTCTTCACCACCGGCACGATGTTGGCCAACCATGTGGGATGGTGATTTGGCTCTATGAACTTGGCGTCTAGGAGTTTGACAATCTCCTGCTTGATCTTCACGTTGAGCTCTGGCCTGAAGCTTCTGGTGCTTTGCTTGACCGGTTTAGACCCTGGGATGATGTCTAAACGGTGCATGGTGATGCTCGTGTCCAGACCCGGCATCTCATCATATTCCCATGCGAACACGTCCTTGTATTCAGTTAGGAGCTGCAGCAGTCCTTGTTCCTCTTTGCTTGTGAGGTCCGCACTCAGGAAGACTGGCCTTTTCTTTTCCTCGTTCGGGCTGAGGAACACTTCCTTTAGCTCTTGCTTTTGTGGTCTTGGCCTGTCTTCCATGCATTCGGGCGCTTCTTTGAGTTTCTCATCTGGAGTGCCCTGTGTTGGCTCTTCTGTCAGCGCAACTTGCTCGATTTGATTGATTTGCCCAGGGACATCCCCATGCCCGTGTGAGGACGTCCCCGCGCACCTTCATATGCGATAGCATTTCTTCCCGTTGGCGTAGAAGCTCTCTATCTCCTTACCCTCGGGGTCATGCTTTGCGATCCTCTTCAGAGTGTACACATTCTTCCGATGATATGCGATGCGCGGCGCCTCTTCGTGTGTAGGCGGCTTTTCCTTGGCATCTCCCCTTGTCACCATCACGCCCGCAGGTGACTGGTCCTTGATGTCCTCCCAGAGAGGTAAAGGAGTAGGGTTGAATGGTCCGGGTGTTTGCTCGTCCGCCATCTCGGTGAACCACACCGCCTCGCTGAGATGTGCTTCGTCCAAGTTGAACGGGTTAGTTGAGGCCGGTATCTCGACAATCCTGTCGTTCCAGATAGCTTTCATCACC
The DNA here is from genome assembly GCA_023055425.1 of Linanthus parryae. Lineage (NCBI taxonomy): Eukaryota > Viridiplantae > Streptophyta > Magnoliopsida > Ericales > Polemoniaceae > Linanthus > Linanthus parryae. The sequence continues at coordinate 16,185,464 of JALGPY010000012.1, read as the reverse complement.
TGGTGAGCCGTCGAAGGGATCGCGTCAAAGCGATGAATCCAGGCCCGACCTATGATCATGTGATATGTGGTGTTCGCGGCTATGACATAGAACTTCGCCGAGCACTTGATTTTGCCGATCTGAACGCCCAGGCGGATCCATCCGATCGTCATTCTAGAATCGCTTCCGAATCCCACCAGCGGGGATGGACGCTTGACTACCTTGTGCTCGGGGATCCCTGCTAGCTTCAGTGTGTGGAGTGGAACAACATTGACCGCTGCTCCTCCATCGACGAATGCTCGCTTGAATTCGACGACGTTGATGATGGCGGTCACGTACAGGGGCCTCTGGTGGCTCGCATCTGTCTTCTTGTCGCTGGCAGAAAAGGTCATAATCTTTTCTGTGGAACGGGACGCCCTGACGACTCTCCCGTTGGAGACCACGAGGTCCTCCTCGTAGTCCTCTGCTACCCTTAAGATTGCTTTTGTCATATCCGTTCGACATTTTTCGGAGAAGTTCATCTCGTTGAAGAATTTGTCGAAGCCATGCGACCCTTTCACGCGGTCGGCACGCTCATCTTCCGTGTCCATGCTGTAGTCTTCATCTTCATGGACTTCAGCAATGATGGGCAGACCATCCTCTGCGACTTCTTCCAAGTCCACTATCGAGATCATGGCGACCTCTTTGCCCTTTGAGCCCGAATCTGTATGGGCAGGCAGCGGGTTGTTGCGCACATCCTTCCGGTGGTCGCTGACAATGAGTTCGCCGTTCTTCATCTTCTGATCGAACGCGAATCTGAGCTTCTTGCACTCAGCCGTGGGGTGCATGACCTTGCCGTGGTATTCGCACCATTTAGGGTCCCTCGTCATCTCCTTGGAGGGTGCTTTCTCGAGCGGTGGCAGGACGCCGTCCTTGCGCCACTGTCTGCAGAGATCGCTCGCTTCCTCCACCGAGCATGGCAGAGGCGGTGCGTCGAAGTTTGCAACTTTTGCTTGCTTCTGTGGCGAAACTGTATTGACCTCAGCTTCGCGTCCCCGCTTGTAGCCAAATCTGCCGATCTTGTAGGTGGTGCCGCTCGCAGGTCGTTCTGGAGCGCTCTTCTTTCTCTGTCTCTCGACAATGGGCTCGATGTTCATCGTGCACTCGATGAGCTTTGAAAACGTAGGTGTTTGCAAATTGATCAGCATGCTTTTGTATTCATCTCGCATGCACTGCAGGCATATCTCTACGAGCCGGCTTTCGAGCATTGGATCCTTGCACTCCAAGGATTTCGCTCTGAATTTCTTGATGAAGGTGATTCCATCTTCCTCGCGTTTCTGATACATCCGCGAGAGATGGATCATCGTCACCTTTTCTTCCATCTGGAAGAACTTGGTATAGAACTTCTGGACCATGTCGTCCCAAGTCTTCACAGATCCGGCGTCCAATGTTCGGTACCATTTGTATGCTACATTCCCAAGAGTTTTTGGGAATTCTCGCATCAGCAGCTTGGGATCGGCTCCGTATGGACCCATGACATCGATGAAACGCATGACATGCTCATGAGCGTTTCCATTGACGTCCTCGAACTTATCCCATTTGGGAGCCTTGTACCCCGCCGGGTTTGGCATGAGATAGATCTCTCGTGGAATGGGTGGATCGTTGTCTAGCTTCGGGATGATGGTATCCGCGAACGACTGATGAGCCAGGATGGAGTCCACGCGCTTCTGCAAAGACGTCATGCATTCTGGAATGCTTCCCTCGATAGTTGGCGGAGGGGTTTCCGTAGGCGGTGGCGACACATATGCCGCCGGAGGATTGGGAGTGTATTGACTACCCGCGTTTCCCCAAATTGTCGCTGGTGGAGGCAGAGTATACTGCAGAGCTGGGTTGGACGCCAAAGCCGGGGGCTGAGAGGCGTGAGCAGCAGGGGGCAGCATTTGTGCCGTTGACCCTTGGACCGAAGGCAGCTGCGTTGCTGACGGTGGAGTTTGCAGATGGGAGTTGGGAGGCGTGGCCGACACTCCCAATCCTGGAGCGGTAGGGATTCCTCCTCCCTGAGGGATAGCGGTGGCTGGTGGAGGATTTGGCGCAAGGGTGCCCAGAACGGCCAAGATCCGTTCTAACTGCGCGGACTGAGACTTGAGAGCTTTTGCCTGACTTTGGACAGTGGCGTCCAAAGACTCTAAAGTTGGCGCCTCGCCGGGAGTCGTCGGAGTACGGCGAGCCTCGTCTCCCGAGGGAGTTTGGGTGGAAGGCGATCGGTTGCTGACATCGTCCTCCTGAGACATGGTTGCTTTTGCTGGTAAGTTTCACGTCGGGTTCACCAAAATGTGCACAAGAGATTCCGGCAGGGAGACCTCCGTGTACACCGTGCGTAGTGGATCAGGGATCGCACAGGAAGAATAGGGGTGTGTGTAGGGAGAGAGTAAGTCAGTAGCAATGTCTGAGAGAGAGACAGAGGTTTGGCAAAGCTTCCGCGTATGGCAGCGTGTCCCCCTCTGTATGGAAAGGTTTAACGATATATATATACTGGAGAACATGACCGTTGTAGTGTGGTTAATGCGCCCATTAATGGCGGCTTAATTAGCTTAACCATAACGGCACGTTCGTCCGAGTATATAGGAACCGTTAGAGCACGTGGTGCGCGAGTACCGGAACCGTTACGAGGTTGACCGGGTTTGACCGGATTGACCGGGTTTATGGAGCTCGTGCCATAAATCTCTCAAAACAGTTACTAAAGGTCGCGCGCGGGCTTGGCTCGCACGCGACAGGGCTTACTCTAGCCTCCAAACCACAAAGTCCCTACAAGTCCCGTGCAGTGGTATGCGAGGGCTCTGTCTCGCAGCCCCCACATGGATCAGCTCGGCTGGTGATCCAGTGTGTGTGGAGCACAATATGGTGTGCTGGATGATTGCCACGTGGCTAAGATCTGTCATGTCAGAAAGCAGTATCTACAGCTGTTGAGAGGCAAGATTGAGTTGAGGATTTTTAGGGGTTCTTGTTGCAACAAACTTTGTGACTGTTGGAGCAAGCCTTTAAATTCAAATAGTAATAAAGCTAAAGAAAGGGACTTACAAGAGAGACACATAGTGACAAAAATAGACTTAAGAGAAATACATTCGGATTGAGAGAGAATCAAGGAAGGAAATCAATTCAGTATTCAATCCACTCCAAACTCAGAAGAGCACTTCCAAGCTTTCCAACTTCACTGTTTTCTCAGTTTTCTTCTACATGTGCTAAACTGTTTATTCATTAGGATTTATAAATCTTCTATATTCTATTCTTCTTGAGTTGTTCAAGTGGAACAATTGAGAGTCTTATTGTGTCAAGTAGTTGAAGTTGTACTAGATAGGTTAGCAGAGAATTACAGGATGGTATAAGAGTAAGGCAATTCTCTTAGGCCTGATATATATGGATTAATTAGTGATAAATAATAAGTTATTGAAATTCTAGAGGGATTAGATCCCTCAGGTGGAGAGTAGGCCTTTTGGAGGCCGAACTCCGTAACAAATGCTTGTGTCTTGCTCATTTCATTTCATTACTTTACTTGCTTACAAAATTGTTCAACACATGACATTTTCAAAGCTTTGAAAGGCTTTTCAAAGCTTCAAAAATTATCATAAGCTTTTAAAACTGTATTTCAGTTCAAAGCTTTGAAACTGGTTTCAAAGCTTTGAAAATTTTCAGAACCTCTCTGTTTATTTTAAAACAACTATTTTAGCAAAAGTTGTCATACTCTATTCAACCCCCCCTTGTAGAGTATATTTGATCCAGTTTAACTCCTACTTACATACTTCAATTGGTATAAGAGATTGTATCACTGTTTAGATCTAACAATCTTGTGATCATGAGTAATGTAGGGGAAGATGGTTTCTCACAGGAAAGAGCGGCAAACAAATATCATCTATTTTGTGGAGATAACTTTGTTCACTGGAGATCACTGATGAAAATGTTCATCATAGATCAAGAGATGGAGCTGTGGTCCATCATTCAGAATGGACCTCATACTTTCTATAGAGAAAGAGAGGGGATTAGAATTCCTAAAACTGAAGACTCTTTTTATACTACTGAATTATAAAAAGTTAGTAAGAATTATGAGAAAAATTTTTATATTGTGCTTTGAATGCATATTAATTTAACAGAATATCTACCTGAAAAAGTGCAGAGTAAATATGGGACAAATTAGTGGTGACATTTGACGGAATCAGCGAAGTCAAGCAGAATAAGATAAACATTTTCTTGAGGCAATATGAGCTATTCAAGATGAATGAAAATGAGTCAATCAAGGATATGTTTAACAGGTTCACAGACATAATCAACAACTTGAAGTCTTTGGGAAAATCATTCTCAAATAAAGAGAAATTCAGGAAGATATTGAGAAGTCTTCCTAAAGCCAAATGGGAGCCAAAGACAACATCAATTGAAGAGGCTCAAGATTTACGTACTATTCAACTGGATGATTGTAGGGTCTTGATCATGGATACGCAGCGGAATAAATAATAATTTATCCGATCAAGACCCTCCAAGGATCACAGGAAGAGAATTCATAACGATAGTAAGGGATTCATACCAAGTACCTTGTGGATCTCCTGTGATGACTTCAAACACAAATATTGTTGTGTCTCTACGGTTGATCCACGCCTAGGAATGAGATCTAAATCTTCCAAATCCTTTGTGCTAGCTAGGAACGGTGGAAGAGGAAGAAGAAATCACGCAACGGATACCAAAAGAGAGGCTCGGCCTCTTCTTTTTGGCCGACGGGTAGGGGGCGGAGAAGGGGGTCGGTCGGCCTCCTTGGTCTTGATCTCTCCTTGCTTTCTCTCCTACTAAAGTAATGTTATGAGCATTAGTATGTTGGAAGGAATCTAGAAGCATCCTTTATATAGTCCAACAACTCCTTGTTACTACATAAAGGCCCTCTTCTAATCCTACTCAAGTTCCGATTAATCCAACTTGCATATTAGTCCTACTAAGTTAGCAAGTTGTTGCGTTTTGATCCTTATAATTAATTTATCATATTAATTAATTCCCAAATCTATTTTCTCAATGTTCTCATCTGGTTCATCCTCTGTAACCTTTTCTTTTCCTTTTCCCTTATCTGCTTTTCAATCCTTCTTCTTTTCCTTCTTAGGGCTGCAATCTAAATTCCCTTCTTTTATTCTGGTGCAGATTCCACTACCTTCTTCTTCTTCTTGATGGACACTGGTGCAACACCCCGTGGTCCCCAAGCAATCCGTTCCGGACCGGAAAGCCCAGGAGGGCGATGCCAAAAGTGTTGGTGGAAGTCATAAGCACAACATCCATATATTACAATACTATTAAACATTACACGAGTCTTTATATATTACACACACGTTTTCAAAACTAGTACTTTATGTTGACTAGTCAGACTACATTACTTCTCGTGATATCCGTCTAAGTGAGTCCCGTACCCGGTCATGCCATAGCCTTCTTCTTCTAAACCTGCGGGGGAAGGAAACAAAGACCGCAGTTTCTAAAGTCAGCTGGGAAATGCTGAGTAAATAAATACCCTAGCTCGTAAACAGAAGATGATGCATAATTTATTCTCAAAACAGTAGTAAGAGGAATCAAATCCTTAAAATAGTAAACGAAGCACAAAATCAGCTTTAAACTTCTCAATCTTTCAAACTCTTCCTTCTTGACCTTGAAACGGGGAATAATATCCCAATCTTGTCTTCCTTTATATTCATAGACGTCCTTGCTCAGAGAAAACCATATTTTCACTTTGTTGACACGGGGAAGGAACTACTATACCATCACTAGCAACCATGACCTTAACTGTCGACAGCCCCCTAAGACTTCTTGCGGTCAGAGAGGTGAGTACATGGAGCGATCCGGCAGGTTGCGACCGGATTAAAATACACAGGCCGAGTGATAGAAGTCAGCACGACAATAATCACAGGCCGAGTGACAAAAGTCAACCCGACAATAATCACAGGCCGAGTGACAGAAGTCAACTCGACAATAATCACAGGCCGAGTGACATAAGTCAACTCGACAATAATAATCACAGGTCGAGTGACATAAGTCAACTCGAACATAATAATCACAGGCCGAGTGACAGAAGTCAACCCGACAATAATAATCACAGGTCGAGTGACATAAGTCAACTCGACAATAATAATCACAGGCCGAGTGACAGAAGTCAACCCGACAATAATAAGCTTCTCCCGCAAACCTATTTCCACTTTACGTTCTTTACGAGTTATTATTATTCGTGTGACAAATTCAAAGCAGACATTTCCAAAATGTAACAAATCTCGAGTAAAACAAGTAATAGCACAAAACATATTTTGAGACAAGTCCAAAAATCATGTACGACACGAAAGGAGCTAGGCAAGCTAGGCTAGGCATATTTACTTACCTTGATTTCCAGCAAACTGCACGTAAGGTCTCCTAGAAGATCACGTACCCCTCGTCTACGAATTCTTCACCTACACATCACATTCCCTTACTCGATTACAAATTTATGTACGCAAGTATGCTAGTATGACTTGCTATGAGCCTAAACAATTCTCATTTGAGATCACTAAATTCCGCTACCCAACACTTATATATATTTCTTGTAATAATATTTCAAATACTAATATTATTATGTAAGAGTTCTCAACTTAAGCTTATCAACTTTCTTATTTATTAAATACTAATTTATTGACCAACATATTTATAAATAAATCATTTAAAGAATAATGCTATTAAAATAGCCATTTATTTATCAAATTTATAAAGTAAAGTATAGAAGCTATTTATAACATCTTTAGTAAAAGTCAATAAATCTTTTAGTTATAAAATTATTGTCTTATTAACACAAGTAAATGTTTGCTATTATTTGATGATACGTTAACTTTAATTCTAAGATATCACTTAATAGCTAATATATTCAAAACAAATGTTTATATAAAAAATCGATATATTTTCAGGAAAATACATTCTATTCAATTAACGAATATTTTTACCATATTAATTCAATATTTTGCATAATTTTATTTCACTAGAATGTAGACAAATATTATTAGAATTGGTTTAAACATAAAAATCTAATGTTCATTTTATTTTTATATATGCAGATTGATAAATGTCAAGAGAACCCCCAAAGTATGCTGAAACAACATAAACACCCCCCTTAATATTATTGTCATGCTATAAACAGTTTGGGGAAAGGACACTTTAACCCCCTTTTACATGATCATCAAATTTATCAAGCTAAACATGGAATCGAGCATACAAGATACAATTTTGATTGTTTAAATGGCATAACGGCGAGATTTAGAGCATACCTAGGCCAAGAATGGCCGGAATCGGTCAAGAAACGAATCTTTCCGGGTTTGCTGACGGTGAGTCGCGGCGGTGCTTTTCGTCGCCGGTGATGGAGTTCCTCCTAGCTTCGGTTAGGACCTGGGTTCGTCTCCTGGGAGCTCTAGGAGCCGTTTGGAAGTGATTTGGAAGGGTGGTCGTTGTCGGGTTGCTCGGGCCAAGCTCCCTGTCGGCAACAATGGTGGCCGACGGTGGTTGCTTCGGTGCTCTGCTTTTTGGGCGTTGCTGCTGCTGCTCTCAACTCCTTCTTGGCCTGAATTAGATGGTAGCAGAAAGAGAGAGAGAGAGAGCAGCAGAGGTGAAGAAGTGATGGTGGAGGCTTCGGGTTTGGAAATCTTGGAATCTTCATCAGGCATCATATTGCCTACAAATCGTGTCAACTCCGTAAACTTTCGAAAGTATTCGGTCACAGAGTCATTTCCTTGTTGTAGATTCTGGAATTCTAGTTCTTTGCTCTTCTTTACATGATGAGGGTAGAAGCGAGTTCTGAGCGCAGTTTGAAGGGTCTCCCAAGTGAAGTTGGGGTTGGCTAGCAGAGTTTCACGTGCATTTCTCCACCAAAGGTTCGCTTCACTCTTTAAATAAAAGACCGCGCAAGTGACTTTTCGCTCATCAGGGCATCCTACCGTCTCCAAAATCTTGTCCATCTCCATAATCCAATCCTCCTATTCAACATGATCCTCTTTTCCTGTGAATTCCTTAGGCTTCATTTCTGCCACTTCTTTGGCCTAATTAGTTCTTGTCTGACCTTCGTGGTTCATCATCTGGGTCATTTGTGCAAAGAATTGCTCCATGGTAATGTTATCAGACATCTCTTCCTGTTAGGCTTTCCTAAAGTGATATTGTAACGGTCTATCAGTCACATCCTATGGTATCCTTGGTTATGGTCGCAAAAGTCATAACAACTATCTCGTAATTTCACAATTAGTGATATATCCAACACAATTATCACATACAACATGCATCATATAGCACTTTCACAGTATAGCACATATAATTCATGTCTGCAAATAAAATATCATAACTCATATCCACACATAGGATAGTACATCAAGTACGAGTCAAATCTATTTCCATCCTTCTTCTCATCTTGAGGTTAACAACAATTCTCATTCAGTAATATGCGCCTCAAATTAAACCAAATCTCCCAACACCTCTTGAGACAGGATGAGGGTGGGCGGGAAAAATCAAAGCCCATTCCTAAGCTACCCTTAACCCCAACGGCTTTTCCAATTTTAATTATATTGTCCTATGTTCATTTAAATTACCCTACAAGTTTTAATCCCATGTTGGAACGAACTGCTCTGATACCACCTGCAACACCCCGTAGTCCCCAAGCCTTCCGTTCCGGACCGGAAAGCCCAGGAGGGCGATGCCAAAAGTGTTGGTGGAAGTCATAAGCACAACATCCATATATTACAATACTATTAAACATTACACGAGTCTTTATATATTACACACACGTTTTCAAAACTAGTACTTTATGTTGACTAGTCAGACTACATTACTACTCGTGATATCCGTCTAAGTGAGTCCCGTACCCGGTCATGCCATAGCCTTCTTCTTCTAAACCTGCGGGGGAAGGAAAAAAAGACCGCAGTTTCTAAAGTCAGCTGGGAAATGCTGAGTAAATAAATACCCTAGCTCGTAAATAGAAGATGATGCATAATTTATTCTCAAAACAGTAGTAAGAGGAATCAAATCCTTAAAATAGTAAACGAAGCACAAAATCAGCTTTAAACTTCTCAATCTTTCAAACTCTTCCTTCTTGACCTTGAAACGGGGAATAATATCCCAATCTTGTCTTCCTTTATATTCATAGACGTCCTTGTTCTCAGAGAAAACCATATTTTCACATTGTTGACACGGGGAAGGAACTACTATACCATCACTAGCAACCATGACCTTAACTGTCGACAGCCCCCTAAGACTTCTTGCGGTCAGAGAGGTGAGTACATGGAGCGATCCGGCAGGTTGCGACCGGATTAAAATACACAGGCCGAGTGACAGAAGTCAGCACGACAATAATCACAGGCCGAGTGACAGAAGTCAACCCGACAATAATCACAGGCCGAGTGACAGAAGTCAACTCGACAATAATCACAGGCCGAGTGACAGAAGTCAACTCGACAATAATAATCACAGGTCGAGTGACATAAGTCAACTCGACAATAATAATCACATACCGAGTGACAGAAGTTAACCCGACAATAATAATCACAGGTCGAGTGACATAAGTCAACTCGACAATAATAATCACAGGCCGAGTGACAGAAGTCAACCCGACAATAATAAGCTTCTCCCGCACAACTATTTCCACTTTGCGTTCTTTACGAGTTATTATTATTCGTGTGACAAATTCAAAGCAGACATTTCCAAAATATAACAAATCTCTAGTAAAACAAGTAATAGCACAAAACATATTTTGAGACAAGTCCAAAAATCATGTACGACACGAAAGGAGCTAGGCAAGCTAGGCTAGGCATATTTACTTACCTTGATTTCCAGCAAACAGCACGTAAGGTCTCCTAGAAGATCACGTACCCCTCGTCTACGAATTCTTCACCTACACATCACATTCCCTTACTCGATTACAAATTTATGTACGCAAGTATGCTAGTATGACTTGCTATGAGCCTAAACAATTCTCATTTGAGATCACTGAATTCCGCTACCCAACACTTATATATATTTCTTGTAATAATATTTCAAATACTAATATTATTATGTAAGAGTTCTCAACTTAAGCTTATCAACTTTCTTATTTATTAAATACTAATTTATTGACCAACATATTTATCAATAAATCATTTAAAGAATAATGCTATTAAAATAGCCATTTATTTATCAAGTTTATAAAGTAAAGTATAGAAGCTATTTATAACATCTTTAGTAAAAGTCAATAAATCTTTTAGTTATAAAATTATTGTCTTATTAACACAAGTAAATGTTTGCTATTATTTGATGATACGTTAACTTTAATTCTAAGATATCACTTAATAGCTAATATATTCAAAACAAATGTTTATATAAACAAATCGATATATTTTCAGGAAAATACATTCTATTCAATTAACGAATATTTTTACCATATTAATTCAATATTTTGCATAATTTTATTTCACTAGAATGTAGACAAATATTATTAGAATTGGTTTAAACATAAAAATCTAATGTTCATTTTATTTTTATATATGCAGATTGATAAATGTCAAGAGAACCCCCAAAGTATGCTGAAACAACATAAACACCCCCCTTAATATTATTGTCATGCTATAAACAGTTTGGGGAAAGGACACTTTAACCCCCTTTTACATGATCATCAAATTTATCAAGCTAAACATGGAATCGAGCATACAAGATACAATTTTGATTGTTTAAATGGCATAACGGCGAGATTTAGAACATACCTAGGCCAAGAATGGCCGGAATCGGTCAAGAAACGAAGCTTTCCGGGTTTGCTGACGGTGAGTCGCGGCGGTGCTTTTCGTCGCCGGTGATGGAGTTCCTCCTAGCTTCGGTTAGGACCTGGGTTCGTCTCCTGGGATCTCTAGGAGCCGTTTGGAAGTGATTTGGAAGGGTGGTCGTTGTCGGGTTGCTCGGGCCAAGCTCCCTGTCGGCAACAATGGTGGCCGACGGTGGTTGCTTCGGTGCTCTGCTTTTTGGGCGTTGCTGCTGCTGCTCTCAACTCCTTCTTGGCCTGAATTAGATGGTAGCAGAAAGAGAGAGAGAGCAGCATAGGTGAATAAGTGATGGTGGAGGCTTCAGGTTTCTTCCCGACGGCAGCAACGACGGCGGTGGTGGCAGCGTAGCTGCTGCTGGTTGTTGCTGCTGTTGCTCTGTTTCTGAACAGAGTAGGGAGAGTGAGACAGAGAGAGGGAGAACAGGGAGTTAGAGAGGAGTTGGTTTTGGGTGGTGGTGGTGGTGCTCCCGGTGGTGTGGTTGGCGTGGTTGCGGAGAGAAGGTGAAGAAGATGAAGGTGAAGGGGATTTGAATATGCAGGTGATGATAATAATTGGGTTGATGGCTCATTTTATAGGGAGACAAAAGGATGATGATGAATGTGGCGGTGATAGTGATTGTTTTGGTGGCGGTGAAAAATATCACCGAAGGAGAAGTTTAGTTGTAGAAGACAACATAAGAAAATTTATGGTGTGGGTGGCACATTGATTGGGTGGTTGGGTGTGTCACTCACACTAAACATCGCGGTGGTCGTACGCGTTAACAACAAAAATAAATAAAACTTTCGCGTATTTATCTACGAATATAAAAACTTAATAGTTTCTAAAATCTTACGAGAATTTCTTGTTTAAAAATTACTATAATTTAACGAACCCTTTTTTTCACAATTAAATTCTTTATTTGACTTTTTAAATTACTGTTTTACCCTTGTAAATTATACGGGGTATTACATTCTCTCCCCCTTAAAGCTTCGTCCTCGTAGCTTAAACCAGTCCAATACTTCTAATGCTAAGACTTTTTCCTCAAAGCTAAAATTAGTCGAATACTCTTGAGGCTAAAACTTTCTACTAAGCAACTAATGATCACACTTACGATCATATAGCAAGCAAGAAGTTTCACATAGCAAGTGGTAGCAAATAATTTCTATCTAATGCGTGCAGTGCAACAAGTATTGTATAACGTAAAGTCGTAATCACGTCTATCTTACTAATGTGAGTATAGTCTCGTTTGGTTACTAAAGGTCAAGGTTAACTACGTCTTAGGGGTACTAAAGCGTAATGGCACTAAACGAAGAGGTTCATCCTCTCCCCCTTAAAGAGTGGCGTCCCCATAACTCAAATCAACCCTCGGGAAACACTAACCCCCCTGTATCTGATGGAATAGGTCGTGTCTTCGGGGTAGAGGGTATGTAAGAATAAGATGTATCATATTCAAATAGTATGAAATCCGATTATTCACAGGTAAGGAATGTACCCGTTGCAATTCCATGAGCAGTTTCTGCTTCAGTCCTTGTCAGCACAGCGATTCTTCCCACATTTCCATTATGACCTCCTGCTCCTCCTGCTCTTCCTCCATTGTTGTTTATCCCGTATCCAGCATTATTATTCCCAATCCTAAGATGCCTTCCGTTCTGTCCTGTTCCTGCGTTGCCCCCGTTGTGGTTCTGCTGCCTCTCATATCCATTGCCTCCATTGTTTTGGTTATTGCGGTTACCATTTTGTTGATTCCCAAACTGCTGGTTGCGCCCAAAGTTGTTCCCGTTCTGCTGACGGTTACCTTGATAGTCGTTCTATGGTTGTCTCCGGTAGTTTCTGCCTTGACCTTCCGGATGGTCCTAAGGTGATGGAGATCGACATTCGTATGCTCGATGTCCTCTCCTACCACAGTTATTGCAGTAACCGGATTTCCCGTGTAATCAACTCCGGGATGGTTTTGTTGACACCTCTTACAGATATAGCGACGAGCTGGCTGAGCTCCCGGGTCCTGGTGGTTGCCTCGATATTTTCCATGGTTACCTCCTTCATTGATAGGTTTAAACCTCTGATTTCCCCTTACAGAATTGTTGTTACTTCCTTCTACCTCTTCTAAATTGCGTTTCTTGCGTTTCTCATCCTGGATGACACGGACTCGTGATAACGCCCAATTAGGGGTTATCTTTTAGCCGGATTTCACAAGTATTTGTGTCGGAAATAGCGGTTTTTGCCGGAAAATGCCTTAGAATGCCTCGGGAATCTAGAACGAGACGTTTATTTGTACTTCCTGGATTTCTGCTTATTTATTGCTATATTTGGATATGATCGCGGGTTTTCGTTCGTGTTGCCTTTTCAGGAATAGGTTCGGGAGGTGCATCGGGAAGTGTGCCGGGACCAAGCCGGGACCGTCTCGGGAAACGTGCACAAGACCGGGACAAGACGGGAACACGGAAAAGCAGGAGAACACCAAGGGAGGAAAACCGGGAGCGTCAGGCAGAACAGTGGGACCCAGGGGACCCAACCAGGCCCACCAAAGGACCAAGCAGGGCCCCATCTCCACCCCCCTGCCTGCGTATATACGCAGGCAGGAGGGGGAGATGTGGAGGTGGTTATAGGCCCTGGTTGCGTATATACGCAACCCTGCATATATACGCAGCCAGTTTGACTTTTTGGTCAAAGACGGTGGACCGATGGCAGATTCCGTAATTTCGAGCGCACGCGTTTCGGGGAAAACAGCACTATTTAAAGACTCGTCCAGACTCGTTTTGAAGACACGTAGACACAACACAATTCTCAGCACAACCGAAGGGCAAGTCAGAGCATTCACGGAGAGCACGAAAGCGTGATTCGAGATTCGAAGACTTAGTTTGATTTCATTCTCTCTCTTTATATTCAGAAACTGCGTTTTGTATTATGTCTAGTAGTAGCTAAACTTCTTACCTAGGTTCTCGGTGAACCTAGGGTTTCGTACCCAGATTTCATGACTACTTCGTTTATGGATTCATGATGATTATCTTAATTCAGCAAGTTATATCTGTTATTCTGGTTTTGATTGTTATCGTATATGCATGATAGGATTGATCACCCAGGATTGCTATAGACCGGAGCTTGTAGGTGAAAACGTCAAGTTAGGGTTAGGAAGAAAAACCAGGATTTAGTACCTTACCCTAATAGACCGACCAGAGAAAGGGAGATAGGACTAGCATCAAAAAACGTGAGACCAACTGTTAGAGAATTTGACCCGGGCCATTCGGACAGGTTAGAAACCCTAACAGGATTAGACCGAGACTGCAGATTTAGGCAGCTCAACAAGAATCCGAAAGTCTGCAGGATCGGGATTACGTGTGGAATCTGAAAAGTCACTGCACAACTGGTACGTTGCACAGATATCGAAACTGCTGAGTGTTTTCATAATCGAACGTAAAACTGAAATCTGTAGAAACCCTAGGGGATCCTGGAGCCTAGTCTTCATCTATTATCGTTACAACCGATTCAACTTATTTCAGAAAACGTCACAAAAAAAATTTACGTTTACGTTTTTAATTTATGTTTTTAGTTTAGTCACTACGATCACAATCTACTCCTCCTTGTTACTACACTCGGTTAACCAAAACTGACAACGTAAGTAAACCCGAAATAGTCCTCGTGGGAACGATCACCCGAGTCTAATTGCACCCGGTATTACAAGATTCGTACACTTGCGACAGCACGTTAGTTTGCGCATCAAGTTTTTGGCGCCGTTGCCGGGGATTCTTTTTAGGGTCTATTTAGTAGTCAGAATTAGTTTTCTGAGTTTTTGTTTATTTTCAGTTTTGTTATTTTTCTTTTTATCTCACTTCGTTTTTGAATCTGCGTTTTCAGGACTGTTCAGTTGATGCCCAGATTGCCTCGCGATTTGGTGTCACCATCAAACCATCCACCATCTAGACGGTACAAACTCTCTGCCCGTTTCATGGCAGGGCCGACGAAGACCCGAACGACTTTATCGGGAAATTCGAAGATTACTGCAACAAGGTCAGATACAAGGGGGTAGAAGCAGATGCACTCATGCTGATCTTATTTCCATACTGTCTTTACGGAGTAGCTAAAGACTGGCTTGAATCTCGACCACCCCGATCCATCACCACATGGGAGGAGTGTGTCGCAGATTTTCTGGCGAAGTTCTATCCCGCCTCCCGAGTCATACAGTTACAGAGCGAGATCTTGTCATTCAGGCAGAAGATGGGGGAGACGGTAGTGGACGCATGGGACAGGCTCATGAGATTAGTCAAACGGTGCCCGAACCACGGTTTTGGAGACGCGAAAATCCTGCAGGTTTTCTACCATGCCCTAGACAGGGAGAACGCCGACAGGATTGACAGAGAGGCCGGGGGAAACTTCCTGTATCACGTAGACAAAGAAGGTGCGTATGACCTGATGAAGCAGTTGGCCAAGCAGGACACCCGATTGTTTGACGATCGCAGGATGGCAGCGAGAGCCGAACCCGCAAAGGATGACCGGATAGACAATCTGGCCAAGATTGTTCATGACTTGGTCACGAAAGTCTACTCGGATAAGAAGACTGTTGCAGCAGTCGAAGAACCTGATCTGGACGCAGCCATTGAGGAGCTAAGGACCGAAGACACCAACTACGTACAGCAGCAGTGGGACCCGAGCCGGTACCGACCGGGTACAAGAGACCATCCCGGGTTTCGGTACGGAAACCCGAACGCAGCAGTTTATGCACCTGGGTTCCAGCACAGGCCACCAGCTCAGCAGGCTGCCCCGGCCCAGCAGGCTCAGTCAGTCCCATCTGCGCAGCAGTACGACGCCCAGATGAAAGAGATCAAGTCCATGTTCCAGACCATGGAGTCCCGGTTCAAGCACATGGACACCTTGACGGCAGATATGCAGACAACCAAAACGTCACTGCGCGCTTTGGAAGTGCAGGTAGGGCAGTTAGCACAGCAGTTAACAGAGAGACAGCCAAGAAACCTTCCCTCGAATACAGTAAACAATCCACGGCTCAGATCAATTCTATCTCCACTCGGAGTGGATTGGCACTGCAGGATCCACCGTATCCCAGCCACGCACGTGCAGAAAATTCGAAAGAAGTAGAACGCAACTTGTCGGGCCAGGATAACAGCACAGTCGATCGCCCCCAGCCGAAGGGCTCGGTTGAGCAGGATGCAGTGCAGAACGAGACAAGTGCAGAAACTGTACCAGTTTCTAAGGAGGTCCCGTACCCCTTGCGAACACGAAAGAGGGACGACAGCAAGGACTACGCCAGGTTTCTCGAGATGTTCAAGCAGCTGCAGATTAACATACCTTTTGCTGAGGCTTTGGCTAAGATGCCCACTTACGCCAAATTCCTCAAGGACATCTTGTATGGGAGGAGGCGAATGAGCGCCTTCAAGACTATAAACCTGACGGCAGAAGTGAGCAATTATGTGAAGAATGGGCTACCGAGGAAGAGAAAGGATCCTGGCAGTTTCGTTATACCGGTCACCCTAGGTAACGCTTACACAGGAAAGGCTCTGTGTGACCTAGGGGCCAGCATCAACCTGATGCCGCTGACGATTTTCAAGAGTTTGAAAGTCGGTGAACCCCGACCCACCAGAATCATGCTTCAGATGGCAGACAGGTCTGTAAAACAGGCTTATGGGGTTATCGAGGATATTCTGGTCAAGGTCGGCGAGCTGATTTTTCCGGCAGATTTCGTCATCCTGGACATGGAGGCAGGGGAGGTACCGCTCATACTTGGCAGGCCGTTTTTGGCCACAGGCGAAGCAATGATAAACTGCAAGAGCGGGGAGCTGACCATGCAGATTAACGAGGAAAAAGTGAAATTCAACGTTTTCAAAAATCTGCAACTGCCAAATTACTAGGACCACGAGGACATCTTTGCTATAGATGTGGTGGACGAAGGCTGGGAAAACGAAGAGATGGACCAATTGTGGGAAGAGATCGACAGCATGTACGGGGAAGAAAAGGAGAAGACTCGGTGCGAGCACGCCATGAGAGCCGAGGATTGGACCACTTTGCACCGGGACGAAGACGACGGGCAAAAGATGATTCTGGTCCCATCACTCAAGGAGCCACCCGCATTGGAGCTGAAACCGCTCCCGAGCCATCTCAGGTATGCGTATATTGGTGAAAATAGTACTCTGCCCGTAATTGTTTCGTCTCGTTTATCTCAGGAACAGGAGCAGAAACTGCTGGATGTATTGCGAGAGCACAAGGAAGCAATCGCCTGGACGATTGCAGATATCAAGGGGATCAGCCCCTCCTACTGCATGCACAAGATCCGAATTGAAGAAGGCAAGAAACCGGTGATTCAGCCCCAGCGGAGACTGAATCCGAACATGAAGGACGTTGTGCGAAAAGAGGTTATGAAGTGGCAAGAAGCGGGAATCATCTACCCCATATCGGACAGCACGTGGATCAGCCCGGTCCAGTGCTTGCCCAAAAAGGGGGGTATTACGGTGGTGCAGAATAAAGACCAGGAGAAGATTGCGCAGCGCACCGTGACGGGCTGGCGGATTTGCATGGACTATCGGAGGCTAAACGACGCAACACTGAAGGACCACTTCCCGCTACCATTCATGGACCAGATGCTGGACTGGCTCGCCCACCACGCCTATTACTGTTTTCTGGACGGGTATTCCGGGTACAACCAGATTTGCATAGCCCCGGAGGATCAGGAAAAGACGACGTTTACCTGCCCATACGGTACGTTCGCGTTTCGGCGCATGCCGTTCGGGTTGTGTAATGCTCCTGCCACGTTCCAGAGATGTATGATGGCAATTTTTCCGACATGATCGAGAAAAATCTGGAGGTCTTCATGGACGACTTTTCACTATTCGGGGACAGTTTCGATGACTGCCTGTTCTATTTGGGCCAGGTTCTGATCCGATGCAAAAAGGCGAATTTGGTGCTCAATTGGGAAAAGTGTCACTTTATGGTCACCGAGGGGATCGTGCTGGGTCACAGAATTTCCAGCAAGGGACTCGAGGTGGACAGGGCTAAGATCGAGTTAATAAAGCAGCTTCCATACCAGACGAACGTAAGGGCAATCAAGAGTTTTCTGGGACATGCAGGATTTTACCGAAGGTTCATCAAAGACTTTTCCAAGATCACAAAGCCACTTTGCGCTTTACTCGGAAAAGACGTACCCTTTGATTTCGATGCAGCATGTCGGCAGGCTTTTGACCATTTGAAAGAGAAGCTGACTACAGCCCCGGTTATAACCACGCCAGATTGGTCACTCCCGTTTGAGCTGATGTGTGACGCCAGCAACTATGCAGTCGGGGCAGTTTTGGGACAGCGAAAGGATAAGGTATGCCACGTCATTTATTATGCGAGCCGGGTACTCAACGATGCCCAGCTCAACAATGGCACGACAGAAAAGGAACTGCTGGTCGTGGTGTATGCCCTGGACAAATTCAGGCCCTATTTGGTCGGGTCGAAAGTTATCGTTTTTACCGACCATAGTGCCCTGAAATACCTGCTGGACAAGAAGGACGCGAAACCGAGACTGTTGAGGTGGGTGTTACTGATGCAGGAATTCGACGTGGAAATCCGGGACAAGAAGGGAGTCGAGAACGTGGTAGAGGATCACCTATCCAGACTTGAGAACGTGAAGGTGGACCCGGTACCGATCAAGGAAAACTTCCCGGACGAACACATCATGGCAGTAAAAATCGGGAGACCGTGGTACTATGCCATAGCCAATTACTTGGTCACTGGCACGCTTCCCGAGGATCTCACCCCGTCGCAGCGGAAAAAGTTCATTGCCGAAAGTCGACAGTATTTCTGGGACGACCTGTACTTATTCAAACAGGGGGCCGACAACATCCTGAGAAGGTGTATCCCGACCCACGAGGCCTGGAACGTGATCCGACACTGCCATTCATCACAGTGTGGGGGTCATTTTGGGGGAACGCGAACAGCTCATAAAATACTGCAGTCCGGTTTTTTCTGGCCGACAATCTTCAAAGACTGTCACGACTATGTGCAGTGATGTGATAGGTGCCAGAGGACAGGAAACACGTCACACCGGGACGAGATGCCGATGACCGTGTGGCAGGAGGTAGAGCCATTTGATGTATGGGGGATTGACTTCATGGGTCCGTTCCCGTCTTCGATGGGAAATCTTTACATTCTGCTTGCAGTAGATTATGTGACGAAGTGGATCGAAGCGATCGCGTGTCAGAAAAACGATGCAGCTACAGTTGAGCGTTTTCTGAAACGTAACATTTTCACTCGTTTCGGGACTCCCAGGGAAATGATTAGTGACGAGGGCTCTCACTTCATCAATCGAGTTTTTGCGAAAGTTCTGAAACAGTACGGCGTGTCAGTTCATAAAGTCTCGTTACCCTACCATCCGCAGACGAACGGGCAAGCCGAGGTGTCGAATCGAGAGATCAAGAGCATACTCGAGAAAACAGTGAATCTCGGCCGAAAGGATTGGTCCGTTAGGCTGGACGATGCGCTTTGGGCCTACAGGACAGCTTTCAAAACACCGCTGGGAATGTCACCATACCAGCTCGTTTTTGGGAAAGCGTGCCACTTACCGGTGGAGTTGGAGCACAAGGCGTATTGGGCCATCAAACTGCTTAACTTGGACCAGAATCTAGCAGGAGATAAGAGGAAGATGGCACTGCTGGAATTAGAGGAATTCAGCAGAACGGCTTGCGAGAGCGCCAAAATTTACAAAGAAAAGACAAAGAAGTGGCATGATAACCGTATCACGCCAAAGCAGTTTAACGAAGGCGACAAAGTGCTTCTCTACAACACCCGGATGCGGTTTTTTTCCGGGAAAGCTGAGGTCTCGTTGGTCGGGACCGTTCATCATCAAGCAGATTTTTGCCTGAGGGGCATTCGAGCTGGAAAATCCAAAAGACAAGTCCAGTTTCAGGGTGAACGGGAACCGGATCAAGCCGTATCTCGAGACCGCCGAAGTCGTCAAAATAGACCCCGTCTATTTTGATGACCCGTAGGAGGTAACAAGGTCGGGCCGTCGACCGTAAATCACAAGGCGCTGTTTGGGAGGCTGATAACTCTGTATTAGAGTTATATTTCTTACACAATTTGCTATCGTTTTGTGAGATTTCCGGGTAGAATATGTTAGCTTTACACTATGAACTTGAGGAAATTTAGTAAGTGTATCTTTGAGCGATAACTTGTAAATCATAGCGTTTCTCATATTATTCCATGCATTTTTGTCACGTTTGATCGCACGGGTTGTGTTTCGTGTTGTTTTGGCAGGAAACGGAGCTTGGGAGATGAAGCGGCGAGGAGAAACAAGCTTGGGAGATTAATCGGGAGCTAAAACGATGAAGAAATCATGAAGAAACAGTGAAAATACATGAAGAGGGGAGGCAAATGCAATTTAATGAAGTTTCTGTAATGGCACTTTAACCCCCTAGATGAAAAATGGCCAAACACTTAGTGAAAATTTGGTGGCCATACGTGAGAGCAACTCACTGGAAGTGTAGGATCACAAAAGGTGATCCTACAATCACAAGATCACCCACAAGACCACAATGTGATCCTAGGATCAAAAGAGGTGATCAAAAAAAGGTGATCACAAGATCAAGTGCAAGACCAGATCTAGGATCAAACGTGATCCTACAACCACAATGTGATCCTATGATCAAGAATTGTGATCACAAGATCACAATACTTACAAAAATAAAAGAACGGGGCTCTTTTAGAAGAAGGGAACGCACGGAAGAAAAAAAAAAGAGGAAGAAAGAAAGAGAGTCACGCAAGGAGGAGGCTAGGGTTCAAGAGGAGGACTCCTCCTCCATTGAAGCTCTAAGTTTGATTTCTTCTTCTTCCTCTCTCAATCTTTCTATGGAGAAACTAGTAAGTCTTGTTTGGTTTATTAGTATTAGCTAGACGTTTTGCTAGGCATCTCTTTGAGAGCCTAGGGTTTATGTAAACGATGAATATTTTCCGGATTTGATCTTTGTTTCATGATTTCTTGATTTCTTCTTTTGAATCAATTCTAGTTTCTTGTTGATGTTAGTAATCCTAATTGAGTGACACGATTGGGAGATAAACTAGGGTTCAAGAACTAGGGTTTGTTCAATAGTTGATTCATGCTTAAAGTTAGCAATATTTTAATTCAATTGTTCATAATCTATGCTTATTTCTTAATGGGGATGGAGTAATTAACCGGAACCGTTAGTTGGCTAGTGAAGTGCGCGACAGTGACTTTAAATAGCTAAGATGAGATATGAGCATCAATCCCGTATCACTGAGACTGAGAAGAGACGTGTTAGGATTGGCTAGTGTGGGTAGATTCGGTAGGTGAAATTCGACTGTTTCGTGCAACGGTGGACCGACAGGACCCGTTTTCGTGCATGTCGTTAGCCTACTAGAACGGACCGGTAGACACAAGAGACCGATAGGAGATTGTAGTGTACCGTGAAGTAAAATGACTTGAGACCGATAGGAGATAGTCAGTGCTGTTACCCGGCTTAGTTAGAATATAGTTAACGTGTTGCTCAGATAATTCGGAAATCGTCTACAACCCTAGGTGATCTAGAGATTGCCTAGTTTTTCCAAACTTATTTATTAAATATAAAAATCCAAAAATATTAGCTTAGTTGTTATTTCAATTCTAGAAATCAATCAAATCTTTCCTCTTGTACCGTACTCTAAATTAAATAACTAATTAAATAATCTCGAGCCTGTCCTCGTGGGATCGATAACTCGGGGTTGAAATACCACCCCTATATTACTTGACCATGCGCTTGCGTAATACGCGCTAGTAATTCGCGTCAAGTTTTTGGCGCCGTTGCCGGGGACAGCGGTAGATTATTTCGTTAGGAGTTAGTTTAGAGTACTTTCTTTTAGTTTTAATTTTTTCTTATTCTATATCTCTGTGCTTCACGGGTGTCTTGTGAGTTTGTTTCTCAGGAACGCAGGAAGCAAGAGACATTTTAAGCATGTGGAGCGAAGACTGTTATTCGGGTCCCCCCTACTGTTTCCACTGCAGGGGTTACCACGAAGACGATGACGCATGCATAACTTGGTGCTACGTATGCGGCATTTGGCACGAACGTAGAGACTCATGTCGTGTACATGCCCCCCAGTTTCATCAGCACCAGGAAGACTCATCAGCGGATATGGCAGAACGGCGTAGTATTATGAATGACATCGAAGTGTGCGCCAAATTTTTGTCCATAGAGGCACAATTACCACAAGAGGATTCTTCCAAAGGTAGGGAATACGTGAGGGAGAAGTTGGAGAGGATAAAGAAACGAATAGAAAAACTGCCAACAGAAGGGGAATCTAGTATTCAAGAGCCACAAGAGGAGCCCTTGCTACATGACAGTGAGCCTCACATTGAACCTTCATCATCCCCACCACAAGTGGAAGAAGAGATACGTGAGCCGAACGAAGACTGCAGTGTCCAGGAACCATTGGTGGACACCGCCATTTATGAGGACTCAGACTCTGATTCAGACTGGGGTGGACCTGTGTGCCGAAGATGGGAAGATCTGCCGTATTGCGAGCCAAAACTGCAGGCACCCTCACATCCTTGGCATGAATGGGAAGAAACCGACATTGGAACCCTGTGGTGTGTCGACGATGAAGCTGGTGAAACACTTGTGCTCAGTGCTATTGAGGTAAAAGCCCCAACTCTGATTAATGATGAATTCTCCATATCCTATGTCACGCAAGTCTGCGACGAGCTGGAACAATTACTGTATGGGGATTCTTATGGGGAAGAATGTGATGAGCAACTTCCAATCTCTTGTTTTATGGGCGATTCTATTTATCGTCCATATGCCATAGTTAAGGAGTTGGAAGTCAGCAAGTGTGGGGGTGTGGATGAATTGCATGGGTCATTTGAAGATCATCTAGCACCAAAAAGGTATTACTGGGATGACTTTATGGAGAACGATGCATATGAGCCCAGTGGTACTTGATGGAAGCTGATAAAGAAGATAAATTGCAAGATGAAAAAAATCAGCTTCTACAACTCTCCACCATCTGCACAGCACAGGGGTGCACGTGAAGTTATCGAGAAGAGATGGTGGAAGAAGAAGAAGTGGTGGGATAAAGCAGTCTCCACTATCCTTTTCGGTTGAGGTAACCGGGTCGGGCTGTCGACCTTAAATTACAAGCGCTGCTTGGGAGGCAACCCATGTAGAGTAGGATGCAATTTGTTTCTGTTTTTGCTTTTAGTTCTCCATATTTGATTTTGAGGGGTGAGAGAGAGTTGCTTTAGTTCTTCCAATCAGTGTGCAGGGACACCGGTACAGAAGACGCTCCGGGTTCCCCTTCTTGATGCGTGTGATAAAATGTTGAGTAGGCACATCGGAATCCGGACGCGAGGTGAGACTTTTCTGGAAACTGTCAACGGTCCACAAGACCCCTTCTTGTTGCAGTTTCGCGGCAACGGTGCCCATGTAGGTCCGGGCACCCCAGGTACCTTTAACTCTCTCTCTTGTTTCTAAGTTTTGAGCCATAATAGTGTAGATCCACCGCCAACACATTTAAGCGATGAGTCCTCTTATTATATCTCTAAATTCGTTGAGGACAACGAAACGCTTAAGTGTGGGGGGGGGGGGTTTGTGTATATTTTGCTAGCCATGTCAGTTATGCATCGCCAGTTACATGCAGTTGTGTCGTATTGTGTAGTACATGTCGTTAGTGTAGAGTGTTTGATATAGTGTCGTATTGTGTTAGGATTGTTAGTATGCAATTTTTTTTAGCACTTTTACTTTATTGAGTCCCCTACCAAAACTTGTGTTTAATTGAGTTGGCCAAAAGCATATAGAGTTAGGAAATATTAAAAAAAAAAATTAAAAATTAAAAAATTAAAAATCATAAAATTTTAAATTTTTGAGAAAGGGCAATCGAAGAGAGTGAATGTGGAGAGGGCTTAATGATAGAATTCCTTAGGAGTATGAAAATCTGAGGTGAGGTAGACGCGAGAATCTGGAGTAGGAAGACTTATAGGGCTAATGCACATTAGAAATGCGAGTAGCTGCCTCTCAGACTAGTTATCCTACTAGCGCTACACCACCGTCACTTAGGTAGTCGTCAACCCTCCTCGTAGTGGCAACGGAACAGCTGTGCGAGTGATGTTTATGGGGGCCTCACGTCCCGTCTCCATCTCCTAGGTCCACTAGTTACCCCTATTGATCCGTTTACCCCTTTTATTCACAGCCTCTAGCCTAGGAAGCCTTTCATTGTGACTTTTATCCCTTGTTAGAATGGTCCTTTCCTATGCGTCATGATAGAGGGAGTTGAGTTAGGGAGGTTTGATGAGGGTGAGCTGATTTGATACATCTTATGTGGATTCTCTTACATGTCGTCTTTTGAGGGATGTGAGGGTGAGTTAGAGACGGTAGCACACTTCGGTGTGGCGGTGATTCGTGTCCTTACACCACGATCACAGGTGGAGTACCGTAGTGCGTGGTATTTCTTCCGCACGTCATGGGGTGGGGGTTGGTTGATCTTATAGGAGTTCGTGCTTATGCTTTATTTATATTCTCTATATCTTAGGTGATGAGGAGGATCGGTTGGAAAAGCACGTTTACACATTGACTACTGGGTTCGTGATTTGCTTTGCATCAAGTGTGGGGGTGTCGACATCTATGTTACATCACTAATTTGACACATTCCACCCCCATGTTATCTAATTCTGATATTTGATCTCCTCGGGTATTACTATCGTATTGTCGGCTCCATGTGCTTAATGTTATTGTGTGGAAATGAAAAAAAAAGAGAAAAAGAAAAGTAAAATAGAAAGTGAAAGTGAAATTGAAAGGGAATAAAGGAGCAAGCTTGAAACTGAAGACCGGGGAGATTAGCTATTGTTCGAGATCACTTCTTCACATTTGTGGCCGCGAGAACGGCGCTGCACCAAGATTGAAGGAATGAGGGCCGGAGTAGTGAGATTCGTTGTGGTTCCTTGGATTTTGGTGAGGGAGTGTGAGAATCGGGTTTTGTGAGTTATATCATGACGTCTAGGACAACGCTTCTAAATATCCTATCCTACCCGTCCTAAACCGTCAGCAATTTAACCCGTGGATAAATAGCTCGGATGGTAAGTGCTAGGGATACGTTTGATGAGTGTGCGGAAGCAGCATATTTTGTGTTCGTGCCCGTTCTGTCTAACGAAACTGGCCGCAAGTTCTACCGATCACTAAAGTTATAGAACTTCCGAGGGAATATGAGAGCCTTATGACTTGCCGGTTTACTTTTTGAGATTGCCCAATCTCTAACTAAAAAGAAAAAAAATTGGTGTTGTTTTAATTTTTACATTGTTTGATAATTGAGTTGCATTGTATAGTCATGTAGAGTGCATGGGTGTGTGTGTTGTTTGTGTCACATGGCTAGTGAAGTTGTATGCAATTCGGTGGGTTAAAGCATAGTGCAAGGTTTGATTTTGCTCGGGACGCGCAAAAAGGTAGTGTGGGGGATTTGATAACTCTGTATTAGAGTTATATTTCTTACACAATTTGCTATCGTTTTGTGAGATTTCCGGGTAGAATATGTTAGCTTTACACTATGAACTTGAGGAAATTTAGTAAGTGTATCTTTGAGCGATAACTTGTAAATCATAGCGTTTCTCATATTATTCCATGC
Organism: Linanthus parryae; assembly: GCA_023055425.1. Classification (NCBI taxonomy): domain Eukaryota; kingdom Viridiplantae; phylum Streptophyta; class Magnoliopsida; order Ericales; family Polemoniaceae; genus Linanthus; species Linanthus parryae. The sequence continues at coordinate 16,160,136 of JALGPY010000012.1, read as the reverse complement.
ATTTTTGTCACGTTTGATCGCACGGGTTGTGTTTCGTGTTGTTTTGGCAGGAAACGGAGCTTGGGAGATGAAGCGGCGAGGAGAAACAAGCTTGGGAGATTAATCGGGAGCTAAAACGATGAAGAAATCATGAAGAAACAGTGAAAATACATGAAGAGGGGAGGCAAATGCAATTTAATGAAGTTTCTGTAATGGCACTTTAACCCCCTAGATGAAAAATGGCCAAACACTTAGTGAAAATTTGGTGGCCATACGTGAGAGCAACTCACTGGAAGTGTAGGATCACAAAAGGTGATCCTACAATCACAAGATCACCCACAAGACCACAATGTGATCCTAGGATCAAAAGAGGTGATCAAAAAAAGGTGATCACAAGATCAAGTGCAAGACCAGATCTAGGATCAAACGTGATCCTACAACCACAATGTGATCCTATGATCAAGAATTGTGATCACAAGATCACAATACTTACAAAAATAAAAGAACGGGGCTCTTTTAGAAGAAGGGAACGCACGGAAGAAAAAAAAAAAAGAGGAAGAAAGAAAGAGAGTCACGCAAGGAGGAGGCTAGGGTTCAAGAGGAGGACTCCTCCTCCATTGAAGCTCTAAGTTTGATTTCTTCTTCTTCCTCTCTCAATCTTTCTATGGAGAAACTAGTAAGTCTTGTTTGGTTTATTAGTATTAGCTAGACGTTTTGCTAGGCATCTCTTTGAGAGCCTAGGGTTTATGTAAACGATGAATATTTTCCGGATTTGATCTTTGTTTCATGATTTCTTGATTTCTTCTTTTGAATCAATTCTAGTTTCTTGTTTATGTTAGTAATCCTAATTGAGTGACACGATTGGGAGATAAACTAGGGTTCAAGAACTAGGGTTTGTTCAATAGTTGATTCATGCTTAAAGTTAGCAATATTTTAATTCAATTGTTCATAATCTATGCTTATTTCTTAATGGGGATGGAGTAATTAACCGGAACCGTTAGTTGGCTAGTGAAGTGCGCGACAGTGACTTTAAATAGCTAAGATGAGATATGAGCATCAATCCCGTATCACTGAGACTGAGAAGAGACGTGTTAGGATTGGCTAGTGTGGGTAGATTCGGTAGGTGAAATTCGACTGTTTCGTGCAACGGTGGACCGACAGGACCCGTTTTCGTGCATGTCGTTAGCCTACTAGAACGGACCGGTAGACACAAGAGACCGATAGGAGATTGTAGTGTACCGTGAAGTAAAATGACTTGAGACCGATAGGAGATAGTCAGTGCTGTTACCCGGCTTAGTTAGAATATAGTTAACGTGTTGCTCAGATAATTCGGAAATCGTCTACAACCCTAGGTGATCTAGAGATTGCCTAGTTTTTCCAAACTTATTTATTAAATATAAAAATCCAAAAATATTAGCTTAGTTGTTATTTCAATTCTAGAAATCAATCAAATCTTTCCTCTTGTACCGTACTCTAAATTAAATAACTAATTAAATAATCTCGAGCCTGTCCTCGTGGGATCGATAACTCGGGGTTGAAATACCACCCCTATATTACTTGACCATGCGCTTGCGTAATACGCGCTAGTAATTCGCGTCAAGTTTTTGGCGCCGTTGCCGGGGACAGCGGTAGATTATTTCGTTAGGAGTTAGTTTAGAGTACTTTCTTTTAGTTTTAATTTTTTCTTATTCTATATCTCTGTGCTTCACGGGTGTCTTGTGAGTTTGTTTCTCAGGAACGCAGGAAGCAAGAGACATTTTAAGCATGTGGAGCGAAGACTGTTATTCGGGTCCCCCCTACTGTTTCCACTGCAGGGGTTACCACGAAGACGATGACGCATGCATAACTTGGTGCTACGTATGCGGCATTTGGCACGAACGTAGAGACTCATGTCGTGTACATGCCCCCCAGTTTCATCAGCACCAGGAAGACTCATCAGCGGATATGGCAGAACGGCGTAGTATTATGAATGACATCGAAGTGTGCGCCAAATTTTTGTCCATAGAGGCACAATTACCACAAGAGGATTCTTCCAAAGGTAGGGAATACGTGAGGGAGAAGTTGGAGAGGATAAAGAAACGAATAGAAAAACTGCCAACAGAAGGGGAATCTAGTATTCAAGAGCCACAAGAGGAGCCCTTGCTACATGACAGTGAGCCTCACATTGAACCTTCATCATCCCCACCACAAGTGGAAGAAGAGATACGTGAGCCGAACGAAGACTGCAGTGTCCAGGAACCATTGGTGGACACCGCCATCTATGAGGACTCAGACTCTGATTCAGACTGGGGTGGACCTGTGTGCCGAAGATGGGAAGATCTGCCGTATTGCGAGCCAAAACTGCAGGCACCCTCACATCCTTGGCATGAATGGGAAGAAACCGACATTGGAACCCTGTGGTGTGTCGACGATGAAGCTGGTGAAACACTTGTGCTCAGTGCTATTGAGGTAAAAGCCCCAACTCTGATTAATGATGAATTCTCCATATCCTATGTCACGCAAGTCTGCGACGAGCTGGAACAATTACTGTATGGGGATTCTTATGGGGAAGAATGTGATGAGCAACTTCCAATCTCTTGTTTTATGGGCGATTCTATTTATCGTCCATATGCCATAGTTAAGGAGTTGGAAGTCAGCAAGTGTGGGGGTGTGGATGAATTGCATGGGTCATTTGAAGATCATCTAGCACCAAAAAGGTATTACTGGGATGACTTTATGGAGAACGATGCATATGAGCCCAATGGTACTTGATGGAAGCTGACAAAGAAGATAAATTCCAAGATGAAAAAAATCAGCTTCTACAACTCTCCACCATCTGCACAGCACAGGGGTGCACGTGAAGTTATCGAGAAGAGATGGTGGAAGAAGAAGAAGTGGTGGGATAAAGCAGTCTCCACTATCCTTTTCGGTTGAGGTAACCGGGTCGGGCTGTCGACCTTAAATTACAAGCGCTGCTTGGGAGGCAACCCATGTAGAGTAGGATGCAATTTGTTTCTGTTTTTGCTTTTAGTTCTCCATATTTGATTTTGAGGGGTGAGAGAGAGTTGCTTTAGTTCTTCCAATCAGTGTGCAGGGACACAGGTACAGAAGACGCTCCGGGTTCCCCTTCTTGATGCGTGTGATAAAATGTTGAGTAGGCACATCGGAATCCGGACGCGAGGTGAGACTTTTCTGGAAACTGTCAACGGTCCACAAGACCCCTTCTTGTTGCAGTTTCGCGGCAACGGTGCCCATGTAGGTCCGGGCACCCCAGGTACCTTTAACTCTCTCTCTTGTTTCTAAGTTTTGAGCCATAATAGTGTAGATCCACCGCCAACACATTTAAGCGATGAGTCCTCTTATTATATCTCTAAATTCGTTGAGGACAACGAAACGCTTAAGTGTGGGGGTGGGGGTTTGTGTATATTTTGCTAGCCATGTCAGTTATGCATCGCCAGTTACATGCAGTTGTGTCGTATTGTGTAGTACATGTCGTTAGTGTAGAGTGTTTGATATAGTGTCGTATTGTGTTAGGATTGTTAGTATGCAATTTTTTTTAGCACTTTTACTTTATTGAGTCCCCTACCAAAACTTGTGTTTAATTGAGTTGGCCAAAAGCATATAGAGTTAGGAAATATTAAAAAAAAAAATTAAAAATTAAAAAATTAAAAATCATAAAATTTTAAATTTTTGAGAAAGGGCAATCGAAGAGAGTGAATGTGGAGAGGGCTTAATGATAGAATTCCTTAGGAGTATGAAAATCTGAGGTGAGGTAGACGCGAGAATCTGGAGTAGGAAGACTTATAGGGCTAATGCACATTAGAAATGCGAGTAGCTGCCTCTCAGACTAGTTATCCTACTAGCGCTACACCACCGTCACTTAGGTAGTCGTCAACCCTCCTCGTAGTGGCAACGGAACAGCTGTGCGAGTGATGTTTATGGGGGCCTCACGTCCCGTCTCCATCTCCTAGGTCCACTAGTTACCCCTATTGATCCGTTTACCCCTTTTATTCACAGCCTCTAGCCTAGGAAGCCTTTCATTGTGACTTTCATCACTTGTTAGAATGGTCCTTTCTTATGCGTCATGATAGAGGGAGTTGAGTTAGGGAGGTTTGATGAGGGTGAGCTGATTTGATACATCTTATGTGGATTCTCTTACATGTCGTCTTTTGAGGGATGTGAGGGTGAGTTAGAGACGGTAGCACACTTCGGTGTGGCGGTGATTCGTGTCCTTACACCACGATCACAGGTGGAGTACCGTGGTGCGTGGTATTTCTTCCGCACGTCATGGGGTGGGGGTTGGTTGATCTTATAGGAGTTCGTGCTTATGCTTTATTTATATTCTCTATATCTTAGGTGATGAGGAGGATCGGTTGGAAAAGCACGTTTACACATTGACTACTGGGTTCGTGATTTGCTTTGCATCAAGTGTGGGGGTGTCGACATCTATGTTACATCACTAATTTGACACATTCCACCCCCATGTTATCTAATTCTGATATTTGATCTCCTCGGGTATTACTATCGTATTGTCGGCTCCATGTGCTTAATGTTATTGTGTGGAAATGAAAAAAAAAAGAGAAAAAGAAAAGTAAAATAGAAAGTGAAAGTGAAATTGAAAGGGAATAAAGGAGCAAGCTTGAAACTGAAGACCGGGGAGATTAGCTATTGTTCGAGATCACTTCTTCACATTTGTGGCCGCGAGAACGGCGCTGCACCAAGATTGAAGGAATGAGGGCCGGAGTAGTGAGATTCGTTGTGGTTCCTTGGATTTTGGTGAGGGAGTGTGAGAATCGGGTTTTGTGAGTTATATCATGACGTCTAGGACAACGCTTCTAAATATCCTATCCTACCCGTCCTAAACCGTCAGCAATTTAACCCGTGGATAAATAGCTCGGATGGTAAGTGCTAGGGATACGTTTGATGAGTGTGCGGAAGCAGCATATTTTGTGTTCGTGCCCGTTCTGTCTAACGAAACTGGCCGCAAGTTCTACCGATCACTAAAGTTATAGAACTTCCGAGGGAATATGAGAGCCTTATGACTTGCCGGTTTACTTTTTGAGATTGCCCAATCTCTAACTAAAAAGAAAAAAAATTGGTGTTGTTTTAATTTTTACATTGTTTGATAATTGAGTTGCATTGTATAGTCATGTAGAGTGCATGGGTGTGTGTGTTGTTTGTGTCACATGGCTAGTGAAGTTGTATGCAATTCGGTGGGTTAAAGCATAGTGCAAGGTTTGATTTTGCTCGGGACGCGCAAAAAGGTAGTGTGGGGGATTTGATAACTCTGTATTAGAGTTATATTTCTTACACAATTTGCTATCGTTTTGTGAGATTTCCGGGTAGAATATGTTAGCTTTACACTATGAACTTGAGGAAATTTAGTAAGTGTATCTTTGAGCGATAACTTGTAAATCATAGCGTTTCTCATATTATTCCATGCATTTTTGTCACGTTTGATCGCACGGGTTGTGTTTCGTGTTGTTTTGGCAGGAAACGGAGCTTGGGAGATGAAGCGGCGAGGAGAAACAAGCTTGGGAGATTAATCGGGAGCTAAAACGATGAAGAAATCATGAAGAAACAGTGAAAATACATGAAGAGGGGAGGCAAATGCAATTTAATGAAGTTTCTGTAATGGCACTTTAACCCCCTAGATGAAAAATGGCCAAACACTTAGTGAAAATTTGGTGGCCATACGTGAGAGCAACTCACTGGAAGTGTAGGATCACAAAAGGTGATCCTACAATCACAAGATCACCCACAAGACCACAATGTGATCCTAGGATCAAAAGAGGTGATCAAAAAAAGGTGATCACAAGATCAAGTGCAAGACCAGATCTAGGATCAAACGTGATCCTACAACCACAATGTGATCCTATGATCAAGAATTGTGATCACAAGATCACAATACTTACAAAAATAAAAGAACGGGGCTCTTTTATAAGAAGGGAACGCACGGAAGAAAAAAAAAAGAGGAAGAAAGAAAGAGAGTCACGCAAGGAGGAGGCTAGGGTTCAAGAGGAGGACTCCTCCTCCATTGAAGCTCTAAGTTTGATTTCTTCTTCTTCCTCTCTCAATCTTTCTATGGAGAAACTAGTAAGTCTTGTTTGGTTTATTAGTATTAGCTAGACGTTTTGCTAGGCATCTCTTTGAGAGCCTAGGGTTTATGTAAACGATGAATATTTTCCGGATTTGATCTTTGTTTCATGATTTCTTGATTTCTTCTTTTGAATCAATTCTAGTTTCTTGTTTATGTTAGTAATCCTAATTGAGTGACACGATTGGGAGATAAACTAGGGTTCAAGAACTAGGGTTTGTTCAATAGTTGATTCATGCTTAAAGTTAGCAATATTTTAATTCAATTGTTCATAATCTATGCTTATTTCTTAATGGGGATGGAGTAATTAACCGGAACCGTTAGTTGGCTAGTGAAGTGCGCGACAGTGACTTTAAATAGCTAAGATGAGATATGAGCATCAATCCCGTATCACTGAGACTGAGAAGAGACGTGTTAGGATTGGCTAGTGTGGGTAGATTCGGTAGGTGAAATTCGACTGTTTCGTGCAACGGTGGACCGACAGGACCCGTTTTCGTGCATGTCGTTAGCCTACTAGAACGGACCGGTAGACACAAGAGACCGATAGGAGATTGTAGTGTACCGTGAAGTAAAATGACTTGAGACCGATAGGAGATAGTCAGTGCTGTTACCCGGCTTAGTTAGAATATAGTTAACGTGTTGCTCAGATAATTCGGAAATCGTCTACAACCCTAGGTGATCTAGAGATTGCCTAGTTTTTCCAAACTTATTTATTAAATATAAAAATCCAAAAATATTAGCTTAGTTGTTATTTCAATTCTAGAAATCAATCAAATCTTTCCTCTTGTACCGTACTCTAAATTAAATAACTAATTAAATAATCTCGAGCCTGTCCTCGTGGGATCGATAACTCGGGGTTGAAATACCACCCCTATTACTTGACCGTGCGCTTGCGTAATACGCGCTAGTAATTCGCGTCAGGGGCAACCCAAAATTAATCGTTTATTTATTTTTATTAGTTTATTACGTTATTATGTTCAGTTCTGACTTTCCGAGAGAGGCGAGATGAGCGGGTTTTTGACTTTGAATTTGAGAATGTGCAGTGACAAAAACATCCAAAACAGCCAGAACCGGGAAAACAAATGAAGAGAGGCCTTTCGAAAAAAAAAAAAAAAAATTTGCCTCGGGCTGCGTATATACGCAGCCCTGCGTATATACGCAACCCGAGGCCTTTTTTTTTTTTTTTTTTTTTTTTTTTTTTTTTTTTTTTTTTTTCTTTTTGATTTCTGATTGGGTATATAGCCAGAAAGAAGAAAGAAAAAAAATTTTGTAATTTTTTCAAAACCCCAAGGGCATTTTGGTCATTTTGACATTTTTAGGGTTTATATGTGAAAGGTGGCCGGCCACACCATTGTTGGCACCTCTCTTTCTCTCTCTTCCTCCATTTTCTCCCACTTGAAGAACAAAGATTTTGCCTCGGACCTCCGAATAAAAATCCGGGCACATTTCTGGAATCCCCTCGTCGCAAGGAGCAAGTTTCATCCATCAAAATCCGGAAACAAGCGAAAATCGAGCGGGCAATTTCCATCAAAAAGTGAGGTGTTCTTGAGGAAAAGTGCAGATTCGAAGGTGTTAGATTAAGAACTAGCAAAAACCGTACAAGGGAACGTGAACGAGGAGATCGAGGGCTTCGATTTGGTGGGTTCGGATTTCAATTCCGGGCAGTTTCGTTTTCTCGCGATTTTTCCGGCGACCGCCGGCGACTTTTCCGGCGACTTTCCGGGCAGAATTTCCGGTCTTCACCCCTGTTTAGGGAAGGTCGAAAATCTCATCCCTCCCTTTATTTTCCATTTTGGCACGTCCCGTAGCGGGGCCCGTTATTTTCGGTATTATTGTTTTGGAGCGGCACTTGCCGTGTGGACCTCTGGTAGCTCTTAGGTGGACTATCTTTTGAGACACACTAGTTTTGTGCACGTTTCACGTTTTTGCTTTATATTCCCGAGTCGGCACGTTTTACGAGGTTGTGACTGTTATGGAGTTTAATGTACCGGTCTTAGACCAAGAGCGGGACGAGATCCCTACTGACTATGACGCGGATGAGATCACCTCTAGGAGGTTTGACAGTTTTCGGTTCGTGAACCATAACGCTCAGTTTTACTTTTTGACCGGAACCAAAATGGGTCATAGCCTTCCCCTAGACTACCAGTTTCAGGTCGACCATATGAACATGACGCAAGAGATGGCAGAGTATGCGAGTCGACCGGAAATTTTTGGACAATCCCTAGCGGGGTTTCCGGATGTTTCTAGTTCTGACTTGGTGCGTGAGTTTTACGCAAACCTCATGCATAAGGGGGAGGGTGAGGCCAACGGAGATGTCCGATGGGTGTATTGTCGGCGTACGTTTTTGTTGATCACGGCGGATACCATCCGCCAAGCGTACCAGATCCCGTTGCGCCATTTCTCGTGCGCATATGCTGAGTGTGCAGATTACCCGCCTAGCGATTCTGAGCTTTTGCGGGTTGTGACTGGGGGGTACCCGGGTGCCCATTTCGAGAGAGAGGGGCCAGGCGAGATAGGCAAGAAATTGCATTCTCGTTTTATTACAGGCCCGCCACGTTGGTGGGCCGAGTGGGTAGTAAACAGGGTAGTGGGTATTAAGCATTTTACCTACCTTGACTTTGAGTACGTACTCTTAGTCTATTGCCTTGTTCTCCGACGAGAGGTGGACATTCCTCGTCGCATATGGGTATACATGCAGGAGCGGAACTGCTCCGCGAGCCACAAGGGATTGGGGTATGCCAACCTCATCGCCAAACTGGCGCGGGAGTTTCAGGTTCCGATGTACGATGTCGAGGGTGGCTTACTTCCTCCTAGGCCACGGCCTTATAGGAAGCTCATAGCTCGTCACCCGGGCCCACCACAGCCGGTCGTTGACCTCGATGAGGATGAAGATATTATGTAGGAGGACCCGGCTCCTGCACCTGCCCCTGCCCCTAGGAGGCGTTCGACTCAGGAGCGACCAGCCAGTCGCCAGGCATCGGCCGGACTTCGGCGGTGCCGTACTAGTAGAGAGAGTGAGCGTCCCGAGTCGAGTAGACAGGGGACTGAGAGGAATGCCCAGCCCCAGCCAGCCTGACAGCGAGGTGAGCCGGCCCCACGGGCCGACCCGACCCCGCGAGCTCGACCAGCCCCGCCACGTAGACTGCCACGAGTGGACGAGAGATATGAGGGGTGTCAGGGCGGACGCAAGTCCGTAGGTGAGAAGGTGCTCGAGAGCGTGGGAAAGCTATGGAGAGCTTTGACACATAACCGCCGGACTCAGCGGAAGGTCACAAAGGACACCCAGGCTGCCCTAGCTAGTATTCGAGAGGAGCAGCGGGATGCGGCTCGGCACGCAGGCCGAGAACCACCACTCCCGCTGTATTTTCCACCCACCTACTCCAGCAGCTTTACCGAGGGATGGTCGGATGACGGGGACTCTAGCGAGTGTACATCCGCTCCGCCACCACCGACCCAGCCACCTCCCCCGACTCAGCCATCACCGCCACCTGCCCAACAGGAGAGATGGCAGCCTGGGACACGATCCCGGCAGCCTACGGGCCGTCAGACTGGGTCCCGTACCCAGCAGCCTTCGAGTGGCAGGACGACATTGCGATCCCAGCCACCTAGCAGTTGGACTGGGTCCGAGTCGCAGTCCCCTGATTACCGGCCCCGTACACGTGCGCGTCAGCCGGTCGTCTTTAGGTCTGATTCAGGTAGCAGCTCGCCGGGTAGCATATCCGGTACGTCCGAGACCGGGTCCGACCCGACATTTTTTCCGGACGAGTGAGTGCCATGAGGGCATGCCACCTCTTAGTGTGGGGGTGGTAGTCGTGTCTGCATTAACCCGGTCTGCACGTTTCTTTTACGTATTTATTTGCAGTTTTTATTCTTATTTTTGAGTCAGCATATTTTCTTTATTTGAGTCAACCCACCATAAACATTCTGGCCATGCATTGTATATAATTATAAAAAAAATTTAAAAAAAAATGAAAAATTAAATTTTTTCTATGCTGCTGGTTGGGTATATACGCAGACCTGCGTATATACGCAAACAGCAAGTATAAATTATTTTTCAAAAAAAAAAGTTTAAAATCATAAATTTTTGAGAAAGGGCAATCGAGATAACGGAAACAGTGAAGAAATTGAGTTTGAATCCTTTGAAAGAGAAGAAAACTTGCACCGAGGTATAGTAGATAGGTGAGAGCCAGTGACCTTCGGAATCCGCAAGTAATTATCACCTGAGCTAAAAATCCGACTAGTTGCTACACCACCGTCACATAGGTAGTCGACAACCCGCCCACGGGCGCCGTCACGGTCATCGCATTTTTCGGTGGAGTGACTGGCTATCAAGGGACCTCACGTCCTGTTTCTTACCCCTAGGTCCAATTAGTCAACCCGTTTGAAGCCATTTACCCTCTTTCTTCGTAGCCACTTTAGCCTAGGCAGCCTTCTTTGAGACCTCATCAGTCGATAGTTGGCTATTCTACGTGTTATGACGGAGGGAGTGAGTAGGGGCAGGTTTTAGATGGGGGAGCTTCATGAGTTATCAGTTTTGGACAGTTTCGATATTGACACGTATTTCGAGGGAAGGACAGGGTGAGTTAGTGGCGACAGTGCATTAATTTGTGGAGGTGGATCACTTCACTACATAGTGACCACAGGAGGAGTTAGTCGCGTGCGAGCATCTTTTCGCACAAAACGGGGTTCCGGGGGGTTGATGTGCCGTTTTTCTACATCTTTGGTGATGAGGAGGTTTGGTGGGACTGCACAGTATTATCTCGACTACAGGATCATCACTTCAGGATTAATGTGGGGGTACTTCACATGAGGACATTTTACGTACCCCACGGCAGAAATTTATTTTCACTCACTCAGCTTTAGTCAGTTTAGAATTGTCAGTGTTCGTGTACGTTTGTATATATAGTTGTGTTATAAAAAAAATATATATAGAAAAAAAAAGAAAAAGAAAAGAAAAAAAAAAAAGAAAAAGAAGAAAAGTCATGATCTAGTTTTTAGTTTGTTTTATGTTTTTGTTATTTAAATAAAAAGCTGAGTGAGTGGCACAATTTTCGAGACGTTTGCACCGCTTCACATTTGTGGCCGCGAGCACGGCGAAGACACACCGGGGTACAAAAGAATTGGGAAAGCAGGAACTTAGGTGCTTCGGGCAGTTGTTCGGAATCTCGGTGATGGGTGCGAGTTTGGTAAATTGTGAGAATGTCATAACAAGTAGGATTATGCCGTACCTTGATACATATACTTATCCTACCTGATTAGACATAGATCATTTCGGAAACAGCTCGGATGGTAAGTTAGCTAGGGATTTGCTCAGTTTGATAACCAAAGTAATAGTACTTTGGTCCAGTGCTTAAGTCCACCATACAAATCTGTTCAGACGTACCGATCGCTTGCAGGGAAGTACATTCTGAAAAGGATGAGATCACGAGGACACACTGTTTATGTTTTTGAGGTTGCCCAATTTCACCAAAAATATTTTTGCAATTAGTCTGTTTTGAGTCGTTTGAGTGTGTGTATATTCTATCTGAGTCAGTTTTTCTAACGAGTCGTCCGGTTGAAAGGTTCGGGTCGAAAGCGTATGCAACGGTAGGGAGTCAGTCGCGAGGACAGAAATGCAGGCTAGAGTTGGCAAGATTGCTCGGGACGAGCAATGTTTAGTGCGGGGGTATTTGATAACGCCCAATTAGGGGTTATCTTTTAGCCGGATTTCACAAGTATTTGTGTCGGAAATAGCGGTTTTTGCCGGAAAATGCCTTAGAATGCCTCGGGAATCTAGAACGAGACGTTTATTTGTACTTCCTGGATTTCTGCTTATTTATTGCTATATTTGGATATGATCGCGGGTTTTCGTTCGTGTTGCCTTTTCAGGAACAGGTTCGGGAGGTGCATCGGGAAGTGTGCCGGGACCAAGCTGGGACCGTCTCGGGAAACGTGCACAAGACCGGGACAAGACGGGAACACGGAAAAGCAGGAAAACACCAAGGGAGGCAAACCGGGAGCGTCAGGCAGAAGAGTGGGACCCAGGGGACCCAACCATCCCCACCAAAGGACCAAGCAGGGCGCCATCTCCACCCCCCTGCCTGCGTATATACGCAGGCAGGAGGGGGAGAGGGGGAGGTGGTTATAGGCCCTGGTTGCGTATATACGCAACCCTGCGTATATATGCAGCCAGTTTGACTTTTTGGTCAAAGACGGTGGACCGATGGCAGATTCCGTAATTTCGGGCGCACGCGTTTCGGGGAAAACAGCACTATTTAAAGACTCGTCCAGACTCATTTTGAAGACACGGAGACACAACACAATTCTCAACACAACCGAAGGGCAAGTCAGAGCATTCACGGAGAGCACGAAAGCGCGATTCGAGATTCGAAGACTTAGTTTGATTTCATTCTCTCTCTTTATATTCAGAAATTGCGTTTTGTATTATGTCTAGTCGTAGCTAAACTTCTTACCTAGGTTCTCGGTGAACCTAGGGTTTCGTACCCTGATTTTATGACTACTTCGTTTATGGATTCATGATGATTATCTTAATTCAGCAAGTTATATCTGTTATTCTGGTTTTGATTGTTATCGTATATGCATGATAGGATTGATCACCCAGGATTGCTATAGACCTGAGCTTGTAGGTGAAAACGTCAAGTTAGGGTTAGGAAGAAAAACCAGGATTTAGTACCTTACCCTGATAGACCGACCAGAGAAAGGGAGATAGGGCTAGCATCGAAAAACGTGAGACCAACTGTTAGAGAATTTGACCCGGGCCATTCGGACAGGTTAGAAACCCTAACAGGATTAGACCGAGACTGCAGATTTAGGCAGCTTAACAAGAATCCGAAAGTCTGCAGGATCGGGATTACGTGTGGAATCTGAAAAGTCACTGCACAACTGGTACGTTGCACAGATATCGAAACTGCTGAGTGTTTTCATAATCGAACGTAAAACTGAAATCTGTAGAAACCCTAGGGGATCCTGGAGCCTAGTCTTCATCTATTATCGTTACAACCGATTCAACTTATTTCAGAAAACGTCACAAAAAATATTTACGTTTACGTTTTTAATTTCTGTTTTTAGTTTAGTCACTATGATCACAACCTACTCCTCCTTGTTACTACACTCGGTTAACCAAAATTGACAACGTAAGTAAACCCGAAATAGTCCTCGTCGGAACGATCACCCGAGTCTAATTGCACCCGGTATTACAAGATTTGTACACTTGCGACAACACGTTAGTTTGCGCATCAACTCGCCAGATGTCAGCAGCTCTGTCGTAGGCTTCGTGGAGAGTAGAATAAGTTCTGCTTAGCAAAGTCTCCTGTAGCCTTTCGTGAAGTCCAGCGATGAATTTGGAAATCTTGGAATCTTCATCAGGCATCATATTGCCTACAAATCGTGTCAACTCCGTAAACTTTCGAAAGTATTCGGTCACAGAGTCATTTCCTTGTTGTAGATTCTGGAATTCTAGTTCCTTGCTCTTCTTTACATGATGAGGGTAGAAGCGAGTTCTGAGCGCAGTTTGGAGGGTCTCCCAAGTGAAGTTGGGGTTGGCTAGCAGAGTTTCACGTGCATTTCTCCACCAAAGGTTCGCTTCACTCTTTAAATAAAAGACCGCGCAAGTGACTTTTCGCTCATCAGGGCATCCTACCGTCTCCAAAATCTTGTCCATCTCCATAATCCAATCCTCCTATTCAACATGATCCTCTTTTCCTGTGAATTCCTTAGGCTTCATTTCTGCCACTTCTTTGGCCGAATTAGTTCTTGTCTGACCTTCGTGGTTCATCATCTGGGTCATTTGTGCAAAGAATTGCTCCATGGTAATGTTATCAGACATCTCTTCCTGTTAGGCTTTCCTAAAGTGATATTGTAACGGTCTATCAGTCACATCCTTTGGTATCCTTGGTTATGGTCGCAAAAGTCATAACAACTATCTCGTAATTTCACAATTAGTGATATATCCAACACAATTATCACATACAACATGCATCATATAGCACTTTCACAGTATAGCACATATAATTCATGTCTGCAAATAAAATATCATAACTCATATCCACACATAGGATAGTACATCAAGTACGAGTCAAATCTATTTCCATCCTTCTTCTCATCTTGAGGTTAACAACAATTCTCATTCAGTAATATGCGCCTCAAATTAAACCAAATCTCCCAACACCTCTTGAGACAGGATGAGGGTGGGCGGGAAAAATCAAAGCCCATTCCTAAGCTACCCTTAACCCCAACGGCTTTTCCAATTTTAATTATATTGTCCTATGTTCATTTAAATTACCCTACAAGTTTTAATCCCATGTTGGAACGAACTGCTCTGATACCACCTGCAACACCCCGTAGTCCCCAAGCCTTCCGTTCCGGACCGGAAAGCCCAGGAGGGCGATGCCAAAAGTGTTGGTGGAAGTCATAAGCACAACATCCATATATTACAATACTATTAAACATTACACGAGTCTTTATATATTACACACACGTTTTCAAAACTAGTACTTTATGTTGACTAGTCAGACTACATTACTACTCGTGATATCCGTCTAAGTGAGTCCCGTACCCGGTCATGCCATAGCCTTCTTCTTCTAAACCTGCGGGGCAAGGAAAAAAAGACCGCAGTTTCTAAAGTCAGCTGGGAAATGCTGAGTAAATAAATACCCTAGCTCGTAAATAGAAGATGATGCATAATTTATTCTCAAAACAGTAGTAAGAGGAATCAAATCCTTAAAATAGTAAACGAAGCACAAAATCAGCTTTAAACTTCTCAATCTTTCAAACTCTTCCTTCTTGACCTTGAAAAGGGGAATAATATTGCAATCTTGTCTTCCTTTATATTCATAGACGTCCTTGTTCTCAGAGAAAACCATATTTTCACTTTGTTGACACGGGGAAGGAACTACTATACCATCACTAGCAACCATGACCTTAACTGTCGACAGCCCCCTAAGACTTCTTGCGGTCAGAGAGGTGAGTACATGGAGCGATCCGGCAGGTTGCGACCGGATTAAAATACACAGGCCGAGTGACAGAAGTCAGCACGACAATAATCACAGGCCGAGTGACAAAAGTCAACCCGACAATAATCACAGGCCGAGTGACAGAAGTCAACTCGACAATAATCACAGGCCGAGTGACAGAAGTCAACTCGACAATAATAATCACAGGTCGAGTGACATAAGTCAACTCGACACTAATAATCACATACCGAGTGACAGAAGTCAACCCGACAATAATAATCACAGGTCGAGTGACATAAGTCAACTCGACAATAATAATCACAGGCCGAGTGACAGAAGTCAACCCGACAATAATAAGCTTCTCCCGCACAACTATTTCCACTTTGCGTTCTTTACGAGTTATTATTATTCGTGTGACAAATTCAAAGCAGACATTTCCAAAATGTAACAAATCTCTAGTAAAACAAGTAATAGCACAAAACATATTTTGAGACAAGTCCAAAAATCATGTACGACACGAAAGGAGCTAGGCAAGCTAGGCTAGGCATATTTACTTACCTTGATTTCCAGCAAACAGCACGTAAGGTCTCCTAGAAGATCACGTACCCCTCGTCTACGAATTCTTCACCTACACATCACATTCCCTTACTCGATTACAAATTTATGTACGCAAGTATGCTAGTATGACTTGCTATGAGCCTAAACAATTCTCATTTGAGATCACTAAATTCCGATACCCAACACTTATATATATTTCTTGTAATAATATTTCAAATACTAATATTATTATGTAAGAGTTCTCAACTTAAGCTTATCAACTTTCTTATTTATTAAATACTAATTTATTGACCAACATATTTATCAATAAATCATTTAAAGAATAATGCTATTAAAATAGCCATTTATTTATCAAATTTATAAAGTAAAGTATAGAAGCTATTTATAACATCTTTAGTAAAAGTCAATAAATCTTTTAGTTATAAAATTATTGTCTTATTAACACAAGTAAATGTTTGCTATTATTTGATGATACGTTAACTTTAATTCTAAGATATCACTTAATAGCTAATATATTCAAAACAAATGTTTATATAAACAAATCGATATATTTTCAGGAAAATACATTCTATTCAATTAACGAATATTTTTACCATATTAATTCAATATTTTGCATAATTTTATTTCACTAGAATGTAGACAGATATTATTAGAATTGGTTTAAACATAAAATTCTAATGTTCATTTTATTTTTATATACGCAGATTGATAAATGTCAAGAGAACCCCCAAAGTATGCTGAAACAACATAAACACCCCCCTTAATATTATTGTCATGCTATAAACAGTTTGGGGAAAGGACACTTTAACCCCCTTTTACATGATCATCAAATTTATCAAGCTAAACATGGAATCGAGCATACAAGATACAATTTTGATTGTTTAAATGGCATAACGGCGAGATTTAGAGCATACCTAGGCCAAGAATGACCGGAATCGGTCAAGAAACGAAGCTTTCCGGGTTTGCTGACGGTGAGTCGCGGCGGTGCTTTTCGTCGCCGGTGATGGAGTTCCTCCTAGCTTTGGTTAGGACCTGGGTTCGTCTCCTGGGAGCTCTAGGAGCCGTTTGGAAGTGATTTGGAAGGGTGGTCGTTGTCGGGTTGCTCGGGCCAAGCTCCCTGTCGGCAACAATGGTGGCCGACGGTGGTTGCTTCAGTGCTCTGCTTTTTGGGCGTTGCTGCTGCTGCTCTCAACTCCTTCTTGGCCTGAATTAGATGGTAGCAGAAAGAGAGGGAGAGAGAGAGAGCAGCAGAGGTGAAGAAGTGATGGTGGAGGCTTCTGGTTTCTTCCCGACGGCAGCAACGACGGCGGTGGTGGCAGCGTAGCTGCTGCTGGTTGTTGCTGCTGTTGCTCTGTTTCTGAACAGAGTAGGGAGAGTGAGACAGAGAGAGGGAGAACAGGGAGTTAGAGAGGAGTTGGTGTTGGGTGGTGGTGGTGGTGCTCCCGGTGGTGTGGTCGGCGTGGTTGCGGAGAGAAGGTGAAGAAGATGAAGGTGAAGGGGAGATGAATATGCAGGTGATGATGAATAATTGGGTTGATGGCTCATTTTATAGGGAGACAAAAGGATGATGATGAATGTGGCGGTGATAGTGATTGTTTTGGTGGCGGTGAAAAATATCACCGAAGGAGAAGTTTAGTTGTAGAAGACAACATAAGAAAATTTATGGTGTGGGTGGCACATTGATTGGGTGGTTGGGTGTGTCACTCACACTAAACATCGCGGTGGTCGTACGCGTTAACAACAAAAATAAATAAAACTTTCGCGTATTTATCTACGAATATAAAAACTTAATAGTTTCTAAAATCTTACGAGAATTTGTTGTTTAAAAATTACTATAATTTAACGAACCCTTTTTTTCACAATTAAATTCTTTATTTGACTTTTTAAATTACTGTTTTACCCTTGTAAATTATACGGGGTATTACATTCTCTCCCCCTTAAAGCTTCGTCCTCGTAGCTTAAACCAGTCCAATACTTCTAATGCTAAGACTTTTTCCTCAAAGCTAAAATTAGTCGAATACTCTTGAGGCTAAAACTTTCTACTAAGCAACTAATGATCACACTTACGATCATATAGCAAGCAAGAAGTTTCACATAGCAAGTGGTAGCAAATAATTTCTATCTAATGCGTGCAGTGCAACAAGTATTGTATAACGTAAAGTCGTAATCACGTCTATCTTACTAATGTGAGTATAGTCTCGTTTGGTTACTAAAGGTCAAGGTTAACTACGTCTTAAGAGTACTAAAGCGTAATGGCACTAAACGAAGAGGTTCATCCTCTCCCCCTTAAAGAGTGGCATCCCCATAACTCAAATCAACCCTCGGGAAACAATAACCCCCCTGTATCTGATGGAATAGGTCGTGTCTTCGGGGTAGAGGGTATGTAAGAATAAGATGTATCATATTCAAATAGTATGAAATCCGATTATTCACAGGTAAGGAATGTACCCGTTGCAATTCCATGAGCAGTTTCTGCTTCAGTCCTTGTCAGCACAGCGATTCTTCCCACATTTCCATTATGACCTCCTGCTCCTCCTGCTCTTCTTCCATTGTTTTTTATCCCGTATCCAGCATTATTATTCCCAATCCTAATATGCCTTCCGTTCTGTCCTGTTCCTGCGTTGCCCCCGTTGTGGTTCTGCTGCCTCTCATATCCATTGCCTCCATTGTTTTGGTTATTGCGGTTACCATTTTGTTGATTCCGAAACTGCTGGTTGCGCCCAAAGTTGTTCCCGTTCTGCTGACGATTACCTTGATAGTCGTTCTGTGGTTGTCTCCGGTAGTTTCTGCCTTGACCTTCCGGCTGGTCCCAAGGTGATGGAGATCGACATTCGTATGCTCGATGTCCTCTCCTACCACAGTTATTGCAGTTAACCGGATTTCCCGTGTAATCAACTCCGGGATGGTTTTGTTGACACCTCTTACAGATATAGCGACGAGCTGGCTGAGCTCCCGGGTCCTGGTGGTTGCCTCGATATTTTCCATGGTTACCTCCTTCATTGATAGGTTTAAACCTCTGATTTCCCCTTGCAGAATTGTGGTTACTTCCTTCTACCTCTTCTAACTTGCGTTTCTTGCGTTTCTCATCCTGGATGACACGGACTCGCCAGATGTCAGCAGCTCTGTCGTAGGCTTCGTGGAGAGTAGAATAAGTTCTGCTTAGCAAAGTCTCCTGTAGCCTTTCGTGAAGTCCAGCGATGAATTTGGAAATCTTAGAATCTTCATCAGGCACCATATTGCCTACAAATCGTGTCAACTCCGTAAACTTTCGAAAGTATTCGGTCACAGAGTCATTTCCTTGTTGTAGATTCTGGAATTCTAGTTCCTTGCTCTTCTTTACATGATGAGGGTAGAAGCGAGTTCTGAGCGTAGTTTGAAGGGTCTGCCAAGTGAAGTTGGGGTTGGCTAGCAGAGTTTCGAGTGCATTTCTCCACCAAAGGTTCACTTCACTCTTTAAATAAAAGACCGCGCAAGTGACTTTTCGCTCATCAGGGCATCCTACCGTCTCCAAAATCTTGTCCATCTCCATAATCCAATCCTCCAATTCAACAGGATCCTCTTTTCCTGTGAATTCCTTTGGCTTCATTTCTGCCACTTCTTTGGCCCAATTAGTTCTTGTCTGACCTTCGTGGTTCATCATCTGGGTCATTTGTGCAAAGAATTGCTCCATGGTAATGTTCTCAGACATCTCTTCCTGTTAGGCTTTCCTAAAGTGATATTGTAACGGTCTATCAGTCACATCCTATGGTATCCTTGGTTATGGTCGCAAAAGTCATAACAACTATCTCGTAATTTCACAATTAGTGATATATCCAACACAATTATCACATACAACATGCATCATATAGCACTTTCACAGTATAGCACATATAATTCATGTCTTCAAATAAAATATCATAACTCATATCCACACATAGGATAGTACATCAAGTACGAGTCAAATCTATTTCCATCCTTCTTCTCATCTTGAGGTTAACAACAATTCTCATTCAGTAATATGCGCCTCAAATTAAACCAAATCTCCCAACACCTCTTGAGACAGGATGAGGGTGGGCGGGAAACATCAAAGCCCATTCCTAAGCTACCCTTAACCCCAACGGCTTTTCCAATTTTAATTATATTGTCCTATGTTCATTTAAATTACCCTACAGGTTTTAATCCCATGTTGGAACGAACTGCTCTGATACCACCTGCAACACCCCGTGGTCCCCAAGCCTTCCGTTCCGGACCGGAAAGCCCAGGAGGGCGATGCCAAAAGTGTTGGTGGAAGTCATAAGCACAACATCCATATATTACAATACTATTAAACATTACACGAGTCTTTATATATTACACACACGTTTTCAAAACTAGTACTTTATGTTGACTAGTCAGGCTACATTACTACTCGTGATATCCGTCTAAGTGAGTCCCGTACCCGGTCATGCCATAGCCTTCTTCTTCTAAACCTGCGGGGGAAGGAAACAAAGACCGCAGTTTCTAAAGTCAGCTGGGAAATGCTGAGTAAATAAATACCCTAGCTCGTAAACAGAAGATGATGCATAATTTATTCTCAAAACAGTAGTAAGAGGAATCAAATCCTTAAAATAGTAAACGAAGCACAAAATCAGCTTTAAACTTCTCAATCTTTCAAACTCTTCCTTCTTGACCTTGAAACGGGGAATAATATTGCAATCTTGTCTTCCTTTATATTCATAGACGTCCTTGTTCTCAGAGAAAACCATATTTTCACTTTGTTGACACGGGGAAGGAACTACTATACCATCACTAGCAACCATGACCTTAACTGTCGACAGCCCCCTAAGACTTCTTGCGGTCAGAGAGGTGAGTACATGGAGCGATCCGGCAGGTTGCGACCGGATTAAAATACACAGGCCGAGTGACAGAAGTCAGCACGACAATAATCACAGGCCGAGTGACAAAAGTCAACCCGACAATAATCACAGGCCGAGTGACAGAAGTCAACTCGACAATAATCACAGGCCGAGTGACAAAAGTCAACTCGACAATAATAATCACAGGTCGAGTGACATAAGTCAACTCGACAATAATAATCACATACCGAGTGACAGAAGTCAACCCGACAATAATAATCACAGGTCGAGTGACATAAGTCAACTCGACAATAATAATCACAGGCCGAGTGACAGAAGTCAACCCGACAATAATAAGCTTCTCCCGCACAACTATTTCCACTTTGCGTTCTTTACGAGTTATTATTATTCGTGTGACAAATTCAAAGCAGACATTTCCAAAATGTAACAAATCTCTAGTAAAACAAGTAATAGCACAAAAAATATTTTGAGACAAGTCCAAAAATCATGTACGCCACGAAAGGAGCTAGGCAAGCTAGGCTAGGCATATTTACTTACCTTGATTTCCAGCAAACAGCACGTAAGGTCTCCTAGAAGATCACGTACCCCTCACCTACGAATTCTTCACCTACACATCACATTCCCTTACTCGATTACAAATTTATGTACGCAAGTATGCTAGTATGACTTGCTATGAGCCTAAACAATTCTCATTTGAGATCACTAAATTCCGCTACCCAACACTTATATATATTTCTTGTAATAATATTTCAAATACTAATATTATTATGTAAGAGTTCTCAACTTAAGCTTATCAACTTTCTTATTTATTAAATACTAATTTATTGACCAACATATTTATCAATAAATAATTTAAAGAATAATGCTATTAAAATAGCCATTTATTTATCAAATTTATAAAGTAAAGTATAGAAGCTATTTATAACATCTTTAGTAAAAGTCAATAAATCTTTTAGTTATAAAATTATTGTCTTATTAACACAAGTAAATGTTTGCTATTATTTGATGATACGTTAACTTTAATTCTAAGATATCACTTAATAGCTAATATATTCAAAACAAATGTTTATATAAACAAATCGATATATTTTCAGGAAAATACATTCTATTCAATTAACGAATATTCTTACCATATTAATTCAATATTTTGCATAATTTTATTTCACTAGAATGTAGACAAATATTATTAGATTTGTTTAAACATAAAAATCTAATGTTCATTTTATTTTTATATATGCAGATTGATAAATGTCAAGAGAACCCCCAAAGTATGCTGAAACAACATAAACACCCCCCTTAATATTATTGTCATGCTATAAACAGTTTGGGGAAAGGACACTTTAACCCCCTTTTACATGATCATCAAATTTATCAAGCTAAACATGGAATCGAGCATACAAGATACAATTTTGATTGTTTAAATGGCATAACGGCGAGATTTAGAGCATACCTAGGCCAAGAATGGCCGGAATCGGTCAAGAAACGAAGCTCTCCGGGTTTGCTGACGGTGAGTCGCGGCGGTGCTTTTCATCGCCGGTGATGGAGTTCCTCCTAGCTTCGGTTAGGACCTGGGTTCGTCTCCTGGGAGCTCGAGGAGCCGTTTGGAAGTGATTTGGAAGGGTGGTCGTTGTCGGGTTGCTTGGGCCAAGCTCCTTGTCGGCAACAATGGTGGCCGACGGTGGTTGCTTCGGTGCTCTGCTTTTTGGGCGTTGCTGCTGCTGCTCTCAACTCCTTCTTGGCCTGAATTTGATGGTAGCAGAAAGAGAGAGAGAGAGAGAGCAGCAGAGGTGAAGAAGTGATGGTGGAGGCTTCGGGTTTCTTCCCGACGGCAGTAACGACGGCGGTGCAGCGTAGCTGCTGCTGGTTGTTGCTGCTGTTGCTCTATTTCTGAACAGAGTAGGGAGAGTGAGACAGAGAGAGGGAGAACAGGGAGTTAGAGAGGAGTTGGTGTTGGGTGGTGGTTGTGGTGCTCCCGGTGGTGTGGTCGGCGTGGTTGCGGAGAGAAGGTGAAGAAGATGAAGGTGAAGGGGAGATGAATATGCAGGTGATGATGAATAATTGGGTTGATGACTCATTTTATAGGGAGACAAAAGGATGATGATGAATGTGGCGGTGATAGTGATTTTTTTGGTGGCGGTGAAAAATATAACCGAAGGAGAAGTTTAGTTGTAGAAGACAACATAAGAAAATGGTGTGGGTGGCACACCAATTGATTGGGTGGTTGGGTGTGTCACTCACACTAAACATCGCGGTGGTCGTACGCGTTAACAACAAAATTAAATAAAACTTTCGCGTATTTATCTACGAATATAAAAACTTAATAGTTTCTAAAATCTTACGAGAATTTCTTGTTTAAAAATTACTATAATTTAACGAACCCTTTTTTTCACAATTAAATTCTTTATTTGACTTTTTAAATTACTGTTTTACCCTTGTAAATTATAAGGGGTATTACAACTGGTGTCTCATCTTTCTAGGCCTTCTTCTTGGGAGGAGGAGGTGCAATGTCTTCTGCAGTAGCAGTCTTTCAACTGGAATCTCCACTGATGTTCTGAACCTCTTCCACAGTGGTGTTTCTTTTCTTCTCTGTTGTAGCCTTTGAACCACCAGCCATCTTGATTCTGTCAGAGGCTCTCCTAATTCTCATTAGGGTTTGGAGAGAGGTAGGATGGATACAAAGGAGAGAAGGAGAGATGAAGACAAATAGAAGAGTTTAAGTTTGAAAAGGAAACTAAATATTCTCTCTGATCTTTTTAAGGTCTGCTGAATAAAAAAGAATTCAAATTTTGTGTGTGTAGTTGGAAATAAAAGATATAATACTATTTTGGCTAAAAAGGGGTATTTGAAAAATTGAGGGGCAACATTGAGCAATTATCTACAGAGATAACACCCAACATTGAAAGATCGAAATTATTGACTATTTAGCATGAAGTCTTATTTTCAAGGCTTTGGAAAGGATTTCAAGGCCTTGAAACGCTGTAGGATGTAAAGCACATATACTCAAAGTTTTGAAAGGATTTCCAAGGCTTTGAAAATCAGTTCAAACCTTTGAAACACATAAAACTTACCTGATTCTCCCCCTAAACCAATGCTTCTTTATGGAGCATACCCAATTCCATTCTTAAGTCTGAGAATCTTTCATCTGGCAATGGTTTAGTGAAGATATCTTCAAATTGCAAGTTAGTAGAAACAAATTCAAGAACAATATCACATTTCACTGCGTGATCTCTGATGAAGTGATGTCTAACATCAATGTGCTTTGTTCTTGAATGCTGAACTGGATTCTTTCTAATTGATATTGCACTTGTGTTGTCACACTTGATAGGTATATCTCTGAAATCAAATCCAATATCTCACATTTGTTGTGCTATCCATAACACTTGTGAACAGCAAGCTCCAGCTGCTATGTATTCAGCTTATGTTGTTGATAGTGCAGCTGAGTTTTGCTTCTTAGAATGCCAACTGATTAGGGATGATCCAATAAATTGAAAACATCTTGATGTACTCTTTCTATCAACTTTATATCCAGCAAAGTCAGCATCATATTCATCTTTGTCTAGAGACAGTGTAAAACTCATGGGGGTCTTAATCTCTTTGGATTGAGACATATTATACTTTTTTAGCTAGTCTCTTGTGTACTTTCTTTGATGTAAAAATATGCCCTTCTTCATCTGATGAATTTGAAGTGCAAGAAAGAATTTCAATTATCCCATCAAGCTTGATAACTCTATATTAGAGTTATATTTCTTCTACGTTTGTGTACCGTTTTGTGTAGTTTCCGGGTTGAATATATTAGAAATACACTATGAACTTGAGGAAATTGGATAAGTTTAGCTTTGAGTGATAAATTATTAATCCGGGCGTTTTTCACATTATTTACATTTATTTTATCACTTTTGATCGCACGGGGTGTTTTCGTGTTGTGTTGGACAGGAAACGGAGCTCATGGATCAAGAGGAGGAGGAAAACGAACTTCGGAACATATGCGGAAGCTTGGGAGAGAAAGAAATTGGAAGAAAAGAGGACAAAGATGGAAAAAGGGGGTCAAAGTGTCATTTTAGAAAGTTTGAAGTGTAGGATCAAAAGTTGATCCTAGGATCAAAGCAGATCGCACGATCAACTTTCGTGATCGTACGATCTGCTAGGGGAGAACTCACTGACTTATAGGATCAAGTAGCAGATCGTACGACCAAGTAGCAGATCGCACGATCAGCAAAAGCAGATCGTACGATCTGCTAGCAGACCCAGCAACGCACGGGGAAAGGCCAAGTTTTTAGGGTTATTAATTAATATGTTTTTGATTATTAATTAATGCACCCTAATTGAAGATTAACGAGAGAGATAAAACAAAAGAAAAGGAGACACACGTGAGAGGGAGACTAGTAAGTCTTGTTTGGTTTATTAGTATTAGCTAGACGTTTTGCTAGGCGTCTCTTTGAGAGCCTAGGGTTTATGTAAACGATGATATTTTTCCGGATTTGATCTTTGCTTCATGATTTCTTGATTTCTTCTTTTGAATCAATTCTAGTTTCTCGTTTATGTTAGTAATCCTAATTGAGTGACACGATTGGGAGATAAACTAGGGTTCAAGAACTAGGGTTTCACTCAATAGTTGATTCATTCTTAAAGTTAGCTTATTTTTATTCAATTGTTCTTGTTCTATGCTTAATCTTTAGTATGAATGGAGTAGCTACCCGGACATGCTAGCTAATTAGATGAGTGCACGACAGTGACTCAACCTAATTGTGTAGAGAACTTGAACATCAATCCCGTATCACTGAGACTGAGAAGAGACGTGTTAGGATTGGCCAAATGTGGGTAGATTTGGTAGGTGAGATTCGACGGTTTCGTGCAACGGTGGACCGACAGGACCCGTTTTCGTGCATGTCGTTAGCCTACTAGAACGGACCGGTAGACACATGAGACCGATAGGAGATTGTATTCTACCGTGAAGTAGAATGACTTGAGACCGATAGGAGATAGTCAGCGCTGTTACCCGGCTTAATTAGAATATAGTTAACGTGTTGCTCAGAAAATCCGGAAATCGTCTACAACCCTAGGTGATCTAGAGATTGCCTAGTTTCTCCAAACTTATTTATTAAATATAAAAAAAATACAAAAATATTAGCTTAATTGTTATTTTAATTTATAAATCAATCAAACCCTTCCTCTTGTACCGTACTCTAAATTAAATAACTAATTAAATAATCTCAAGCTTGTCCTCGTGGGATCGATAACTCAGGGTTGAAATACCACCCCTATATTACTTGACCGTGCACTTGCGCATACGCGTTAGTAATCCGCGTCAAGTTTTTGGCACCGTTGCCGGGGCCAGCGGTAGATTATTTTGTTAGGAGTTAGTTTAGAGTTTTTATCTTAGTTTTATTATTATTTTATTATTATTATTCTATATCTCTGTGCTTCACGGGTGTCTTGTGAGTTTTTCTCAGGAACGCAGGAAGCAAGAGACAATTTAAGCATGTGGAGCGAAGACTGTTATTCGGGTCCCCCCTACTGTTTCCACTGTAGGGGTAACCATGAAGACGAGGACGCATGCATAACTTGGTGCTACGTATGCGGAATTTGGCACGACCGTAGAGACTCATGTCGAGTACATGAACCCCAGCTTCATCAGCACCAGGAAGACTCATCAGCGGATATGGCAGAACGGCGTAGTATTATGAATGACATGGAAGTTTGCGCCAAATTTTTGTCCATAGCTTCACAATTTCCACAAGAGGATTCTGCCACAGGTATGGAATACGTGAGGGAGATGATGAAGAGGATAAAGGAACGAGTAGAGAAACTGTCAGTGACAGGGGAATCAAGTATTCAAGAGCCACAAGAGGAGCCCTTGTCACATGACAGTGAGCCTAAAACTGAACCTTCATCATCCCCACCACAAGTGGAAGAAGAGATACCTGAGCTGAACGAAGACTGCAGTGTCCAGGAACCATTGGTGGACTCTCCCATTTATGAGGACTTAGACTCTGATTCAGACTGGGGTGGACCTGTGTGCCGAAGATGGGAAGATCTGCCGTATTGCGAGCCAAAACTGCAGGCACCCTCACATCCTTGGCATGAAGGGGAAGAAACCGACATTGGAAGCCTGTGGTGTGTCGACGATGAAGCTGGTGAAACACTTGCGCTCAGTGCTATTGAGGTAAAAGCCCCAACTCTGATTAATGATGAATTCTCCATATCCTATGTCACGCAAGTCTGAGACGAGCTGGAAAAATTATTTTATGGAGATTCTTATGGGGAAGAATGTGATGAGCAACTTCCAATATCTTTTTCTATGGGCGATTCTATTGATCATCCATATGGCATAGTCAAGGAGTTGGAAGTCAGCAAGTGTGGGGGTGTGGATAACTTTCATGGGTCATTTGAAGAGCATATTGCATCAAGGAAGTACTACTGGGATGATTTTATGGCCAGAGATTCATTTGAGCCCAGTGGTACTTGGTGGAAGTTTCTCAAGAAGATCAATTGCAAAATGAAAGGAGTCAGCTTCCACAATTGTCCACCTTCTTCAGAGCACAGGGGTGCACTTGCGCATACACGTGAAGTTCTTGAGAAGAGATGGTGGAAGAAGAAGAAGTGGAGGGATAAAGCAGTCTCCACTATCCTTTTCGGTTGAGGTAACCAGGTCGGGCTGTTGACCTTAAATTACAAAGCGCTGCTTGGGAGGCAACCCATGTAGAGTAGGATGCAAGTTGTTTCTGTTTTTGCTTTTAGTTCTCCATATTTGATTTTGAGGGGTGAGAGAGAGTTGCTTTAATACTTTCAATCAGTGTGCAGGGACACAGGTACAAAAGACGCTCCGGGTTCCCCTTCTTGATGCGTGTGATAGAATGTTGAGTAGGCGCATCGGAATCCGGACGCGAGGTGAGACTTTTCCGGAAACTGTCAACGGTCCACAAGACCCCTTCTTGTTGCAGTTTCGCGGCAACGGTGCCCATGTAGGTCCGGGCACCCCAGGAACCTTTAACTCTCTCTCTTGTTTCTAAGTTTTGAGCCATAATAGTTTAGATCCACCGCCTACACATTTAAGCGATGAGTCCTCTTATTATATCTCTAAATTCGTTGAGGACAACGAAACACTTAAGTGTGGGGGGGGGGGGGGGTTTGTGTATATTTTGCTAGCCATGTCAGTTATGCATCGCCAGTTACATGCAGTAGTGTCGTATTGTGTTAGGATTGTTAGTATGCATTTTTCTTAGCACTTTTACTTTATTGAGTCCCCTACCAAATCGTGTGATTAGTCGAATTGGCCATTGCACATAGAGTCTAGGAAAATATGAAAAAAAAAATCATAAAATTTTAAATTTTTGAGAAAGGGCAATCGAAGAGAGTGAATGTGGAGAGGGCTTAATGATAGAATTCCTTAGGAGTATGAAAATCTGAGGTGAGGTAGACGCGAGAATCTGGAGTAGGAAGACTTATAGGGCTAATGCACAAGAGAAATGCGAGTAGCTGCCTCTCAGACTAGTTATCCTACTAGCGCTACACCACCGTCACTTAGGTAGTCGTCAACCCTCCTCGTAGTGGCAACGGAACAGCTGTGCGAGTGATGTTTATGGGGGCCTCACGTCCCGTCTCCATCTCCTAGGTCCACTAGTTACCCCTATTGATCCGTTTACCCCTTTTATTCACAGCCTCTAGCCTAGGAAGCCTTTCATTGTGACTGTCATCACTTGTTAGAATGGTCCTTTCCTATGCGTCAAGATAGAGGGAGTTAAGTTAGGGAGGTTTGATGAGGGTGAGCTGATTTGATACATCTTATGTGGATTCTCTTACAAGTCGTCTTTTGAGGGGATGTGAGGGTGAGTTAGAGACGGTAGCACACTTCGGTGTGGCGGTGAGTCGTGTCCTTACACCACGATCACAGGTGGAGTACCGTAGTGCGTGATATTTCTTCCGCACGTCATGGGGTGGGGGTTGGTTGATCTTATAGGAGGACGTGCTTATGCTTTATTTATATTCTCTATATCTTAGGTGATGAGGAGGATGGGTTGGAAAGGCACATTTACACATTGACTACTGGGTTTATGATTTGCTTTGCATCAAGTGTGGGGGTGTCGACATCTATGTTATTATATCACTAATTTGACACATTCCACCCCCATGTTATCTAATTCTGATATTTGATCTCCTCGAATATTACTATCGTATTGTCGGCTCCATGTGCTTAATGTTATTGTGTGGAAATGAAAAAAAAAAAGAGAAAAAAAAAGTAAATTAGAAAGTGAAAGTGAAATTGAAAGGGAATAAAGGAGCAAGCTCGAAATTGAAGACCGGGGAGATTAGCTATTGTTCGAGATCACTTCTTCACATTTGTGGCCGCGAGAACGGCGTTGCACCAAGATTGAGGGAATGAGGGCCGGAGTAGTGAGATTCGGTGTGGTTCCTTGGATTTTAGTGAGGGAGTGTGAGAATCGGGTTTAGTGAGTTAGATCATGACGTCTAGGACTACGCTTCAAAATATCCTATCCTACCCGTCCTAAACCGTCAGCAATTTAACCCGTGGATAAATAGCTCGGAAGGTAAGTGCTAGGGATACGTTTGATGAGTGTGCGGAAGCAACATTTTTTGTGTTCGTGCCCGTTCTGTCTAACGAAACTGGCCGCAAGTTCTACCGATCACCAAAGTTATAGAACTTCCGAGGGAATATGAGAGCCTTATGACGTGCCGGTTTACTTTTTGAGATTGCCCAATCTCTAACTAAAAAGGAAAAAATTGGTGTTGTTTCAATTTTTGCATTGTTTGATAATCGAGTTGCATTGTATAGTCATGTAGATTGCATGGGTGTGTGTGTTGTTTGTGTCACATGGCTAGTGAAGTTAAATGCAAGTCGGTGGATTGAAAATCATAGTGTGAGAGATGTTTTTGATTTTGCTCGGGACGCGCAAAAAGGTAGTGTGGGGGGATTTGATAACTCTATATTAGAGTTATATTTCTTCTACGTTTGTGTACCGTTTTGTGTAGTTTCCGGGTTGAATATATTAGAAATACACTATGAACTTGAGGAAATTGGATAAGTTTAGCTTTGAGTGATAAATTATTAATCCGGGCGTTTTTCACATTATTTACATTTATTTTGTCACTTTTGATCGCACGGGGTGTTTTCGTGTTGTGTTGGACAGGAAACGGAGCTCATGGATCAAGAGGAGGAGGAAAACGAACTTCGGAACATATGCGGAAGCTTGGGAGAGAAAGAAATTGGAAGAAAAGAGGACAAAGATGGAAAAGGGGGTCAAAGTGTCATTTTAGAAAGTTTGAAGTGTAGGATCAAAAGTTGATCCTAGGATCAAAGCAGATCGCACGATCAACTTTCATGATCGTACGATCTGCTAGGGGAGAACTCACTGACTTATAGGATCAAGTAGCAGATCGTACGACCAAGTAGCAGATCGCACGATCAGCAAAAGCAAATCGTACGATCTGCTAGCAGACCCAGCAACGTATGGGGAAAGGCCAAGTTTTTAGGGTTATTAATTAATATGTTTTTGATTATTAATTAACGCACCCTAATTGAAGATTAAAGAGAGAGATAAAACAAAAGAAAAAGAGACACACGTGAGAGGGAGACCATCAACGTAGGAAGCAAGAGAGGGAGGCACGCACAAGAGGAGGACTCCTCCTCCATTGAAGCTCTAAGTTTGATTTCTTCTTCTTATTCTCTCTCAATCTTTCTATGGAGAAACTAGTAAGTCTTGTTTGGTTTATTAGTATTAGCTAGACGTTTTGCTAGGCGTCTCTTTGAGAGCCTAGGGTTTATGTAAACGATGATATTTTTCCGGATTTGATCTTTGCTTCATGATTTCTTGATTTCTTCTTTTGAATCAATTCTAGTTTCTTGTTTATGTTAGTAATCCTAATTGAGTGACACGATTGGGAGATAAAATAGGGTTCAAGAACTAGGGTTTCACTCAATAGTTGATTCATTCTTAAAGTTAGCTTATTTTTATTCAATTGTTCTTGTTCTATGCTTAATCTTTAGTATGAATGGAGTAGCTACCCGGACATGCTAGCTAATTAGATGAGTGCACGAAAGTGACTCAACCTAATTGTGTAGAGAACTTGAACATCAATCCCGTATCACTGAGACTGAGAAGAGACGTGTTAGGATTGTCCAAATGTGGGTAGATTCGGTAGGTGAGATTCGACGGTTTCGTGCAACGGTGGACCGACAGGACCCGTTTTCGTGCATGTCGTTAGCCTACTAGAACGGACCGGTAGACACATGAG
This sequence comes from Linanthus parryae, assembly GCA_023055425.1. Classification (NCBI taxonomy): domain Eukaryota; kingdom Viridiplantae; phylum Streptophyta; class Magnoliopsida; order Ericales; family Polemoniaceae; genus Linanthus; species Linanthus parryae. The sequence continues at coordinate 16,129,486 of JALGPY010000012.1, read as the reverse complement.
ACCGATGGGAGATTGTATTCTACCGTGAAGTAGAATGACTTGAGACCGATAGGAGATAGACAGCGCTGTTACCCGGCTTAATTAGAATATAGTTAACGTGTTGCTCCGATAATCCGGAAATCGTCTACAACCCTAGGTGATCTAGAGATTGCCTAGTTTCTCCAAACTTATTTATTAAGTATAAAAAAAATACAAAAATATAAGCTTAATTGTTATTTTAATTTATAAATCAATCGAACCCTTCCTCTTGTACCGTACTCTAAATTAAATAACTAATTAAATAATCTCAAGCTTGTCCTCGTGGGATCGATAACTCGGGGTTGAAATACCACCCCTATATTACTTGACCGTGCACTTGCGCATACGCGTTAGTAATCCGCGTCAAAGCTCATTTCAAATTCCCTGCTCATAAGACTTGAGAATTTCTTGCACAGAAAATCATTAGTAGCTCCAAACAAGATATCATCAACATAAATTTTAACGACAAGCATGTCTTTCTCATGATTCTTTATGAAAATGGTCTTATCTACTAATCCTCTTTTGAAATCATTTTTAAGTAGAAATTTTGATAATCTTTCATACCAAGCCCTTGGAGCTTGTTTTAAACCATAAAGAGCTTTGTCAAGTTTGTAAACATGATCTGGAAACTTGCCATTTTCAAAACCCATAGGTTGAGCAACATAAACTTCCTCTTGCAAATGACAATTCAAAAATTCACACTTCACATCCATTTGAAAAAAAAATCATGTTCTTGTGAGATGCAAATGCAAGTAGAATTCTAATTGCTTCTAACCTGGCAACATGAGAAAATATTTCTTCATAGTCAATACCTTCTTCTTGATTGTGGCCCTGAGCTACCAATCTAGTTTTGTACCTGATTACCTTTCCATTCTCATCTAACTTGTTTCTAAATACCCATTTGGTGCCAATGAAAGACTGGTTTGTTGGAAGAGGAACAAGATTCCAGACCTTGTTCCTTTCAAACTCATTGAGTTAACTTTGCATTGCTATGATCCAGCTTGCTTCTTGTAATGCTTTCTTCGCAGTTTTCGGTTCTACAAGAGAGATAAAAGCAATAAAAGCACAAAGATTTCTTAAATGTGATCTGGTATGTGTACCAGTGGTTGGATCAGAAATAATGTTATCAGCAGGATGAGATGAGAGATATTTAAATCTCTTCCTTGGTTTCCAAGGTTCAGGTTCTCCAGTTTGCTTCTCAAGTCTCTGAGAAATTGAATTAGTTTTCTGTTCTGTTGTATTCTCTGGAGATTCTGTTTCAAGGCTTTGAACCTTAGTTTCAAAGCCTTGAAAATGTCTTCTTTGTTCCTGTGACATTTCATTGGATCATTTTAAGGATTCTGCTTCAGTACCTGAATCATGCTTGTTAAGATTGAGATCTGCAAAACCATCACTCAAAGAACCATCATATCTTTCATCAAATATAACTTGAATGCTTTCTTCCATAAGCTTGGTTCTCTTACTATAAACTCTATCGTTTTTGCTTGTATGTTAATAACCAAGAAATATACCTTCATCACTTCTTGCATCAAACTTACCATGATTGTCCTTACCATTGTTGTGGACAAAACAAGTACAGCCAAATGGTTTGAAGTAAGAATTTTTTGGCTTTCTTCCTTTGAACAGCTCATAGGGAGTCTTCTTTAGAATAGGTCTAATCAAGCATCTGCTGAGAATTTAGTTTGCTGTATTCACAGCTTCTTCCCAATAATTCTTTGGTAATCTGTTTTCTAGAAGCATTGTTCTTGACATGTCTTCAGGAGTCATGTTCTTTCTTTCAACAACTCTATTATGTTGAGGAGTTCTAGGAGCAGAAAAGTTGTGAGAGATGCCATGATTAGAAAAGAATACATCAAAATCTAATTGATCAAACTCTCTACCATGATCACTTCTGATTGAAGCCAGGTTTTTCACTATTTGAAGTTCTCTGCAAAGCTTTGAAAGTGAGAGCTTCAGATTTTCTTTAATAAACATAACTCAAGTATATCTACAGAAATCATCTACAATGACAAGCATAAACTTCTTACCCTTTGGAGTTGGGAGTTCTCATAGGACCACAGAGATCCATATGCAGTAATTCAAGGGGTCTAGTAGTACTTACAAAGTTCTTTGGTTTGAATGAGCTTCTGGTTTGCTTGCCTTGTGCACATTCCTTGCATACTTCTTCATCCCTAAACTTGATAGAGGGTAGACCTCTTACTAAATTCTTTGAAACTAGCTTATTTAAGGTATGCAAGCTGATGTGTCCCAACTTTCTATGCCATAGTTTTCAATCTTCTTTCAAGGCCTTGAGACACTTCAAGTTTTCCCTTGCAACTTTGTTAGTTTGAAAAGTATAAACATTGTTTGATCTAGAGGTAGTGAGGATGCAATTGCCAAATTTTTTATCTTGCACCACACATTTCTCTTTGTCAAAGATAACCTTGTTGCCATCATCAAAAAGCTGAGAAACAATAAGCAAATTAAATTTCAAACCATCAACTAGATATACATTAGAAATAGAATTTTCAGAATCTGCACCAACTTTACCAATACCAAGCATACTGCATTTACCTTTGTCACCAAGTTTAATTGATCCTTCAGATTGCTCACACAGTCCTGAGAATAGAGATCTATTTCACTCATGTGTCTTGAGCAACCACTGTCCATAAACCAATTTTGTTCTTTGATCTTGGTGACAACCTGCAAACACCGTTCACTACCTTACCCAGCCGTTAGACCAAGTGTGGAATTTAGATTCATATTCACGTTCAACCATGTTAGGTGGTCTAACCCCTTTTGGAACCCCAAATCTGTCTAACCTGTCCTTTGAGTTGGAAGGGAAAATTATTCCTCATTATGTGAGGATCTCTTCTTCTTAAAGGACAAGTCATCTTAACATGACCAATCTTATTGCAGTAGTGGCACGTGGGAGATTTTTTGCTTCCAGCTTTCACAAATTAGGAATTTTTCTTTTTGGGAAAATTTGGATTGTATCCAATACCAGTTTTGTGAACATTATTTAAGCTACCTCCAAGAATAAAGTTCAAGTTGTGTTATGAGCCTGCAAGTTTTGTTTTGACGTTTTTAGATTCTTGAAGTTTCTCAGTCAAAGTAGTCTTTTGTTTATCCAATCCATCAACTTGATGTCTTAGATTAACAATACTAACACTCAGAAGAGAGTTCTCAGTGACTACATACTTGACCTGTGTTTTCAAGGTTTTGAAGCTGGTTTTCAAGGCCTTGAAATCACTTTCGATTTCTTCTGATAGACGTCAAGATTGTGATTCAGGCAAACAAGATGCAAGTTTTCTTTTGTTTTCTCATGAACTTTTTCTTTCAAAACTCTAATCTCTTTCAGATAGTCCTCTTCATTTAAAAGTATTGTTCTAAGATAATCAGAGAGGGATTTTGTTGGTTTTAAAATCAAACATTTTACCATTACCTCAATGTTCTTTTCATAACTTTCATCATGCTTGGCCATGAAGCATAGGTTGGCATGTTCTTCTTCAGATTCAGAGTCACTTGAGGTTTCTGAATCACTCCAAAAAGCTATCATAGCTTTCTTTCTTTGATTATGATCTTTCTTCTGAAAATTCTTGCTCCTCTTGTGTGGACAGTCTCTGATCAAGTGCCCTGCATCAGCACACTCAAAGAAACTCATAACTTTAGGCTTAATACCTTGTGAAGAATAATTACCTTTGTAGTCTTTGCTACTCGAGGATCTGTGTCTATCTATGCTGAAGTCCTTGTTTCCAAAGTTCTTCTTCATTTTAAGAATTCTCATAAAGGCTTTGGAATCAAAGCAATTGGATCTTCATCATATTCAATTTCAAGGCTTTGAATTGGTTCATTCTCATTTTCGTTGAGAGCTAGGTTCTTGATGCGTTCTCGTAGTTCTCCATCAACTTCATTCATGGATACTTCATGTGTAAGGAGCTTTCCTGGTAGGCCATCAAGTTGAAGTAATGAGAGATCTTGAGCTTCTTCAATAGAAATAGTCTTTGGTTCCCACTTTTCCTTTGGAAGACTTCTCAGAATCCTTCTAACCTTTTCTTCATTGTAAATGTGCTTTCCCAGTGAATTAAGGTTTTTGACTAACAGTGAATCTTTTGAACATATATCTGATTGACTCATCTTCATTCATCTTGAATAGCTCATATTACCTGAGATATATGTTGATCTTGTTTTGCTTGACTTGGCTGGTTCCTTCAAAGGTCACCACAAGCTTATCCCAGATATCCTTGGTAGTCTTGCAACCTGAGATCCTATTGAATTCATCTTCACTAAAAGCACAATATAAGAGATTCATAGCTTTATATTTTTTGGAGAATTGTTCTAACTCAGAGGAGGAGCGAGTGTCTTCAGATTTGGGAGTTCTAATCCCATCTTTCTCTGTGGAGAAGGTGTGAGGACCATTATGAATGATAGACCATAGTTACATATCCTGATCAATGATGAACATCTTCATCAAAGCTTTCCAATTGACAAAATTGTCTCCCCAAAAGAGAGGAGGTATGTTAGCAGCTCTTCCATTGAGAAACCACCATCACCTACAGTACTCATAATCACAATATGGTTAAATATATGCAGTGATACAAGCTCTGATACCAATTGAAAGGGGGTATACAGTAGGTAGAAATGCAAAATCAATACTCTAGAAGGGAGGGGGGTTGAATAGAGTATGCAAAACTTTTGATAAAACTTGCAAGAGTAGTAAATTGTGTAAAAATAATTTATCTTTCATCATGAAGTATCATCTAATCATGCACATGGGTTTAGGAGTTGAATTAAGTACAGAAACTCCCCCTAAGTTCATGCATATAAAGCTCAGTCAGTTTCAAGGCTTTGAAAGCTGTTTCAAGGCCTTGACATATACAAGCTATTTCAAGTCTTGAACCTGCATTGAACTTACATTAGAGAGTGTCGAATCTTGTCCCAACTCAATCCACCCGGAACGCCACAATGGAATAGCTTTTCCAAGAGGAGAAATCGAACCTGTTGGATGTATTTCGATCTATGATATGTCGGACCGATCTTCCAATATTGTTTTGGGGACACGCTCTATTAAGTGCAGCTTTCACCCTTAACTGTTTTCCATCCAAATTAGTCATGAAGACTCCATATGAGATATGGACTGAGAGGCATCCCATAGTGTCTTTTATAAATATTTGGGGTTGCCATGTCTATGTAAATGGTTTACAAATAGACAAGCTCAGACCAAAGTCTTATAAGTGTAAATTTGTGGGATATCCTAAGGAAACGTAGGGATATTATTTATTCACTCCAATCGAGAACAAAGTGTTTGTTGCTCGGACTGGCGTGTTTCTAGAAAGGGAATTTGTCTCTAAAGAAGCAAGTGGGAGGACTGTAGAATTTGAAGAAATTCAAGAACCACAAACCATTTATCCTACTATGAAACATGAATAAGAACCACAAGACGTTGTGGAGCAACCTATTCAAGTAACACAAGAACTTCGTAGGCCGAGTAGGGTACGTCGGGAGCCAGAGAGGTATGGACTTCTCGTAACTGAGCCCGCTGACTTACGACTCATGGATGATGAGCCTTACTACCTATGGAGAGGCCATGAAAGGGGCAGTCTCAAAGAAATGGCTTGAGGCCATGAGATCCGAAATGGAATCCATGTATACCAACAAAGTATGGACTTTGGTGGAACCACCCTAAGGGGCTCGACCCATAGGGTGAAAGTGGGTTTTCAAGAAGAAGAGCGACATGGATGGCAATGTTATTGTCAGAGAGATTCATAGTATTGACTATGATGAAACATTTTCCCCAGTCGGGATGACCAAATCCATTCGAATCCAACATGCTATTGCATCTTATCGCGACTATCAGACTTGGCAGATGGATGTCAAAACAACGTTTTTGTATGGTAACCTCCTTGAGGATGTGTACATGACACATCCAGAGGGTTTTGACGATCTTGATAACGCCCAATTAGGGGTTATCTTTTAGCCTGATTTCACGAGTATTTGTGTCAGAAATAGCGGTTTCTACCGGAAAATGCCTTAGAATGCCTCGGGAATCTAGAACGAGACGTTTATTTGTACTTCCTGGATTTCTGCTTATTTATTGCTATATTTGGATGTGATCGCGGGTTTTCGTTCGTGTTGCCTTTTCAGGAACAGGTTCGGGAGGTGCATCGGGAAGCGTGCCGGGACCAAGCCGGGACCATCTCGGGAAACGTGCACAAGACCGGGACAAGACGGGAACACGGAAAAGCAGGAGAACACCAAGGAGGCAAACCGGGAGTGTCAGGCAGAAGAGTGGGACCCAGGGGACCCAACCTGGCCCACCAAAGGACCAAGCAGGGCCTCCTCTCCACCCCCCTGTCTGCGTATATACACAGGCCTGCGTATATACGCAGCCAGGAGGGGGAGAGGGGGAGGTGGTTATATGCTCTGGTTGCGTATATACTCAACCCTGCGTATATACGCAGCCAGTTTTGACTTTTTGGTCAAAGGCGGTGGACCGATGGCAGATTCTGTAATTTCGGGCACAAGCGTTTCGGGGAAAACAACACTATTTAAAGACTCGTCCAGACTCGTTTTGAAGACAGGGAGACACAACACAATTCTCAGCACAACCGAAGAGCAAGTCAGAGCATTCACGGAGAGCACGAAAGCGCGATTCGAGATTCGAAGATTTAGTTTGATTTCGTTCTCTCTCTTTATATTCAGAAACTGCGTTTTGTATTATGTCTAGTCGTAGCTAAACTTCTCACCTAGGTTCTCGGTGAACCTAGGGTTTCGTACCCAGATTTTATGACTACTACGTTTATGGATTCATGATTGTTATCTTAATTCAGCAAGTTATATCTGTTATTCTGGTTTGAATATTATCGTATATGCATGGTAGGATTGATCACCCAGGATTGCTATAGACCCGAGCTTGTAGGTGAAAACGTCAAGTTAGGGTTAGGAAGAAAACCAGGATTTAGTACCTTACCCTGATAGACCGACCAGAGAAAGGGAGATAGGGCTAGCATCGAAAAACGTGAGACCAACTGATAGAGAATTTGACCCGGGCCATTCGGACAGGTTAGAAACCCTAACAGGATTAGACCGAGACTGCAGATTTAGGCAGCTTAACAAGAATCCGAAAGTCTGCAGGATCGGGATTACGTGTGGAATCTGAAAAGTCACTGCACAACTGGTACGTTGCACAGATATCGAAACTGCTGAGTGTTTTCATAATCGAACGTAAACTTGAAATCTGTAGAAACCCTAGGGGATACTGGAGCCTAGTCTTCATCTATTATCGTTGCAACCAATTCAGCTTATTTCAGAAAACGTCACAAAAAAATATTTACGTTTACGTTTTTAATTTCTGTTTTTAGTTTAGTCACTACAATCACAACCTACTCCTCCTTGTTACTACACTTGGATAACCGAAACTGGCAACGTGAGTAAACCCGAAACAGTCCTCGTGGGAACGATCACCCGAGTCTAATTGCACCCGGTATTACAAGATTCGTACACTTGCGACAGCGCGTTAGTTTGCGCATCAAGTTTTTGGCGCCGTTGCCGGGGACTTTTTAGGGTCTATTTAGTAGTCAGAATTAGTTTTCTGAGTTTTTATTTATTTTCAGTTTTGTTATTGTTCTTTTTATCTCACTGCGTTTTTGAATCTGCGTTTTCAGGACTGTTTAGTTGATGCCCAGATTGCCTCGCGATTTGGTGTCACCACTCGGCAACCCGGAAAAACTGTATACCGAACAGAACCGCAGAAACCGAGAAAGCAGGATGGCAACCAACGAGAGAGATCCACCCGAGAACACCGAGGCCGGTGGTGAGGAACGAGAGACACGTACCCCAGCCCAGATGGCTCGGTACATTGAGGAGCTTGTCACAGCGGGACTTGCTGCCCGAAGCAACCAGAGAACATATAACCGATCTGGGAAGGCTGACACGCTCCAACTGCAAGTGTACAGTTATCGTGTGTAGTAATAAACCGGAAATCCGGGTTGTCGAACCCAAGGGACTTTGTGTAAATTAATTACTATTCTAAACCTTATGTGGGCAAGTCGCAAGTTGTGTTTTTGTCTAATTCTAAGAAAATAAACGCAATATTCTCAATTAACCAAGTGAAATAGTTCACGATTAATAAAGAATGAATAATTGGGGTTTTATCAAATAAGAGAAAAGTACCGGGAATTCTCTAGGTTCACTAGGTTGATCTAAATTTGTATTTTGATTTGTAAAACAACCACGTGTCGTTCACTATTAATCAAGCAACATTAAACTTACCGAGTTACCAAGCAAGTTCACTATGCTTTAAACTAAACCAAACCGAGTTACCAAGTCTAATTTAGCTTTAAGCATGCATTAAGGCCATATTTCTACTTTAACGATCCTAGTTAACGATGTCGAGTTACCAAACATTGATACGACTAGGTGGATTATTCAATTTACCGACTAATTCTCACGGAGTTACCACGTGAAAACTAATTGAATTTACCTCTACGTTAGCTACTCGCAAAGATAATATAATGAGGAACGTAAATAATCCATAATAGTGAACAAACACGTGAGATTAAGCTAGAGCATGCATTACAATCATCAAAACATCAACTTTAGATCAAACCCTAGCTACACCAAACGAGAATTCCAAGCAAAAAGTGCTTAGCTACTCATATTCATAATCAAAACGTCAAGTCTAATGAGTTTAAACATAAAAATCAAGAAAAGACGAGAGTTTAGAATCCAAACGAATGATCCAAAGCTCCTAAGCTCTCCCAAAAGCTTCTTGATCTCCAAAAGATGTCTCTAATGTCAAAAACTACTGAAAAAGTCGACCTAGAATGCTTAAATACGTTTCCATAATCTTATTACAAAGTTTGGATAAACTACGAAAAAGCCCCGGAAAAATTCTGCACTTTCAGCGATCTCTTCGCACGAAGACATTTGTCTTCGCACGAAGAGTCTTCGTACGAAGACATCTGCTCTTCGTGCGAAGGCCTTCTCACTTAGATACTGCAAGCATGTTTTGGAAGACTTTTTTTTGCCGAGCCAAAATTTGGCTAAGTCTTTTGTCTTCGTACGAAGACATTTTGTCTTCGTACGAAGACATTTTGTCTTCGCACGAAGACCCTCTATTCCAGCCCTCTTTTCTTTGACTTTCTCTTCCTTCCTTTGACTTTCTCCTTCCTTCCTTCTTCCATTGACCTTCCTTTGAGTTCCTTTGACTTTCTCCTTCCTTTTGACTTCCATTGACCTTCCTTTGAGTTCCTTGTTTCCGAAGTTCGCTTCTATATCCCGCATGATCCTCCAAGCCCTGTTTTCCTGCGAATCACAACACGAAAACACAACCCGCGATCATATCACAATAAAAGCTCAAAAATCTAAAGAAACGCCCGGATTTCACAAGTAATGCATATGAACTCACATTATCACATTTAAGCTCAATTTACTCAAAAGACGACGAATTCTCCATGATAAGCACGCAAAACGTAGAAATAAAAGGCATAAAATAACTCCGAAAACGGAGTTATCAACTACCCCCACACTACCTTTTGCTCGTCCCGAGCAAATCTCCCAAGTCAATTTCATTTCTCTCAAGCCAAAACTTTTCTCGCTTTCCCGCAATTCATCCAACTTTGCATATCAACCTAATTACTCATTGCATAACTTCCCTACGCCATTTGCATACTTTCACCTCACATTGCATACAAAACCATTAACACTTGCATACTAATCCGAGTAGAACAATTCACCAACCATCCTTTTTACTAGTCGACACGACTCGATTATACACAATGCACCTATATGCAAATGCAATATTCACAATGCAAGTATTGAAATAACAAATTTTCTTTTTCTTTTGTGAGATTGGGCAATCTCCATTAGCTTAAACCGGTTCACACGAAGCGATGAGAAATCTAGACACAAGGAATGATTTGAAATCAAATTTGACAACACGAATCCCCCCTAGCTAGTATAGAGAACCTAACTTTACTAAGTACAAGAATGCAATACCTTTTCATGTGTGCCACAAAATAAGAGGCTACGCTAGGCTAAGCCACGTTCAAGGTCCGAGCTCCTAATCCGCTAACGGGTTTAGAATGATGAGGCTTTAGGGACAAATAGGATAGTAATCAAACACAAGTCCTAAGGCGTCACATTCTCACAATTACCATATCTCACACACCCTCACAACAATGATAGAAACCAAGCCCGAAACTCACCATCTCCGGCCCTCGATCCCCTCAACCCCGGTACAATTACGATCTCCGCGGCTATTGTCATGAATGATGTATAAGCCAAAAATTTCCCGTTCGTGAACTAGTCGCTTCTCCACTCGTTCTTCCACAAAGCTTTTCATTCTTCCTTTATTCATCTCTCTTTTTTTTTTCTCTCTTTTTTTTCTGATTTTTTTTTTTTTATCTGTCAAAATTCCTGCATTCTTTCCTCAATATACGTCTCGAGTGGTCTTCCAAGTGCCAAGCTAACATATGATCGTAAGGAGAGACAATATCCAAATCAACACGTATAAATCACAAATAAATGTCTCTCCCTATCTCGATAAAATCCTCGGTGTAACAAACAAAGCCGCTAACATAATAAAGCACGTGTGGGGATGGAGTCGTCGCACGCGCAATCTCGATGTCCGAAGTCAAATGTCGACACCCCCACACTCGAATGTAATCCTGTCCCCTCTCAAGTAGTCAATCAAATATCTGTCTCGTGCCTAATCCAACCAAACCTCCTACACCATGATGAGTAAGATCCGGTACCTAGCACGATCCACCTATTAAATTCCCTCAACCCAAGTTTTGTGTGTATTAGATGGTACACACTCACGGCTCTCCTCACTTGTGTCCATGTTGTAATGCCATGGAACACCGCCACGCCGAAGTGCGCAAGCCTACTCTCACTCACCCTCGCATTCCCCTCGAAGATCACAAATGAAGTGCATGCGATATGTAAGACTCACACAAATATAGCATGAAGTACTCCCTCATCGAAACCCCTCAACTACAACACCCTCGTGACGCACTAAAGCGGTGATTCTAACCAATCAGTGATGAAGGCCAAGAATCGTCACCCTAAGTCTAAAGGTTGTCAAAGAATCCATGGTTCAAATCAGGGTTTACTAGTGGTCCTACAAGGTAAGTTCTATAAGCAGTGAGTGCTCTAATACACACCTCGCACAGCTGTTCTGTGTGCCACTACGAGGCGGGTTGGCGACTACCTAAGACGTACACAAGAACGTTCGGCTTGTTTAGCTCACACCTAGCTCAACTCTTGTAAGAAAATTAGGCACACACTTTAGTTTTGAAAAATTAAGTTCGTGTGTAAAATAGGCACGCATTCCCGTAAAGAGAGTTTCTCTATACTTACTAAGGGAAACTCACATTGTCACTCTCGATCGCAATTCACGCCCTATGCCTAAAAGTCTCACACTTCTCGATTTTACCGAATTTTCAGCTTCTTTCGATTGCCCTTTCTCAAATTTTTAATTTTTTTGGTGTTTTCACATTTTTAGTTTTTTTTTTTTTTTTTTTTTTTTTATATATATATATACCTACACTATATGCACGGCCAACTCGACTACTGACTCAATAATGGTGGGATGACTCAATACTACCAAAACGTGCACGCAAAGATGAATAATAAAAAGAAAAATAAGGACATAACCAAAAATTTCTAACTACATGCTGACACGGGCGATGCAAAGACACTCAACACTGACTAGTAAAAAGGACTCAACCACGCCCACACTAGAATGCATCGTTGTCCTCAACGATAACACGAGGACTCAACAATTCTAGCACGAGGGCACTCTCCACTACTCGTCGTCTTCTTCCTCCTCTTCATCTTCTTCCTCATCATCTTCTTCTTCCTCATCCTCACTCGGCGGAACCGGATACTCAAATTCATCCTCCTGGAACCACGGATCCGCCGTCGGGACCGGTGGAACAAACTCCCTCGCCGCCTGACCACTCGACTGTATGACCCACTGGCCCACCATCTGGATTAATCCACCCAGCTTCGCCTGATTGTCCCGAGTGTGGGCAAACTGGCGTCTTCTCTCAATTCTATCCCGGGCCATCTCCTCTCTCAGGTGGTCATAGGCAACCTGGTTATCAAACCTAGAGGTGTTCATCCTCCTCCCCTTGCCCTTCTTCCTTGCTGTCTCATCAAACCTATGCCACTTCCTAGCAGTAAACGGTTTCAAATCCATGTCTCTCCCAATGACTACTTCGGAAGTTTTGGCTAGGTGAGTAAGCAAGCAAGTATGACCGGGACCCAACTTGTTAGTCCTCGACACCCTCTCAAGACAATTCTCCCAAATCAGTTTAGGGATGTTGATTCTAACCCCGGTGTAAAGACAGAGAGCCCAGACCGATAGGCGGAAAGTGTAACTAGGATTTCGTGTGATTCCCAAAACCCAGTTCTCTAGCAATTCACAGCACCACCTTGCCTCTGGCCTATAATGCTTCTTTTCGGCCTTCCAATGCATCACCTCCCCTTTTCTGTCCCATGGATCTACCCCTTTCGCAAAGCAAAATGCATTCAAACGAGACCAAAGATTCTCACTACGAAGAACAGTCTCGTACCCACAACCCTCTCTCAATGCGGGGAAACCCATGGCCAAAGCGATAGTCTCTGGCGTGAAGACTATCCACTGGTTCCGACAGTACACAAGACGAGGGTCTTGGCTCTCACCATCTTTTGCATAACGCAAATTGACACAAAACTCTCGCGCAATATGCGAACTAGACGGCCCTACTAGCTTAAACCAATTGGTAAGCTTCTCGCGCTCAAACATTTCCTTGATTGCTTGAGGCATGTCCTCGTGCAATGGAAATGCCTTTTCGGGCTGCCCGTTCTTAGTCAAGTAGGTATCTTTGCGAGAGTCAATATGGGCCTCGTAAGTGACGAAACGGAAGCTATCATAGCACCCGGGCCCAACACTACTGTCTTTCAAATTAACCTTAGCCTTTCGTCGGCCTACAATGCCCGGTTTAGCCGGGAAAGGGGCATTCAAGATAGCATATTGGGGAATGGGCGGTATTTCTAATTGAGGCTCGCCCGACCCCGATGCTTCTTGCGAAGTACCCTTGCCCGTCTTCCGTTTCTTTCCACCCGCCATTAAGAATACAATTGCAAGTAAAAACAAGAAATTCAACTTTTGTGCACGTGACAAGAAGTGTGTACCGAATGAAACACGTAGGCACGTAAGCAAATAATTCCTAGGACTTTACGCAATCGCCCCCAAAGCACGCTACTAAGCGCAACAAAAAAAATAATTGGGCTTTTACTCAATTTGTGCCTAGGACTCGAATATTGAAATAACAAGGTTTAGAGTGTACCTACGTGCCCGGAGCAAGTCTTACGGGCACAAAAATTTCAGAATTTGACAAACCGGGCTGATTTTGAGGTTGCTGGAAGAATTTGTCGAAATTTTGAATTGGTTGATGCTCCGTACTCCTTGTGTAGTCCCCGTTAGCGTTGCCTTCTTGACCGTAAGCTGAATCAAGCTCTAATTCGTCCAATTTCTCAATTCTTGCTTCGAAACCCTAGTTTCTTCTTCCTCTGCTTTCTCTCTCGTCTCTCAAGCTCACTCAAAACCACCTTGCAATCCTAGTTCTCCTCTGAATGGCGAGCAAAACCTTGGGTTGTTTGCTGAATTTGGTGAAGAAACAAGAGAGGAGGCGATTTGAGGTGGTGCGCGGCTATGGAGGAGAAGAGGAACTGAGTTTTGGAAGAATGAAGAAGAGGACGTGAACACCTGAAGTCTTCAACAAATTGTGAGCCAAAAAGTCCACAATGCCCCCAAAAAGTCACCTCATAGTTGTTATCCGTGTATGGCTAAAACTGACCTTTTGCCCGATGTCTTCGTGCGAAGACAAATGTCTTCGTGCGAAGAGTCTTCGTACGAAGACAATTTGTCTTCGCACGAAGGTCTTCCTATATAGATACTGCAAGGTGATATAGGAGGACAACTTCAGAGCTCAAAATTTTTTCTAAGTACAAAGTCTTCGTACGAAGACAATTTGTCTTCCTACGAAGACAATGCTGGAGCTTGCCAAAAACATCCTTTTCGTCAAATTTTCGCGTATCCGATCGTGCCTTTGCTTTCCGAAGGATCTCCTCGACCTCGAGACTCCCTTTTTACCTTAAAACACTCCCAAAATCCGGGGAATATTTTATTTGTCAATTTCACGCGTTCCAAGGCACGTTTTGCATTTCCGGATGCTTTTGGCCTCGTTTTACTCGCTAAAGCATCCTTTTTGGCGTAACTTCTTCATCCGGACTCCGATTTGCGCGATCCACCTGTCTACAGAAAGCTCTCGACCACCCCCACACGTTGGCACTATTCAATCCTTATTTCAGTCTGTCCTTCAAAATTTCACCTCGTAATCCGTGCCGGCGTGCTAGCTTTCTCCGTTCACTAATTAAATTCTTGCGCAAATCAAGACGGGGAGTCCGGGAACATGATCTTCCCCAGGTGCGTGTGTTGAATAGGTGCCAAAAATTGGCTTCCATCTTCAATTCCTTCACTTCGGATCCCGATACGCGTATTGGGCTGCAAATCTTGACTTTTTACTCTGTTTCGCACGCGCGCATCAAGAAGGGGGATCCGAAATAGGCCTTTCACCTCGTATTCCTGCACATACTCATTGGAAATATTAAATCCACTCTCTCGCACCTCTCAATAAAATCAAACCGAATAAAATTACAAAACAGTATTAAAACCTATCCTAACGCAATAAATAGGTTGGGTTGCCTCCCAACAAGCGCTTTGTAATTTAAGGTCGACGGCCCGACCCAGTTACCTCAGAGATTTCTCAAGTTGCGGGAGTTGCATGAAGCCACTCAATGACTCCAATGAAATTCCCGTCCACGTACGGTTTCGCTCTCTGGCCATTCACCTTAAACCTGTTCCCATTTGCATCCTCTACCTCAAGAGATCCCCATGGATAAACTGCAGTAATCGTGTATGGACCACTCCACCTAGATTTCAATTTCCCTGGAAACAGCTTTAGTCTGGCATTGAAGATCAATACTTTCTGTCCTACCTTGAAGTCTCTCGGGATGATGTGCCTGTCGTGCCACAATTTTGTCCTCTCCTTATAGATTCTCGCACTTTCATACGCCATCAATCGAAATTCTTCAAGTTCGAGTAGTGCTTGCTTTCGTATCTCACCTGAGAGCTTAGCGTCCAAATTGATCTTCTTCAAGGCCCAGAATGCCTTGTGCTCAAGTTCCACCGGAAGATGACATGACTTCCCAAATACTAACTGGTAGGGAGACATGCCTAAAGGAGTCTTGTAAGCAGTCCTATACGCCCATAAGCTATCATCTAAATGCAGAGACCAATCCTTGCGTCCCGGGTTGACTGTCTTCTCCAGAATCCCTTTTATCTCTCGGTTAGAAACTTCTGCTTGTCCATTCGACTGTGGATGATAAGCCAGTGATATCTTATGCGTCTTTACCCCATATTTGCTCAAGACATTGGCAAAGACTTTATTCACGAAATGCGATCCTTCATCACTGATTATGGCTCTGGGAGTTCCAAACCGTGTAAAAATGCTCTTACGCACGAATCTCTCTACAGTAGCTCCATCGTTTTTGGGGCAAGCCATTGCCTCCACCCACTTGGTCACATAATCCACAGCTAACAGTATATAAAGATTGCCAAGTGAAGACGGGAATGGTCCCATGAAATCAATGCCCCAAACATCAAAGGGCTCGACTTCCAACACAAAATTTTGAGGCATCTCGTTTCGGTTGGAGATATTGCCGGTTCTCTGACATCGATCACATTGCTGTACAAATAGATGAGCATCTTTATGTAAAGAAGGCCAGTAAAATCCACTTTGCAATACCTTTGCCACAGTACGCGTTTTGCCAAAATGTCCTTCGCAATTCAATTCGTGGCAGTGTCTAAGAATGTCCAAAGTGTCTGGCTCAGCTACGCATCTTCTCAACACATTGTCAGCTCCCAACCTAAACAAAGAAGGGTCATCCCAGAAATAGTGTCGTGCATCTGCGAAAAATTTCTTTTTCTGATGGAAAGACATGTCTTTCGGGACAATCTTGAGCGCCTTGAAATTTGCCAAATCCGCAAACCAAGGCACAGCTGCTACCACTACCATAAGTTTTTCATCTGGAAAATCTTCTCTAATCGGCACATCTTCTTGTTTTTCGTTCTCCAGTCGTGACAAATGGTCTGCAACAACATTCTCTACACCCTTTTTGTCTTTTATCACTATGTCAAACTCTTGCATTAGCAACACCCATCGGATCAATCTAGGCTTCGCATCCTTCTTTGCAAGAAGATATTTGAGGGCTGCATGGTCCGTGAAAATAGTCACCTGAGATCCCACAAGATATGGACGAAACTTGTCCAATGCGAAGATAATGGCCAACATCTCTTTCTCCGTGGTGGCATAATTAACCTGTGCAGTATTAAGAGTACGACTAGCATAATAAATTACATGAGCTACCTTGTCTTTCCGCTGTCCCAGCACTGCTCCCACCGCGTAATCGCTGGCATCACACATAAGTTCGAACGGTAAGGTCCAGTCTGGGGTGGCTATAATGGGAGAACTAACAGCTTTTTCTTGAGCAAATCAAAAGCTGTCTTGCAGTCTTCATTGAAATCAAATACGGCATCTTTCTCAAGCAAACCAGATAAAGGTTTTGTGATTTTCGAAAAGTCCTTAATGAAGCGCCGATAGAAACCTGCATGTCCCAAGAAACTCCGTACCCCTTTGACAGACGTAGGGTAAGGAAGCTTCTCAATCACCTCAATCTTTGCCCTGTCTACCTCTAAACCTTTACTGGAGATCTTGTGTCCCAATACTATTCCCTCGGTCACCATGAAATGGCACTTCTCCCAGTTGAGCACTAGGTTGGTGTCAATACATCTGTCCAGTACCCGAGCTAGCTGCTGGAGACAGTCTTCGAACCCATCACCATAAAGCGAAAAATCATCCATGAAGACTTCAAAATTTTGCTCCATCATGTCTGAGAAGATAGACATCATACACCTCTGAAAAGTAGCTGGGGCATTGCATAGCCCAAAGGGCATGCGTCTGAATGCAAAAGTCCCATATGGACAAGTAAATGTCGTCTTCTCCTGGTCAGCTGGCTCAATCGCTATCTGATTATACCCTGAATATCCATCCAAAAAGCAGTAGTGTGAATGGTGAGCCAGCCTATCAAGCATCTGGTCCACAAATGGGAGGGGAAAATGATCCTTCAAAGTGGCATCATTGAGTTTGCGGTAGTCCATGCAAACTCTCCACCCAGTAACGGTACGGGTGGCAATTTGATCACCTTTTTCCCCTTCCACCACAGTTATACCTCCCTTCTTGGGGACACATTGTACCGGGCTAGTCCACGTGCTGTCGGAAATCGGATAGATGATACCTGCTTCCAACCATTTAAGCACCTCTTTCTTCACCACCTCCTGCATGTGAGGGTTGAGGCGGCGCTGAAATTGAACTACCGGCTTCTTGTCTTCCATGAGCCTGATCTTATGCTGGCAAACTGTGGGACTGATCCCCTTAATATCTGCTATGGTCCATCCCATAGCTGCTTTCCTCTTCTGTAGTACCTTGAGAAGCTGCTCCTCCTGTTCCCTGTCCAAACATGCAGACACAATCACGGGTAAAGTATCATTAGATCCCAAGTATAAATATTTCAAATGAACAGGTAAAGGCTTTAATTCTAAAACAGGAGCAGTAATAAGAGAAGGAGTAAGAGTCTTCCTGCTTCCCTCATTAAAGAGGGGTAATGTTGGGCGCCAATGAACATCTAAAGCTTGCTCTTTCTCGCTGGAATCAAGTAGATCAAGCTCCTCATATAGTTGCTCCAACAAAATATCGTCCTCCTCGTCCAGCGTGTATGCCTCCACCCCAAAGCACTGCTCGCTCACCGCGTATGCGGGAAACTTCATAGCCTCAAATACATTAAAGGCCACCTTCTCATCGTTGATCTGCATAGTCAGCTCCCCATTGGCCACATCAATGATAGTCCTCCCAGTAGCTAGGAATGGGCGGCCCAAAATAAGAGGAACATCATCATCAGCCTCCATGTCTAAGATCACAAAATCCGCTGGGAAGATGAGTCCTTCAACTCTCACTAATACATCCTCTAAAACACCCCTGGGGCGTTTTATAGTGCGATCAGCCATCTGCAAGCACATCCTGGTAGGCTTAGGATCTCCCACACCAAGTTGCTCAAAAACCAACGTGGGCATCAAATTAATACTTGCACCAAGATCACATAATGCCCTCCCATGAAATGCGTCACCCAATGTAACAGGAATGATGAAACCGCCCGGATCTTTCATCTTCTTTGGTAGCGCCTTTTGCACAACTGCGCTACACTCCTCATTCAGAGTCACGGTTTCAAAGTCATCCATGCGCCTCCGATTAGAAAGGAGGTCCTTGAGAAATTTGGCATATTTAGGCATTTGTGAAATGGCCTCCGCAAAAGGTATATTAATGTGCAGTTTCTTGAAGATATCCACAAATTTCTTGAAATGCTTGGCATCCTCTTGACTCTTTAATCTTTGCGGGTATGGCACTCGCACACTGTATTCCTCCCTTGGCTTCTGTTTCTCATCCGACTTCCTCACCGTGTCCTTTGATTGGGGATTCACGGTAGGCACGGGAATCTCTTCATCCAAGGCTTTCTCAGTGGCCTTAGTCGCCTCAGCTCGCGCGTGGCTAGGATATGGGGGATCCTCAGTAGTGATGCCACTGCGAGTTGTGATGGCATTTAGCTGCTCATTAGGAGTGATGGTATTTGCTGGAAGCATACCTGGTGGAAGCTTGATATTTTGATTGGCGATCTGCCCAATCTGAGTCTCGTGGCTTTTCATTGTGGCTTGTATTGAGACAATCGTACTCTCCATCCTGTCTTGATTAGCTAGGAGCTTTCTCAATAGAGCATTCGTCTCTTGCTCTTCTTTTTGTGGAGCCTGCTGTAGTGGAACTTGCCTTTGCGCTTGGTATGGAACATTGGGTCTCTGACCGGGTGCATATAATCCACTGTTCGGATTGGCATAGCTGAAGTTGGGATGATTACGATTGTTGGGATGATAGGTGTTAGGCCATTGCTGCTGTCGCATAAAATTCACATCTTCAACACTATTATCATATCCCTGGCTTTCATCTGCTAGTAATTCACCCATGGGCTTCTGTGATGGAGGGTGCATACCGTGAAATGCTGAGGTCATGGATTCCAGCTTTTGTTCCATCGATTCAATCTTGTTGACTAAGGATGCATCCCCCGGTTTGGAGTACCTACGCGTTTCAGTTCGTGTAGACTCTCTCTTTGACGCGTTGTTCAGCAGATCTTGAGCTCGCTGTGCTCCAAGTCCCATAAAATTACCTCCAGCTAGCATATCTAACTGGTCAGCTGTCTCCTTGTCTAATGCAGTGTAGAAATAATGGAAGAGCTTGTGCCATGGCTCTCCATGATTCGGACATCTACAGAGAATTTGGCTGAACTTCCTCCACGCATCTCCCAACGAGCTGTCTTCATCCTGAGTGAATTTTGCAATCTCAGCCATCTGCTGAGCGACTCTGGATGGTGGCAAATACTTCCTCAGAAACTCATGACAACAATCCGCCCATGTCACTATGCTACCAGCTGGCAGCTCCATAAGCCACTTCTTGGCTTTTCCAGATAAGGAGAAGGGAAATAGTAATAGCTTAACTGTTTCATCTGGAACTCGTTGGTCGTGCAGGGTTGATGTGATTTGCTCAAATACCAGCAGATGGTGATTGGGATCATCTCCTGGAGCTCCGTTGAATGCGCACTCATCACGAACCATATTGATCATATGTTGGCGCAACTCGAAGTGTTGGGCATTGATCTGTGGCCTGACAATAGTAGGCTGATAACACGCTGGGGTAGTCCTGAAATAATCCACCATAGGGCGTTCTTCAATCTCAGCATTGTTCTGCCTGTTGTTTTCCCCGTTATTCCCATTATTGTTCCCACCGATGTTCGCCACTTGTGCCCCCACACCAGGACGTGGTTGTGGATTTGGGGGAGCCAAGCGATCCATCCTTGCCTGCATCTCAGCCATTTGAGCTCTCACCTCCTCAGCTTCCGCGTCTCTGTTTGCAGCCTCCTCTACAACTGCAGCTCTAGCTGCTTCCGCATCCTGCATACCTTTGCGGATCCTCTCAAACTCAGCTCTCGTCTCTTCATCCATAACTACTGAGCTTGAATTCCTCTTGTCTCTACGCTGTGCTTTTAATAAAGATTCCGGGTCTTCAAACGTTGGATACAAAGGCTCGTCTCGAGAACGGGTCATGCACCGTGTAAATCAACCTGAAATCACGAAATACGCAAAACGTAGGTGAGTAACGGATATAAACAATAAATTAAAATCCCTAAGGCTAGGAATTATAACTAATTTAGCCGAAGTCCCCGGCAACGGCGCCAAAAACTTGACACGCTCCAACTGCAAGTGTACAGTTATCGTGTGTAGTAATAAACCGGAAATCCGGGTTGTCGAACCCAAGGGACTTTGTGTAAATTAATTACTATTCTAAACCTTATGTGGGCAAGTCGCAAAATGTGTTTTTGTCTAATTCTAAGAAAATAAACGCAATATTCTCAATTAACCAAGTGAAATAGTTCACGATTAATAAAGAATGAATAATTGGGGTTTTATCAAATAAGAGAAAAGTACCGGGAATTCTCTAGGTTCACTAGGTTGATCTAAATTTGTATTTTGATTTGTAAAACAACCACGTGTCGTTCACTATTAATCAAGCAACATTAAACTTACCGAGTTACCAAGCAAGTTCACTATGCTTTAAACTAAACCAAACCGAGTTACCAAGTCTAATTTAGCTTTAAGCATGCATTAAGGCCATATTTCTACTTTAACGATCCTAGTTAACGATGTCGAGTTACCAAACATTGATACGACTAGGTGGATTATTCAATTTACCGACTAATTCTCACGGAGTTACCACGTGAAAACTAATTGAATTTACCTCTACGTTAGCTACTCGCAAAGATAATATAATGAGGAACGTAAATAATCCATAATAGTGAATAAACACGTGAGATTAAGCTAGAGCATGCATTACAATCATCAAAACATCAACTTTAGATCAAACCCTAGCTACACCAAACGAGAATTCCCAGCAAAAAGTGCTTAGCTACTCATATTCATAATCAAAACGTCAAGTCTAATGAGTTTAAACATAAAAATCAAGAAAAGACGAGAGTTTAGAATCCAAACGAATGATCCAAAGCTCCTAAGCTCTCCCAAAAGCTTCTTGATCTCCAAAAGATGTCTCTAATGTCAAAAACTACTGAAAAAGTCGACCTAGAATGCTTAAATACGTTTCCATAATCTTATTACAAAGTTTGGATAAACTACGAAAAAGCCCCGGAAAAATTCTGCACTTTCAGCGATCTCTTCGCACGAAGACATTTGTCTTCGCACGAAGAGTCTTCGTACGAAGACATCTGCTCTTCGTGCGAAGGCCTTCTCACTTAGATACTGCAAGCATGTTTTGGAAGACTTTTTTTTGCCGAGCCAAAATTTGGCTAAGTCTTTTGTCTTCGTACGAAGACATTTTGTCTTCGCACGAAGACCCTCTATTCCAGCCCTCTTTTCTTTGACTTTCTCTTCCTTCCTTTGACTTTCTCCTTCCTTCCTTCTTCCATTGACCTTCCTTTGAGTTCCTTTGACTTTCTCCTTCCTTTTGACTTCCATTGACCTTCCTTTGAGTTCCTTGTTTCCGAAGTTCGCTTCTATATCTCGCATGATCCTCCAAGCCCTGTTTTCCTGCGAATCACAACACGAAAACACAACCCGCGATCATATCACAATAAAAGCTCAAAAATCTAAAGAAACGCCCGGATTTCACAAGTAATGAATATGAACTCACATTATCACATTTAAGCTCAATTTACTCAAAAGACGACGAATTCTCCATGATAAGCACGCAAAACGTAGAAATAAAAGGCATAAAATAACTCCGAAAACGGAGTTATCAAAGGCGTTGGTGGAAAATTTCGAAGTCCCCACCGGGGGGCATGAGCGAGCCATTGTGGTGCCCGAGATCACCGGCGAGCACTTTGACATCAAACCATCCACCATCCAGACGGTACAAACTCTCTGCCCGTTTCATGGCAGGGCCGACGAAGACCCGAACGATTTTATCGGGAAATTCGAAGATTACTGCAACAAGGTCAGATACAAGGGGGTAGAAGCAGAGGCACTCATGTTGATCTTATTTCCGTACTGTCTTTATGGAGTAGCCAAAGACTGGCTCGAATCCCGACCACCCCGATCCATCACCACATGGGAGGAGTGTGTTACGGATTTTCTGGCAAAGTTCTATCCCGCCTCCCGAGTCATACAGTTACAGAGCGAGATCCTGTCATTCAGGCAGAAGATGGGGGAGACGGTGGTGGATGCATGGGACAGACTCATGAGATTGGTCAAACGGTGCCCGAACCACGGTTTTGGAGACGCGAAAATCCTGCAGGTTTTCTACCATGCCCTAGACAGGGAGAACGCCGACAGGATTGACAGAGAGGCCGAGGGAAACTTTTTGTATCACGTAGACAAAGAAGGTGCGTATGACCTGATGAAGCAGTTGGCCAAGCAGGATACCCGACTGTTTGACGATCGCAGGATGGCGGCTAGAGCCGAACCTGCAGAGGATGACCGGATAGACAATCTGGCCAGGATCGTTCATGACTTGGTCACGAAAGTCTACTCGGATAAGAAGACTGTTGCAGCAGTCGAAGAACCTGATCTGGACGCGGCCATTGAGGAAATAAGGACTGAAGATACCAATTACGTACAGCAGCAGTGGGACCCGAGCCGGTACCGACCGGGTACGAGAGACCATCCCGGGTTTCGGTACGGAAACCCGAACGCAGCTGTTTATGCACCAGGATTCCAGCACAGGCCACCAGCTCAACAGGCTGCCCCGGCCCAGCAGGCTCAGTCAGTCCCATCAGCACAGCAGTACGACGCTCAGATGAAAGAGATCAAGTCCATGTTCCAGACTATGGAGTCCCGGTTCAAGCACATGGACACCTTGACGGCAGATATGCAGACAACCAAAACGTCACTGCGCGCTTTGGAAGTACAGGTTGGGCAGTTAGCACAGCAGCTAACGGAGAGACAGCCAGGAAACCTACCCTCGAATACAGTAAACAATCCACGGGCTCAGATCAATGCTATCTCCACTCGGAGTGGATTGGCACTGCAGGATCCACCGTATCCCAGCCACGCACGTGCAGAAAATTCGAAAGAAATAGAACGCAACTTGTCGGGCCAGGATAATAGCACAGTCGATCGCCCCCAGCCGAAGGGCTCGGTTGAGCAGGATGCAGTGCAGAACGAGACAGGTGCAGAAACCGTACCAGTTTCCAAGGAGGTCCCGTACCCCTTACGAACACGAAAGAGGGATGACAGCAAGGACTACGCCAGGTTTCTGGAGATGTTCAAGCAGCTGCAGATTAACATACCTTTTGCTGAGGCTTTGGCTAAGATGCCCACTTACGCCAAATTCCTCAAGGACATCTTGTATGGGAGGAGGCGAATGAGCGATTTCGAGACCATAAACCTGACGGCAGAAGTGAGCAATTGTGTGAAGAATGGGCTACCGAGGAAGAGAAAGGATCCTGGCAGTTTCGTTATACCGGTTACCCTAGGGAACGCTTACACAGGAAAGGCTCTGTGTGACCTAGGGGCCAGCATCAACCTGATGCCGTTGACGATTTTCAAAAGTTTGAAAGTCGGTGAACCCCGACCCACCAGAATCATGCTGCAGATGGCAGACAGGTCCGTAAAACAGGCCTACGGGGTTATCGAGGATATTCTGGTCAAGGTCGGCGAGCTGATTTTTCCGGCAGATTTCGTCATCCGGGACATGGAGGCAGGGGAGGTACCGCTCATACTTGGCAGGCCGTTTTTGGCCACGGGCGAAGCAATGATAAACTGCAAGAGCGGGGAGCTGACCATGCAGATTAACGAGGAAAAGGTTAAATTCAACGTTTTCAAAAATCTGCAACTGCCAAATTACTACGACCACGAGGACATCTTTGCTATAGATGTGGTGGACAAAGGCTGGGAAAACGAGGAGATGGACCAATTATGGGAAGAGATCGACAACATGTACGGGGAAGAAAAGGAGAAGACTCGGTGCGAGCACGCCATGAGAGCCGAGGACTGGACCACCTTGCACCGGGACGAAGACGGCGGGCAAAAGATGATTCTGGTCCCGTCACTCAAGGAGCCACCTGCACTGGAGCTGAAACCGCTCCCGAGCCATCTCAGGTATGCGTATATTGGTGAAAATAGTACTCTGCCCGTAATTGTTTCGTCTCGTTTATCTCAGGAACAGGAGCAGAAACTGCTGGATGTATTGCGAGAGCATAAGGAAGCAATCGCATGGACGATTGCAGATATCAAGGGGATCAGCCCCTCCTACTGCATGCACAAGATCCGAATTGAAGAAGGCAAGAAACCGGTGATTCAGCCCCAGCGGAGACTGAATCCGAACATGAAGGATGTTGTGCGAAAAGAGGTTATGAAGTGGCTGGAAGCGGGAATCATATACCCCATATCGGACAGCACGTGGATCAGCCCGGTCCAGTGCGTGCCCAAAAAGGGGGGTATTACGGTGGTGCAGAAAAATGACCAGGAGCAGATTGCGCAGCGTACCGTTACAGGCTGGCGGATCTGCATGGACTATCGGAGGCTAAACGACGCAACACTGAAGGACCACTTCCCGCTACCATTCATGGACCAGATGCTGGACCGGCTCGCCCACCACGCCTACTACTATTTTCTGGACGGGTATTCCGGGTACAACCATATTTTCATAGCCCCAGAAGATCAGGAAAAGACGACGTTTACCTGCCCGTACGGTACGTTCGCGTTTCGGCGCATGCCGTTCGGGTTGTGTAATGCTCCTGCCACGTTCCAGAGATGTATGATGGCGATTTTTTCCGACATGATCGAGAAAAATCTGGAGGTCTTCTGGACGACTTCTCACTATTCGGGGACAGTTTCGATGACTGCCTGTTCCATTTGGGCCAGGTTCTGATCCGATGCAAGAAGGCGAATTTGGTACTTAATTGGGAGAAGTGTCACTTTATGGTCACCGAGGGGATCGTGCTAGGTCACAGAATTTCCAGCAAGGTACTCGAGGTGGACCGGGCTAAGATCGAGGTGATAAAGCAGCTTCCATACCCGACGAACGTAAGGGCGATCAAGAGTTTTCTGGGACATGCAGGATTTTACCGAAGGTTCATCAAAGACTTTTCCAAGATCACAAAGCCACTCTGCGCTTTACTCGGAAAAGACGTACCCTTTGATTTCGATGCAGCATGTCGGCAGGCTTTTGACCACTTGAAAGAGAAGCTGACCACAGCCCCGGTTATAACCACGCCAGATTGGTCACTCCCGTTTGAGCTGATGTGTGACGCCAGCGACTACGCAGTCGGGGCAGTTTTGGGACAGCGAAAAGATAAGGTCTGCCACGTCATTTATTATGCGAGCCGGGTACTCAACGATGCCCATCTCAACTATGGCACAACAGAAAAGGAACTGCTGGCCGTGGTGTATGCCCTGGACAAATTCAGACCCTATTTGGTCAGATCGAAAGTTATCGTTTTCACCGACCATAGTGCCCTGAAATACCTGCTGGACAAGAAGGACGCGAAACCGAGACTGTTGAGGTGGGTACTACTGATGCAGGAATTCGATGTGGAAATCCGGGACAAGAAGGGAGTTGAGAACGTGGTAGCGGATCACCTATCCAGACTTGAGAACGTGAAGGTGGACCCGGTGCCGATCAAGGAAAACTTCCCGGACGAGCATATCATGGCAGTAAAAATCGGGAGACCGTGGTACTATGCCATAGCCAATTACTTGGTAACTGGCACGCTTCCCGAGGATCTCACCCCGTCGCAGCGGAAAAAGTTCATTGCCGAAAGTCGACAGTATTTCTGGGACGACCCGTACTTGTTCAAACAGGGGGCCGACAACATCCTGAGAAGGTGTATCCCGACCCACGAGGCCTGGAACGTGATCCGACACTGCCACTCATCACAGTGTGGGGGTCATTTTGGGGGAACGCGAACAGCTCATAAAATACTGCAGTCCGGTTTTTTCTGGCCGACAATCTTCAAAGACTGTCATGACTATGTGCAGGGATGTGATAGGTGCCGGAGGACAGGAAAAACCTCACACCGGGACGAGATGCCGATGACCGTGTGGCAGGAGGTAGAGCCATTTGATGTATGGGGGATTGACTTCATGGGTCCGTTCCCGTCTTCGATGGGAAATCTTTACATTCTGCTGGCAGTAGATTATGTGACAAAGTGGATCGAAGCGATCGCGTGTCAGAAAAGCGATGCAGCTACCGTTGAGCGTTTTCTGAAACGCAACGTTTTCACTCGTTTCGGGACTCCCAGGGCAATGATTAGCGACGAGGGCTCGCACTTCATCAATCGAGTTTTTTCGAAAGTTCTGAAACAGTACGGCGTGTCAGTTCATAAAGTCTCGTTACCCTACCATCCGCAGACGAACGGGCAAGCCGAGGTGTCGAATCGAGAGATTAAGAGCATACTCGAGAAAACAGTGAATCTCGGCCGGAAGGATTGGTCTGTCAGACTGGACGATGCGCTTTGGGCCTACAGGACAGCTTTCAAAACACCGCTGGGAATGTCACCATACCAGCTCGTGTTTGGGAAAGCGTGCAACAACCCGCGGTTTCCCAAGCTTCCCGTTCCGAACCGGAAAGCCCAGGAGGGCGCTGCTAAAAGTGACGGTGGAAATCAAAAGCATAACATCCTGAATTATTTATTATATTAAACATTACAAAATTCTTAAGCATTACACAAGTCTCAAAACATGCGTCTCAAAAGCACTACACTAGGCATAGCTAACAAACTAGATCAAAACATGATGATATCCATCTAGGTGAGTCTCGTACCCCGCTACACCAAGTCTCCTGCCTCTAAACCTGCGGTGGGAAGGAAAACAGGAACCGCAGTTTGAAAATCAGCAACAAATACTGAGTGAGCAACACCCAAGCATGTCAAACACAGAGGAGATGATAATTTAAGTATAACAGTAAATAATAACATTTGTAAAGCGGAAGTAAAGAATAATTGAGTAATAAAATATTCTCATGTTCCAAACACAATTCCAGAGATTTCCAGAACCCAGCATTTAACTCATATCCAACATCCTTATATGAAAATCCAAATTCAATTTCAATAATCCAACTCTGATATCCTCATTTAATAATAAACATCCAATTTCTCATCAATAAACCGCCAATCCAGAAATAACCATATTAAATCTTGAGTTGAACGGGGAAAATCCAATCGCATCATCAATATATCCCATCATAAGCTACCAAGACCTTAAGTGCCGGCACCCCCCTAAGACTTCTTGCGGCCAGAGAGGTGAGTACATGGAGCGAACCCGGGGCAATGGCAACCGGGCTAAATAATAAGGGGTCGAATGGACGACCAAATCAAATCAATAATAATCCAAATGACGTTCCCCGCACAACTCTTTTCACTTTACGTTATTACGAATTAATATTCATCGTGTGAGATTTTCAAGAAATAAATAAAGAAAACCGACAAGTATCAAATAAACAATACAATTTTGAGACATAACATAAAAATCCACGTCTGACACGAAGGAAGCTTGGCACACTAGGCTTGGCATGTATACTCACCTTAATCTTCAACAAATAGCACGTAATGATCCTTTAGAAAGACACGTAGCCTTCGTCGATAAATTCGTCACCTACAAATTGAATTTCTTTATTCAATTTACAAATCAACTACGCAAGTATACAACATGCATTGCTCTAAGCCTAGCGAGTCTCATTGGGAGTCACCTAATTTTCTCCAATATTTATTTGATTTCCTAATAAAATTCTCATTATTTAAGAGTCTATATCCCAAGTCTTGCAAATTTACTAAAGTCAAAATTACCAACCAAGACTTTATTATTTTAAATAGCTAACATTATTTGCATACAACCAAGTATAGTCCAAGATGGCTATTTATTAGATTTTATGAAGAATTAAGAAATAATAATTTAGACATTACTAAATATTAGAAACATTAAATTCTAGATGCTACTAAATAATCGTTTAATTCCTAGCAAATACTTAATCAACAAATAGGGAAATAACTAGTTACACGTTATATACCTAACTTGACATTTTTCCAAGAAAACCCTTCTACCATACTAACCATTTTTATTTATTTAGAAAATAGTGTAAGCTCTAATTTACTTTATTTTCACAACAAATTCAGGTTTGCAAGAATAACCCCCAAGTTATGGATAAGGAAACAAACACCCCCTAACAAGGCCAAAACAGATTGTTAAGCTACATCTTCACCCCTAAGTTTTTCCAAAACTACACTTTTACCCCTCCTAACAAGAACACCACGTATTCAATAATCGGGACATGAATCAAAGCATGATAATGAGAGTTTTAGTTCAGAAATCAGACTAAGGAGGGACTAGGAGTGCACCTGGTCGAAGGAACAGAAGAAACGGCGAAGATTTGAGCCGGGTCGACGACTCGTCGGAGCTCGCGGTGGTGAGGCCGACGGTGGCTCTCCGGCTGGAGCTGGAAGCTGCTGGGACCTCCGGGAAGTTGGTCGGACCCTAGGGGGTCGATCTGGGTCGGAGAAATAGGCTGGGTGGCCTCGGATTTGCTGGGCTTCAATTCTCGCCGGTTTTAATGGCTTCCGCCGGCGGCGAGGGTGGCTCTGCTTCGACCTGAGGCTGCTGCAACTTCTTCTTCTTCTTTCTTCTTTATGGGTCGCAGCAGAGAGGGGAGTGAGAGGGAGCCGAGAGGGGAACAGAGGGAGTGAGTTGCCTTGTTCTTCCCGACGGCTTTCTCGCCGGAAACGCGGTGGTGGTTGGGTTGTTTGCTGCCAGCTGCAGCTGCTGCCTCTGCTTTCCACACAAACAGAGAGAAGTGGAGAGTGAAAGAGAGAGGGAAGAGAGGCAGAGTGAGATGCGAAGTGGTGATGGTGGCGACGTTGCCGACGATGGTGGTGCACGGTGGTGGAGATGGTGAACTGGTGGTGGAGGTAATGAACTGCTGCTGCTGCTGGGTACTGAAACAGAGAGGGAGAAAGAGAACGAAGGTAGTGGAGGTGGGTTGTTTCTGGCTGAAGCTTGAGGTTATGGTGGTGGTGAGAGTGACGACGATGATGATGGAGGTGGTGGCGTTTCTGGTAGTTGTGTGAGGATGGGCTGCTGGGGAAGGCAGCGGGGGGTTCGGGGGGTTTAAATAGATGGCTGAGGGCGGTGATGGAAGGCTGTAGAAGGTGGTGGAGGCGGTGATGTTGGGGCGGCTAAGGTTCCTTGTGCGTGAAGGCAAAGCAAAAGGGAGGGGTGAGGATAAGACAGGGGAGGGGAAAAATAAAACAATATAATAGTAATATTAATTTAATAATAATAGTGATAATAGTAGTAGTGGGGTAGGTATGTTATAGTGTATCAGGTGTATCATCTCACGCGGTGGTCACATACGCGACAATACTAATCTACACCCGAAAAATTATCGTTTCACATTCTAAAATTCGCACAAAATTATAATAAACTTCCCGAATAATTTAAGATTCACGTTTTGCCTCCAAAATTACCAATTTACCCCTGACCAAATTACGGGGTATTACAGTCTTCCCCCCTTAAAGAGAGCTTCGTCCCCGAAGCTTTAGTTATTCAAATATTTAACCACTCGAACCTTCCACATACCCATATAATAGATGAATAATCCATCAACACAGATAATTCATGCAAGCAAACAAGTAGTCTCAACACAAATAATTCCTGCAAGCAAACAAGTAGTCATCATGTTATGCACAAGAAATACCAAGAAAATTTTATTTTTAGTGCTAAGCACGTAATAAGGGGCTAGGGTTCTAAGACGGTGACAAACGAAAGATTACACCCTCTCCCCCTTAGAGAGTGACGTCCCCGGAACTCAATGTACCTCATTAAACAGGTGCGGGTATTTCTTTCGCATTTCTTCCTCTGCTTCCCAGGTAGCCTCTTCTGTTTGCTGATTCGTCCATAACACCTTGACTAGTTTGACGCTTTTGGTACGCGTGTCTCTTGTCTTGGTGTCCAAGATTTTGACAGGGTGCTCCTCGTATGATAAGGATGGGTCCAGCTCTACTGGTTCAGGGTCCAACACGTGTGACGGATCTGGCACATATTTCTTCAGTTGGGACACGTGGAAGACGTTGTGTACGCGCCCCAAACTCGATGGTAAATCTAGTCGATACGCAACATCTCCAATTCTTTCTAGGACGTCGTATGGCCCAATGAACTTAGGGCTCAGCTTCCCCTTCTGGTTAAATCTGGTTGCCCCTTTAGTGGGTGAAACCCTAAGGAAAGCTTTTTCTCCCACTTGAAATTCTAATGGCCTCCTCTTCTGATCTGCATAAGACTTCTGCCTGTCTTGAGCTGCTTTCATCCTTTGCTGAATCATTCGTACTTGGTTGGTCATATCCTCAATTACTTGTGGTCCAAGTACTACCGTTTCGCTGATGTCATTCCAACAGAGTGGCGACCGACACTTCCTTCCATACAAAGCTTCGTACGGCGCCATGCCAATGCTCGAGCGGTAACTCTTGTTGTAAGAGAACTCGATTAATGGCAGTTTATCGACCCATGAGCCTTGGAAGTCCATAACGCAAGCTCTCAACATGTCTTCCAAAGTCTGGATGGTCCTTTCTGTCTGCCCGTCTGTAGCCGGGTGGAACGCCGTACTGAACTTCAATTGTGTCCCGAGTGCCTCCTGAAGAGCTCTCCAAAAGTGCGAGAGGAAATTCGGGTCTCTGTCTGAGATTATTGAGCTTGGGACTCCATGATATCGCACTATGTTCTTAATATAAGCGTCTGCCCTTTTCTCCATGTTCCACGTGTCTTTCATCGGTATGAATCTCGCTGTCTTGGTTAGTCTATCCACAACAACCCAAATCTGGTTGAGTCCATTCTTCGATGTCGGCAAGGCTGTCACAAAGTCCATCGAAATAGAGTCCCACTTCCAGACTGGAACATCTAGTGGTTGAAGTAGACCTCCCATCCTCTTGTGTTCGAACTTGACCTTCTGGCATGTTAAGCACCTTGACACAAACTCTGCCGCTTCCTTCTTCATGTTGGGCCACCAGAACGTCTTCTTCAAATCCTTGTAAAGCTTGTCACCCCCAGGGTGGACTGAGTAGGGCGTGTTGTGTGCTTCCCGCATCAGCTTCTCCTTGATTGTCGTGCACTTCTGTGGTACGCACCATCTTCCTTTGTAACGAATGCTCCCATCTTCGTGAATCTGGAACTCTTTGGCTTCTCCTGCTGCAATCTTCTTTTTGATCCTTTCAAGCTTCACGTCTCCATTTTGGCTGCTCCTTATTTCCTCGAAGAAATCTGGCACCACTGTCATGCTTCCTAGCAGATTCTGCACTGTTCCTTGCTCCACGACTTCAATTTTGAGCTTCTTGAACTCCTGGCATAGCCAGTCTGGCTGGGCTAGAAGAGCGTTCATTGCATGGCTTGACTTCCGGCTTAACGCATCTGCGACGACATTCGCCTTCCCTTCGTGGTACTGGATGCGTAAATCGTAGTCCTTGATGACCTCTAGCCATCTTCGTTGCCGGTTGTTCAGCTCCTTCTGCGTGAAGATGTACTTCAGGCTTCGGTGATCCGTGTAGAGCTTGCAGACGGCTCCATATAGATAATGCCTCCATATCCTCAGTGCAAAGACAATTGCCGCTAACTCCAGGTCATGCGTGGCATAATTCTCCTCGTGGGGCTTCAGTTGCCTTAAGGCGTAAGAAATCACCCTCCTATCCTGCATAAGGACACATCCCAGTCCCTTCTTTGACGCATCGCTATATACTTCGAACTCGCCAGAGTCGTTTGGCAGGGCCAACACTGGTGCTGTAGTCAGTTTCTCCTTCAGAGTCTGGAATGCCTTCTCGCAGCTCTCGTCCCAGTGATACTTCACCGCCTTCTTTGTCAGAGTTGTCAACGGCCTCGCGATCTTGGAGAAGTCCTTCACGAACCGTCTGTAGTATCCAGCTAAGCCAAGGAAACTCCTTACTTCTGACACATTCTTCGGGGTTGGCCAGTCTTTGACTGCTGAGATCTTTCCTGGGTCGACTGCTATTCCCTCCTTCGAGATGATGTGACCCAAGAACGGAACACGATCCAGCCAGAACTCACACTTTGACAGCTTGGCATATAGTTGCTCCTGCCTCAATGTCTGCAACACCTCTCTGAGATGTTCCTCGTGTTCCTTCTCGCTCTTCGAATACACCAGAATGTCGTCTATGAAGACAACTACAAACCGGTCTAGGAATGGCCTCATTACCCGGTTCATCAAATCCATAAAGACTGCAGGCGCGTTGGTTAGGCCAAACGGCATCACCGTGAATTCGTAATGGCCATACCTGGTCCTAAAGGCAGTCTTCGGTATATCCTTCTCTGCTACTCGTAGCTGATGGTAACCCGACCGC
The DNA here is from genome assembly GCA_023055425.1 of Linanthus parryae. Lineage (NCBI taxonomy): Eukaryota > Viridiplantae > Streptophyta > Magnoliopsida > Ericales > Polemoniaceae > Linanthus > Linanthus parryae. Next base: position 16,096,936 of record JALGPY010000012.1, on the reverse strand, counting down.
AGATCAATCTTCGAGAAGACGCTGGCTCCTTGCAACTGATCGAACAGGTCATCGATCCGAGGTAGCGGATACTTGTTCTTGATGGTGGAACTGTTCAACTCGCGGTAATCAATACATAGCCGTAGGTTACCGTCTTTCTTCTTCACGAAGAGTACTGGTGCTCCCCAGGGTGATACACTTGGTCTGATGTACCCTTTCGTTAGGAGTTCTTGCAACTGATCCTTCATCTCCTTCAGCTCCGCGGGTGCCATCCGGTACGGTGCCTTTGAGATTGGCGCGGTCCCTGGTGCTAAGTCCAGAGTAAATTCCACTTATCTCTTAGGTGGCATACCTGGGATCTCCTCCGGGAATACGTCAGTAAAATCCCTCACAACAGGGATCTCTTCCAACACAGCCTCCTTCTTGGAAACATCTTGGATGTAACACAAGTAGGCCGTATTTCCCTTCTTTACTTGATTGACTATGGTTAGGGCGGACACGAGCTTGATGCGAGGTTCCCTAATAATTCCACGGTAGGTGATTTTCTCCCCTTTGGGTCCCCTTAAACGAACCTTCTGGTCATAACAGTCAATGACTGCTCGATATGCCCCAAGCCAGTCCATTCCTAAGATTATGTCTATACCTCCAAGGTCGAATTTTATTAGGTTGGCGGGTAGGACACTGGTGAGGATTTTTAATTCTACTCCTTCGAATAAGGTGTCACAAACAGTTATTCGGCCCGTAGGGGTCGCTACAGGAATGGATATCCTAGATGACTTATGCAAACCCAATTTCTCAATAAGGGACGATGATATAAAGGAGTAGGATGCACCGGAATCAAATAATACAAAAACTGGGTGCTCATAGATGAGAAAAGTACCCGTGACTACTCCGTGGTCAGCCTCAGCTTCAGTCTTTGTCATCACGGCTATCCTTCCCACGTTGCCATTGTGTGGTCCAGCTCCTCCGTTTCCAGCTCCATTGTTAGTTGCCATCACCGCATTGCGGTTTTGGGCTCCGTTGTGTCCTGCATTCCCCGGGTTGAAATTTTGCTGTCGTCCGTAACCATTGCCTCCGTTATTTTGATAGTTACGGTTGCCATTGTTCCTGTTGCCATATCCCATTTGCTGATTTCCAGCTTGTTGGTCCCCGTACTGCTGGCGGCTTCCATGGTGGTTGTTCTAGGGTGGCCTCTGGTAGTTTCCCCCCTGGTACACTTGCTGATTTTTGGCTGGTGGAGATCGACACTCGAATGCTCGATGTCCCCTCCTGCCACAGTTATTGCAGATAACTGGGATACCCATGCAGTCAACTCCGGGATGGTTTCGTTGGCATCTCTTACAGAAGTATCGACGAACCGGTTCAATTTCAGTGCTCGGCTGATGGCCCCGGTTTTGATAGTTTCCCCCATTGCTAGGTTTAAACTTCTTGTTCTGGTTGCTGCTTCCTGCCTCAGCTGCCTTGCGTTTCCCGCGAAACTCGTCCTGAACCTCCTGGACTTGCCACATGTCAGCAGCTCGATCATAGGCCTCGTGCAAAGTGTCATAAGTTCTGCTACGCATGATCTTTTGCAGCTGGAAGTTTAGTCCCGAAATAAACTTGTTGACCTTATCGTCTTCACCGGGTACTGTGTGGCCAGCAAACTTTAGTAGCTCCACGAACTTCTTGAAGTAGTCTGTCACTGAGCCATTCCCCTGTGTCAAATTGTTGAATTCGTTGCACTTCCTTCTCTTAACGTGTGCTGGATAAAACCGCGTCCTAATGGCAGTCTTGAAGGCTTCCCAGTTGAAGTTGGGCCGGGCCAGCAGGACTTCCTGGTTAGTAGTCCACCAGTCATCTGCGTCATCTAGCAGGTGCAACACGGCGCAGTTAACCTTCTCATCCTCGGGGCAATGCACGACCTTTAGGAGCTTCTCAAAGTTCCGAATCCAGTTCTTCAGTTCGATTGGATCTTCCTTCCCAGTGTACTGACGAGGGTTTAGCTCAGCTATTTGCTTGGCATAGCTTGGCCTTCCTTGCTCTTCGCGACCGACTACTCTATCCATGACTTGTGTCATTCGTTCCATCTGGGCGGCTAGTTGCTCCAATTGTGGTTGGTTTGTGCTTTCAGCAGCCATTGTCCTACGCAATTACTCGTATTCTTACCACTTAATACTATCGTCTCAGGGTCAGATTCATCCACACACACATTAAACAAGAAACACTATCCATTGTATAGCATGCAAGTCGTATAATCTCATCAATTATTAAAAGAAAAGCACCCCATTAAATATTTTACCACATTTCACATTCCATACAACTCACTTTCCTGGAGTAGCATTACTCATCTCAAAATATCTCACATCCATCCAAATAATCCAGGCATAACCAAATCACATAATAACCTCAACACAACAAGGAAATAATCAGAGTGGACAGGTCCAACAAATAAACTACCCATAACCCAATCGGCTTTTCCAGTTTTATCTTGCCCTAGATTCATTTTAAGTTTCCCTACAGGTTTTTAATTCCCTTTAACGGATGACCGGCTCTGATACCACCTGCAACAACCCGCGGTTTCCCAAGCTTCCCGTTCCGGACCGGAAAGCCCAGGAGGGCGCTGCTAAAAGTGACGGTGGAAATCAAAAGCATAACATCCTGAATTATTTATTATATTAAACATTACAAAAGTCTTAAGCATTACACAAGTCTCAAAACATGCGTCTCAAAAGCACTACACTAGGCATAGCTAACAAACTAGATCAAAACGTGATGATATCCATCTAGGTGAGTCTCGTACCCCGCTACACCAAGTCTCCTGCCTCTAAACCTGCGGTGGGAAGGAAAACAGGAACCGCAGTTTGAAAATCAGCAACAAATACTGAGTGAGCAACACCCAAGCATGTCAAACACAGAGGAGATGATAATTTAAGTAAAACAGTAAATAATAACATTTGTAAAGCGGAAGTAAAGAATAATTGAGTAATAAAATATTCTCATGTTCCAAACACAATTCCAGAGATTTCCAGAAGCCAGCATTTAACTCATATCCAACATCCTTATATGAAAATCCAAATTCAATTTCAATAATCCAACTCTGATATCCTCATTTAATAATAAACATCCAATTTCTCATCAATAAACCGCCAATCCAGAAATAACCATATTAAATCTTGAGTTGAACGGGGAAAATCCAATCGCATCATCAATATATCCCATCACAAGCTACCAAGACCTTAAGTGCCGGCACCCCCCTAAGACTTCTTGCGGCCAGAGAGGTGAGTACATGGAGCGAACCCGGGGCAATGGCAACCGGGCTAAATAATAAGGGGTTGAATGGACGACCAAATCAAATCAATAATAATCCAAATGACGTTCCCCGCACAACTCTTTTCACTTTACGTTATTACGAATTAATATTCATCGTGTGAGATTTTCAAGAAATAAATAAACAAAACCGACAAGTATCAAATAAACAATACAATTTTGAGACATAACATAAAAATCCACGTCTGACACGAAGGAAGCTTGGCACGCTAGGCTTGGCATGTATACTCACCTTAATCTTCAACAAATAGCACGTAATGATCCTTTAGAAAGACACGTAGCCTTCGTCTATAAATTCGTCACCTACAAATTGAATTTCTTTATTCAATTTACAAATCAACTACGCAAGTGTACAACATGCATTGCTCTAAGCCTAGCGAGTCTCATTGGGAGTCACCTAATTTTCTCCAATATTTATTTGATTTCCTAATAAAATTCTCATTATTTAAGAGTCTATATCCCAAGTCTTGCAAATTTACTAAAGTCAAAATTACCAACCAACACTTTATTATTTTAAATAGCTAACATTATTTGCATACAACCAAGTATAGTCCAAGATGGCTATTTATTAGATTTTATGAAGAATTAAGAAATAATAATTTAGACATTACTAAATATTAGAAACATTTAATTCTAGATGCTACTAAATAATCGTTTAATTCCTAGCAAATACTTAATCAACAAATAGGGAAATAACTAGTTACACGTTATATATCTAACTTGACATTTTTCCAAGAAAACCCTTCTACCATACTAACCATTTTTATTTATTTAGAAAATAGTGTAAGCTCTAATTTACTTTATTTTCACAACAAATTCAGGTTTGCAAGAATAACCCCCAAGTTATGGATAAGGAAACAAACACCCCCTAACAAGGCCAAAACAGATTGTTAAGCTACATCTTCACCCCTAAGTTTTTCCAAAACTATACTTTTACCCCTCCTAACAAGAACACCACGTATTCAATAATCGGGACATGAATCAAAGCATGATAATGAGAGTTTTAGTTCAGAAATCAGACTAAGGAGGGACTAGGAGTGCACCTGGTCGAAGGAACAGAAGAAACGGCGAAGATTTGAGCCGGGTCGACGACTCGTCGGAGCTCGCGGTGGTGAGGCCGACGGTGGCTCTCCGGCTGGAGCTGGAAGCTGCTGGGACCTCCGGGAAGTTGGTCGGACCCTAGGGGGTCGATCTGGGTCGGAGAAATAGGCTGGGTGGCCTCGGATTTGCGGGGCTTCAATTCTCGCCGGTTTTAATGGCTTCCGCCGGCGGCGAGGGTGGCTCTGCTTCGACCTGAGGCTGCTGCAACTTCTTCTTCTTCTTTCTTCTTTATGGGTCGCAGCAGAGAGGGGAGTGAGAGGGAGCCGAGAGGGGAACAGAGGGAGTGAGTTGCCTTGTTCTTCCCGACGGCTTTCTCGCCGGAAACGCGGTGGTGGCTGGGTTGTTTGCTGCCAGCTGCAGCTGCTGCCTCTGCTTTCCACACAAACAGAGAGAAGTGGAGAGTGAAAGAGAGAGGGAAGAGAGGCAGAGTGAGATGCGAAGTGGTGATGGTGGCGACGTTGCCGACGATGGTGGTGCACGGTGGTGGAGATGGTGAACTGGTGGTGGAGGTAATGAACTGCTGCTGCTGCTGGGTACTGAAACAGAGAGGGAGAAAGAGAACGAAGGTAGTGGAGGTGGGTTGTTTCTGGTTGAAGCTTGAGGTTATGGTGGTGGTGAGAGTGACGACGATGATGATGGAGGTGGTGGCGTTTCTGGTAGTTGTGTGAGGGTGGGCTGCTGGGGAAGGCAGCGGGGGGTTCGGGGGGTTTAAATAAATGGCTGAGGGCGGTGATGGAAGGCTGTCAAAGGTGGTGGAGGCGGTGATGTTGGGGCGGCTAAGGTTCCTTGTGCGTGAAGGCAAAGCAAAAGGGAGGGGTGAGGATAAGACAGGGGAGGGGGAAAATAAAATAATATAATAGTAATATTAATTTAATAATAATAGTGATAATAGTAGTAGTGGGGTAGGTATGTTATAGTGTATCAGGTGTATCATCTCACGCGGTGGTCACATACGCGACAATACTAATCTACACCCGAAAAATTATCGTTTCACATTCTAAAATTTGCACAAAATTATAATAAACTTCCCGAATAATTTAAGATTCACGTTTTGCCTCCAAAATTACCAATTTACCCCTGACCAAATTACGGGGTATTACAAAGCGTGCCACTTACCGGTGGAACTGGAGCACAAGGCGTATTGGGTGCTCAACTTGGACCAGAATCTAGCAGGAGATAAGAGGAAGATGGCGCTGCTGGAATTAGAGGAATTCCGCAGAACGGCTTTCGAGAGCGCCAAAATTTACAAAGAGAAGACAAAGAAGTGGCATGATAACCGTATCACGCCAAAGCATTTAAACGAAGGCGACAAAGTGCTTCTCTACAATACCCGGATGCGGTTCTTTCCGGACAAGCTGAGGTCTCGTTGGTCGGGACCGTTCATCATCAAGCAGATTTTTGCCTGGGGGGCATTCGAGCTGGAAAATCCAAAAGACAAGTCCAGTTTCAGGGTGAACGGGAACCGGATCAACCGTATCTCGAGACCGCCGAAGTCGTCAAAATAGACCCGGTCTATTTTGATGATCCGTAAGAGGTAACAAGGTCGGGCCGTCGACCGTAAATCACAAGCCGCTGTTTGGGAGGCAACCCAAAATTAATCGTTTATTTATTTATATTAGTTTAATACGTTATTATGTTCAGTTCTGAATTTCCGAGAGAGGCGAGAGAGCGGGTTTTTGACTTTGAATTTGAGAATGTGCAGATACAAAAACGTCCAAAACAGCCAGAACCGGGAAAACAGAGGAAGAGAGATGATTTGAAAAAAAAATAATAAATTTTTTTGCCTCGGGCTGACGCAGGGCGGGCAATTTTTTTTATTTTTTTTGTTTTTTTCTTTTTGTTTTCTGATTGCGTATATACGCAGTATTGCGTATATACGCAAACAGATAAGAAAAAAAAATCGTAATTTTTTCAAAACCCCGGGGGTATTTTGGTCATTTTGACCTTTTAGGGTTTATAAGGGGGGGAGGCCGCGGCCACCATTGTTGCACCTCCTCTCTCTCTCTCTCTTCCTCCATTTTCTCCCACTTGAAGAACACAAATTTTGCATCGGACCTCCGAATCAAAATTCGGGCACATTTCTGGAATCCCCTCGTCGCAAGGATCAAGTTTCATCCATCAAAATCCAGAAACAAGCGAAAATCGAGTGGGCAATTCTCATCAAAAAGTGAGGTGTTCTTGAGGAAAAGTGCAGATTCGAAGGTGTTAGAGCAAGAACTAGCAAAAACCGTACATGGGAACGTGAACGAGGAGATCGAGGGCTTCGATTTGGTGGGCTCGAATTTCAATTCCGGGCAGTTTGGTTTTCCGGCGATTTTTCCGGCGACCGCCGGCGGCTTTTCCGGCGACTTTCCGGGCAGAATCTCCGGTCTTCACCCCTGTTTAGGGAAGGTCAAAAATCTCATCCCTCGCTTTATTTTCCGTTTTGGCACGGCCCGTAGCCGGGCCCGTTATTTTTGGTAATTTTGCTTTTTGGAGCGGCACTTGCCGTGTGGACCTCTGGTAGCTCTTAGGTGGACTATCTATTGAGACACACTATTTTTGTGCACGTTTCACGTTTTTGCTTATTTTTCCCGAGTCGGCACGTTTTACGAGGTTTGGTCTGTTATGGAGTTTAACGTACCCATCCTAGACCCCGAGCGAGATGACATGCCTACTGACTATGAGGCGGATGAGATTACCTCTAGACGGTTTGACAGTTTTAGGTTCGTCAGCCATAACGCTCAGTTTTACTTTTTGACCGGAACCAAAATGGGTCATAGCCTTCCCGTAGACTACCAGTTTCAGGTTGACCATACGAGCATGCCACCAGAGATGGCAGAGCATGCGAGTAGACCGGAAATTTTCGGAACGTCCCTAGCGGGGTTTCCGGATGTTTCCAGTTCTGACTTGGTGCGTGAGTTTTACGCAAACCTCATGCACAAGGGGGAGGGTGAGGCCAACGGGGATGTCCGATGGGTGTATTTACGGCGCACGTTTTTGATGATCACGGCGGATACCATCCGCCAGGCGTACCAGATTCCGATGCGCCATTTCTCGTGCGCATATGCTGAGTGTGCAGATTACCCGCCTAGCGATGCTGAGCTTTTGCGGGTTGTGACTGGGGGGTACCCGAGTGCCCATTTCGAGAGAGAGGGGCCAGGCGAGATAGGCAAGAAATTGCATTCTCGTTTTATTACCGGCCCGCCACGTTGGTGGGCCGAATGGGTAGTAAACAGGGTAGTGGGTATTAAGCATTTTACCTACCTTGACTTTGAGTATGTACTCTTAGTTTATTGCCTTGTTCTCCGACGAGAGGTGGACATTCCTCGTCGCATTTGGGTGTACATGCAGGAGCGGAACTGCTCCGGGAGCCACAAGGGATTGGGGTACGCCAACCTCATCGCCAAAGTGGCACGGGAGTTTCAGGTTCCGTTGTACGATGTAGAGGGTGATCTACTTCCTCCGAGGCCACGGCCTTATAGGAAGCTCATAGCTCGTCACCCGGGCCCACCACAGCCGGTCGTTGACCTCGATGAGGATGACGATATTATGGAGGAGGACCCGGATCCTGCACCTGCCCCTGCCCCTGCCCCTAGGAGGCGTTCGACTCAGGAGCGACCAGCCAGTCGCCAGGCATCGGCCGGACTTCGGCGATGCCGTACTAGTAGAGAGAGTGAGCGCCCCGAGTCGAGTAGACAGGGGACTGAGAGGAATGCCCAGCCTCAGCCAGCCCGACAGCGAGGTGAGCCGGCCCCACGGGCCAACCCGACCCCACGAGCTAGACCAGCCCCACCACGTAGACTGCCCCGAGTGGACGAGATATTTGAGGGGTGTCAGGGCGGACGCAAGTCCATCGGAGAGAAGGTGTATGAGAGCGTGGGCAAGCTTTGGAGAGCGTTGACGCATAACCGCCGAACTCAGCGGAAGGTCACGAAGGAGACCCAGGCTGCCCTAGCTAGTATTCGAGAGGAGCAGCGGGATGCGGCTCGGCACGCAGGCCGAGAACCGCCACTTCCGCTGTATTTTCCACCCACCTACTCCAGTAGCTTTACCGAGGGTTGGTCGGATGACGGGGACTCTAGCGAGTGTACGTCCGCTCCACAGCCTCCGACCCAGCCTCCTCCCCCGACTCAGCCATCACCGCCACCTGCCCGACAGGAGAGACGGCAGCCTGGGACACGATCCCGGCAGCCTACAGGTCGTCAGAATGGGACCCGTACCCAGCAGCCTTCGAGTGGAAGGACGACTTTGCGATCCCAGCCACCTAGCAGTTGGACTGGGTCCGAGTCGCAGTCCTCTGATTACCGGCCCCGTACACGGGCGCGTCAGCCGGTCTTTAGGTCTGATTCAGGTAGCAGCTCGCCGTGTAGCATATCCGGTACGTCCGAGACCGGGTCCGACCCGACATTTTTTCCGGACGAGTGAGTGCCATGAGGGCATGCCACCTCTTAGTGTGGGGGTGGTAGTCGTGTCTGCATTTACCCGGTCTGCACGTTTTTTCGTATTTATTTGCAGTTTTATTTTTATTTTTGAGTCAGCATATTTTCTTTATTTTGAGTCAACCCACCATAATCATTCTGGCCATGCATTGTATATAATTTTAAAAAAACAAATGAAAAAAAAATGAAAAATTAAAATTTTTTTATGCTGCTGGTTGGGTATATACACAGACCTGCGTATATACGCAAACAGCGAGTATAAATTATTTTTCAAAAAAAAAAAGGTTTAAAATAAGAAAATTTTGAGAAAGGGCAATCGAGATAACGAAAACAGTGAAGAAATTGAGTTTGAATCCTTTGAAAGAGAAGAAAACTTGCACCGAGGTATAGTAGATAGGTGAGAGCCAGTGACCTTTGGAATCCGCAAGTAATTATCACCTGAGCTAAAAATCCGACTAGTTGCTACACCACCGTCACATAGGTAGTCGACAACCCGCCCACGGGCGCCGTCACGGTCATCGCATTTTTCGGTGGAGTGACTGGCTATCAAGGGACCTCACGTCCTGTTTCTTACCCCTAGGTCCAATTAGTCAACCCGTTTGAAGCCATTCACCCTCTTTCTTCGTAGCCACTTTAGCCTAGGCAGCCTTCTTTGAGACCTCATCAGTCGATAGTTGGCTATTCTACGTGTTATGATGGAGGGAGTGAGTAGGGGCAGGTTTTAGATGGGGGAGCTTCATGAGTTATCGGTTTTGGACAGTTTCGATATTGACACGTTTTTCGAGGGAAGGACAGGGTGAGTTAGTGGCGACGGTGCATTAATTTGCGGAGGTGGATCACTTCACTACATAGTGACCACAGGAGGAGTTAGTCGTGTGCGAGCATCTTTTCGCACAAAACAAGGTTCCGGGGGGTTGTAGGGTCAATTGGTGGTTGTGCAGTTTTTCTACATCTTTGGTGATGAGGAGGTTCGGTGGGACTGCACAGTATTATCTCGACTACAGGATCAGCGCTTCAGGATTAGTGTGGGGGTACTTCACATGAGGACATTTTGCGTACCCCATGGCAGAAATTTATTTTCACTCACTCAGCTTAGTCAGTTTAGTATTGTCAGTATTCGTGTACGTTTGTATATATAGTTGTGTTATGAAAAAAATAATAATAATAATAATATGAAAAAAAAGAAAGGACAAAAGAAAAGAAAAAAAATCATGATATAGTTTTTAGTTGTTTTATGTTTTGGTTATTTAAATAAAAAGCTGAGTGAGTGGCACAATTTTCGAGACGTTTTGCACCGCTTCACATTTGTGGCCGCGAGCACGGCGAAGACACACCGGGGGACAGGAGAATTGGGAAAGCAGGAACTTAGGTGTTTCGGGCAGTTTTTCGGGATCTCGGTGAGGGGTGTGAGTTTGGTAAATTGTGAGAATGTCATAACAAGTAGGATTATGCCGTACCTTGATACATATACTTATCCTACCTGATTAGACATGGATCCTTTCGGAAACAGCTCGGATGGTAAGTTAACTAGGGATTTGCTCAGGTTGATAACCAAAGTAATAGTACTTCGGTCCAGTGCTTAATTCCACCATATAAATCTGTTCAGACTTACCGATCGCTTGCAGGGAAGTACATTCTGAAAAAGGATGAGATCACGAGGACACACTGTTTATGTTTTTGAGGTTGCCCAATCTCGCCAAAAAATATTTTTGTAACTAGTCTGTTTTGAGTCGTTTGAGTCTGTGTATATTCTATCTGAGTCAGTTTTTCTATCGAGTCGTCCGGTTGAAAGGTTCGGGTCGAAAGCGTATGCAACGGTAGGGTATGTACAGAGTCAGTCACGAGGACAGAAATGCAGGCTAGAGTTGGCAAGATTGCTCGGGACGAGCAATGTTTAGTGCGGGGGTATTTGATAACGCCCAATTAGGGGTTATCTTTTAGCCTGATTTCACGAGTATTTGTGTCAGAAATAGCGGTTTCTGCCGGAAAATGCCTTAGAATGCCTCGGGAATCTAGAACGAGACGTTTATTTGTACTTCCTGGATTTTTGCTTATTTATTGCTATATTTGGATGTGATCACAGGTTTTCGTTCGTGTTGCCTTTTCAGGAACAGGTTCGGGAGGTGCATCGGGAAGCGTGCCGGGACCAAGCCGGGACCATCTCGGGAAACGTGCACGAGACCGGGACAAGACGGGAACACAGAAAAGCAGGAGAACACCAAGGAGGCAAACCGGGAGTGTCAGGCAGAAGAGTGGGACCCAGGGGACCCAACCTGGCCCACCAAAGGACCAAGCAGGGCCTCCTCTCCACCCCCCTGCCTGCATATATACGCAGGCCTGCGTATATACGCAGGCAGGAGGGGGAGAGGGGGAGGTGGTTATATGCTCTGGTTGCGTATATACGCAACCCTGCGTATATACGCAGCCAATTTTGACTTTTTGGTCAAAGGCGGTGGACCGATGGTAGATTCCGTAATTTCGGGCACAAGCGTTTCGGGGAAAACAGCACTATTTAAAGACTCGTCCAGACTCGTTTTGAAGACACGGAGACACAACACAATTCTCAGCACAACCGAAGAGCAAGTCAGAGCATTCACGGAGAGCACGAAAGCGCGATTCGAGATTCGAAGATTTAGTTTGATTTCGTTCTCTCTCTTTATATTCAGAAACTGCGTTTTGTATTATGTCTAGTCGTAGCTAAACTTCTCACCTAGGTTCTCGGTGAACCTAGGGTTTCGTACCCAGATTTTATGACTACTACGTTTATGGATTCATGATTGTTATCTTAATTCAGCAAGTTATATCTGTTATTCTGGTTTGAATATTATCGTATATGCATGGTAGGATTGATCACCCAGGATTGCTATAGACCCGAGCTTGTAGGTGAAAACGTCAAGTTAGGGTTAGGAAGAAAAACCAAGATTTAGTACCTTACCCTGATAGACCGACCAGAGAAAGGGAGATAGGGCTAGCATCGAAAAACGTGAGACCAACTGTTAGAGAATTTGACCCGGGCCATTCGGACAGGTTAGAAACCCAAACAGGATTAGACCGAGACTGCAGATTTAGGCAGCTTAACAAGAATCCGAAAGTCTGCAGGATCGGGATTACGTGTGGAATCTGAAAAGTCACTGCACAACTGGTACGTTGCACGGAAATATCGAAACTGCTGAGTGTTTTCATAATCGAACGTAAAACTGAAATCTGTAGAAACCCTAGGGGATCCTGGAGCCTAGTCTTCATCTATTATCGTTGCAACCAATTCAGCTTATTTCAGAAAACGTCACAAAAAAATATTTACGTTTACGTTTTTAATTTCTGTTTTTAGTTTAGTCACTACAATCACAACCTACTCCTCCTTGTTACTACACTTGGATAACCGAAACTGACAACGTGAGTAAACCCGAAACAGTCCTCGTGGGAACGATCACCCGAGTCTAATTGCACCCGGTATTACAAGATTCGTACACTTGCGACAGCACGTTAGTTTGCGCATCAGATCCAAAGCATGCAAACAATGTCATTAGTTTCAACGATCCATTTATGGATTAAAGTAAGCTTCTAGGAGTTGGAATTGACGTTTTGATGAAGCGGTCAAAGAGTTTGGCTTCATTAAGAATGAATATGAGCCTTTTGTGTACAAGAAAGTTAGTGGGAGCTTTGTTGTGTTTCTGGTCTTGAATGTGGATGTCATAACTCATTAGAGACGACATTCCTACCTTAAAATCCGGTAAAGATTGGCTAGGAATTATTTCTCAATGAAGGACTTATGGGATGCAGCTTATATACTTGGTATCAAGATCTATATGGACAGATCTAGGAAGTTGCTCGGCCTAAGCCAAAGTACTTATATAGACAAGGTGTTGAAACGGTTCACATGCAAGAATAAAGGAAAGGATTCTTGCCCAAGTCACATGGAGTCACCCTTTCGAATGCTGACTGTCCTTCCAATGAGACTGAGAAGAACCGTATGAGTAAGATCCCATATGTATCAGCCATTGAATCTATCATGTACACCATGTTATGTACTAGACCAGATGTGTCATATGCGTTGAGTGTGGGAAGCAGATACCAGTCCAATCTGGGTGAGAGTCACTAGATTGTTATCAAGAATATCTCTAAGTACTTGAGAAGAACTAAGGATGTGTTCTTGATATTTGGAGGGTAGGAAGAGCAAAGTATAAAGGGTACTCTGACGCAAGCTTCCAAACCAAAAAATATGATTTCATATCGCATTCGGGATTCGTGTTTTGCCTAAATGGAGGAGCTGTGATCTAGAAGAATTCCAAGCACGAGACGGTTGCTGATTCTACAACTGAGGCTGAGTACATTGCTGCATTGGGTGTAGCAAAGGAGGCTGTTTTGATTAGGAAGTTCATCACTGATCTGGGTGTGGTTCCTAGTATTGTGGATCCAATTAAGTTGCATTGTTACAACACTGGGGCGATCACACAATCCAAGGAACCCAGGTCGCACCAGAAATCCAAGCATGTACTCACGAAGTTCCATCTTATTCGAGAGATTATCGATAGAGGAGATGTGAAGATATGCAAGATTCCTATAGATGAGAATCTGTCAGATCCACTTACAAAGCCGCTTGTTCAGCGCAAGCATGATAGGCACACTGAATCTATAGGCATACGAGATGCACCAGATTGGCTCTAGTACAAGTTGGAGACTATTTGGAAAAGATTCCCTAGAGGCAATCTTATTTAGTATGAACAATGTTTTTATGGCTAGAATATTCATTTATTATATATGGAGATATTTAATATAATGAAGTCCTTAGATTGCAATTATTGTTCATCTTAAATATCTCTAGTCATGTATTTTGATAAATAGGACGATCACTTTAGACTAGTATGTGGGTATATTGATATGGAGATATCAAGTCTAACACATAGGTATGTATTCTATGCTAATAGCATACTGGATTGTCCCACCACGAGAAGGCTACATTAAATATGTTAACGTCACAAGTGCTTCTCGTGGTGACAATGTTATTGTGGTCCTTAGACCTGAAGTCACTAAATACTCTAGTTGTAGAATATTATGTTTTGATCTCGTCAAACGCCACACCGTGAATGGGTAGTGCTTATGGAGTATCTGGCAGACTTAGATAAATCAATATGGGATACTGATGTTATCTGCATGGATAAGCTTATTCCCAGGATCGAGAAACTATGGTTTGGATATACGAGTGTGACATTATGTTTCATGTCCAATCCGGATATGGAGACAAACGGATAATACAATGCGGTAACATTGGGAACAAGGTTTGTCAGGTCACTGATTATTTCTATTAGTTGGGGTGGCATATATGTGTTGCTAGACACCGGTCTATGTTATTATTGTTACTGCAACTAAGTAGAAACCTATGGGTCACCCACCATATGGATTAAAATTGATATGGATATTAATTAGTGGGAAAAATTGAAAGAAAGGATCTATATGCAGCCACAAGCAAACTTAGTAGGCGTAATTTGCAAAGTGGACTAATATGTGTATGGACATGATAAGTATTGGGAAAAATATGTAGTTAATACGAAGTTATTAACTATATAAAGTCACTCGTAGCTTATTATTTTCATAGGAGTGTCATTAGAGTGAAAATAAAAAATCAAGGAGAGACAGACAAGGGAGGCCGGACCTCACTCGTCTGCCCCCCCTATGCGTCTTCGGCATTGTGTGGCGCGCGGCACCGTGGTGCCTCCTTTTGTGTGATCTTCTTATTCTTCCTTCTTGATGTGAGCTAGCACACAGACATGAGAAGGAATCCATCACAATTCTGGGTGCGAATACTCGTAGCGATGTGGACATCATTCTACGTATCGTGATCATTCAGAAAAACAAGGTACACAACTGATTTTCCTTTATCACGTTTTGAATGCTTCCCTGTGATCCATGGAGGTTTTTTGAGCAGGAAAATTTATTTTTATTCTGCTGCGTAACCTGCATCAAAATCCTACAGATAAGCCTATTCCCAGGATCGAGAAACTATGGATTGGATATACAAGTGTGACATTTATGTCTCGTGTCCGATCCGGTTATGGTGACAAAGGTATAGATACAACACGGTAATATTGGGAACATGGTTTGTCGGATCATTGACTATTACTGTTAGTTGGATGACTTAAATTTGTTGCTAGACACCGCTCTATGTTTGTAATTGTTACTACCAAATAAGTAGAAACCTATGGGGTCACACACCTTATGGATTAAATTGGATTTGGATATTAATTAGTTGGACTAATTAATTAAGCGGATCAAAACGCAACCACAACCCAAAGTTAGTAGGACTAATTTTCAAGGGGGACTAATCCATGTATGGACATGATTAGTTTTGGGGCCAATATGTAGTTAATAAGGAGTTATTAACTATACAAGGGGACCTAGCTTATTATTTCTCAACACAAGTGTCATTATTGTGAGAAATAAAAAAGCAAGGAGAGACAGACAAGGAAGGGCCAAAGCTCTACCCCGTCACCCCCCAGTGTCGTCGGCCCTACTGTGGCCCGTGGCCCTGTGCTCAATTTTGTGTGATTCTTCAGCATTCTTAATCGCGTAGCTAGAACTAAGACGTGAAGAAAATTCCAGCGTGCGATCCTAGGTGTGGATACTCGTAGAGACGTGGACATCATTCTGCGTTGTGATCATTTAGAAAAACAAGGAACACAACTGTTTATCCTATATCACGTTATGAATGCCCGCCTGCGATCTGTGGAGGGATTTGATAAGGAATTAATATTTGTTATTCCGATGCGTTACCTGCATCAAAAACCTACACACTTCCCCACCCTTAGTGTTGATACTCCAAATATGGTTGCTACTTCTCATAACCTTAGTATGGGCATGGAAAAAAATTGTGTTTCTATCCTCGCATCTAAGCCAATTGCAGTGTGACCTTTGAGCCTCGAAGAGCTCATTGTCCACCAATAAATGGTCCAATCGATTCTTGGAATCAATGAAACAAAGGAGAGCCAGAGGGTCAGGAAGCTGAGCCTAGTACTGGAGAACCCTTCTCCTATTGAGCTTAATTATATTATCTAAGTAGCCATTATGTATAGCTAAGAAACTAATAGATCTAACGAAAATTTTGAGGTACTGCTGAACCTTAAAGAGAGGTGATCAAGGTATTTGGAAAGAAGAAATGTACTTGACCAGATCATGGACATCCTGATGATTTGTCCACCAGGATTCGAACTTGTAGGCTCTTCTAGGAGGCCTAATATGGGGCTGGGATTTGACCTGGGTTTTCTTGGAAGGCATAAGGAAAGGCATTAAGCTAAGCAGGATTAATCCAAGCTCTGTCAAGTATCTCAAACGTTGGGGTAGAGGTAGTCCTATTATTGGTCCAATTAAACCAGAGACCAACATGGTTTAGCTGTACCAGGCCCCACTGATTAAGATAGGCACTAAACTCCTCCAGTCCCGCATCGAGACTTCCAGAAGGACCACTCTTGTCTCTAGCCGAGAGAATCTGACTGAAGTCTCCGAGTAGGAGAAAGGCACCGGGGGATCAGGTATGAGGGCATCAATTTCCTCCCAAACCGCCCTTCTATTAGACACATTAGGATGACAATACAGAAGACCAACTAAAACACTACTAGATGCAGGTAAGTTGATATGAAACAGGAGGAAGTGCAAAGAGGTTGAGACAATCTGAACCGCATGGGGAGATTTCCATCCTAACCAAAGCCTTCCTTAGTGTAGGGATTTGATCATGGATACGCAGCGGAAAATATAATTTATCCATTCAATACCCTCCAACGATCACAAGAAAAAAAGCATGACGATTGGTAAACGAATAATTATGTTACACACCTTAGGGTTTATCCTGTGATGACTTGTAACGTGAATTGTGTCACGTCTCTACGGTTGATCCACGCCTAGAGTTGAGATCTAGATCTTCCTACTCCTTAGTGCTAGCTTGGACCGGAGGATGAGGAAGAAGAAATCACACAACGGAAACAACCCATGGTCGTGCCTACAAGAGGTCGACGACATGGGAGGGGGCGGACGACACCTAGGGCTTCGGCCTTGGTGTTTTGTCTTGCTATCTCCTTTTTTCTCTCCCACTCACTTATGTTATGAGCATTAGTGTGGGAAGGAAGCTAGGAGCATCCTTTATATATTCCAACAACTCCTTGTCAACTACCTAAAGACCCTATTCTAGTCCTACTAGAATTCCGTTTAGTCCCTTCCTTGCAAATTAGTCCTACTAAGTTTGCAAGGTGTTGCAAAGTCATCCTTCTAATTAATTAATCATATTAATTAAGTCCCAAATTTAGTTCAACTCTTTCTAGCGTGTGACCCCATAGGTTCTATCTAGTTGGTAGCAACAATTTGCTAATATGGAGCGGTTTCTAGCAAAACATCCATTCTAGCCAACTAATAGAATAGTCATCCGAAAAACCTTGTGCAAGTAATTTTCACATCCCTTTGTCTCTATATCCGGATTGGACACGGGACATACGAGTCACACTCGTATATCCAATCCTAGTTTCTCGATCCTTGGAATAGCCTTATTCGTGCAAATAACATCAACCTTTATTGATTTATTTGAGTCTGGCCAGACATTCTATAAGCACTATCCCTCGAATGGCCTAGGATATTTGCTCCTGTTATGTGGGAGGGACAAATTCTATCTACGTCCACTACGATTTCTAAGCTTGGTTCTTACTGTATCCGGTACACGCCTTTATAAGTACCTAGTTACGGTGTAGCGTTTGACGCTACCAAAATCACAATAATCCACAACTAGACAATCTAGCGACTTCAAGTCTAAGGATGACAATGCCATTTCACCATGAGAAGCGCTTGTGACTTTACATAACGTGTATGTAGCCTTCTCGGAGATGGTTCAATCCAGTATGCCATTGCCCCTAATGCATACCCATGTGTTGGATCATGATATCTCCGTATCAATCCAACCTCATACTAGTCCATAGATGATTGTTCTATTAATCATTATAACTGACTAGGGATAATTTAAGAACATAACATTTATATTCTAAGGACTTCATTCATGTTATCATATCTCCATACCGATAACGTAATGAATCGTAAATCCACATATTTATCATAATTAATTGATTGCCTCTAGGGCACAATTCCAACACATAGTTACCGACATAATCTACACCACTAGAAGTAAAACCTAATTTCCTAATCTTAGTATCAACGAATGAAATAGAGTGCTTAGTCTCCGATAGAAAGATCAAAGATGGACCTAACTTCTTGGTTAAGCTAAAGACATCAAGAACTGCAGGTCGTTCACCAATTCCCCTGCAGTTCCAAGCCAAGACATTTGTGGCGAAATGGGAGGTTGTTGGAAGACGACCTGCCTAAACGCTATATTTTAAAAGCCATAATGAAGCCCCATATTATCAATATTATCAATCCTAGCAGACATGCATGTGGTGGATTGAACAAGACTAAAATCAGAGAAGAACTTAAGAAAACATAGATGGCAAGAACATGGGGGATTAATTAGGTGTGGGACAGGAGATAGCCAAGGTTTCTTACCCTTGCTTTTACTGTAATCTTCCATCCATCTCTTCCTTTCTTTGGTGGAATCACCTCATCCTTCCTCTGCAACACTGCA
The DNA here is from genome assembly GCA_023055425.1 of Linanthus parryae. Lineage (NCBI taxonomy): Eukaryota > Viridiplantae > Streptophyta > Magnoliopsida > Ericales > Polemoniaceae > Linanthus > Linanthus parryae. The sequence continues at coordinate 16,078,522 of JALGPY010000012.1, read as the reverse complement.
ACCTCCATTTGCTCTTCGTTTTCCTCTGTCTCCTCCTCTTCGTCATCACTTATTCTTCACATCTGGATCCACAACAAAGGGAATGAGCGCCTCTAGGCAATCAAGTTTTCTTTCAAGTTTCTCCTCCATAGCCGCTCCTTCCAATTCCCATTCCATGTTACCTTCCCCAGAACTATCTACGAAATCTGGTGCCTCTATTTTAAACGCCGGTATAGTGATGATTGGCTCTACATCGTACATTGGAATTATAGTAAGGAAAATGTTTTTTCCTTTTTCATTCTCCTTTTCCTTCTTCCTGCCTCCACCATGGTGTGATCACCCTATTTCACAGCCTTAGACATCAAATAACAACCAACTTCAACAACATATGAATCATCTCCTATGTATGATTTGACCAAATGTTCCTCCTCCATCACTTGTTTCCCTTTTATAGAAGCTTCTAACGGTGGATGAACCTTAATGGCCATATGGGGGTCCTTAGAAGAAATACATCCCCTTTCCTGCCTCGGGACTTCCACCAGCCCAGGTGCATGCACCTCAGTAAGTGACAAACCCTGCATGGATCCTTCAATGAATGCTCAAGCCAAAGAAACTGAAATGGCCGGAAGGTGAGAGGGTGCATTAATTACCCTAGTAGGTTCCACTCTCTCTGCCGGAATTTCACCCGTCGCTATAAGGCTATGAAGCATCAGGGCAGCTTGCTGCTGCACTCCCAAAGTGTTGTCAGGTTCATTTAACTGGAAGTTATGGCGTGGTGGTGGGGAACGAGGGGATGTCGGGGATAAAACAGAAGTTTGTGAATTAAATGAGGTAGCCGAGGAGGCTGTACCTTCGTTTTCTGAAGCTAAAGAGGAGATTTTCATATTAATGACAAAGGGTTGGTTTGCATGTATAAAAGACGATGAGAGAGGATCAATGGGTTTGTTTAGATCTTGAACCAAAACCGAGGTGGTTCGGTTTGGGCTGTACAACCTGAAATCCCTCAATCGAGGAGTGAATAAGGGAAATTGATTTTCAATCATCATTGGGATGACATTACCAAAACCGGCCTCATGAAAACGATTGTTTATGTTGTCCGCACTATCCCAATCTTCCCAATCACAGTTGTTTAGTTTATGCCCAAGCCTTCCACATCGCATGCAAACCTTGAAAATCCTTTCGTACCTGAAATAGATCCATCTAGGAGGGCCATCCAGCAGCTGAAGAAATTCACCCTGAATCAGAGGTTGTTGAAGGTCAACTCTAGTGCGGATTCAGAAAAAATCCATGTTGACAACACGGTGATCATTTCAATCGATCTCTAGAATTTCTCCTGCCAGCTTCCCTAGATCTTCGGCCAACTGGAATACAAAGTGTTCCATTGGAAAACCATGAACCTGCATTAACAGCTCCACTGTAGGGAACGCCACCTCCAACAACACCATATTGGGTTCCCTGTTCTTCACCTCCAGAGCTTTGCCTCGAATTGAGAACATGTTCTCCTTCACCAACACATCTTTATCATTGGGATCCAAGGAATGAAAAAGGTACAAATCCTGTTTCATTTCCGCCACCACCATGTTACCTCAGTGTGCACGTACCTCATCTTGCACAAATGACACAGGGAGGGAGTGATGATCGATGGACTTCCCTATGAAGATGTTAGACCAAAAAATTTTTAGAGAAGTAACCGTAACAGGGTTAACATACCATGTTGGTCCCTGCCTAGGTAGTGGAACAAAGGTAGGGTTAAAGACGTGGTAGTCTCGGCTTGAATCAGGAGAGAGATTTCCTAAATTCATTTTCAAAAAAGTGAACAAAGTTGACGGTCGAACTAGAAAAGGAGATGAAGAAGCAAAAAGAAGAAACTCTAGAAAAGAACACGACAACGACATACCTAGAGTCTATTACGCAGCTAATTGTTCCAAACGAACGGCATGCAAAGACCTACCCCTAGCTTATGGTGCAATCATTGTGGGTTAACCAGAGCTTAAATTGATAGTTAACTTCGGTAGTGGGTTAGGCCATGCAAAAGCCACATCCACAATTAGACCAATCAAACCCAAATGCGAGATATCGTGCAGAACCAGATAAACAATTAAATGATGAGAGATGAAATAATTTTATGCACCAAGTTTGAAAAATAAATCTAAAATCGATCTTATCTTTAGGTATAAATATCGTTAAAAAAGTTCAAGAATGTTACAAAGATATAAATACTCCCTATGTAACCTCTCTTTCTCATCAGTTTGACTTTTCCCACTATTCACTAGGTTACTTTGACTCGGTGATTTGGATACGATGAAATTTTTTGATAATTTTTTCATGGTGTACTAGAGTAATAGTTACATGAATATATTATTAAAAAATTTCATCGTATCCAAATCAGCGGGTCAAGCTGATCCGGTTACTGGTGGAGAAGTCAAATTGTGGAGAAAGAGAGGTTACGAAGGAAGTATAAGATCACAGTTGTAGTAAAAAGGGTTATAGGCCTAACAAGAGAGATGATAAACACACAAATGGGAAGGATCCATAAGGAGAAAGTTTTCATTGGGGCTAGCCCCACCACTGTGGCATGCATGCGTGGTGGGCCACACAAATCATAATTTTACAAGTATGCATTAAGCAGATGGAACTAATCAAATTTTGCATGTTTGTCAAAAATTGATGGCGTGCCCCCACCACACAAACATGCCATGTGGTGGAACTAGCCCCAATGAATACTTTCCCATCTAGAAGACGTTACAGAAGTGGAACCAACCACCGAGTTGGGCTTCCTCTGTTTTCTTAATGATGTAATATGGCACCCACTTTTAATGGATTTTTAAATTTGAAGTTTAGTGTCGGAGGATGGAGAAAATAGACCCGTTCGTGCAACGGGTTGGGTGTCATGGAGGCGGGCCGTGCACGGATTGAGGGTGGAGAAGACTATTTTTGTGCGGGTCGAACCAGCCCTGGGGCAGGCCAGGGCGGGCAGTGCTCAGTCGTGGAGGAACACGACCCGTGCGTGCACAGACTATATTCATTTTATAAGCGGGCCGGGTACGAGTCAGAGGTGGAGGGGGGGGGGGGGGGGGGCTGGATGGGTCGGGTTAACCCCTCTTGGGCACGGGCCGGAACATTTTGGCACGCGGGTAGACCAGTTCAGCCATGTTGGGTTATAGTGATACAAAGTTTTTTTTTTTTTTGGTGGTAATCCTGGGTTTAGATAAACATGAGAGAGTTCAATCTTACAAGTCCTAGTTCAGCAAGAACAGAACAAAGTTCACAAACATAAACAGAAAAAACACATAAACAAGGCATCCATGGTACTAGTTTTTAGTCAATGGGTCAGTTTACTTTGTTATTTCGTATTGAATTCTTTGTACTCTTTGTTTTCAATGCTATGATCTTTTTGGTCGAAAAAAAAAGCATAAATTAAAAACAAAAAAAATCATAAATTAACAACAAAACAAAGACCGAAATTAAGCTTTGGAGAGCTCATTTGATGAATGTGAATGTTCCTAAACAAAGATGCCCTCCTTTGCACTAGGACCACATATAGTCCGAAATAATTTCATGCAAAGTGTCATTCAAAAGTTCGTCATCACTGAATGGATAAGCGTCTAACCCATGTATCAGCAATTTTGAATGAGCCATCCTTGTTAGAATCCTACCATCTGATCCAAAAGCATAAACTGATGGCATTCTATGTGTTTCTACCCAGAAAACTTCCTGAAAGAACTGACGTAGTTCACTGGTGACTTTCTGGAATGGGAGTGCTAACCATGGCATCTTGAGATAGTTCTGATTATATGAGTCTTCGTCTTTATCCCACGATACATAAATAATCTCAAAAGCATCATCTTTCTTTTTGATTTGCCAATACCAGTTAATCACTTTGTCGAGAACATTCGAGTAGTCGTTGCAAGATAGAGCTCCAATGAAAAGGGCGACCATCTTTCCTTTTAGCTCTGAAACTTCAACCTGAATGAATAGTCATTTGACAACATCAGAGAAATCAAACATAAAAAAATCTGGTTCACTAAAGATTATTAATCAAATTTTCGTATTTACCTTGGTTCCAGTCTTGGTCATGACGTGTTGGTGACCAAAAGACATGAAAATAGAGTCCAGTGATTCTTCTTTCATTTTCCTAACTTGCATCTGAGCAACACTTATTCTTCTGAAAGGATACGCCTCGATTCCGAATTCAGTGATGACCTCGAAACCATATTCGTCTTTGAATTCCATGTTTGGTCCAATCATGACAATCTGATGACCTAAGGTAGAGTATAATCGATATGACAGTCTTTTGTATTTCTCATCACTCAATGGCCATGCCAACCAGGGCATTTCTTGAGACGCCTTCATGAATGCTGCTATCTGGCCCTGCTCCCAGCTATTGGTTGCTATCATAACAATCTCAAACTTTTCACCTCTCTCTCTCAACGTTTCGTAGATCTTTTCCAAAGAAGGAAAAAAGTCTTCCCAAATTTCCTTGGTATAAAAATAAAGTCCCACAGTTTTACTTTCCAATTCATGAGCAGGTATCTTCAAATAAGAATGAAATATAAGAGCATTAGAAGGACAAAAAAAATTGTCAAACAATGAGTAAATATACATTTATATGAATGATGCCTCCTTCGTACCTTTCTTCCTTTCCTGTCTACCAAATAGTCTCGATTCGGAGAAGTCAGAAGGCTAGTCAGAGTAGTAGCCTCTTCCCACGCTTTGCAATCTTCGATTCTTAATTCTTGAAGACGCTCTTGTGTAAAAGGGAAACAGTCTGTTCCGTACGCGCAAAGATCATGAAGTCCCCGATGTGCCAAAACTCTTCCACTAGGGTCAAGAATCGTACACATTGGATCATATTCAAATGTGAAATCTAATTGTGCTAATCTTTTTCTTGATTCAATATCTCCGCATGGAATAGCAAGCCATGTCATCTTATGGAAGCAATCATGAAACATCTCTCTATCTTTATTTTCATCGAAATCATCGTCGTCAACGACGGCAACAAGAACAACTTCAAATTTGCCAGATGGATTGTATTTATTGTAACAATCTATCAGAACCTTTGTTTCATACAAATTTTCCCTTCCAAGTGGGAGAGAATAAATTCCAATAGTCTTTCCAACAAGAGATTCAATTCCGACCTGCTGCCAGTAATTGTGTGTTGTAGTAAATAAACTTGGAGTGTATGTCTATGTAAGATAAAATAAACAGAATTTCAGATAGTGAAAAAACAATTACCTGGTCTCCATTGTTGCGAAAAAGAAAATCTCTACCTGATGTGGAGAATAGACTACTAAAATCGTACGATTTTCCGACTTCCAAGTGCATGATGAGTAGCTATATCTATGCAATCGTTCTTTGTGATAATGGAGCCTAAAGAGTGAAGCCGACGGAAAGATCAAGAGACAACAAAAACAAATTGAGACACAAATTACAGAGACTGATAGAAAGAGGGTACCCGGATGGCTGGATCGGAAGAGGTCTGAGACGGGAGAGTTGGGTGTCTGAGTAAACCTACCCTAGTATGTATTCCCCTAATAAAGTTTTCTCAGTTTCCGTTGGAAAAAGAAAAAAGGTCACTCAGGGGCGGACCTATGTAGGGGCAAGGGGGCAGTTGCCCTCCTGAAATTTAAACAATTCTACTAGTACCCCAGTACCCTAGTTTTATAGATTTTTTATGATTTAACCGAAACGAAAATACAATTTTGCCCCAACTAAAATTCAAAACTGCTTAGTTTCCCAAGTGGTTTGTTGCTGTACTTAGTAAATCCCACTACACGGGTTTGATTCTCCTCCACTCAACAATTTTTTTTCATTCCTTGTTTTGCGAATTTACTATTTAACATTAAAAACTCATTGTCACATCGAAAAAAAATTGTGACTTGTGAGTATTGTGTTCATTATTATATTTGATGTTTGTGTGTATAATTGTTTATGAAATATAACGAATTTTGACTATTGACTTTGACTTTTAATTTTGACTTTTAACTTCGTGAATCTTGTCCCGGCTGACTTGATTTCCTAACTCGGCAGTGATTGTAAATTTGACAAACATTTAGGTGTTACTTAGTGAACTTACTTTAGAGATGATGTGTTCGTATAATGGCACTATGATCGCTCCTCTTTTAGTGTGAGGTGTCATTTTGTAGTGAAAAGAGGAGGAGAGAAAAATGGTAGGAGAGGATCCTTTTCCGAGAATAAAATCAGTACATTGAACTCCACAATTTTACGTTGCCTCCGTCCTTACAACTCTCGCTATTAACGGTTCTAATTAACGACGAGTGGCGGCTGAACCAAGTTAGAAACATAAACACTAACCTTGTTTGCCAAACAGTGATGATTTCAGACGAGAGAAATTAGCCCCGTCACAACTGGTATCACAGCGGTTGTGTAGCAGGTTTCTTCCTCCTGGACATTACGAAGGAGAAGCGACAGCATGGAACGTTGCGAAAGGAGGGATCGTTCACTGCGTTTAGTCACGCTTGGTGGGCATGAAGAACGGCAGAGTAATCAACTTGTTGTCCCGATTTTTCAACGACGCAGGGGAAATGTGTTTTGCTCCCAGACGTTGGTGTGGTCGCTAAGTTTCCGCGACTCTGTTTTGCTGCCCAATGAAGGAGGGACTTCTTGACGCCAAGTCTGGAGCAATGGGTGCGTCTATTTTTTCATGGACGGTGGGTGTTTGATGCTCGACGGGTGGTGATTCCAGTGGCTGTGTTTGTCGCTGGTCAGTAGGTATTTTGGTAGCCTTAGTTTGAAAACTGTGATTGGTTGTGTTTCGTGCCTGGTGGACGGCGCCGGTGGATGCGAAGTATGAAGACTTTGTTGCTTGGATTGGATTGATGTGTGGAAGAAACATGGTGTACAGATTTGTGGTTGCAGCGGGAGGATGCAACAGAGGGCATTTGGGGAGATAAATTGCAGGCCTCGTTTACGGGATCCTAGGCAACAACCTGGTGGCGTGCCTAGATTTTCTTCTCACGTTCTTGGATAGTGTGCAGGCAGAATTTGAGGTTACGTTACGAGGAATTTGGCAGAGGCATCAGTGCGCGGTGTTTGCAGCCTCGTGGAGAGATTCCAAGCAACAATTCTGGTGCTGGTTTGGTTTTGCTCGATGCATGGTTCGGCAAGCAAGAAAGATTGGCTGGTTTCTTGGTTCCAAAAACTATAGAAAGCAAAAGAAGGAACAGTTATGGAAAAGATTCGGGTTGCATTTAAAGGAATTCGGAAGAGGCGTTGATGAGCGTTGGCCGCTGCCTCGTGGGAAGGGTTATTCTCCAACGCAGCAATTGTGATTGTTTTTGGAGGGTTATTCTCCAACGCGGCTCGGTTGGTTTTGTCGTTTCCCGGACTGCGGAGAGTGAGTGAAGGGATGGATTCGTTGGTGCCGGGTTGGTCTCGAAGAGGACGTCGAGTTCAAAGGGTGTGGAAGGTTTGTTACACCCTGAAAATCTTGGTGCCATGTTGCAGCACCGAGTCCACACGTTGGCTCGACGGTGGTGTGATATGTTGGTCAGTTTGACGGTTATTGTTGGGCACTTGTAATTGTCAGCAAGTTGCCGTTGTTGGCAGCGGCATGGGCGGAAATTTGGTTAAGTTCTGGCTATGTTTTATGGTCGAACTTGTGATAATAAATTAAGGTGGAGTTGCTCAATGCTTGGCCACGATCAGACCCTATTTCGTCTTGGTGATTACCCTTGGTTCGGTGCCACGTTTGGAAAATGTTGTATACCGTTGGAGTGCGCTTTTCGCTGCCCAGTTTGCTACCAGATTTGTGTGTTGGATGTGCAGCATCTAGCCCGCTGTTCGCTGGCCATTTTATTGTGAAAATGTCGCTGCTCGTGGGTGCATTAGGCAGAAAGATGGTGGAACGAGGACAGAGTTTACAGCCAGAGTTCATGACCGAAAAGATGGTGCAATGCACTGATTTGGTCACTGCTATTAGCACCAGACCGGGTGCGTTTTTGTTGCACGGTTGTAGCAGAGTTTTGGCGCGTTTAATTAGCCGAATGGAGCCACGGTTTGCTGGTATTATAGGTTGCGTAGTTGGTCAGGTTTGGGAAGTAGTTATCGGCAGTAAGGGTAGTTATTTGACTTATTTCTAAAAGAAAACTGTGTGTCACCAACCTGTAAACCTAGCTATAAAGCCATTGTATTTCCAGAATATGAAGACAGCTCGAAGAAGGCATTGTTAAGCTTTAGAGAAGAAATTAAAGAGCAGATTGTGGGAGTTTAGACTGTAATTGTAGGACGAACTCGGATTGTACTTGAATTTTTATTCGGAATAAAACCAGTACATTCAAGTTCACAATTTTAGGTTGCCTTCGTCCCTCTCATCTCCCTACTAACGGTCCTAATTAACGACGAGTGACGGTTGAACGTTGCCAGACGGTGCCAATTTCAGACGAGAGAGAGAAATTAGCCCCGTCACAGCACCCATGACGGAGGATGCTCTCACTGTTCTCGTCATACCTTAATATTTGGTTAAAGTCACCAATACAATCTTGACAGGAAATTTCTAGGAATGCCACAAATCCTAGCGATGGTGGAAGTAGGGTGCGCTTTAAATTCAGCCCATGTGTCAGGAAGACCTGTCTCAATAACACAGACAAGGCGAAGAAATGAGCTGCCAGCCTTTTACACTGACTTGTCTAGAAAATCCCCCATTTGGCATTGTATTCAAATGGAAGTAGCAAACATATACTAGGACTGAGCGGGACATGAAAATTTTGATTGCTAAGCATTACCCATAATAGGACAGATTCAGATCTGGCTACATATACTCAAAGATTATCAATTTACTGAGTACAAATCATCACGATACCACCACCACGAGGAATATTGAAAGAACACATGACCATTTTTAAGGCAACACAAATACAAGTTTCATTCTCTCTGAGAATATGACAAATTTGAGAGGATCAACGTCATTTCTTCTAGCCAAAGCAGCAGCAATCGCACCAGCTATGAGATATTATTTCTTCCAATAACACCATCTGTTCACACACACACAAAAAAAACGTATTCATCTCATCTCCTCCAGATCCTTGACACGAACTAATTTGAAATATTCTTTCTTACACCATTTACCTTTAGATATTTTGTCGTCAAGCTTCTTCTTGAGGCTCGACGCCAACCACCAATCGGGTTCAAACTACAAGATCAACCAAGGGTACGAGAAATCAAATATTGAATTTGACACTACCACAGAAGCAAGGTTAATTAAATAGAGCAAATTATAGTATGGTCAAAGAAGTAGAGAACCACCTAAAACAATGTCATACATAAGCTAAGACAAAACCTTAAAAAAACAAGTATGTTTCAAGTAGCAAGATCAGACCATTAAGAACGCATTACATGTTGAGAGACGGACTAGTAGACAAGTATAGTAGTGTTCATCTTCTTCTGTACTCTGTAGTGTTCATCACCTTCAACATGTTATTGTTTTCAGAACTAGCAACAGTATTTTGTCTTTCATAGCACCGTGTTAAGAGAAATTTCTCCCCCTTCGCGTTTATTTCAAACGTGCAAATAGCCACGTTTGAGCTGCAGGGGGTTGATTTTCTAAGACCCCTTCCCTAACCAGAGAGTCATAGGCAAATAAACCCAAGTATACACCTTAGGGGTCATATGCATCTATAGGTCTAAGAGGTCCATATTTGATGGACACAAATCTTAACTTTTGCGGGGCACTCTTTATAACAAAAAAATGTGGGGCACTCAAACCATTATTTTTGTCTTCCCATGTAAAAGTTACTGAACCTAATAAACTCAGTTGTTCAATTTGAAAGGACGCCAGGAATGTAAGGAGGGACAGTTGGGTTCATAACATAAGATGGGGAAGTTGTTAAGGTCACCCATCTTTGAAGCCCACCAATCAGCACATCAGAATCACCAATAGCAAGACATGCAAACAGCATATGTTTAAAAAGATGCTCATGTTAATTGATGCAGCAGCAAGGTACGGGAAAACTTATTCTTCATGATAACCTGTCTGTTCTAAATCTCGAGAATACCTTCTGGAATAGAGGACCAAGTTCGAGAAAATCTAATTAAACAAACAACAATGGAACAAGCTGTCTTGTCAGGCAAAGGTAACGTAAGAAAACTAACTCCAGGACATGCATAGTGGCAAACAACAGTGAAAAGTAGTGTTTGTTTCACAGTAAGTGGCTCGGCAAAGAGCATTGCTGTTATGCTCATCCTAGTTCCTACTATATGCACACATTGAATGGACCACTAGCAACAACTTCAAGTAAACTCTCATCAACAAAAAAAAGCAGTTTGAGAACAGACCATATCCTCAAATGAATCTATTGAGGTAGAAAAAGGAAGAAAGGGAACCTCCAAACATTGTTCTACAAGCTGCCTGCTCTGGAGGTATTTACCAATTTCGTAATACCCAACAGCCAGAAGATAAAGCTTTCCTCTTTTTCGCAACGGATTCGAAGTATTGGCCAATGAGGCTGCAAATTGAAACGTGTTAAAACTTTTTGGAGTTGTGAAGCTTTCTGTACAAAATCATGACAAGGTGCAAACATAAAATGCTAAGAAGAAATAACACGAGGATGGACTCCATGGAACACTACTATAGTGTGGAGGGTTTAGTGGCAATTGCAAAATATTTGTAGGTTTACTGTCAAAGACCCTTCAAATAAACTAGCCAATAGCACATATTGCAGGGATACGATTAACAGCTACGTATCCCTATAGTAATAGTTGCATATTTGAAAATTTGGAGTGATCTTATACAAAGAAAACAGATAAAAGTAGAAACACGTGTACCATTAGACTTGCAAGAAGTGGCCTCTGATGCATTTGCCAAAAACATAGATTGAGAAAGATAATTAACAGCAATGACGAAAATAGAAACAAAAATGGATTTAACAAACATGAGACATCCTAAACACCAACAACCACGAACATTCACCAAAATTCAGTAACAGTGTAGTGCTTGCGCCCTCGTATTCTCAAGATATAGACAAGAGAACGAAAATAAATTTAAACATGCACGAGATCAAGATATATGTCAATGAAAATGCAAAGTTTGAAATATAGGATTCATAGCACCATAAGTTTACATTGTGTCAAAAGTGGCAAATGAGTTCAGACTTCAGACAATGAACAACATGGGCTGAATTAATTCTTTGTTGCAGCTAAACTGAGATTATTTTAAATAGATGAACATCATACATATTTCAAAACTAAAAGGTACATAGACCACACTACTAGTCTTCACAATTCATCATTGGGAACCATCAAGTTTTCGGAGTCGGTCATGTCCCCGGGGATAAAAATGATTTTTTTGTCAGAAAACAGCCATGCTCAAAAGTCTTTCTTATTTTATATGTTTAGATAATGTTACAAACTGACTATGGACTACAAGGAAAAAATAAGTTCCACTTAAAACGTTCATGTAACCATCTACTAGAAGTGACACCACTTCTACTTATCATCAAAAAGTTCTAAGAAGACTATACTGGGGTTCATGGCTGAGTCATTATTGTTTGATATATAATTGCATCAAATGATGTCTACGGAGAAATATTACAGTGTGTACGGCCAATGTAGGTGTGACACGCCGTATCATGAAATACAGGCCTGATACAGGGGTTGTTGCACCTGAATGATCGAAAACTTTGAATTCAGTAATTGTTGTGGAGGTTTTGTTAGCATTCCCTACACCATTTGGTAATGCAAACGCAGAAACAAGTTAAATTTACCTATTTCGAAGTCAATCATTATCCTTCACGATTACTAGCTATCTATTAAGATGTGTTACCTTTTAGAGATTCAATCTAGTTATTATCTGATAAGATACCTATCTTTTAAAGATTCATTCTAGTTAATTAAGAATTTAACTTGTTTTAGGAGTCTTGTTAGTTTGCCTATATATTGGACTGCTTTCTACCATTATGCTCAGGTTTAATTATTGAGAACTGTGGTTTTTCATTTTAATCCAGTGTGATTCAGTTTTCATCCCTCCTTGGCGTTCACAGCCTCTGTATCAGAGCCAAGTCTCGGTTCATTACCACTGCTTCCACAGCTGTGTCTTTGTAGAGGCTGTCTTGTGCTGCCTCTCCTCGGTCCAAACCATCACTTATGCTCCATCATAACTCATTGCAGATTCACCAGCGCTGGCACTATAATAGCCGACAACGGCAAACGATCAGCGGCACTTTCACACAGACCAGAACCAGAAGCACGCAGACCCGGGCTCTCTACTGCATCCCTTATCCCATAACCACACCCGCAAAACATTAACATCCTACGTTGCCAATAACCCAACGCCGTAACCCTCTCTTGAACCACCAGCTCACCAATCTGAACCAGAGATTCGCCACTGAGATAAGAAAGCCCCCACCTCCTTTTTGTCACCGTCTCCGAGGATCACACCGAACACTCCTGCTGTCGCTGTATCCCACTGCTACTGAGCACGTCTCTTTCATCTCCCCCCTGTTATTGCACCAGAAGCAACCAAGACTGCAACTTAACACCGTCAGCCATTTCCTCCGCCCTCCCCCTCCTCCGTTACTCTTCAATTTACAAACAAAAACCCAACCCTAAAGATTCCATTTTACTACCCTTAGGCAAATCCCACAATCCCTAGTTTACCCTTTAGGCCAGGAACACTAATATCCCAGCCCACTTATTATACTTAAACCCTATTCAATACGTCTCACTCATATCCTTTGGAATTTCATTTAGGGAATTCGGTCACCCACTTAGGCTCATATTCTTTGGGATTTTGGGTCACCTATTTGGCTCACAATCATTGGAACGTTAGGCCACACTTCGCTTGAATTATCTCGAGAATTTGAGGTCGAAACATGAGAGAACTTTTTCATCTCATGCAAAGTCGTCAAATTCTTGAAAGCAAGATGTTAGACTTACGACTGAGTTGGTTGAAATTACAACCATGTAAGCTACAAATGGGAGTTAAGCTATTGCACTTACCATCATCAAATGAACTTCTTCACCTACTTGATCAAGTCGGAAATTTACACTAGGTGAGCCATTCTCCATCGAACGAGTTGCAGAAAGTTCTCTCTTCACATGAGATGTCCTTAACTCAGAAAGGATTACTGGAGCACACTAACAATGATGTGAAAATTGCAGCCATTGCATGCATTTGTGAGCTGACCAGAATTACAACCCAAACCTTCCATACAATGGCAGCCAGATGAAGGAAATTCTGTAACTCCTTGTGTTTTCTTTTGGACAATTGATTTGTTTAGCCGCTCTAACAACAAAGCCGTCAATATTCTCGATATTGTTGCAGGATCCAAGTTATTCATATTGGTGCTCGATGTTGATTGTGATAAGACTCATTCATGCGATGCTTCTGTTATTTCTTACCCCCAACACATCCGAGCATCATCCATCCGTGTTTGGGCATGTGGAGAATATCACAAGTGTTTTACTAGAAGAAAGCAATAATATTTATGTGGAGTTGATTTCTCCACTATTTGCGTGTTTGGAAAAGAAAAATGAAGAAGTTTCATAAATTGGGAGGCAACTGGATGAATGTTTTTAAGAATGGTTCTGCTACACTCATCTCATACTTGGAAAAGAATAAAAAAGACTGCATCTCAAGTTGACATAACTTCTGAGGATATTGTACATGACATAATTATTGATCATCTTAGCCCGAATGCTATAGAATCCACTAATGCTGTTGTCACTAACCCTCATGTCTCATGTTTGTGTGCTCTTTGGATACCAAAGCCTGTAGTGACCCTTCAAAAGTGGAGTATCCAAGTCAGGAAACATGTTATGCTATGACCTGCATAACATTGCAAAGGTACTCAGTTCTATCTTGACGATTGTTCACCTAACCCTTGGTGATATACAACATCGAGCCTCATGTTAGTACTCCTAGGATAGCCGTGGAGATCTGTGCAGCCCTATATCTTTGTAATAATTCTTTTGAGACGTTGCATAGCAAAGAGCCACATGCTCTAGCTCTAGAGTTCACTGACTCTTCCAATAAGTATGATCATTGATCATACGAGCTTTACTCCTAGTTTCCACGTTCAAATGGACTTGTGCATAGTTGATTTGACAACTCGCTCTACTTGTTTACTTTCTCAAGATGTCCAGTAAGTTAAAGAGCCATGTGAAAGCATTGATCACGAGTACTCTCGTACATCTTGGGATATGATTTCGAAGTACCTCTTGTATATGGGGATTCAATTTTGTTACTGCGTCACCGTAGTTTGAAAAATGCTCTTCAGTGGAGAATCCATCCGATGTGTTGGATTCATACGCCCAAAGCTCATAATCTCATCATGTTATATTTACGAAATTTCTTGTCCATTGAAAGAAGCACCCGATGTCATTTCCCGCAACTGATTTCCTTCGATATTTTGGTTAACTGGAAAAAACGACCGAAGATTTGGTCTGCATCAACCAAACCAACTCCATGATCTGCTTCCCTACTTTAACGCCAACGACAACCCTCATCTATGCTCTAATTCAGTCAGCCCCTAGCGTATTTGTGCATGAAACTGGAGCGCAAAGGAAAATGATGACTTGCTACCTAGTTGGTTACAATTGAGCGGAAAAGAAATATTCCGCCAACTTGTGGACCTACAAAGTGAGCTCCGGTACTTCCCTACATCAATTCGTGAAATCCTTCTTCAACTCGATGTGTTGGATATTTTCTTGCAAAAATTAGTCAAACTCCGTCACATGAACTTAAAAAGTTCTCTTCTCATATGTGTACACTTGATTCGAGAAGAACTCTTCAACCATCCTAACATTGCCGTCGTAAAAAAAGCAGTCATCTAGCGCATTTGTGAGTTGGCTAGAATTTCTGCTTGAAATTTGTGAGTTGGCTAGAATTTCTGCTTGAACCTTCCGTATAATGATGATCAAATGGAGTGAACTTTCAAGGTCATCGTATTTTCTCTCGGAGTTTCAGATTCAACAAGTCATTCCTACCACAAATCCATCGATATTCTCAATAGTATTGCCAAGTCCATATTATTTGTGATCATGTTTGATCTCGAATGTGACAACTTGATAATTGTCATGTTCCATTTATTCCTCCCCACTATCTCATCGAGCACACCCTACGGTGTTTAAAGATATGCAGGCTATCATGTCCACTTTGTTAGATGAAAGTGACAACTTGATAATTGTCATGTTTCATTTATTCCTCGCCACTATCTCATCCGAGCACACCCCACGGGTGTGTGAAGATATGCAGGCTATCATGTCTAGTTTGTTACAGAAAAGTAATTATATTACTATGGAGGGGGTTGCTCCTCTTTTAGCTTGTGTGGGAGAGAATACTCGAGAAGTTACAATAATTGCTCGGGAGTTGGCAAGGAAGGTTTCCGATAATTGTTCGACCAGCCGTTATTGTAGGCGAGCTAAACTTTCTCTACCAAAGTCCACCAAAGACTACACAAGGAGTGCATTGTTAGAGACATTATTATTATAGCAGATTATTGTTGTTATAATAATAATGCAGGACTCCATCTCTTTATATAGAAAACTAAGAAGCTACTAGAAGTTTAGGTCTAAACTAATTGCTATTTAGTCCCTATAAGTCCTATACGCCCCCGCAAGTTGGAGGGTCGTGATGAGACTCCAATATTGGTCTTCAATGTAGCGCGGAAGAGCAAAGTGGTCTTGGTATGGTTACTGTGCGCATATTTTTATCGATCAAGAGGGAACGAGCTTCGATCCTCTTCGGCGGCGGACGACAACCATGCAGGGGCTTTACTTTTCCGACGCCGAGTTTGGAGACGGCGACTGGGAACTAGGGTTTAATTAATAGAAATAGAGAAGAAACACAGAGTCGGCGTTTCTCCATTAACGTCACCCAATAACAACAAAAACGATAAGGACGAATCACTGGTTGAACTAGGAGACGACAGTGGAACATCGACGATTTGAGCTGGACGAAAACCAACTGATGGTGCTTGGCGCTTGGCAAGGAAGCTTCTGTCAGTTGGGTCTAGACCAAAAGAGCCTGCGGTTTTGTTCCTGTGCGAGCATCAGTCTGACAGTGGTGACAAGCCCAGATGGAAGAGATTCGAGATGGACTACAACAACGAGCGACAGGCTTCAATGATTTTCCAGCATTCCAGAACTGCAAGGGCGGAACTGGACGTGTGGACAATCTGTGGTGACATGTTGTGTCGAGAATAAGAACGAAAAAGAAAAAAAATTGCGACAGATTGTGAAGGAATTTTTTGTTCTTATGGCAGATTGTGCCAAGAGAAGAGAAAAAAAAAAAGTTCACAACAGATTGTGTCGTGTCGAGAAGGAGAAACAATTTTTTTTTACGACAGATTGTGTTAGAAGGAAAAAATACAGGCCATGTCAGAACCAAGGCAATTGCGACCTGGACTTGACAGTCGGTGATTTGCGCCGACTTGCAGACACGCGGAGATGGGACTTCTTTCGCCATTTGGTGACTGGGCTAAGGCCTACGCGAAGTTCAGTGCAAAGGGACTGGAAGAACGAGGAACAGAGGTCGCCGCTTGGGGGGGGGGGGGGGGGGGGGGAACGAGAGATCGATCCTCTTGAGCGGCATGAGTTCAGGTATCTGACAGGTAAAAAACGGCGTAGAAGCAAAGAGAACCCGCGCTGGAAAACGCCCGGTTGGAGCGGATCAAGAATAACTGAGGCGGCGGCGTGGATTGATTACTGGTTGGTTGAGACCGACGCAAGTGCGACAGGCCGGACTACAGATTGCCGAGTCTTATTTAACGGCGATGGTTGGGTCGCAGTAACAACGAAACAAAAAAGAAAAATTGGAGCTACTTCCAACGGGCGGCTAGTGGTGGTGCCGCCCGCCAGAGGCAGAAGTGCGAAAACTAGGTCACCAAGAACGTAACCGCTCTGATACCATAACTTTGTAATTGTATTGATATGATTCGTAATAACCTAAGCTATTATAAGAGCCTATATATAGGCAACCAATACTTGGTCAACATAAAACATAAACTGAACTAGGTAACTAAATAATCTGAACTAGGAAACATAATAATGTAAAACGCCTAACATAGAAACTGAATATCCTAACAATAATATGATATAATAGATCACACAATTATATGTCGACAACTGAACGAGGAAAATATCCGATTTGTGGTGACATAACCATCAAATCTTTAGGAGTTCGACGACATGCGAAGGTTGAAGGGACACATCAAACAAATAATAAGACTTTAAGGGATGATCTGGATGATCTAGCTTTCAGGAATTCAAAATAAGCTGCTAGGATATTTCATGGTGTCGACTACCTTTGGACGTACCTGGTATGTATTGGCAGATCACACATTGCAATCATTTTATGGTGAAACTTGGGAATACCTTGGTTGCAGGAAGATAATCCCTGCCTTCGGATGTTTGTTTCGTTGGAAGAAGTTTGTCCTAAAGTTATGGTTAAAATAGATTCATTGAAATACCATGTTCATTGGAAAAGTTTAGTCATTCATGGAGTATGGAGGTTAATTGGTGCGTTGGAAAAGGCGCCACCTAAGATTCTCTTTTAGCTCTACGGCTTAGAGTCCTTTTAGTGGGGGAGAATAATACAAACGCTTATTTACCTATATTTAGAAGTCAATCATTATCCTTTACATTTTTATTGGTTATCTATTAAGGCTCGTTATATCTGATAAGATAGAGTTATCTTTTAGAGAGTCGTTCTAGTTAATTAAGAAGTTATCTTTTAGATAAAGTTATATATTGGGCTGCTTGCAACCATTATGTTCAGATTTGATTATTGAGTAAATTATAGATTATTGAGAACTGTGACTTCTCATTGTGAATCCAGTGTGATTTAGTTTTCATCCGTCCTTTCCATTCTACACCACTAGGGTTGCCTTAACTTGTCCGTCAAATGACTCAAAAAATAGAATTTCTTTTACAATCTGAATGTAAAAGAACAAGATGGAAGAAGCAAATAGGAGACTAAAGACTGAATGTTTTAGGTGCTTCAACATAATAGGATAATGATGTGTTATTATTTAACTTTCAAATGATTTAAAGTGTCAGTCTTGAAACTGGGTGTTTCTGAGTACAACATAGTTTTGTTACGACCACGAGATGTACCTACCCACAACCCACTCACTTTTTCGTTGGGTTCATATTAAAAACTAAGTAATGTTAGCCATGATAAATGTGCACTGCGGTGAAGATAAGAAAATAAGCAACAAATTGACCATGTAAAAAAACAAACAATTTTGACAGGTGTAGCTGATCGAACTGACTAATTTATGTGATCAGCAGTTACATGACCGGTCATGTATCAACTGCGCGAGTACGCATAAATGCTAACCATAAGTTCTTCAATTTAAGAAATGGTGCATGTTTTAAGCTGTTACTACGAATTTATCATTGTTACGAAACCCAATAAAGAACGTCAAATTCATGATACACGAAACATGTGTCACTTAGACTACTATCTAGAGGTGTTGCTCAATCTTTTGAGGTCACGTATTTGCAACATACACAGGTACAGTGGAAAAAAAGAACGGTCAGATCATCGTCCAACATAACAGTATCAGACAAAGAAACTGGTATGACAGAATACTCGTAAAAATTCCCTGAACAGCTGAAACTTCCGGAAATCAATCAGATTTAATGTATCAATGTGTATTACGAGTCAGTGACAGAAAAAGGCCTATTAACTGAGAACAATCTCCTTTAAAATCAAAGCCAAACATGATGACATGTTAAGGCACAAGACGATCAAAAGAGAATAATGGTCATAGTCATAAGGGAAAATCAATAAATTTTTTAGAAGGCCTGACGAGCAAGGCAGTTAGAACCGCAAGTAAAGCAAATCTAGATAAGATATATTTGCCAGTACTGTTGGTTACCCCATATTTGTGAAAAACAAAAAAACAAAAACGTAGAAAGAGCTTACGGGACATTGCACAGAGAGAAGTACAACAATACGTAGATGAGATATAAACAAGAGTCTGCTGTCATAGAATATAAAATATACGACTAAAAATGCATATAGACAATGTGCTCACCTTCAAGCATAGCTAGTCCGCGATGCACATCCTCTGTCTGTTCCGAATGCACAAGGAAGCGCGGTAACCACATATCATCCTTAACTTCATCAGATGTATCATTTAAGAACGCCTCTGCAACCTCTCTTTCAATGCCATGTATAACCCATGGATCCTATGAAAAATAACAGTCACATTTGCAGTTCAGAAACTTTTAATGTCAAAAGATGCAGAAGTTCATAGAAAAACTATTCATACATACAAGAGGCAAAAATCCTTCCAAATATACAGAAACAGAAAATAAAACGGAGAAAAACTGTACAAGTCATTTCTGCCGTGTTTTTAGCATAACTTACTCTGAAAAAATCAAATTCAACTTCTTCGGCAAACAAAGGTAAGGAAATATGTGAACCTTGAGTAAATGAAAATATCTTAAGGTTGCACATTTGCTAGTCTGGAGAAAGCTATACTAAGAGTAAGGCGAGGGAAATCACAACTGCTTTCAGTAGAATAAATGGAGCAAAACAAAAGAAAATACCACCAAATCAAGCAGTAGCCCGTGACAATTCAGTTTGGCCAGCAAGGGTAAACTTCAAAAGGCATAGATTCGGTTTGCCCAGAAACCACTTTGCATTCCTTTGGTTTAGTTTTAACAGAAAAAACATTCATGTGTAGTCTGTTTCCATCTGCTTCCAAGTTAGCTAATTCCGTTATCTTTTGACTACTTCTAATATTCATTTTCAAATTTATTAATTATCTTTGTACATAAACTTACTACAAACTATCTCTTTGCAATTCTACCCCTCATACTTCCTAGTTCCTAACATTCTTCCCTGCTAGCACCATCACCACAACCAGTTGCACCACCACCTCAATGAACACCACCGCCATGGCCACCACCATCAGTCCATCAGCACATCAATCCCACCAACGGCAAAGTGAGAGAGAGAGAGAGAGAGAGAGAGAGAGAGAGGGAGAGAGAGAGCTGGCTAAACTGCAGTACAATTCCTGCTTCACCTCCACCAATTCAGCGACTGCCAGCAGCATCGGACCCTAAACCCAAGCCAAACCCAGACGAAAGTACAAAACCCTAAACAAACCCCAACTTGGGTTAAAGAGATCACGAATCGGGAAACTAAACAGATCGAAATCAGACCCCAACAAACACCCTGATTGAGAAAGAAAAGAGAAGAAGAAACAATGTGACTCTTCCACTCTTGACCGGTTAAGAGTCAGTCTCCTTCGTTATTAACTAATTATTCCTATTTTCTCTGTCTCTCACTTTCTCCTTGGTTTCTGTCTCTTTCTCGGCTGCTCAAAAGACCCTTCGTTCAACATACCCGAGCTTCTGAAGTTAAGATTTGTGGAAACAGAGTTGTCTTCTGGAGAGAGAGAGATGCTGGGGTTGTTGCTTATGTTCATGGGCACACAGGTCTGAGTTTGAACACAGATTCTGGTGACCACCACTGGACATGTGTCATTTAGTAAACACAAGATTGTCCCATGTCATTCTGGCTTAAACGGCTATAATAATCAGGTAGCTACAGATTCAAATTAGTATATGACTTCCCACAGTGTGTTGTCTCTTCCAGCAACTCTTTGGTACATTTGCTTCTAGGAAATTCACAGTTAAGCAATAAGAAGTTCCATCCCAAATGATAAATGTTAGTATCTTCAGGTAACCCTCAATCAAAGATGATGAAACATTGAATAAAACTGCTGTTTCTGGTTTGCAGACGAAACCATTGCATAATGTCCACCTATCTAATTCTATATAAAAAGGTAGCCTTTTTTCCTAGATGCTTGGTAGGATTTTTGTATAGTTATCTTGATGTAAGACCGTCCTAAAAGGCTGGAGTATTTGTCTATAAACATGACAGAAGTCGTAGCGTAAGACCTATCAAACTACTAGAGCTCGATTGACGCCAAATTCATCTCTACCCGATCAAGAAAAAGGTTCAATTTATCCGATTTATATAAATTGTCGCGTTAGTTGTGAAAAACGAAATATGCAGAAAGAAAGAATCGAAAACACAGATTTACGTGGTTGGCAAAACAGCCTACGTCCACGGAGTTGCAGAGATTTCACTAAAACAGAGGAATCAGAACGCTCAACATAACATGCCACGAATCATGTCTCCTTTTTCGGGTCGTAGCAAAACATGAACCGGGTCGATTCATAAAACGGGTCGCCCATGAACCAGGGCTCCACCCCAACAGCGTTCAAAGTTGAAGACAAAAAAAAAACCCAAAACCCCAAAAAGTTATGGTATCAATCATCAAACATCGGACACGAATTCAAACAAGAACATAGATTGAATGCAACGAAATACAATAATTTTACTAAAATATTCGGCACACGGTGGTCGGTTGTTTCAAAATCGAAATTAATTTGGGGATAAACGAGAAGGGGGAGTGGGCTAACAAGTGGAATTTCTAACTCCACTTGCCAACTAAGTGGGTAATTGAAAACTTGTGTCAAAAAGGTGCGAGCTATATAATAGGTTAGTTAAGGTTTTATACAATGAGAAGAAGGGCCAAGTAAGTTTAACAGAATTACAACTAGCAACCCCCCCCCCCCCCAACCTCCGTTTTTCTTCAACCCAGTGACAACGCTTACGTTTTCCATTACCTTCTCCAACAATAAGAAGCCCATTTCGGCACATGGTCACCCGGCTCATATTCAAATTGGACAGTCATCAAGGTCAATCTTCTACTTCAATTTCTTTCCTACATCTTGTAGGACACCTAGCCTACCATAACCACACTATATTGAATCTCCTATTTTTATCTTGATCAGGAGTCATGACATGTTGAATGTCCCTCTTCTGTATACAATCGGAGCACTCATTCCAGCAACGATGATTGCAGTACGTTCCTACTTTAACCATAGTGTTGCATCACAACTTGCCCAACAAAACGAATTCAATCTGAAGAAACCCTCTTCATATCATTACGATCCTCATTAATGCTAATTTCCTTGTGAGCACGGTTGGTCCACACGAGACACCATGCCCAAAAATAGTTTACCTAATGATGTTATTTCCCATAATTAATCTATCACAATTCTTTCATTTAGGTTAAGAATGAGCATGTAAAACTCTATCATGTAAAAAAAACTATTAATCTTGAATGATTTTAAATAAAGACTAGTAGTTGATTATAACTGCAATAAAAACCGACAATTTTTTTCTCACAAAAAAATTAACAAATTCTCAAACTAGTATGTTACTTGCAAGCATCTAAATCTTCACCATAGGACACACGAACTTGCAAAACAACTGTTTAATATAAACCAATCATTCTCTGGTACGTGATTGCTCGTCAAAATTACATTTTTCTAAAAATATATTACATCAAAATCAGTAATTTCTCAAAAAAAGTGTATTTGTCGTGTGGTGCACTAGTCTGCATTAGTAGAAAAGAAATGTAATATTCTTTTTTAACTTGTAACCAAGTAGGAGTAGTGCTAATCTAGACCTATACAGCTCACAAGCAAATTTCAGCATTAAATGAGGGCATGCTACACAATGCTTACGTGGAGATTTCGGCAGATGGTTGGAAGGTTCATTCGGCTCCTCTAGCATTTCTCCTTATAAATCCTCTTGTTTGTTGTCTTGTCCTGGAAATAACAACTAGCACTCCACTTTCATGCCATACTTAAATGTATTTAACTTACCACCTTCTCTCTCTCTCCTTCAAAATATAACTCTCCTCGCCCACCCCTCATCAATCCCCCCCCCCAACCACCTGCATATTCTTCATCTTTACAGCCACTCAAATCCCCTCTCAAACACACTGAACTTCTCAATCTCTCTCTGGCTCTCTCTTTCAAGCTCCTTTCCTCCATTGTTGGGTTTTCATCAAAATTGTCATTTGTGAATATTTAAGGTAAGAGTTTGATTCTTGAGTGAATATATTGTATAGCGTTTTTCATGTAAATACATGCTTCATTACCCTTTAAAAAAAATGATTTTTTAAGCCAAAAAATCATTTTTTAAACAAAGGACTCGAGCGCATTTCTAACTTTAGTAAGTTACTGGGAGAGAACCCGTGCCCTTAGGGCACTACCCCAAAACAATTATGCTAATCATATATTTTCAAGAAAAAAAATATCTATTGATGAATTAATGTTTACCTTTGAAAATCATAACAATATCTATGATAACAACCAACATAGATCTTCAAGAAAAAATAATTATATGATTTTTGAAGCTGCTTGTTTATAATGCGCGTTTTAAATTTCATGAAAGGGTATGCAATAATGTTTTTAGATCTGTCAAAATTCTGTGTCAAAAGCAAAAATCAAAGTGCAATTTCTTTAAGCCTACGAAATGTCTTAACCCAACAGGTGAGAGTGGTTTGGTCCGGCGGTAGTAGCTACTGACTCGGCTGGGGTTGGTTTCTTGGTCGTGGTGATTCAACTGGGGGAGGTGGCTAGTCCCACCAATGGGGCACTAACAAAAATGGTGTAAGAACTTTCTATTCTTAGCATTAAAAAGCATTATCCCATCTATATTTCAAAAACATTTCCATAAAGAGGTAACATCTAAGGGTTGAAAATTGTTTAATCTAATGGTTGTAAAGACATTTCAGGTCAAACTATGCTAATTTGTAATATAGATTGTGTTCGTCTCATCATTTTTTACAAGTTTTCGACGCATTTCAATAAAAAAATATGAATTCTAACGGGAAAAAAATATATACCTGATATAAACAAACCCATAAAATTCTCGGATGAACGCTGCGAACTGTGAATTCTCATATGAGAACTGATGGTTCACAGAAATGATTGTGTGTTCTCGCCTGAGAACTACATCATCTCTGCGAACAAAATTAATTCTTACAAATGACTAAATTATCAATGGAGAACTTGTTGTTTGTGGAAACTGTGGATGTACAAGCTGTTATAGAGGTCGAAACCGAAAAATGTACTCTTGTTTGTACTGAATTAGCAGTTCTTGCTCAAATTTGTTCTTTACTCCAAATTACTCTATGTTATCTGCTTGTTAGATAATAATTTTACCTTACTCCAAATTACTCTATGCTGTCAATTGTTTGTCACATTGTTGTATTCGTACTTTTTTAGCAAAGTTGTATTCATATTTTTGCTTTATAGTATTCTTACTTAAAAATATAATTCAAGGATCATTAACTTCTATTACAAAGCAACGCTGTATAATTACAATTAATATCCAATTTCGCAAACCAAACTAGCAGTTCACAATAAAAAAAACTAATCTGCGAACTTCATGTTCGCTAAGCAAACTCCTAGTTAGCATGGGAAAAAACTGAGTGCATGTTCTCCTCTACGAACTAAGTAGGGCGAGAAGCAAAAACAAATCACTTCTAGGAACTAACTTTTCTCCTCTAAGAATCAACTTTTCCTCTGAGAACTAACTTTTCTCTCTTGAGAACTAATATTTCTCCTCTAAGAACTATTTTTTCTCCGCTAGTTTCAACAAGCAAACTCATTCCAGTGCTCGTTGTTCTTTTCTATTTGAACCCTTCCATGCATAAGGATATTTGGCAGCACGCCTGAGAATTGCTTTTTGTACTTTGGCAAATCTAGTAGCCACTCAAGGTTAGGAATTCTTCTTTCAATGATCAACCTAACCACATCCTTAACTACTAAGTCTTCGGCCGCCCTGACAGCCTTCATAGAATATCCTATCGTTATAGTCCCAACGCAATATTCGCCGTTGAATATAAGACTAGGAAGTTGGGGCACACTTTCCATCGTTGTAGTCTCCAAAAGCGCACTCTAAGGATAATTAAATTTGGAAAAAATAAGCTACATTAGATATAACAAGCATTTTTTTTAACTAATTCAAAGAAAATAAACTACAAACACAACTAATATTCTAATATCATTAACTTCTAATACAAAATAATACCCCACCCTTGCATACCCACAATTTATATCCAAGGTCGCATACAAAAAAACTATGAATTCGCAGAGGAGAAAATAATACTTCCTAAAACTCATCTGCGAACTAGAAGTTCGCTAAGCAAACTTGAAGTTCGCATAGGAGATTTGAGTGCAAGTTCGCAGAGGAGAATAAAGGGCTTCTCAAATCTCATCACCACACTTAAAATTCGCAATGAAAATCTTAGTTCGCAGAGGAGAACTAACCTCAGTTCTCCTGTGCAAACTAGTTGTTTGCTAAGCCGACTTCAAGTTCGCAAAGGAGAACATACAAACGCCATTCACCTATACGAACTAGTCGTGTGCTTAGCGAACTTCAAGTTTGTAGAGGATAACATACACACTCCGTTCTCCTACGCAAACTAGTTGTTTTCTTAGCGAACTTCAAGTTCGCAAAGGAGAACATACGAACTCAGTTCTCCTATGCAAACTAGCTGTTTTATTAGTGAACTTCAAGTTTGTAGAATATAACATACACGCTCAGTTCTCCCACGCGAATTAGTCGTTTAATTGGCGAACTTCAACTTCGCAAAGGAGAAAAGACACACTCATGGGTTCGTTTTCGCAAAGGACTTTCTGGACTTGGAAGATATTCAATGAATCTACCATAGTTGTCAATATGGTCCCGTAGAAGATGCAACTTGTCGATTCATCTTATCCCAATATACAACACTATACAGAAAAAAAAAAATGCAGTTTAAATTACCGTTTACCGCTTAAATCTTAAGTTATGCTTTACAAGAAGAGATGAATTGTGTTTAGATTAAAGTGGCTGTAGCTGTAGGCTTCAAGTTATTCAACGATCTGTTCGAATGAAGAAGATAATGTAATCGTTTTAAAGCTGTGAAGCCATGAAAACTCATCAAGTGACTGAGATCTAAGAATTTAGTGGGTTGTGTTGCTATGAATCTGGATGGTTTCAGCAATTGGGACCCTACAACTTTTGAAACTTTAGACTAGAGAATATCAACCCTAGACTAGAATACCAATTCCCAGCTTCCCACAACAGTAACAATTCCAAATATTCAAATTTGAATACTCAAATCAACCAATTCAAGGGATATATTCAGGCAAATTAACATTAAAAAAAAAAACTAAAAGAATCAAAAAAAATACCACAAGCCCTTGTTCTTCAATTTCTGAGTCTGAAGAACTCATCTCTCCCTCTGAATCTGAAGAACTCATCTGTCCCTCTGATTCGCCGTTGTTTGTAGCCATTGCAAACAGACAGTGCCGGAGCAGGAGATCGCTGAAGAGACGGCGGCGGATTCAACGGAGTTGGGGAAGGAGGCGGCGTCGGAGGAAGAAGAACTCTCTTGTTCAGAATACACGTTGGGCGTGGAAAAAATTACCCCCTATCATATTTTATAGGGGGTAATTTTTACCTACACCCCCTCAGTTTCGGTTGATCATCACTTACACCCCTTCTAGTCTGGAAAACTTCAGTTATATCCCTCGTGACTACCAAATATTTTACAAACCCCTCTGCATATTCACTATGTTAGTTGGTAGGATAACTTCCCAAATTTAGTTCTTTGGACAAATTTTTACACATACAGAGGCCGCAAACAGGCCAATCAACCCCCAATTTTGTTAATCATATCTCGTGTTAGTCCCAAATTTTGCTTGTAGTAGTTGCACCATGCTCAAATACACATACGAAACCTGTGATATTTGTACATGTTCAGAATACATGTTGGGGTGGAGTGGCCTTTGCAGCCTCTGCACGGGTAAATTTGTCCGAAAATTTGAATTTGGGGAGTTCTCCTACCAACTAGAATAGTGGATACATAGATGGGGTGTAAGCAGGGCCGGCCCAGGACATCCGAGGGCCTAAAACAAGTAATAAATTTCAGAGCCCAAATTGAAGAAAAAATTTCGCGTAAAATAGTTCTTTTAGTAACAATATATCTTTAGACTTGGAATACATGTGTGTAATATTGGCACAAAAAAATACATGTGTGTAATATGTCATGTGTTGGTTTTTGAAACAATATATTAAGTTAACTTAATAAATGTTCAATGACCCTACAACTTTTTGGTAAAGTGTTCGGATATGTCATTAAAAATATTCGAACTTGGGTAATTTTGTGGCAAAAATGTAAGCTACCACCAAACCAATATACAATATACGTTTACATTTCATCAAAGTAATTAAGGTTATTAAAACTCTATTTAAAAAAACTACAGTTAAAAAAAACCGGGCCTTGTGGAGCCGGGGACCTAAAGTGGTCGCCTCGACTACCTTACCATATGGCCGGCCCTGGGTGGTAGTCACAAGGGGTGTAAGTGAAATTTTTCAAACTATGAAGGATGTAAGTGAAAATATACCAAAAATGAGGGGGTGTAACTGAATTTTACCCTTTATAGGGAGATTTTATTAAGTCAATAAGTTTTTGAATAATTTTAGGATTGTTCTCCCGATAGTGGTACATGTGGTGCCTAAATTGTACTTCCTATGTTCTCTATCTATCTTCCTTAATAGCATTTTACCACTATTCACTAGATCACTATGATTCGGTGATTTGGATAGCCATGCAAGAATTTGGTAATTTTTGTATGATGTTGTACTCTACAACACCATGAAAACATTACCGAAAAATTGTATCATTTGGTTATTCAAATTACGAAAGAAAAAGTAAAACTAGGTATAGAGAGAGAAGAGAGGTAGTAGGATTTATTTTAGCTTTATGTTATTTTCTTTAGGAGCAAGGTTAGCTAAATTAGTTAGCTCGAAGCTTTTCTTTAGGAGCAAGGTAGTAGGATTTATCTAAGCTGTTTATGTTATGCTTATCATCAATTAAATTTTTCTGTCACTACCTATTCTCTAACCAGTTTGTTTTCTTTTGAAAATATAGCATTTGGTATCAGAGTAAGAACAGTCCAAGTTTTTTGTTGTACTTCAGATTGTTCTTAAACTGATTACAACAATGAACAAGTCTGAAAGGGGAGTATGCAGGTAGAAATGCAGCACATGTACTCTAGAGGGAGGGTTGAATAGAGTATGCCAACTTTTTTCAAAACTTTGTAGAAGAGAAGAGTTTGTGTGAAGAGCAATAAAGTTCAATGCCTTGAAAACAGTTTCAAGCCTTTGGAATGAAAGACAGTTTGAAAGAAAACTGACAAGTCTTTTTCAAGGCCTTGAAAAAAGTTTCAAACCCTTGAAAACAGACTAGTTTGAATGCTGCAAAAACTAAGTATGCAAGTGAAACTGTAAATGCAAGAGACACAGGATTTATAGAGTTTTGTCCACTTGGACCTACGTCTCTACCTCAAGGATCTTCTCCATGTAGGATTTTCAACACAATTCTTATTAATCAAAAGCTAAGCCCTAGATATCAAGCACATAGATATGCCTTACTCTGTTATAGCTTGTGGTTCTCTCTAACGTATCTAGTACCTGCTCTAGCTAAATGATTAACTAAGAATTCTCTATTGTTCAATTTGAACAATCCTTGAGAATGAGAGAAAGAAGTAGTATAAGAATGATATACAAATAGAGTACAAGTCAGAAGAACACTGAAGTGTAAAACTGCAGTGAAGAATCCAGTGATCTTCTGTGAGATGGATTGTGAGAATGATGTGCTTCTTTGATGCTTTTCAATCCTGAATGTGTCTCTCTCTTTTTTCCCGTTGAGTATTGTATCTTGTTTCTTCAAAATGAGCTCTATTTATACAGCTCAGAGCTCTGCAAATCTTCCCATATTTTCAACAACAAACTTCATGTTTTGTAGGCAACAGCTTTGACTCTTTTAACAGCCTTCTCCAACGGATAATTGATCATAATCTTCTGAGATATTATTCTGATCTTGTCTTTAAACAGATTGGGAAGCTGTTAAGGGTGTCTGATTGATCACAGAATCACATACTCTTCAAGTTTCATTTCTTACAAAATCCAAATTAGGAAACTACTCATGCAAACTAGAAAATAAAATTTCCCTGCAAAACTGAGTCAAACAGATGGACTAAATGGTGTTAAAAATATATAAAATAGTTTTTCTTTCATCATCCAATAATAACAGATCAAGCATAGGGGTAAGAGAGATAGAATCAGATAAGAAGAGTTCCGAAAAACTCCCCCTTAGAATGTGCATACAGGTCAGACAGTTTCAAGGCTTTGAATCCTTTTTCAAGGCCTTGAAATAGCCTCAAGCCTGTGAAACCTGTGAGCTTACAATCACCCCCTTGATGAAAGACAAAACCTCAAACTGTTTGAACTTAGTTTCTGCAAAAAATACTGTTTATCACACAGTTCAAATAGTAGCAACACATTGGTTCCAAATGATCCAACTTATTCAATGAAAAACTTAAACAAAAAACATATAAGTCCAAATAATCCTACTGACCATAAAGATAGGTCACTAAAACATAAAAAATAACCTAAGATTTCTCCCCTTTTTGACTTTTATAAAAAAAGAATGAGAAGACGTTGGATCAGAGTCTTTGGAAAATTGTGAAAAAATAAACTTAAAAGAGAAGTGGGAAAGAAAGAATAGGCAAGAGTTTATGGGGTTGGGTCTTCATCTCCATCCTGATCTCCTTCTTCTACGTCACTGTCTTCATCATTGTCTTGGTCTTCTTGTTGAACTACATCAATTTCCTCAACGATAGAACTAATTTTCTCTAAAACACTGTTGAACAAGAAGGTGAGTTCTTCTAAAGATTTTCTTCCATGTTTTAGTTTCTTCTTCACATACACCTTCTTCTGTTGTGCAGAGGAAATCTTGTTATGATCTTTCCTTCCTGTTTTGATACAGCCATAGATTTTGTAAGATCTTTCTCTTGTCTTCCCTTTTTGGAAACAGAATACACTCCATAGGAACCTGAAGTAGTATCTGAATCTGAGTCTGGAATGAGGATTTCTTTTCCTTTTCCCTTGATCCTTGTGTTTGCCTTTTTCTTGTCTTTCTTAGGGCTTCAAATATGGATTCCCTCCTGTTTTTCTTGTGTAGACACCATAGTCTGTTTCTTCTTGCCAGTTACTGGAAACTGGTCCTTCTTCACCATCTTCTTGGGAGCTGAAGACTCCAGTTCTTCATCAATAAAGCTTTTAGATTCTGAGTCTTCACTGATTTTCTGAACTTCATCCTCAGTTGTCTTTCTCTTCTTCTCAGAACTAGGTTTTGTACCACCGGCCATCTTAATTCTGTCAGAGGTTCTTCTAGTTCTCATTAGGGTTTGGAAGAAGAATAGAGAGAGGTAGGAATGATACAGAGTGAAGGCAAAGAGAAGAAGATAAATACTGATAGAGTTTGAGTATGAAAAGGAAACTGCAATATATCTCTGATCTCAAAAGATTTGTATTGATCAATGAAGATTCAAATCTTTGAAGTCGTTGGAAATAAAATATTTTAATACTATATTTGGCTGAAAATTAATTTTGAAAAAGGTAGGGGAAATATTGAGAAAATATCTACAAAGATAGCACCCAATACCGAATGATCCAAGAATTGTTGACTAACCAGTTATCAGACTTATTTGCAACGCTTTGAAAATAATTTCAAGGTCTTGAAACGCTGCTGTACTGAAACAAATAAAATCAAAGCTTTGAAAAGATTTTCAAAGCTTTGAAAATCAGTTCAAATCTTTGAAACACATAATAACTTACCTTCCTTACCTGATGTCCCCCCTAAACCAATGCATCTTTATTTAGCATGCCTAATACCAGTCTTAGAGCTGAAAATCTTTCATCTGACAATGGTTTAGTGAAGATATATGCAAGTTTCATGTTAGTAGAAATAAATTCAAGAACAATATCACATTTTTCAGCATGATCTCTGATGAAATGGTGTCTGACATCAATGTGCTTGGTTCTTGAATACTGAACTGGATTCTTTGTAATTTGGTATTGCACTAGTGTTGTAATACCCCGGTATTTTGGAGGTATTTTTAGAAACTTAGTGCATATTTTGGGCCAATACTGTAATTTATAAAAGTATTTTCTTTTTTATTAAATAGTTTATATATATTTGTATACATATTTATTAGAAAAAAAACTTTTTCTTTTAGATTTTAGTAAATGTTATAGTAGTTGGTTTATTGTCTAATTATTAAAATGTAGTGCGTCGTGTAACTTTTTATACGTGACCAAAACAAAGTTTTGTTAATGTTTACTTGACATGTCACCGTGTCATGCGGTGCATCCGCCACACCATAATACTCCACCTATCACCATCTTCCCCACAATAGGAGATTGACTTTGCCGCCGAACACATCTCCGACTACAACTCCAACACCACCAAATTCGAACTTATCTTCACCCAATTTCACTCCCAATTCAATTCCAATCCATCAAAGACCGATTATTCCTCAACAAGAAGCCCAATTTTGCCGAAATCATGGCTCTATTCGAAACCCAACTCAACCCGAAAATCACCGCCGTCGGACTTCGTTTCACTCTCAAACTCTTCCCGGCGAGCCTATATAAACCCCTGCAAATCACTGAGAATTTCATACCCAAACTCACTCAAAGCTCTCAGATTTCTCTACCAATCTCTCTCCCGAAGCTCTCACCCTCGCTCTGCCCGATTTGCCGGGCAAACCAGCCCGACGAATCCGACCGAGCCTAGCCCCGAGTTTCGATAGCGCCGCCCACACTCTGTCGACCTCTCCGCCGCGTCTCCTGCCCATCGACGGAGCTGCAGCTGCAACAGTACCACCCGAGGCTCCTACCCACGCCGCCCCTGTTTCTTCTCCGTCCCTTTCAACTGGTAACGCAAAACAAAACCCTCTTTTGATGTTATTTTAGTCTAGTAGTAGTTGTAGGAGTAGTAATATATTATGATATAGTAATAGTAATAGTGGTAATATTATAATATTTTAATAGTAGTAGTTACTAGTTATAATATTGGATTATATTTATTTATTTTTCTTATTCAACTATGTATTTAATAAATTAAGAATTTTGTAATATATATGTATATATATCATAGTTCCATATTTCATAGAGAAATTTGTATTTGTCACTAATAATAACTTTTTGGGTCAATTTAATTTAGAGAAAAAACAAAGACTTTTAATATTGCCAAACATGTATGGTTGTTTTAATTTGAATTTTATAAAATTAAATTTAGTGGTTTTCTAGACTATTCTTTATTTCGGTTTTAGATTTTATATTTATAAATTATTATTCTCTTTATCAAATTATTCTAAACTTATGCTTATAGCTAATGTATTTCTGGGGGAGTTGGATAAGGGAATATGTACACTGCATATAGGACTGTGTTGCACTATAGTTGTGATGACTGAATGATAATTAGGAAAATATTTGCTATTGTAGACACGGAGTTCATAGACGATGAATTTGTGGAGGATCCATACTACGAGTACTAGGAGGCTGTTTGCTTTCGTGTGACGATCTTTCTTCCAACCCAAGTATGTATATGTGCACAACACTTTCAACTATCAAAATGTGTGTGATGCTTTGTGTGAGTTACTTCAGTACTATGAAACTATTTTGAGAAACATGTGGATTTCAAACTTATAGTACTTGTGTGAAGCATGAGGAAGGATTAACGAATGATAATGGAATTGGGAATGATATACAGAGGATGTGCGTGAAGGCTACTGTCGGGAACACAATTGAGTGATTTCCCTAGGGTACACACCCTTTTTATTTATTGTGGAATCTATGAGTACTACCTATGCATGTTTAGGTCATGACTGTATAGGGGTGTCGACACTTAGGGTCTCATTAGAATGGTTAGGGCGGGATAGTGAAGGGCTATCTACTAACGTCGGGGAGAAATTGGTATACCCAAGAATGTACCCCATTATTGGATTTATTGCAACGTGACCTCTCTGTTTACATTGTACTTGTTGAGGCTCGTAGGCTATGCCTCAACCAAAGCAACGATTAAAATATGGTTATTCTTTTATTGTTAGCCTACTCTGTTTTACATGTTGTGATGTATGCTTACGCAGTTTTTACTGATAAACGTTTTCTGCGGTCGGTTGTTGCTATTTTAAAACCCGGAGGTTATCAATGAGGTGGGGGGAACACAATTGAGTGATTTCCCTAGGGTACACACCCTTTTTATTTATCGTGGAATCTATGAGTACTACCTATGCATGTTTAGGTCATGACTGTATAGGGGTGTCGACACTTAGGGTCTCATTAGAATGGTTAGGGCGGGATAGTGAAGGGCTATCTACTAACGTCCGGGGAGAAATTGGTATACCCAAGAATGTACCCCATTATTGGATTTATTGCAACGTGACCTCTCTGTTTACATTGTACTTGTTGAGGCTCGTAGGCTATGCCTCAACCAAAGCAACGATTAAAATAAAGTTATTCTTTTATTGTTAGCCTACTCTGTTTTACATGTTGTGATGTATGCTTACTCAGTTTTTACTGATAAACGTTTTCTGCGGTCGGTTGTTGCTATTTTAAAACCCGAAGGTTATCAATGAGGTGGGGGGAAGACATGAGTTGAAGGCTAGGATTCGCTGCTTAGGAACATTTACTTATTTAGCAAAGATTTCATTTTAGATTTGAACACTTTTCGTTACTTATTTCAAACTATATTGGAGGATTTTCTCCCTTTTCATTAATAAATGCACTTTTCGATCATTGTTTGGTTGTACTAGCAAGGAGCCGCAGGTTCCGGGGTGTTTCAAGTGTTGTCACATTTGATAGGTATACTTCTGAAATCAAATCCAAGATCTCTCAACTGTTGAGCAATCCATAATACTTGTGAACAACAGGCTCCAGCATATATATTTTCAGCTTTAGCTGTTGATAAAACAACTGAGTTTTGTTTCTTGGAGTTCCTGAAGTGCTTTTCCAATCAACTTTGTAACCTGCAAAATCAGCATCTGAAAATCCATGCAAAGAGAAGTTAGAATGTCTTGGATACCAAAGCCCTAAGTCTTCGGTACCATTGAGATATCTGAATATTCTCTTCACAGCACTTAAGTGTGATTCCTTTGGATCAGCTTGAAATCTTGCACACATACATACACTGAACATGATATCTGGTCTGCTAGCAGTAAGGTATAGCAATGATCCAATCATACCTCTATACTCTTTTATATTGACACTCTTACCAGTTTCATCCTTGTCTAAGGATAGTGTAGAACTGATAACGCCCAATTAGGGGTTATCTTTTAGCCTGACGGAGTTCCAGACCATGGAGTCCCGGTTCAAACATATGGACGCCCTGACAGCCGACGTGCAGACGACCAAAACGTCACTGCGCGCTTTGGAGGTACAAGTAGGGCAGTTAGCACAGCAGTTAACGGAAAGAGCACCAGGGAACTTACCCTCGACCACTGTTAATAATCCAGGTGCTCAGATCAATGCCATCACCACTAGGAGTGGATTAGCACTCCAGGATCCACCGTATCCTAGCCATGCACGTGCAGAAAAATCAAAGGAAATCGAGCGTGAAGTATTTGGCAAGGATAACAGCTCAGTCGACCGCCCCCAGCGGAAGGGCACGGTTGAGCAGGATGCAGTGCAAAAAGAGAAGGAAGCAGAAACGGTACCTGTCTCCAAGGAGGTGCCGTATCCTTTGAAGACACGAAAGAGGGATGATAGCAAGGACTACGCCAGATTTCTCGAGATTTTCAAACAGCTGAAGATCAACATACCATTTGCGGAGGCGTTGGCAAAGATGCCCACTTATGCCAAGTTCCTCAAAGATATTTTGTATGGACGGAAACGTATGAGCGATTTCGAGACAATAAATCTGACGGCAGAAGTGAGCAACTGTGTGAAGAACGGGCTACCGAGGAAGAGGAAGGACCCTGGCAGTTTTGTCATACCGGTGACCCTAGGTAATGCTTACACAGGAAAGGCTCTGTGTGACCTAGGGGCCAGTATCAATCTGGTGCCTTTGTCGATTTTCAAAACTTTGAAAATCGGTGAACTCAGGCCCACCAGAATCAAGCTGCAGATGGCGGACAGATCCGTGAAGCAGGCTTACGGAGTTATTGAAGATATTCTGGTGAAAGTCGGAGAATTGATTTTTCCGGCAGATTTCGTAATTCTGGATATGGAGGCAGGAGACGTACCACTCATTCTGGGCAGACCGTTTTTGGCCACTGGAGAAGCCATGATAAACTGCAAGAGCGGAGAACTAACCATGCAAATCAATGAAGACAAGGTGAAGTTCAACGTTTTCAAAAATATGCAACTACCGAATTATTACGAGCATGAAGACATCTTCGCAGTGGAGGTAGTCGAAGAAGGCTGGGAAAACGAAGAGATGGATGAGCTATGGGCAGAGATTGATAGAGTGGACAGAGAGAACGAGGAGAGATTCCAGGAGGAGCAGGCCATGCAAGCCGAAAACCGGACCACTTTACAGCTGGACGAAAAAGGTGGACAGAAATTGGCCCTGGTCCAGTCACTCAAGGAGCCACCGACCCGAGAGGTTAGACCGCTCCCGAGCCATCAAACTTCAGCACAGCCAAAGCAGTTTCAAAAAGGTCAGAAAATACGTCTCTGCGATTCTCGGAAGCAGTTTTTCCCGGGAAAATTGAGATCTCGGTGGTCAGGACCGTTTATCATCAAAGAGGTACTTTCATGGGATGCGGTCGAATTGGAGAATCCGCATGATAGTACAACTTGCAGGGTGAGCGGAAACCGGGTCAAGCCATATCTGGGCCCTGAATCAGATGTCAAGTTAGACCCTGGCGGTTTTGACGTCCCTTGAGCAAACATGAGGTAACTGGGTCGGGCCTTCGACCGTAAATTACAAGCGCTGGTTGGGAGGCAACCCAACGTAGTAAGTTTAAATTATTTTAGGTTTATTTTCAGTTTTGAATTTTGAGAGAGGTAAGATGAGTGGGTATTGACTTTGAATTGAGCGTGTGCAGATACAGCAAAACAGAGAACAGGCAGAGAAAGGGAAAGAGGAAGAAAGAGAAAAAAAAATACTCTGCTGGTTGCGTATATACGCAACCCTGCGTATAAACGCAACCAGGGGAGAATTTTTTTCCAAAAAAAAAAAAAAAAAAATTTACCTGCTGTTTGCGTATATACGCAACCCTGCGTATATACGCAATCAGCAGCGAAAATTTCAGAATTTTGAAAAAAAAAATTAAAAAAAAATTGAAAAATTATTTTTGTTGCTGCCTGCGTATATACGCAGGGTTGCGTATATACGCAGCCAGCAGTGAAAATACGGAAATTTTTTTTCAAAAAAAAAAAAATCTTTTTCAAAATGCTCACTGTTTGCGTATATACGCAGGAGACTGCATATATACGCAGGAAAAAAAATAAAAAAAAAAAAAATATATAAATATATTTTTTTTTCGCAGACAGCAACACGTTTTTGCCCCATTTTTCTCTCTCTTCCTCCATATACAGATCCGTGGAGTTTGAAGCGAATTCAGAAAATTTATTGGAAGGAAAGGCAGATTTTTAAAATCTTGAAGAATCGACCCCGGTGTGTTCTGGCACACTCGACCATCACAGGGACTCATACGAGTTGGGGATTTTTCAGGAACGGTTTTTCTGCAGAATAGATACGAAAGTATACTCGACCATATGGGAGCACATTGTCACACACAATGGTGCTCGGGGATTGCACATTTGAAATAGCGCACATAGAGCCCGGAAGGTTGACAACTTCCGTCGAGAAATTTTCTGGCGACCGGACACCGGTCCTGCTCCACCGGAATCTGCAAAAAATTCCGCACCTGTAAGAATTGACTCCGGGTGCAGGTTCAATTTCTGTCTCTCGCTTTATTTTTCTGCATATTCTACCAGTTTGTTCCCATTCGATGAGGCAAGCCAGCCAGCTCATCTAATGCAGATTATATGCCTGATGATTAGTACCATGAGGGCATGGCACCATCCAGTGTGGGGGTGGTGGCGTTGTAACTGCATTACTTTTTATAAAAAAAATATATTTGTGAAAAAATTAAAAAAAAAATGATAAAAAATTAATATTTTGAGACTGGGCGAAGGATTTAGCTTAAAACTGGAGAGAGCTTAATGATAGAAAATTTCCCGAAGTGGACGAACTTAGGTGAGGAAGAGCTGCGAGAATCTGTCTAGGGGAGTTAATAGAGCCAATGCACTCCAGAAAACGCAAGTAGCTGTCTCCCGAGCAATGTATCCGACTAGCTGCCAGACCACCGTCACCAGGTAGTTGTCAACCCGCCATCACGGTCACCACATTATTTGGTGGAGTGATAGGCCATAGGGGACCTCACGTCCTGTCTCGCGCCTTAGGTCCACTAGTGAGCCCCGTTGATCCATTAACCCTTTTTCTTGGTAACCGTTTGACCTAGGAAGCCGTTTTTTGATACTCGCATCATTGTTAGTATTTTTACCTTTCCTACGCGTCATGGCACGAGGGAGTTGAGTTGAGGGGGATTTTATGGGGTAGAGCAGCATTGTCATATTTGATAGTGGATGAGCTTCATTGGTATATTTGAGGGTGTGTAAGGGTGAGATAGTGACGGCAGCACACTTCGGTGTGGCGGTGACTCACGACATTACACCGTGAGCACAGGAGGAGTGTCGTAGTGCGTAAATTTTCCGCACCTCATGGGGGACTTGGGGTTGACCGTGTTATTTGGAGGACGCGCTGTGCGGTTTAGACATCCTTGGAGTGAGGAGGATCGGTTGGAAAAGCGCGATTATTTTACAGATTGACTATATGGTTCGAAATTAGTGTGGGGGTGGTCGTTTCAGATTTTATTTTAGTATTTTTCTACCACCCCACGTTTTTGGCTTATCATTGAGTTGGCCTGGCTTATATTATTGTTGTTTATTGTGTTGCCCCGCAAAAAAAAAAAAAAAAAAAAAAAAAAAAAAACGGCAAAAAAAATGATGAAAAAAAGAGAAAAAAAAATGTATCAAAGGCAGAAAATTCAGGGTGCTTGTTTAATTTTATTTCAAAACGTCTGATCAACAATTTTAATCACAGTTTCACATTTCTTCACAGTTGTGGCCGCGAGAACGGCAGTTACACCGGGACTGGGGAAATTGAGTGTCTAGAATCTTAGGTGATTTGGGTCAGTTTCCATCATCTTGGTGAGGGAGTGTGAGATCGGGGTATGTGTGAGTGTGCTGTGACGTTTAGAACATCGCTTCTAAATGACTTATCCTACCGTCCTAAAGCCGGCAGATTTACATTACACCCGGAGTAAAAGCACGGAAGGTGTGCGTTATGGATACGTTCGGTTTGCGTGCAAAAGCAGAAGTACGAGGTGTTCGTGCTTGTTCCTAACCTATGTTGGCCGCGAGTTCTTCCGATCACCGCAGTTTCTGAAATTTAGGGGAATATGAGAACTTGATGATGTTCAGTTTAAGTTGAAGAGATTGCCCAGTCTCACCAAAGAAAATATATATATATATATATATATACATATATATATATATATATCTAAACTGTTTTCATAAATACTGTTTTTAAATAAGTGCAGTTACACCGCTCTGGATTGATTCAGGATAGTATGAATTGGTAGTATATTGCTGGAGTTTGCTCGGGACGAGCAAAGTTTAGTGTGGGGGTATTTGATAACGCCCAAATAGGGGTTATTTTATAGTCTGAAAAGATGTGTATTTGTGCTGGAAAACCGCGTTTTAGCCAGAATTCACCCTCGGAAAGCCTCGGTTTTAGGAACGAGACGTTTATTTGCTCTTCGTGGATTTCTGCATGTTTCGTACTTTTATTGGATATGATCGCGGGTTTTTTCATGTTTTTACAGGAATAGGTTCGGAAAGTGCATTTGGATGCGTGCCGAGACAGAACCGGGATCGCCTCGGGAAACGAGCAGAAAATGCTCGGAGCAGGATTTGACCGAGACTGGTACAAGGGAGAGTGGAATGGAAAACAGAAAGACCGGAGGAAAAACGAGCAGTGAAAACCGACCGAGGAAGCTGAAAACGCCAAAATCAAGAATCACCGGGATGCGCTCGGTTGACAATATCTTGAGCTTGACTTGGAATTTTGAAGTGAAACCAGGGGCAAAAGAACGAAGACGTCAAGGGCTTTCCGAAAACAGGTTATAATGCTGAAACGGAGTCCGGCCGAAAAACCGACTCCCGTCACGTGTGGGTCCCAGTCAGGCCACGCCCGAGTAAGGAGTCCCAGTTCCCGGTATCCAGAGTCAGGAGCAACTATTTCATGTTCGTGACGATTTCCGGGATAGTTTTGGCCTAGGGGTATTTTGGTCATTTTGGCACCGGGCCCGGGTTTCCAGAGTCAAGTTCAGATTTTGTCTCCCAAATTCAGTCAGCAGTTTTCCTATGGCTAGAGTCAGGATTGGACAGAATTTGGAGCGGTTTTGACCCAGGGATATTTTGGTAATTTTGACAAGTTTCGGGTCAAAACGCAAGACGGGAACACGGGAAAGCAGGAAGACACCGAGGAAGGAAAACTGGAGATTTCAGGCAGAAGAGTGGGACCCAGGAGACCCAACCGGGCCCACCAAAGGACCAAGCAGGGCCACCACCACCACCCCCTGCTTGCGTATATACGCAGCCTTGCGTATATACGCAGGCAGGGAAGGTGGAGGTGGGTGGATTTTGGGCCCCTGGTTGAGTATATACGCAGCCTTGAGTATATACGCAGCCTTGAGTATATACGCAGCCTTGAGTATATACGCAACCTTGCGTATATACGCAGCCAGTTTGATTTTTTTTCCCGAGTCGGTGGACCGATGGCAGTTTCCGTAATTTCTGGCGCACGCGTTTCGGGAAAAACAGCACTATTTAAAGACTCGTCCAGACTCGTTTTAGGGGTGGATCAGCACAAAACAGAACATATCAACACAAGACAGCACAACCGAAGGAGAAGTCGGGGCATCCCCGGAGAGCACGGAAACGTGAATCCAGATTCAAGACCTAGTTTGCTTTTCTTCTCTCTCATTCAAAAACTGTGTTATTTACGTTATGAGTTTTAGTAGCTAAACTTTTTACCTAGGTTCTCGGTGAACCTAGGGTTTCGTTTCAGAGATTAGTTCTACGTTTTTACTATGAATTCATGATCGTACTATCTTAATATCAGCAGCTTTATCAGTTATTCTGTCTTTGAATTTTACTGTTTATGCATGATCGGAGTCGCGAACCAGAATTGCTACAGACCCGAGCCGGTAGGTGAAAACGTCTGGTTAGGGTTCGGACGAGAAGACAAAATTTAGCACCTTACCCCGATGGGCCGACTAGCGAAGGGGAGTTAGGACTAGCCTGAAATCGTTGAGACCAACTGTTAGAGAATCTGACCCGGGCCATCAGGACAGGTTAGAAACCCTAGCAGACTTAGAACGAGACTGCATATTAGGTAGCTTAACAGGAATCCGACAGTCTGCAGGATCGTGATAACGTGCAGGAAAAGAAAAGATACTGCACAATTGGTACGTGGCACGGATAACGAGACTGCTGTGTGTTTTCATGTCAAACAAAGAACAAAAATCTGAAGAACCCTAGGGGATCCCGGGACCTAGTATCTTAAACCCTAGTTTTACAACTTTAAGATTATTCAGAAAACTTTCACAAAAAGATTTACGTTTCAGTTATTTACTTTCAGTACTTAGTTAGTAAGCAACCTCTCAAAATATTCCTCCTTTTTACACTCTGTTCGTTAAAACTGATTACTAGAAAAACCTGCAAAGTCCATGTGGGATCGATAAACCGAGTCGAACATACTCTCTATATTACTTGATTCGTATACTTGCGAATAGTACGCTAAATTGCGCATCAAGTTTTTGGCGCCGTTGCCGGGGACTTTTAGGGTTTATTTAGTATTCCGAATTAATTTTCAGAGTTTTTATTTTTATTTTATTTTATTTTTATTTTTCTGTTATCTCACTGCTCTTGAGATCTCTACTTTTTCAGGATGGGCGACAATACCGAGAAAACGCCAGAACTGCCCGAGACACGTACTCCAGCTGAGATGGCTCGGTACATCGAGGATCTGATCACTACATAGGAAGGATGCGTCACAGATTTTCTTGCCAAATTTTACCCCGCCTCCCAGGTCATTCAATTACAAAGCGAGATTCTGTCATTCAGGCAGAAGACGGGAGAGACGGTGGTAGACGCATGGGACAGATTGATGAGATTGGTGAAAAAGTGCCCGAACCACAGTTTTTGAGACCCGAAAATCCTGCAGGTATTCTACCATGCCTTAGACAGGGAGAGTGCTGACAGGATTGATAGAGAAGCCGGATGAAACTTCCTGTACCATGTGGACAAAGACGGGGCCTATGAGCTGATGAAGCAATTAGCCAAACAGGACACTCGCCTGTTTGACGATCGCAGGATCACGGCCCGAGCCGAGCCAGTGGAAGACGACCGGATAGACAATCTAGCCAAGATCGTTCAAGATTTGGTCAAGAAAGTTTACTCAACTGATGCAGTGGTGGACGGTCCAGATTTGGACACAGCCATTGAGGGGCTCAGAAACGAAGATGCCAATTACGTACAACAACAGTGGGACCCGAGCCGGTACCGACCGGGTACGAGAGATCATCCCGGGTTTCGGTACGGAAACCCGAACGCAGCAGTTTATGCACCGGGGTTCCAGCACAGGC
The DNA here is from genome assembly GCA_023055425.1 of Linanthus parryae. Classification (NCBI taxonomy): domain Eukaryota; kingdom Viridiplantae; phylum Streptophyta; class Magnoliopsida; order Ericales; family Polemoniaceae; genus Linanthus; species Linanthus parryae. The sequence goes on along the minus strand of JALGPY010000012.1, from coordinate 16,037,137 downwards.
CACCAGCCCAGCAGGCTGCACCGACGCAGCAGGCTCAGTCGGGCCCATCTGCCCAGCTGTACGACACTCAGATGAAGGAGATCAAGTCCATGTTCCAGACCATGGAGTCCCGGTTCAAACATATGGACGCCCTGACAGGCGACGTGCAGACGACCAAAACGTCACTGCGCGCTTTGGAGGTACAAGTAGGGCAGTTAGCACAGCAGTTAACGGAAAGAGCACCAGAGAACTTACCCTCGACCACTGTTAATAATCCACGTGCTCAGATCAATGCCATCACCACTCGGAGTGGATTAGCACTCCAGGATCCACCGTATCCTAGCCATGCACGTGCAGAAAAATCAAAGGAAATCGAGCGTGAAGTATTTGGCAAGGATAACAGCTCAGCCGACCGCCCCCAGCGGAAGGGCACGGTTGAGCAGGATGCAGTGCAAAAAGAGAAGGAAGCAGAAACGGTTCCTGTCTCCAAGGAGGTGCCGTATCCTTTGAAGACACGAAAGAGGGATGATAGCATGGACTACGCCAGATTTCTCCAGATTTTCAAACAGCTGAAGATCAACATACCATTTGCGGAGGCGTTGGAAAAGATGCCCACTTATGCCAAGTTCCTCAAAGATATTTTGTATGGACGGAAACGTATGAGCGATTTCGAGAAAATAAATCTGACGACAGAAGTGAGCAACTATGTGAAGAACGGGCTACCGAGGAAGAGGAAGGACCCTGGCAGTTTTGTCATACCGGTGACCCTAGGTAATGCTTACACAGGAAAGGCTCTGTGTGACCTAGGGGCCACTATCAATCTGATGCCTTTGTCGATTTTCAAAACTTTTAAAATCGGTGAACTCAGGCCCACCAGAATCAAGCTGCAGATGGCGGACAGATCCGTGAAGCAGGCTTACGGAGTTATTGAAGATATTCTGGTGAAAGTCGGAGAATTGATTTTTCCGGCAGATTTCGTAATTCTGGATATGGAGGCAGGAGACGTACCACTCATTCTGGGCAGACCGTTTTTGGCCACTGGAGAAGCCATGATAAACTGCAAGAGCGGAGAACTGACCATGCAAATCAATGAAGACAAGGTGAAGTTCAACGTTTTCAAAAATCTGCAACTACCGAATTATTACGAGCATGAAGACATCTTCGCAGTGGAGGTAGTCGAAGAAGGCTGGGAAAACGAAGAGATGGATGAGCTATGGGCAGAGATTGATAGAGTGGACAGAGAGAACGAGGAGAGATTCCAGGAGGAGCAGGCAATGCAAGCCGAAAACCGGACCACTTTACAGCTGGACGAAAAAGGTGGACAGAAATTGGCCCTGGTCCAGTCACTCAAGGAGCCACCGACCCGAGAGGTTAGACCGCTCCCGAGCCATCAAACTTCAGCACAGCCAAAGCATATTCAAAAAGGTCAGAAAATGCGTCTCTGCGATTCTCGGAAGCAGTTTTTCCCGGGAAAATTGAGATCTCGGTGGTCAGGACCGTTTATCATCAAAGAGGTACTTTCATGGGATGCGGTCGAATTGGAGAATCCGCATGATAGTACAACTTGCAGGGTGAGCGGAAACCGGGTCAAGCCATATCTGGGCCCTGAATCAGATGTCAAGTTAGACCCTGGCGGTTTTGACGTCCCTTGAGCAAACATGAGGTAACTGGGTCGGGCCGTCGACCGTAAATTACAAGCGCTGGTTGGGAGGCAACCCAACGTAGTAAGTTTAAATTATTTTAGGTTTATTTTCAGTTTTGAATTTTGAGAGAGGTAAGATGAGTGGGTATTGACTTTGAATTGAGCGTGTGCAGATACAGCAAAACAAAGAACAGGCAGAGAAAGGGAAAGAGGAAGAAAGAGAAAAAAAAATACTCTGCTGGTTGCGTATATACGCAACCCTGCGTATAAACGCAACCAGGGGAGAATTTTTTTTTCAAAAAAAAAAAAAAAAATTACCTGCTGTTTGCGTATATACGCAACCCTGCGTATATACGCAATCAGCAGCGAAAATTTCAGAATTTTGAAAAAAAAAATTAAAAAAAAAAATTGAAAAATTATTTTTGTTGCTGCCTGCGTATATACGCAGGGTTGCGTATATACGCAGCCAGCAGTGAAAATACGGAAATTTTTTTTCAAAAAAAAAAAAAAATCTTTTTCAAAATGCTCACTGTTTGCGTATATACGCAGGAGACTGCGTATATACGCAGGAAAAAAAATAAAAAAAAATATAAATATATTTTTTTTCGCAGACAGCAACACGTTTTTGCCCCATTTTTCTCTCTCTTCCTCCATATACAGATCCGTGGAGTTTGAAGCGAATTCAGAAAATTTATTGGAAGGAAAGGCAGATTTTTAAAATCTTGAAGAATCGACCCCGGTGTGTTCTGGCACACTCGACCATCACAGGGACTCATACGAGTTGGGGATTTTTCAGGAACGGTTTTTCTGCAGAATAGATACGAAAGTATACTCGACCATATGGGAGCACATTGTCACACACAATGGTGCTCGGGGATTGCACATTTGAAATAGCGCACATAGAGCCCGGAAGGTTGACAACTTCCGTCGAGAAATTTTCTGGCGACCGGACACCGGTCCTGCTCCACCGGAATCTGCAAAAAATTCCGCACCTGTAAGAATTGACTCCGGGTGCACATGTTCAATTTCTGTCTCTCGCTTTATTTTTCTGCATATTCTACCAGTTTGTTCCCATTCGATGAGGCAAGCCAGCTCATCTAATCCAGATTATATGCCTGATGATTAGTACCATGAGGGCATGGCACCATCCAGTGTGGGGGTGGTGGCGTTGTAACTGCATTACTTTTTATAAAAAAAATATATTTGTGAAAAAATTAAAAAAAAAATGATAAAAAATTAATATTTTGAGACTGGGCGAAGGATTTAGCTTAAAACTGGAGAGAGCTTAATGATAGAAAATTTCCCGAAGTGGACGAACTTAGGTGAGGAAGAGCTGCGAGAATCTGTCTAGGGGAGTTAATAGAGCCAATGCACTCCAGAAAACGCAAGTAGCTGTCTCCCGAGCAATGTATCCGACTAGCTGCCAGACCACCGTCACCAGGTAGTCGTCAACCCGCCATCACGGTCACCACATTATTTGGTGGAGTGATAGGCCATAGGGGACCTCACGTCCTGTCTCGCGCCTTAGGTCCACTAGTGAGCCCCGTTGATCCATTAACCCTTTTTCTTGGTAACCGTTTGACCTAGGAAGCCGTTTTCTGATACTCGCATCATTGTTAGTATTTTTACCTTTCCTACGCGTCATGGCACGAGGGAGTTGAGTTGAGGGGGATTTTATGGGGTAGAGCAGCATTGTCATATTTGATAGTGGATGAGCTTCATTGGTATATTTGAGGGTGTGTAAGGGTGAGATAGTGACGGCAGCACACTTCGGTGTGGCGGTGAGTCACGACATTACACCGTGAGCACAGGAGGAGTGTCGTAGTGCGTAAATTTTCCGCACGACATGGGGGACTTGGGGTTGACCGTGTTATTTGGAGGACGCGCTGTGCGGTTTAGACATCCTTGGAGTGAGGAAGATTGACACGCTCTAACTGCAAGTGCACAGCCGTCGTGTGTAGTAATAAACCGGAATTCCGGGTTGTCGAACCCAAGGGACTTTGTTTAAATTAATTACTATTCTAAACCTTATGCGGGCAAGTCGCAAATTGTGTTTTTATCTAATTCTAAGAGATTAAATGCGAAGTTCTCAATTAATCAAGTGAAATATTTCACGATTAATAAAGAATGAATTATTGGGGTTTTATCAAATAAGGGAAAAGTACCGGGAATTCTCTAGGTTCACTAGGTTGATCTAAATTTATATTTTGATTTGTAAAACAACCACGTGTTATTCACTATTAATCAAGCAACGTTAAACCTACCGCGTTACCAAGCAAGTCTACTATACTTAGACTAAACCAAACCGAGTTACCAAGCCTAATTTAGGTTTAAGTATGCATTAAGTCCATGATTCTACTTTAACGATCCTAGTTAACGATGCCGAGTTACCAAACATTGATACGACTAGGTGGATTAGTTAATGTACCGACTAATTCTTACGGAGTTACCGCGTGAAAACTAATTGAATTTATCTCTACGTTAGCTACTCGCAAAGATAATAAGATTAAGAACGTAAATAATCCATAATAGTGCATAAACACGTGAGATTAAGCTAAAGCATGCATTACAATCATCAAAACATCAACTTTAGATCAAACCCTAGCTACACCAAACGAGAATTCCCAGCAAAAAGTGCTTAGCTACTCATATTCATAATCAAAACGACGATTATAATGAGTTTAAACATAAAAATCAAGAAAGACGAGAGTTTAGAATCCAAACGAATGATCCAAAAGCGCCTAAGCTCTCCCAAAGGCTTCTTGATCTCCAAAAGATGTTTCTAATGTCAAAAAAACTACTGAAAAAGTCGACCTAAAAGGCTTAAATACGTTCCCATAATCATATTACAAAGTTTGGATAAAATACGAAAAAACCCCAAAAAAACTGCACTGTCCAGCGATCTCTTCGCACGAAGACAGTTGTCTTCGCACGAAGAGTCTTCGTACGAAGACTTCTGCTCTTCGTGCGAAGGCCTTCTCATTTAGATACTGCAAGGGTGTATAAGAAGAGACTTTGGCCGAGCTGAATTTTGGCTAAGTGTAATGTCTTCGCACGAAGACAAATGTCTTCGCACGAAGACTTCTGTGTCCAGCCCTCCTTCTTTGACTTTCTTCCTCCTTCCTTTGACTTTCCTCTTCCTTCCTTCTTCCCTTGACTTTCCGTTGATTTCCTTTGACTTTCTCCTTCCTTTTGACTTGCCTTCGAGTTCCTTGTTTCCGAAGTTCGCTTCCATATCCCGCACGATCCTCCAAGCCCTGTTTCCCTGCGAATCACAACACGAAAACACAACCCGCGATCATATCACAATAAAAGCTCAAAAATCTAAAGAAACGCCCGGATTTAACAAGTAATGCATATGAACTCACATTATCACATTTACGCTCAATTCACTCAAAAGACGACGAATTCTCCATTATAAGCACGCAAAACGTAGAAATAAAAGGCATAAAATAACTCCGAAAACGGAGTTATCAACTACCCCCACACTACCTTTTGCTCGTCCCGAGCAAATCTCCCAAGTCAATTCCATTTCTCTCAAGTCAAAACTTTTCTCTTGCTTTCCCGCAATTCATCCAACTTTGCATACTCATCTAATTACTCATTGCATAACTTCCCTACGCCATTTGCATACTTTCACCTCACATTGCATACAAAACCATGAACACTTGCATACTAATCCGAGTAGAACCATTCACCAACCATCCTCTTTACTAGTCGACACGACTCGATTATACACAATGCACCTATATGCAAATGCAATATTCACAATGCAAGTATTGAAATAACAAATTTTCTTTTTCTTTTGTGAGATTGGGCAATCTCCATTAGCTTAAACCGGTTCACACGAAGCGATGAGAAATCTAGACACAAGGAATGATTCGAAATCAAATTCGTCAACATGAATTCCCCCTAGCTAGTATAGAGAACCTAACTTTACTAAGTACAAGAATGCAATACCTTTTCATGTGTGCCACAAAATAAAAGGCTACGCTAGGCTAAGCCACGTTCAAGGTCCGAGCTCCTAATCCGCTAACGGGTTTAGAATGATGAGGCTTTAGGGACAAATAGGATAAGAATCAAATACAAGTCCTAAAGCGTCACATTCTCACAAATACCATAGCTCACACACCCTCACAACAATGATAGAAACCAAGCCCGAAACTCACCATCTCCGGCCCTCGATCCCCTCACACCCCGGTACAATTACGATCTCCGCGGCTATTGTCATGGATGATGTATAAGCCAAAATTTCCCGTTCGTGAACTAGTCGCTTCACCACTCGTTCTTCCACAAACTTTTCATTCTTCCTTTATTCAACTCTCCTTTTTTTCTCTCTTTTCTTTTTTTCTGATTTTTTTTTTCTGATTTTTTTTTTCTTTTTTTTTCTTTTTTTTTTCTTTTTTTTTTAATCTCTCAAAATCCTGCACAATTTCTTCAATATCTGTCTCGAGTGGTCTTCCAAGTGCCAAGCTAACATATAATCGTACGGAGAGACAATATCCAAATCAACACGTATAAATCACAAATCAATGTCTCTCCCTATCTCAATGAAATCCTCGGTGTAACCAACAAAGCCGCTAACATAATAGAGCATGTGTGGGGCTGGAGTCGTCGCAAGGGCAATCTCGATGTCCGAAGTCAAATGTCGACACCCCCACACTCGAATGTAATCCTGTCCCCTCTCAAGTAGTCGATCAAATATCTGTCTCGTGCCTAATCCAACCAAACCTCCTACACCACGATGAGTAAGATCCGGTACCTAGCACGATCCACCTATTAAATTCCCCCAACCCAAGTTTTGTGTGTATTAGATGGTACACACTCACGGCTCTCCTCACTTGTGTCCATGTTGTAATGCCATGGAACACCGCCACACCGAAGTGCGCAAGCCTACTCTCACTCACCCTCGCATTCCCCTCGAAGATCACAAATGAAGTGCATGCGATATGCAAGACTCACACAAATATAGCATGAAATACTCCCTCATCGAACCCCCTCAACTACAACACCCTCGTGACGCACTAAAGCGGTGATTCTAACCAATCAGTGATGAAGGCCAAGAATCGTCACCCTAAGTCCAAAGGCTGTCAAAGAATCCATGGTTCAAATCCGGGTTTACTAGTGGTCCTACAAGGTAAGTTCTATAAGCAATGAGTGCTCTAATACACACCTCGCACAGCTGTTCTGTGTGCCACTACGAGGCGGGTTGGCGACTACCTAAGACGTACACAAGAACGTTCGGCTTGTTTAGCTCACACCTAGCTCAACTCTTGTAAGAAAATTAGGCACACACTTTAGATTTGAAAGAATTAAGTTCGTGTGTAAAATAGGCACGCATTCCCGTAAAGAAACTTTCTCTATACTTACTAAGGGAAACTCACATTGTCACTCTCGATCGCAATTCACGCCCTATGCCTAAAAGTCTCACGCCTCTCGATTTTACCGAATTTTCAGTTTTTTTCAATTGCCCTTTCTCAAATTTTTAATTTTTTTGGTGTTTTCACATTTTTTTTTTTTTATTTTTTTATTTTTTATATATATACCTACACTATATGCACGGCCAACTCGACTAACGACTCAACAATGGTGGGTTGACTCAAAAATACCAAAACGTGCACGCAAAAAGATGAATAATAAAAAGAAAAATAAGGACATAACCAAAAATTTCTAACTACATGCTGACACGGGCGATGCAAAGACACGACACTGACTAGTAAAAAGGATTCAACCACCCCCACACTAGAATGCATCGTTGTCCTCAACGATAACACGAGGACTCAACAATTCTAGCACGAAGGCACTCTCCACTACTCGTCATCTTCCTCATCCTCATCATCTTCTTCCTCATCATCTTCTTCCTCATCCTCACTCGGCGGAACCGGATACTCAAATTCATCCTCCTGGAACCACGGATCCGCCGTCGGAACCGGTGGAACAAACTCCCTCGCCGCCTGACCACTAGACTGTATAACCCACTGGCCCACCATCTGGATTAATCCCCCCAGCTTCGCCTGATTGTCCCGAGTGTGGGCAAACTGGCGTCTTCTCTCGAGTCTATCCCGGGCCATCTCCTCTCGCAGGTGGTCATAAGCAACCTGGTTATCAAACCTAGAGGTGTTCATCCTCCTACCCTTGCCCTTCTTCCTCGCCGTCTCATCAAACCTATGCCACTTCCTAGCAGTAAACGCTTTCAAATCCATATCTCTCCCTATGACTACTTCGGCAGTTTTGGCTAGGTGAGTAAGCAAGCAAGTATGACCGGGGCCCAATTTGTTCGTCCTCGACACCCTCTCAAGACAATTCTCCCAAATCAGTTTGGGGATATTGATTCTAACCCCGGTGTAAAGACAAAGAGCCCAGACCGATAGGCGGAAAGTGTAACTAGGGTTTCGTGTGATTCCCAAAACCCAGTTTTCTAACAATTCACAGCACCACCTAGCCTCCGGCCTATAAAACTTCTTTTCGGCCTTCCAATGAAGCACCTCCCCTTTCCTGTCCCATGGATCAACCCCCTTCGCAAAGCAAAAAGCATTTAAACGAGACCAAAGGTTCTCACTACGAAGAACAGTCTCTAACCCACAACCCTCTTTCAAAGCGGGGAAACCCATGGCTAGAGCGATAGTCTCTGGCGTGAAGACTATCCACTCGTTCCGACAGTAAACAAGACGAGGGTCTTGGCTCTCACCATCTTTTGCATACCGCAAATTGAAACAAAACTCTCGCGCAATATGCGAACTAGACTGCCCTACTAGCTTAAACCAATTGGTAAGCTTATCGCGCTCAAAAATTTCCTTGATTGCTTGAGGCATGTCCTCGTGCAATGGAAATGCCTTTTCGGGCTGCCCGTTCTTAGTCAAGTAAGTATCTTTCGAGAGTCAAGATGGGCCTCATAAGTGACGAAACGGAAACTATCATAGTATCCGGGCCCAATACTACTCTCCTTCAAATTAGCCTTGGCCTTTCGTCGGCCTACAATGCCCGGTTTAGCCGGAAAAGGGGCATTCAAGATAGCATATTGGGGAGTGGGCGGTATCTCTAATTGAGGATCGCCCGACCCCGATGCTTCTTGCGAAGAACCCTCGCCCGTCTTCCGTTTCTTTCCACCCGCCATTTAGAATGCAATTTCAAGTAAAAACGAGAAATTCAACTATTTGTGCACGTGAACAAGAAGTGTGTATTGAGTGAAACACGTAGGCACGTAAGCAAGTAATTCCTAGGACTTTACGCAATCGCCCCCAAATACGCTACTAAGCGCAACAAAAATAATTGGGCTTTTACTCAATGTGCCTAGGACTCGAATATTGAAATACAAAGTTTAGATTGTACCTACGCGTCCGGAGCAAGTCTTACGGACGCAAAAATTTCAAAATTTGACAAACCCGGGCTGATTTTGATGGTGCCGGAAGAATTTGTCGAAACCTTGAATTGATTGATGCTCCGTACTCCTTGTATAGTCCCCGTTAGCGTTGCCTTCTCGACCGAAAGCTGAATCAAGCTCCAATTTCGTCCAATTCCTCAATTCTTGCTTCAAACCCTAGTTTCTTCTTCCTGTGCTTTCTCTCTTATCTCTCAAGCTCACTCAAAACCCTCTCTCAAATCTTGTTCTCCTCTGAATTGCGAGCAAAACCCTAGGTGGGTTGTTGAATTTGGTGAACAATCAAGGGAGGGGGGCGATTTGGCTGTCGCGGCTATGGAGGAGTGAAGAACTGCTTGAAGATGGAGAATGAGGAATAGGGACGTGACCTGCTACTGATGAAGCTTCAAGTTAGTGCAAAAAGTCTAAAAAGCCCTTAGTAACTAGCCCCCATCCTTTGTCCGTGCGTGGATTAAACTGACTTTTTGCCCGCTGTCTTCGTGCGAAGACAAAAGTCTTCGTGCGAAGAGTCTTCGTACGAAGACATTTTGCCTTCGCACGAAGGTCTTCTCAAATAGATACTGCAAGTGGTTTTGAGAAGACAATTCAGAGCTTCAAAATTTTTTCTAAGTACATTGTCTTCCTACGAAGACAATTGTCTTCCTACAATGCTGGAGCTTGCCAAAAACATCCTTTTCGTCAAATTTTCGCGTATCCGATCGTGCCTTTGCTTTCCGAAGGATCTCCTCGACCTCGAGACTCCCTTTTTACCTTAAAACACTCCCAAAATCCGGGGAATATTTCATTTGTCAATTTCACGCGTTCCAAGGCACGTTTTGCATTTCCGGATGCTTTTGGCCTCGTTTTACTCGCTAAAACATCCTTTTTGGCGTAACTTCTTCATCCGGACTCCGATTTGCGCGATCCACCTGTCTACAGAAAGCTCTCGACCACCCCCACACGTTGGCATTGTTCAATTCTTATTTCAGTCTGTCCTTCAAAATTTCACCTCGTAATCCGTGCCGGCGTGCTAGCTTTCTCCGTTCACTAATTAAATTCTTGCGCAAATCAAGACGGGGAGTCCGGGAACATGATCTTCCCCAGGTGCGTGTGTTGAATAGGTGCAGAAATGGCTTCTACCTTCAATTCCTTCACTTCGGATCCCGATACGCGTATTTAGCTGCAAATCTGGACTTTTTACTCTGTTTCGCACGCGCGCATCAAGAAGGGGGATCCGAAATAGGCCTTTCACCTCGTATTCCTGCACATACTCATTGGAAATATTAAATCCACTCTCTCGCACCTCTCAATAAAATCAAACCGAATAAAAATTACAAAACAGTATTAAAATCTATCCTAAAGCAATAAATAGGTTGGGTTGCCTCCCAACAAGCGCTTTGTATTTTAAGGTCGACGGCCCGACCCAGTTACCTCAGAGACTTCTCAAGTTGCGGGAGTTGCATGAAGCCATTCAATGACTCCAATGAAATTCCCGTCCACGTACGGTTTCGCTCTCTGGCCATTCACCTTAAACCTGTTCCCATTTGCATCCTCTACCTCAAGAGATCCCCATGGATAAACTGCAGTAATCGTGTAGGGACCACTCCACCTAGATTTCAATTTCCCTGGAAACAGCTTTAGTCTTGCATTGAAGATCAATACTTTCTGTCCTACCTTGAAGTCTCTCGGGATGATGTGCCTGTCGTGCCACAGTTTTGTCCTCTCCTTATAGATTTTCGCACTTTCATACGCCATCAATCGAAATTATTCAAGTTCAAGTAGCGCTTGCTTTCGTAGCTCACCTGAGAGCTTAGCGTCCAAATTGATCTTCTTCAAGGCCCAGAATGCCTTGTGCTCAAGTTCCACCGGAAGATGACATGACTTCCCAAATACTAACTGGTAGGGAGACATGCCTAAAGGAGTCTTGTACGCAGTCCTATACGCCCATAAGCTATCATCTAAATGCAGAGACCAATCCTTGCGTCCCGGGTTGACTGTCTTCTCCAGAATCCCTTTTATCTCTCGGTTAGAAACTTCTGCTTGCCCATTCGACTGCGGATGATAAGCCAGTGATATCTTATGCGTCTTTACCCCATATTTGCTCAAGACATTGGCAAAGACTTTATTCACGAAATGCGATCCTTCATCACTGATTATGGCTCTGGGAGTTCCAAACCGTGTAAAAATGTTCTTCCGCACGAATCTCTCTACAGTAACTCCATCGTTTTTGGGGCAAGCCATTGCCTCCACCCACTTGGTCACATAATCCACAGCTAACAGTATATAAAGATTGCCAAGTGAAGACGGGAATGGTCCCATGAAATCGATGCCCCAAACATCAAAGGGCTCTACTTCCAACACGAAATTTTGAGGCATCTCGTTTCGGTTGGAGATATTGCCGGTTCTCTGACATCGATCACATTGCTGTACAAATAGATGAGCATCTTTATGTAAAGAAGGCCAGTAAAATCCACTTTGCAATACCTTTGCCACAGTACGCGCTTTGCCAAAATGTCCTCCGCAATTCAATTCATGGCAGTGTCTGAGAATGTCCAAAGTGTCTGGCTCAGCTACGCATCTTCTCAACACATTGTCAGCTCCCAACCTAAACAAATAAGGGTCATCCCAGAAATAGTGTCGTGCATCTGCGAAAAATTTCTTTTTCTGATGAAAAGTCATGTCTTTCGGGACAATTTTGAGCGCCTTGAAATTTGCCAAATCCGCAAACCAAGGCACAGCTGCTACCACTACCATAAGTTGTTCATCTGGAAAATCTTCTCTAATCGGCACATCTTCTTGTTTGTCGTTATCCAGTCGTGACAAATGGTCTGCAACAACGTTCTCTACACCCTTTTTGTCCTTTATCACTATGTCAAACTCTTGCATTAGCAACACCCATCGGATCAATCTAGGCTTCGCATCCTTCTTTGCAAGAAGATATTTGAGGGCTGCATGGTCCGTGAAAATAGTCACCTGAGAACCCACAAGGTATGGACGAAACTTGTCCAATGCGAAGATAATAGCCAACATCTCTTTCTCCGTGGTGGCATAATTAACCTGTGCAGTATTAAGAGTACGACTAGCATAGTAAATTACATGAGCTACCTTGTCTTTCCGCTGTCCCAGCACTGCTCCCACCGCATAATCGCTGGCATCACACATAAGTTCAAACGGTAGGGTCCAGTCTGGAGTAGCTATAATGGGAGAACTAATCAGCTTTTTCTTGAGCAAATCAAAAGCTGTCTTGCAGTCTTCATTGAAATCAAACACGGCATCTTTCTCAAGCAAACCCGATAAAGGCTTTGTGATTTTCGAAAAGTCTTTAATGAAGCGCCGATAGAAACCTGCATGTCCCAAGAAACTCCGTACCCCTTTGACAGACGTAGGGTAAGGAAGCTTCTCAATCACCTCGATCTTCGCCCGGTCTACCTCTAAACCTTTACTGGAAATCTTGTGCCCCAATACTATTCCCTCGGTCACCATGAAATGGCACTTCTCCCAGTTGAGCACTAGGTTGGTGTCAATACATCTGTCCAGTACCCTAGCTAGCTGCTGGAGACAGTCGTCAAACCCATCACCATAAAGCGAAAAATCATCCATGAAGACTTCAAAATTCTGCTCCATCATGTCTGAGAAGATAGACATCATACACCTCTGAAACGTAGCTGGGGCATTGCATAGCCCGAAGGGCATGCGTCTGAATGCAAAAGTCCCATATGGACAAGTAAATGTCGTCTTCTCCTGGTCAGCTGGCTCAATCGCTATCTGATTATACCCGGAGTACCCATCCAGAAAGCAATAATGAGAATGATGCGCCAGCCTATCAAGCATCTGATCAACAAATGGGAGGGGGAAGTGATCCTTCAATGTGGCATCATTGAGTTTGCGGTAATCCATGCAAACTCTCCACCCAGTAACGGTACGGGTAGCTATTTGATCACCTTTCTCCCCTTCCACCACAGTAATACCACCCTTCTTAGGGACACACTGCACCGGGCTAGTCCATGTGCTGTCAGAAATCGGGTAGATGATGCCTGCTTCCAACCACTTAAGCACCTCTTTCTTCACCACCTCCTGCATGTGAGGGTTGAGGCGGCGCTGAAATTGAACTACCGGCTTCTTGTCTTCCATGAGCCTGATCTTATGCTGGCAAACTGTGGGGCTGATCCCCTTAATATCTGCTATGGTCCATCCCATAGCTGCTTTCCTCTTCTGTAGTACCATGAGAAGCTGCTCCTCCTGTTCCCTGTCCAAACATGCAGATACAATCACAGGTAAAGTATCATTAGATCCCAAATATAAATATTTCAAATGAACAGGTAAAGGCTTTAATTCTAAAACAGGAGCAGTAATAAGAGAGGGAGTAAGAATCTTCCTGCTTCCCTCATTAAAGAGGGGTAATGGTGGACGCCAATGAACATCTAAGGCTTGCTCTTTCTCGCTGGAATCAAATAGAGCAAGCTCCTCATATAGTTGCTCCAACAAAGTATCGTCCTCCTCGTCCAGCGTGTATGCCTCCACCCCAAAGCACTGCTCGCTCACCGCGTATGCGGGAAACTTCATAGCCTCAAATACATTGAAGGCCACCTTCTCATCGTTAATCTGCATAGTCAGCTCCCCATTGGCCACATCAATGATAGTTCTCCCAGTGGCCAGGAATGGACGGCCCAAAATAAGAGGAACATCATCGTCGGCCTCCATGTCTAAGATCACAAAATCCGCTGGGAAGATGAGTCCTTCAACTCTCACTAATACATCCTCTAAAACACCCCTGGGGCGTTTTATTGTGCGATCAGCCATCTGCAAGCACATCCTGGTAGGCTTAGGATCTCCCACACCAAGTTGCTCAAAAACTGATGTGGGCATCAAATTAATACTTGCACCAAGATCACATAATGCCCTCCCATGAAATGCGTCTCCCAATGTAACAGGAATGATGAAACCGCCCGGATCTTTCATCTTCTTTGGTAGCGCCTTTTGCACAACTGCGCTACACTCCTCATTCAGAGTTACGGTTTCAAAGTCATCCATGCGCCTCCGATTAGAAAGGAGGTCCTTGAGAAATTTGGCATATTTAGGCATTTGTGAAATGGCCTCCGCAAAAGGTATATTAATGTGCAGTTTCCTGAAGATATCCACAAACTTCTTGAAATGCTTGGCATCCTCTTGGCTCTTCAATATTTGCGGGTATGGCACTCGCACACTGTATTCCTCCCTAGGCTTCTGTTTCTCATCCGACTTCCTCACCGTGTCCTTTGATTGGGGACTCACGGTAGGCACGGGAATCTCTTCATCCAAGGCTTTCTCAGTGGCCTTAGTCGCCTCAGCTCGTGCGTGGCTAGGATAAGGGGGGTCCTCAGTAGTGATGCCACTGCGAGTTGTGATGGCATTTAGCTGCTCATTAGGAGTGATGGTATTTGCTGGAAGCATACCTGGTGGAAGCTTGATATTTTGATTGGCGATCTGCCCAATCTGAGTCTCGTGGCTCTTCATTGTGGCTTGTATTGAGACAATTGTGCTCTCCATCCTGTCTTGATTAGCTAGGAGCTTTCTCAATAGAGCATTCGTCTCTTGCTCTTCTTTTTGTGGAGCCTGCTGTTGTGGAACTTGCCTTTGTGCTTGATATGGAACATTGGGTCTCTGTCCGGGTGCATATAATCCACTGTTTGGATTGGCATAGCTGAAGTTGGGATGATTACGATTGTTGGGATGATAGGTGTTAGGCCATTGCTGCTGTCGCATAAAATTCACATCTTCAACACTGTTATCATATCCCTGGCTTTCATCTGCTAGTAATTCACCCATGGGCTTCTGTGTTGGAGGGTGCATACCGTGAAATGCTGAAGTCATGGATTCCAGCTTTTGTTCCATCGATTCAATCTTGTTGACTAAGGATGTATCCCCCGGTTTGGAGTACCTACGCGTTTCAGATCGTGTAGTCTCTCTCTTTGACGCGTTGTTCAGCAGATCTTGGGCTCGCTGTGCTCCAAGTCCCATAAAATTACCTCCAGCTAGCAATCTAACTGGTCAGCTGTCTCCTTGTCTAATGCAGTGTAGAAATAATGGAAGAGCTTGTGCCATGGCTCTCCATGATTCGGACATCTACGGAGAATCTGACTGAACTTCCTCCATGCATCTCCCAACGAGCTGTCTTCGTCCTGAGTGAATTTTGCAATCTCAGCCATCTGCTGCGCGACTCTGGATGGTGGCAAATACTTCCTCAGAAACTCATGACAACAATCTGCCCATGTCACTATGCTACCAGCTGGCAGCTCCATAAGCCACTTCTTGGCTTTTCCAGATAAGGAGAAGGGAAATAGTAATAGCTTAACTGTTTCATCTGGAACTCTTTGGTCGTGCAGGGTTGATGTGATTTGTTCAAATACCAGCAGATGGTGATTGGGGTCATCTCCTGGAGCTCCGTTGAATGCGCACTCATCACGAACCATATTGATCATATGTTGGCGCAACTCGAAGTGTTGGGCATTGATCTGTGGCCTGACAATGGTAGGCTGATAACATGCTGGAGTAGTCCTGAAATAATCCACCATAGGGCGTTCTTCAACCTCAGCATTGTTCTGCCTGTTGTTTTCCCCATTATTCCCATTGTTGTTCCCACCGATGTTCGCCACTTGTGCCCCCACACCATGACGTGGTTGTGGATTTGGGGGAGCCATGCGATCCATCCTTGCCTGCATCTCAGCCATTTGAGCTCTCACCTCCTCAGCTTCTGCGGCTCTTTGTGCAGCCTCCTCTACAGCTGCAACTCTAGCTGCTTCCGCATCCTGCATACCTTTGCGGATTCTCTCAAACTCAGCTCTCGTCTCTTCATCCATAACTACTGAGCTTGAATTCCTCTTGTCTCTACGCTGTGCTTTTAATAAGGATTCCGGGTCTTCAAACGTTGGATACAAAGGCTCGTCTCGAGAACGGGTCATGCACCGTGTAAATCAACCTGAAATCACGAAACACGCAAAACGTAGGTGAGTAACGGATATAAACAATAAATTAAAATCCCTAAGGCTAGGAATTATAACTAATTTAGCCGAAGTCCCCGGCAACGGCGCCAAAAACTTGACACGCTCTAACTGCAAGTGCACAGCCGTCGTGTGTAGTAATAAACCGGAATTCCGGGTTGTCGAACCCAAGGGACTTTGTTTAAATTAATTACTATTCTAAACCTTATGCGGGCAAGTCGCAAATTGTGTTTTTATCTAATTCTAAGAGATTAAATGCGAAGTTCTCAATTAATCAAGTGAAATATTTCACGATTAATAAAGAATGAATTATTGGGGTTTTATCAAATAAGGGAAAAGTACCGGGAATTCTCTAGGTTCACTAGGTTGATCTAAATTTATATTTTGATTTGTAAAACAACCACGTGTTATTCACTATTAATCAAGCAACGTTAAACCTACCGCATTACCAAGCAAGTCTACTATACTTAGACTAAACCAAACCGAGTTACCAAGCCTAATTTAGGTTTAAGTATGCATTAAGTCCATGATTCTACTTTAACGATCCTAGTTAACGATGCCGAGTTACCAAACATTGATACGACTAGGTGGATTAGTTAATGTACCGACTAATTCTTACGGAGTTACCGCGTGAAAACTAATTGAATTTATCTCTACGTTAGCTACTCGCAAAGATAATAAGATTAAGAACGTAAATAATCCATAATAGTGCATAAACACGTGAGATTAAGCTAAAGCATGCATTACAATCATCAAAACATCAACTTTAGATCAAACCCTAGCTACACCAAACGAGAATTCCCAGCAAAAAGTGCTTAGCTACTCATATTCATAATCAAAACGACGATTATAATGAGTTTAAACATAAAAATCAAGAAAGACGAGAGTTTAGAATCCAAACGAATGATCCAAAAGCGCCTAAGCTCTCCCAAAGGCTTCTTGATCTCCAAAAGATGTTTCTAATGTCAAAAAAACTACTGAAAAAGTCGACCTAAAAGGCTTAAATACGTTCCCATAATCATATTACAAAGTTTGGATAAAATACGAAAAAACCCCAAAAAAACTGCACTGTCCAGCAATCTCTTCGCACGAAGACAGTTGTCTTCGCACAAAGAGTCTTCGTACGAAGACTTCTGCTCTTCGTGCGAAGGCCTTCTCATTTAGATACTGAAAGGGTGTATAAGAAGAGACTTTGGCCGAGCTGAATTTTGGCTAAGTGTAATGTCTTCGCACGAAGACAAATGTCTTCGCACGAAGACTTCTGTGTCCAGCCCTCCTTCTTTGACTTTCTTCCTCCTTCCTTTGACTTTCCTCTTCCTTCCTTCTTCCCTTGACTTTCCGTTGATTTCCTTTGACTTTCTCCTTCCTTTTGACTTGCCTTCGAGTTCCTTGTTTCCGAAGTTCGCTTCCATATCCCGCACGATCCTCCAAGCCCTGTTTCCCTGCGAATCACAACACGAAAACACAACCCGCGATCATATCACAATAAAAGCTCAAAACTCTAAAGAAACGCCCGGATTTAACAAGTAATGCATATGAACTCACATTATCACATTTACGCTCAATTCACTCAAAAGACGACGAATTCTCCATTATAAGCTCGCAAAACGTAGAAATAAAAGGCATAAAATAACTCCGAAAACGGAGTTATCAAAGATCGGTTGGAAAAGCGCGATTATTTTACAGATTGATTATATGGTTCGAAATTAGTGTGGGGGTGGTCGTTTCAGATTCTATTTTAGTATTTTTCTACCACCCCACGTTTTTGGCTTATCATTGAGTTGGCCTGGCTTATATTATTGTTGTTTATTGTGTTGCCCCGAAAAAAAAAAAAAAAAAGTGGCAAAAAAAATGATGAAAAAAAGAGAAAAAAAAATGTATCAAAGGCAGAAAATTCAGGGTGCTTGTTTGATTTTATTTCAAAACGTCTGATCAACAATTTTTATCACAGTTTCACATTTCTTCACAGTTGTCGCCGCGAGAACGGCAGTTACACCGGGACTGGGGAAATTGAGTGTCTAGAATCTTAGGTGATTTGGGTCAGTTTCCATCATCTTGTTGAGGGAGTGTGAGATCGGGGTATGTGTGAGTGTGTTGTGACGTTTAGGACATCGCTTCTAAATGACTTATCCTACCGTCCCAAAGCCGGCAGATTTACATTACACCCGGAGTAAAAGCACGGAAGGTGTGCGTTAGGGATACGTTCGGTTTGCGTGCAAAAGCAGAAGTACGAGGTGTTCGTGCTTGTTCCTAACCTAGGTTGGCCGCGAGTTCTTCCGATCACCGCAGTTTCTGAAATTTAGGGGAATATGAGAACTTGATGATGTTCAGTTTAAGTTGAAGAGATTGCCCAGTCTCACCAAAGAAAATATATATATATATATATATATTTATATCTAAACTGTTTTCATAAATACTGTTTTTAAATAAGTGCAGTTACACCGCTCTGGATTGATTCGGGATAGTATGAATTGGTAGTATATTGCTGGAGTTTGCTCGGGACGAGCAAAGTTTAGTGTGGGGGTATTTGATAACGCCCAAATAGGGGTTATTTTATAGTCTGAAAAGATGTGTATTTGTGCTGGAAAACCGCGTTTTAGCCAGAATTCACCCTCGGAAAGCCTCGGTTTTAGGAACGAGACGTTTATTTGCTCTTCGTGGATTTCTGCATGTTTCGTACTTTTATTGGATATGATCGCGGGTTTTTTCATGTTTTTACAGGAATAGGTTCGGAAAGTGCATTTGGATGCGTGCCGAGACAGAACCGAGATCGCCTCGGGAAACGTGCAGAAAATGCTCGGAGCAGGATTTGACCGAGACTGGTTCAAGGGAGAGTGGAATGGAAAACAGAAAGACCGGAGGAAAAATGAGCAGTGAAAACCGACCGAGGAAGCTGAAAACGCCAAAATCAAGAATCACCGGGATGCGCTCGGTTGACAATATCTTGAGCTTGACTTGGAATTTTGAAGTGAAACCAGGGGCAAAAGAACGGAGACGTCAAGGGCTTTCCGAAAACAGGTTATAATGCTGAAACGGAGTCCGGCCGAAAAACCGACTCCCGTCACGTGTGGGTCCCAGTCAGGCCACGCCCGAGTAAGGAGTCCCAGTTCCCGGTATCCAGAGTCAGGAGCAACTATTTCATGTTCGTGACGATTTTCGGGATAGTTTTGGCCTAGGGGTATTTTGGTCATTTTGGCACCGGGCCCGGGTTTCCAGAGTCAAGTTCAGATTTTGTCTCCCAAATTCAGTCAGCAGTTTTCCTATGGACAGAGTCAGGATTGGACAGAATTTGGAGCGGTTTTGACCCAGGGGTATTTTGGTAATTTTGACAAGTTTCGGGTCAAAACGCAAGACGGGAACACGGGAAAGCAGGAAGACACCGAGGAAGGAAAACTGGAGATTTCAGGCAGAAGAGTGGGACCCAGGAGACCCAACCGGGCCCACCAAAGGACCAAGCAGGGCCACCACCACCACCCCCTGCTTGCGTATATACGCAGCCTTGCGTATATACGCAGGCAGGGAAGGTGGAGGTGGGTGGATTTTGGGCCCCTGGTTGAGTATATACGCAGCCTTGAGTATATACGCAGCCTTGAGTATATACGCAGCCTTGAGTATATACGCAACCTTGCGTATATACGCAGCCAGTTTGATTTTTTTTCCCGAGTCGGTGGACCGATGGCAGTTTCCGTAATTTCTGGCGCACGCGTTTCGGGAAAAACAGCATTATTTAAAGACTCGTCCAGACTCGTTTTAGGGGTGGATCAGCACAAAACAGAACATATCAACACAAGACAGCACAACCGAAGGAGAAGTCGGGGCATCCCCGGAGAGCACGGAAACGTGAATCCAGATTCAAGACCTAGTTTGCTTTTCTTCTCTCTCATTCAAAAACTGTGTTATTTACGTTATGAGTTTTAGTAGCTAAACTTTTTACCTAGGTTCTCGGTGAACCTAGGGTTTCGTTTCAGAGATTAGTTCTACGTTTTTACTATGAATTCATGATCGTACTATCTTAATATCAGCAGCTTTATCAGTTATTCTGTCTTTGAATTTTACTGTTTATGCATGATCGGAGTCGCGAACCAGAATTGCTACAGACCCGAGCCGGTAGGTGAAAACGTCTGGTTAGGGTTCGGACGAGAAGACATAATTTAGCACCTTACCCCGATGGGCCGACTAGCGAAGGGGAGTTAGGACTAGCCTGAAATCGTTGAGACCAACTGTTAGAGAATCTGACCCGGGCCATCAGGACAGGTTAGAAACCCTAGCAGACTTAGAACGAGACTGCAGATTAGGTAGCTTAACAGGAATCCGACAGTCTGCAGGATCGTGATAACGTGCAGGAAAAGAAAAGATACTGCACAATTGGTACGTGGCACGGATAACGAGACTGCTGTGTTTTCATGTCAAACAAAGAACGAAAATCTGAAGAACCCTAGGGGATCCCGGGACCTAGTATCTTAAACCCTAGTTTTACAACCTTAAGATTATTCAGAAAACTTTCACAAAAAGATTTACGTTTCAGTTATTTACTTTCAGTACTTAGTTAGTAAGCAACCTCTCAAAATATTCCTCCTTTTTACACTCTGTTCGTTAAAACTGATTACTAGAAAAAACCTGCAAAGTCCCTGTGGGATCGATAAACCGAGTCGAAAATACTCTCTATATTACTTGATTCGTATACTTGCGAATAGTGCGCTAAATTGCGCATCAGTGTGTAGAGAGAAAAATAAGCTAGGAGTGTTCTTTATATAGTCCAACAACTCCTTGTCCTACTACATAAAGAACCCCTCTCCTAATCCTACCCAAGTTCGGATTAGTCCCTTTTTGCAAAAAATAGTCCTTCTCATGTCAATACATGGATTAGTTCTATTTGCAAATTAATCCTAATCATGTCTCTACATGAATTAGGCCACCTTGGCAAATCCTAATCATGTCTATACATGGATTAGTACAACTTGCATATTAGTCCTACTAAGTTAGCAAGTTGTTGCGATTTGATCCTTTTAATTAATTAATTATATTAATTAATTAATTCCCAAGTCTAGTTCACCCCTATATGGCGTGTGACCCCATAGGCTCTATTTAGTTGGTAGTAACAATTTACTAATATGGAGCGGCCTCTAGCAAGACATCCATTCTAGCCAACCAATAGAATAGTCATCATGACAAACCTTGTGCAAGTAATTGTCTCATCCCTTTGTCCCAATATCCGGATTGGACACGAGACATATAAGTCACACTCGTATATCCAATCCATAGTTTCTCGATCCTGGGAATAGCCTTATTCGTGCAAATAACATCAATATCCTATATTGATTTATTTGAGTCTGGCCAGACATTTTATAAGCACTATCCCTCGAGTGGCCTAGGATATTTGCTCCCGTTATGTGGGAGGGACAAATTCTATCTACGTCCACTACGATCTCTAAGCTTGCTTCTTATTGTATCCAGTACACGCCTTTATAACTACCCAGTTACGGTGTAGCGTTTAACGCTACCAAAATCACAATAATCCACAACTAGAATATCTAGTGACTTCAAGTCTAAGGATGACAATACCATTGCACCGCGAGAAGCGCTTGTGACTTAACATAACATGTATGTAGCCTTCTCGGAGATGGGTCAATCCAGTATGCCATTACTCCTAAAGCATACCCATGTGTTGGATCATGATATCTCCATATCAATCCAACCCCATACTAGTCTATAGATGATTGTCCTATTAATCATTATAATTGACTAGGGATATTTAAGAATATAACACTTATATTCTAAGGACTTAATTCATGTTATCATATCTCTATATCGATAACATAATGAATCGTAAATCCATAAATGTCACAATTAATTGATTGCCTCTAGGGCACAATTCCAACAGTCTCCCACTTGCACTAGAGTCAATCTCCTGCATCATATGCCTATTGATCTAGCGCGGCCCTCCACGCTTCCGCTGCGTAGGGGCGAGACATATGCTGGCACCTTGCAAATATTCACATCTCCTCCATCAACAATTTGATTGAGATTGAATATTCTGAATAAATGCATCTTATGCATTAATTTACTCAGTCCTCTATGTTAGAATCAGTGACTGAATCTTGCCTGGAACCTTTCCAGCTCACAGTCGCTCCCACTAAGGCAAAACTCAAAACTTGAGTTATAATCTGAAATCTTCTTTGTCAGATTTGAAGTTCGCATCACTGTAACCCCTTGCAGCAAACTCTTCATATTATCTATTTATCAATAATTCATCCTTAGTGCTTCTCAAGTACTAAAGGATAATCTTGATATTTCATCCAGTGACTCTCACCCGGATATGACTGGTATCTATGTGTCATGCTTTATGACACGTCTGGCCTAGTACATCTCATGGCGTATCTCGTGAATCTAATTCATACGGTCCATTCCCAATCTAATTGGTAAGACAATTAGCCTTCCAAAGACTAATTCCATGTGACATGGGTAAGAATCAATATTCTTTTCACGTTGAACCATTTCAACACCTTTGTCAATTTGTGTACTATGACCTAAGCTATACAACCATCTTGATCTACCTCAATAGATCTTCACAAGTTGCTTCGCTTAAGTCTACCATTAGAAAGTCAACTCCCTAGTCAATCTACGTAAGACTGCCAAGTAGGGGCAACATTCCCATTGATTAAGTATGTCTCCACATACACGACCAGAAACATAACTGTGCTCCCACTAACCTTCTTGTAGACACAAGTCTCATCTTCAATTTTGATGGAACCAAACTCCTTTGATTTCATCATCAATTGAAGAGTCCAACTCCTAGAAGCTTGATCCAATCTATAAATAGATTGCTACAAGCAAGATGCGAATGGATTTATGCATCACAATTGGGGAAAGATTTCGTCATAGTCTATACTATGAGCTCACATGAAATCCCTTTCCTATCAATTTTCCCTTAAAGGTAATCATATTACCATCCATGTTGGTTTCCTCATAACCCACTTGCACCTTTTAGGTGGTTCCAACAAAGTCCATACTTTGTTGGTATACATGGATTCCATTTTGTATCCCATGGCTCCTAGCCATTTCTGAGAGTATGGCCACACGTGGCCATCTCATAGGTTGTAGGCTCATCTTTATGAGCAATATATCACGGGTTATGAGAAATCCTTATGTCTCTAGTCCCTTGACATATCCTACCCGACCTACGAGGTTCTTGTGTTATCTGAGTAGGTTACTCCACAACACCTTGTGATCCTGCTCATGTTCCATCAAACGGATCAATGTTCTATTGTGGTTCTTGAACTTTTCAAGTTCTACTGTCCTCCCACTGTTTCTCTTAGAGACAATCTCTACCTAGAAACACTGTAGTTCGAGCAACAAACAGTTTGTTCTCGATTGGGTTGTAGAAATAATATCCTTTTCAGGATATCCCACAAAACATTTATCCGACTTGGGTCCAAGTTTATTTGTAAACTCTTTTCCATAAACTTCATAACCCCAAATCTTTATGAATGACATACTAGGACACTTTCCTAGTCCATATCTCATATGGCGTTACTCATAATCCGTTTTTGATGGAACAAGGTTAAGGGCGAAATTTGCTGTAATTAGAACATAGCCCCAAAAGTAAACTGGAAGTTCTGTTTGACTCATCATGGACCGAACCGTGTCCTACAAGGTCAAAAATCTCCTCTTAGACACGCCAAACCTTTGTGGCGTGCTAGGTGGAGCGAGTGTTGGATCATATCCAACACTCCCATAGATTGTTGTCAAACTCTTGGCTCAAGTACTCTCCTCTATGATCTAATCGTAGAGCCCTAATACTTTTGCCAAGCTGGTTCTCTACTTCATTCCTGAATACCTTGAACAATTCAAAGGATTCTGATTTGTTTCTTCATAAGATACACAAATCCATATTTCTCTGGTCCCATCAGTAAATATGATGAAGTACTGAAAACCATCTTTAGCATTTGTGCTTAGTGGCCTTCATACATCGATATGTATGATTCCCAAAAGATCATACCTTTGCCTAATAAGTCTTACATGTCTCATATGATTCAATAATCAAATGAGTCCCAGAAATCCATCCTCATGGGGTTCTAGATATGTATCTCTTATTTATGGGGCCTAAACGATAATGCTAAAGATAAGTGAAGTCAAATTCTCTAACAGTTGGTCTCACGTTGTTTTTTACTAGCCCTATCTCCCTTTCTCTGGTCGGTCCATCAGGGTAAGGTACTAAATCTTGTCTTTTCTTCCTAACCCCAACCTGACATTTTCACCTACAAGCTCGGGTCTATAACAATCCTGGGTGATCAATCCTATCATGCATATACGAGACTACTCAAAGCCAGAATAACAGATACAACTGCTGAATTAAGATAACAACCATGGATCCATAATCAAACTAGTTATAAAATCTGGGACGAAACCCTAGGTTCACCGAGAACCTAGGTAAGAAGTTCAGCTGCTAATAGTCATAATACTAAAACACAGTTTCTGAATAAAGAGAGAGAGAGAGTGAAATCAAACTAAGTCTTCGAATCTCGAATTGCTCTTCCGTGCTCTTCGGGGATGCTCTGACTTGTCCTTCGGTTGTACTATGTTGTGTGTCTTCAAAACGAGTCAGGACGAGTCTTTAAATAGTGCAATTTTTTCCCCGAAACGCTGTGCCAGAATTTACGAAACTTCCATCGGTCCACCGACTCAGAGAAAAGTCAACATGTCTACGTATATACGCAACAGGCTGCGTATATACGCAACCAGGGCCCACAAAAGTCCATCCCCCTCTCTCCTGCCTGCGTATATACGCAAGAGGCTGCGTATATACACAAGCCCCTGCGTATATACGCAGGCAAAGGGTTTCCTTTGGACTGGCTTGGTCCTCTGCTGGGCCTGGCTGGGTCTTCCGGGTCCCACACTTCTGCCTGAAATCTCCATTTTGCCTTCCTTGGTGTCTTCCTCCTTTTCTGTGTTCCCGTCTTGGTTAGATTTCGTGCACGTTTCCCGAGACGGACCTGGTTCTGTCCCGACACACATCCCGATGCACCTCCCGAACCTGTTCCTGAAAAGACAACACGAACAGAACCCGCGATCATATCCAATAAAAGCATAAAATAAGCAGGAATCCAGAAAGTACATATAAACATCTCGTTCTAACTTTCCAAGGCATTCTAGGGAAAATCCCGGCAAAAGACGATGTTTTCTGACACAAACGCTCGTGAAATCAGGCTAAAAGATAACCCCTATTTGGGCGTTATCAAATACCCCCACACTAGCATTGCTCGTCCCGAGCAAACCTCGTGTAAACTATCCTGCATGCATACATTTACGCCTTTGTATACTCCTTGCAATTGCATACTCTTGCGACCCGAACCTTACGGCCAGACAGCTCGATAGAAATCTGACTCAGATAGAATATACACAGACTCAAAAGACTCAAAACATACTCATGACAAATTATTTTTGGCGAGATTGGGCAATCTCAAAAAACATAACCAGTGTCTCCTCAAGACCTCACCCTTTTCAGAAAGTACTTCCCTGCAAGCGATCGGTAAGTCTGAACATATTTATATGGTGGATTTAAGCACTGGACCAAAGTACTATTACTTTCGTTATCAACATGAGGAAATCCCTAGCTAACCTACCATTCGAGCCTTTTTCGAAAGGACCTAAGTCTAACGGGTAGGATATATATGTATTCAGGTACGGCACAATCCTACTTGTTATGACATTCTCACAATTTACCAAACTCACACCCCTCACCGAGATCCCGAAAAACTGTCCGAAACACCTAAGTTCCTTCTTTCTCAATTCCCCTGGCCCTCGGTGTGTCTTTGCCGTACTCGCGGCCACAAATGTGAAGCAGTGCAAATGTCTCAAAAATTGTGCCACTCACTTAGCTTTTTACTAAATAACATAAACGACCAAAAAAAAACTGAAAACTAGAACATTGCTTTTCTTTTCTTTTTTTCTTTTTCTTTTCTTTTTCTTTTTATTTTTTTCTTTCTTTTCAGATTTTTTTTCTCTTTCATTTTTTTTTCTTTTCTTTTTTTTGACACTTATATACATAAATAAATACACGAATAATGACAATAATTAAACTGACTAAAGCTGAGTGAGGAAAAATAAATCTCTGTCGTGGGGTACGTAAGATGTCCTCATGTGAAGTACCCCCACACTAATTCAGAAGCGCTGATCCTGTAGTCGAAATAATAATGTGCAGTCCCACCGAACCTCCTCATCACCAAAGATGTAGAAAAACGGCACAACCACAATTAACCCTGCAACCCCCCGGAACCCCGTTCTGTGCGAAAAGATGCTCGCACGCGACTAACTCCTCCTGTGGTCACCATGTAATGCAGTGATCCACCTCCGCAAATTAATGCACTGGCGCCACTAAATCACCCTGTCCTTCCCTCGAAAAACGTGTCGATGTCAAAACTGTCCAAAACTGATAGATCATGAAGCCTCCCATCTAAAACCCTCCCCACTCACTCCCTCTGTCATAACGCGTAGAATAGCCAACTAACGACTGATGAAGGTCTCAAAGAAGGCTGCCTAGGCTACAGTGGCTATGAATAAAGGGGTAATTGGCTTCAAACGGGCTGACTAGTTGGACCTAGGGGTAAGAAACAGGACGTGAGGTCCCTTGATAGCCAGTCACTCCACCGAAAAACGCGATGACCGTGACGGCGCCCGTGGGCGGGTTGTCAACTACCTAGATAACGGTGGTGTAGCAACTAGTCGGATCCTTAGCTCAGGTGATAATTACTTGCGGATTCCAAAGGTCACTGGCTCTCACCTATCTACTATACCTCGGTGCAAGTTTTCTTTTCCGTCAAAGGTTAAACCTCGATTTCTTCACAGTTTCTGTTATCTCGATTGCCCTTTCTCAAAATTTTCTATTTTTTTTTTGAAAAAATAAACACTGCTGTCTGCGTATATACGCAAGCAGCAGTATTAATTTTTAATTTTAATTTTTTTTAAGATATAAACAATGCAAGGCTAGAATATTTCTGGTTGGTTGACTCAAATAACGAAAATATGCTGACTCATAAAATAAAATAAAAACTGCAAATAAATATGAAAAAACGTGCAGACTGGGTTAATGCAGACACGACTAGCACCCCCACACTAAGAGGTGGCATGCCATCATGGCCCTCACTCGTCTGGAATAAATGTCGGGTCTGACCCGGTTTCCGAGGAACCGGATATGCTACTCGTGGAGCTGCCGCTAGAGTCGGTCCGGTAGACGGCCGCCCGACGTGCTCTTGGACGGGGACCGGATTTCTGAGGACTGCGAATCTGATCCAGTCCAACTGCTATGTTGCTGACATCGTAACCTCGTCCGGCCACTCGAAGACTGCTGGGTTCATGATCCAGACTGACGACCCGTGGGCTGCTGGGATCGTGTCCCAGACCGACGTCTCTGTGGTGGCTGAGGTGGCCGAGGTGGCTGAGGCGGCGGAGGTGGGGCGGAGGTAAACTCGCTAGAGTCCGCCTCGTCCGACCAACTCGTAGTGTAGCTGCTGGAGTAGGTAGGAGGGAAATACAGCGGTAATGGCGGTTCTCGGCCTGCGTGCCGGGCCGCGTCACGCTGCTCCTCTCGAATACTGGTGAATGCAGCGTTATGGTCCTTGGCCATCTTCCGCTGAGTCCGTCGGGAGTTCTTGAACTCCCTCCAAAGCTTGCCCGCTTTCTCGAGAAGTTTCTCCCCAATGGACTTCTGGCCCCCACGACATCCCTCAAATCCCTCATCTATTCGGGACAGCCTACACAGTGGGGCCGGTCTGGCTCCCGGAGTCAGGTCGGCCCGTGGGGCCGGCTCGGCTCTCTCACTGGCTGGCTGACTCGGGCCAGCTCTCTGACTACCCTTCCTACTCAACTCTCCATGCTCACGCTCTCGACTCGTACGGCATCGCCGAAGTCCGGCCGATGCCTGCCTACTGACGGGTCTCTCCTGGGTCGATCTCCTCCTAGGGGCAGGGGCAGGTGCAGTGTAAGGGTCCTCCTCCATGGGGTTGTCATTCCCATCTAGGTCAACGACCGGCTCGTGATGACCAGGTGGGCCCGGGTTCGGGGCCTTTATCTTCCTATAGGTCCTCAGAACTGGAGGGTCTAAGTCGCCCTCCTGGAGAATCAAAGGAACATCATACTCCCAAGCCAGTTTGGCGATGAGGTTGCTATACCCCAACCCCTTATGGCTCGCGATCGCATTCCGCTCCTGCATATATACCCAAATGCGACGTGGGATGTCGACATCTCTCCGGAGGAATAAGCAATATACCAAAAGGACATACTCGTAATCCAAATGGGTAAAATGCTGGATCCCTACTATACGGTTCACCACCCACTCGGCCCACCATCGTGGTGGTCCGGTAAGATATCGAGAGTGCAATTTGATGCCTCTCTGCCCGTCACCGCCTCTCTCAAAGTGGGCCCCCGCAGCACCACCGGTCACGACTTGCAGAATTTCTGCATCGCTCGGTGGGTAGTCAATACACTCAGCATAGGCGCAGGGGACATTCGTCAATGCTATCCCGTAGGCCTGGCGGATACTATCCATCGTCACCAACATAAACCGCCGGCGGCAAAACACCCAGCGGGTGTCACCGCGTGCCTCCCCTGCCCCCTTATGCATGAGGTTGCTATAAAACTCTCTAACCAAAGAGGATCTGGACACGTCCTCAAACCCGCCAAGGGACTGACCTAAAAAGTCAAAACGACTAGCATACTCAACCATCTCCGGAGGCATCCTAATATCATCTACCTCAAAACGGTATTCCCTAGGCAGCTTATGAACCATCTTACTCCCCGTCATGTAATAGTAATGGGCATAATGGTTAACAAAATGAAAACTGTCATTATTACCCGAGTTAATTGACTCCTTCGGGTAATCAGTAGGATAGGTGTCCCGATTCTCGTCCACAATGGGCACACCGTAATCCATGGCAGAAAAATAAAATCTCGAAAAATGTGGAGCCTAAGGAGAAGTGCAGAATTAGCGAAACGTGCACGTGAATTGTGTGTCCCAGTAAATAATCCACCTAGGTCCACACGGCAAGTGCCGTTCCAAAACTGAAAAATAAAGCGAGAGTTGAAAGTTTTCGACCTTCCCTAAAAATGGGTGAAGAATGTAGAAACTGCCCCGGAAGTGACCGGAAAAGTCGCCGGAAAATGAAACTGCCCGGAATCAAATTCTGAAACCACCAAATCGAAGCTCTCGTCCTCATCTTTCAACTTGCCTTCTACGATTTTTGCTAGTTCCGCCTCTAACTCCTTCGAATAGGCCGTTTTGCTCAAGGACACCCCATTCCTAGATCTAAAATTCCCACTCGATTCTTGCTTGTTTTAGGATTTTGATGGTAGCTTTAGACTCCTTGCGACAAGAGGATTCGAGAAATGTGCTCGGAATTTGATTTGTAGGTCCGTAGAAAAATGTGTGTTCTTCAAGTGGAGAGAAAATGGAGGAAGAGAGAGAAAATGGAGGCTCAACAATGGTGCCCGTCGGCCACCTTGCTCCATTTATACCCAAAATTTTGAAAAATTACCATAATACCCCTGATATTTGAAAAAATTCCATTTTTTTTCTTCTGTCTGCGTATATACGTGCGTATATACGCAATCAGAAAACATTTTGAAACGAAAAAAATAATAATAAAAAAATTGATGCTGGTTGCGTATATACGCAGCAACCTGCGTATATACGCAGTCAGCAGCTATTTTTTTCTCTCTCTTTCCTCCTCTATTTCCCTTTTCTGCCTATTTTCTGTTTTGCCGTATCTGCACATACTCAATTTCAAGTCAAAAACCCGCTCATCTTACCTCCCTCAAAAATTTCAGAACTGAATAAAATAACTGAAATAAACTAATTAACGACTACTTTGGGTTGCCTCCAAATCAGCGCTTTGTAATTTACGGTCGACGGCCCGACCCGGTTACCTTTTCATGGGTCGTCAAAATAGACAGGGTCTACCTTGGCGACTTCAGCTGTCTCGAGATAAGGCTTGATCCGATTTCCATTACCCTTGAAACAAGAATTATCTTTTGGATTCTCCAGCTCAAATGCACCCCATTCAAAAATCTTCTTGATGATGAACGGGCCCGACCAACGAGACCTCAGCTTTCCCGGAAAGAACCGCATCTGGGTGTTGTAGAGAAGCACTTTATCTCCTTCGTTAAACTACTTTGGCGTGACGCGCTGAACATGCCATTTCTTTGTCTTCTCTTTGTAAATTTTGGCGCTCTCAAAAGCCGTCCAGCGGAACTCTTCCAACTCCAACAGCGCCATCTTTCTCTTATCTCCTGCCAGATTCTGATCCATGTTGAGTAGCTTGATGGCCCAGTACGCTTTATGCTCCAATTCTACCGGTAAGTGGCACGCCTTCCCAGACACAAGCTGGTATGGCGACATTCCCAGCGGTGTTTTGAAAGCTGTCCTGTAGGCCCAGAGTGCAGTCCAGTCTCATGGACCAATCCTTTCGGCCGAGATTCACGGTTTTCTCGAGTATGATTTTGATCTCTTTGTTTGAAACCTCGACTTGCCCGTTCGTCTGTGGATGATAAGGTAGCAACACCTTGTGAACTGACACGCCGCCGTATTGTTTCAGAACTTTAGCAAAAACTCGATTGATGAAGTGTGAGCCCTCGTCACTGATCATCGCCCTGGGAGTTCCGAAACGTGTAAAAATGTTGCGTTTCAGAAAACGCTCAACGGTAGCTGCATCTTTTTTCTGACACGCGATCGCCTCAATCCACTTAGTCACATAATCCACTGCAAGTAGAATGTAGAGGTTACCCATAGAAGACGGGAATGGTCCCATAAAGTCAATACACCACACATCGAAGGGCTCCATTTCCTGCCACACGGTCATCGGCATCTCGTCCCTGTGTGACGTGTTCCCTGTTCTCTGGCATCTATCACATCCCTGCACATAGTCGTGACAATCCTTAAAGTCGGCCAGAAAAACCCGGATTGCAGTATTTTATGTGCTGTACGTGTTCCCCCAAGATGACCCCCACACAATGCTGAGTGACAGTGTCTGATTACGTTCCAGGCTTCGGGGTCGGAATGCACCTTCTCAGCATGTTATCGGCCCCCTGTTTGAATAAGTACGGGTCATCCCAGAAATACTGTCGGCTCTCGGAAACAAACCGTTTTCGCTGAGACGGGGTATGATCCTCGGGAAGCGTGCCAGTTACCAAGTAATTGTCTATGGCGTAGTACCACGGTCTCCCGATTTTCACTGCCATGATGTGCTCATCCGGGAAGTTTTCCTTGATTGGTACTGGGTCCACCTTGGCATTCTCGAGCCTGGATAGGTGATCCGCTACTTCGTTCTCAACTCCCTTCTTGTCCCGGATTTCCACGTCAAATTCCATCATCAATAATACCCACCTCAACAGTCTTGGTTTTGCGTCCTTCTTGTCCAGCAGATATTTCAGGGCACTCTGGTCGGTAAAAACGATAACTTTTGACCCGACCAAATATGGCCTGAATTTGTCCAGGACATATACCACAGCAAGGAGTTCCTTATCTGTAGTGCCATAGTTGAGCTGGGCATCATTGAGTACCCGACTCGCATAATATATCACATGGCAGACCTTGTCCCTTCGCTGCCCCAAAACCGCACCGACTGCGTAGACGCTGGCGTCACACATCAGCTCAAACGGGAGTGACCAATGCGGCGTACTAATAACCGGGGTTGTGGTCAGCTTGTCCTTTAAATGGTCAAATGCCTGCTGACATGCTGTATCAAAGTCAACGGGCACGTGTTTTCCAAGTAAAGCGCAGGGTGGCTTTGTGATCTTGGAAAAGTCTTTGATGAACCTCCGGTAAAATCCTGCATGTCCCAGAAAACTCTTGATCGCCTTTATGTTTGTCGGGTATGGAAGCTGTTTTATCACCTCGATCTTGGCCCTGTCCACCTCGAGTCCCTTGCTAGAAATTTAGTGATCCAGCACGATCCCCTCGGTGACCATAAAGTGACACTTCTCCCAGTTTAGTACCAAATTCGCCTTCTTGCATCGGATCAGAACCTGACCCAGATGGTGCAGGCAGTCATCAAAACTGTCCCCGAACAATGAAAAATCGTCCATAAAAACCTCCAGATTTTTCTCGATCATGTCGGAGAATATCGCCATTATGCATCTCTAGAACGTGGCTGGAGCGTTACACAACCCGAATGGCATGCGCCGGAACGCAAACGTACCATACAGGCAGGTAAATGTTGTCTTTTCCTGATCTTTCGGGGCTATGCAAATCTGGTTGTACGCGGAGTACCCGTCCAGAAAACAGTAATAAGCGTGATGGGCAAGCCTGTCCAACATCTGGTCCATGAATGGTAGCGGGAAGTGGTCTTTCAGTGTTGCATCGTTTAGCCTCCGATAGTCCATACAGATCCGCCAGCTGTAATGGTGCGCTGCACAATCTGTTCCTGGTCATTATTCTGCACTACCGTAATACCCCCCTTTTTGGGCACGCACTGGACCAGGCTGATCCAAGTGCTGTCAGATATGGGATATAAGATTCCCGCTTCCAGCCAATTCATGACCTCCTTGCGCACAACATCTTTCATGTTCAGATTTAGTCTCCGCTGGGGCTGAATCACCGGTTTGTTGCCTTCCTCAATTCTGATCTTGTGCATGCAATAAGAGGGGCTGATCCCCTTAATATCTGCAATCGTCCAGACGATTGCTTCCTTATGCTCTCGCAATACCTCCAGCAATTTCTCCTCATGTTCTTGAGATAACCGAGAAGAAACAATTACGGGAAGAGTACTATTATCACCAATATACGCATACTTGAGATGGCTCGGGTGCGGTTTCAGCTCAAGTGCGGGCGGTTCCTTGAGTGACGGGACCAGAATCATCTTTTTCCCGCCATCTTCGTCCCGGTGCAAAGTGTTCCAGTCTTCGGCTCTCATGGCATGCTCGCACCGAGTCTTCTCCTTTTCTTCCCCGTACATGCTGTCAATCTCTTCCCACAATAGATCCATTTCCTCGTTTTCCCAGCCTTCGTCAACCACATCTATGGCAAAGATATCCTCGTGGTCGTAATAATTTGGCAGTTGCAGATTTTGTAAAACGTTAAATTTAACCGTGTCCTCGTTAATCTGCATGGTCAGTTCCCCGCTCTTGCAGTTTATCATAGCTTCGCCAGTGGCCAAAAACGGCATGCCAAGTATGAGCGGTACCTCCCCTGCCTCCATATCCAGGATTACGAAATCTGCCGGAAAAATCAGCTCGCCTACTTTCACCAAAATATCCTCCATTACTCCATAAGCATGTTTTACGGACCTGTTTGCCATCGTTAATGGCATCAGGTTGATGCTGGCCCCTAGGTCACACAGAGCCTTTCCTGTGTAAGCATTACCTAGGGTGACCGGTATAACAAAACTGCCATGATCCTTTCTCTTCCTCGGTAGCCCATTCTTCACACAGTTGCTCACTTCTGCCGTCGGGTTTATGGTCTCGAAATCGCTCATTCGCCTCCTCCCATACAGAATGTCCTTGAGGAATTTGGCGTAAGTGGGCATCTTTTCTAAAGCCTCAGCAAAGGGTAGGTTGATCAATAACTGCTTGAACATCTCGAGAAACCTGGCGTAGTCCTTGCTATCATCCTTCTTTCGTGTCCTCAAGGGGTATGGCACCTCCTTGGAGACAGGTACCGTTTCTGCACCTGTCTCGTTCTGCACTGCATCCTGCTCAACCGAGCCCTTCGGCTGGGGGCGGTCGACTGAGTTGTTATCCTGGCCAGACAGTTTGCGTTCTACTTCTTTTGACTTTTCTGCGCGAGCGGGTGGCTGGGATACAGTGGATCCTGCAGTGCTAATCCACTCCGAGTGGAGATAGCATTAACCTAAGCCCGTGGATTATTCACTGTATTCGAGGGCAAGTTTCTTGGCTGTCTTTCCGTTAGCTGCTGTGCTAACTGCCCCACTTGTACCTCCAAAGCGCGTAGTGACGTTTTGGTCGTCTGCATGTCGGCTGTCAGGGCATCCATATGCGCGAACCGGGACTCCATGGTCTGAAACATGGACTCGATCTTCTTCATCTGGGCATCGTACTACTGTGCAGATGGGCCCGGCTGAACCTGCTGTGTCGGTGCAGCGTGCTGGGCTGGCGGCCTGTGCTGGAATCCCGGTGCATAAATTGCGGCATTCGGGTTTCCGTACCGGAACCCAGGATGATCTCTCGTACCCGGTCTGTACCGGCTTGGGTCCCACTGCTGCTGTACGTAATTGGTGTCTTCGGTTCTGAGCTCCTCAATGGCTGCGTCCAAATCAGGTTCTCCAACTGCTGCAACGACTTTCTTGTCCGAGTAGACCTTCTTAACCAAGTCCTGAACGATCTTGGCCATATTGTCTATCCGGTCATCTTCCGCTGGTTCGGCTCTAGCCGTCATCCTGCGATCGTCAAACAGTCGGGTGTCCTGTTTGGCTAACTACTTCATCAGGTCATATGCACCATCTTTGTCCACATGATACATGAAGTTTCCCCCGACTTCTCTGTCGATCCTGTCAGCACTCTCCCTGTCTAGGGCGTGGTAGAATACCTGCAGGATCTTCTCATCTCTAAAACCGTGATTCGGGCATCTTTTCACCAATCTCATTAATAAGTCCCATGCGTCTACTACCGTCTCCCCTGACTGCTGCTTGAATGATAGAATCTCGCTCTGCAAGTGAATGACTCGGGAGGCGGGAAAAAACTTTGCCAAAAAATATGTGACGCACCTCTCCTATGTAGTGATGGATCTGGGTGGTCGGGATTCGAGCCTGTCTTTGGATACTCCAAATAGGCAATATGGGAACAGTATTAGCATCAACGCCTCTGCGTCTACCCCCTTGTATCGGACCTTGTTGCAGTAATCCTCGAATTTCCCGATAAGGTCGTTCGGGTCCTCGTCGGCCTTGCCGTAAAACGGGCAGAGAGTCTGTACCGTCTGGAAGGTGGAGGGTTTTATGTCAAAGTGTTCTACGGTGATCTCGGGCACCACAATAGCTCGCTCATGCCCCCCCCCGTGGGGACTTCGAAATTCTCCACCAACGCTCTCCCAGACCGGTTATACGTTTTCTGGTTGCTCCGGGCAGCAAGGCCTGTTGTGACGAGCTCTTCGATGTAACGAGCCATCTGGGCTGGGGTACGTGTCTCTCGTTCCTCCCCACCAGTTGCTGGGTTTTCGGGATTGTCTCTCTGATTGGTTGCCATTCTTCTTTCTCGGTTTCTGCGGTTCTGTTCGGTGTACAACTTCTCTAAATTGTCGAGTGGTGGTACCAAATCGCGAGGCAATCTGGGCATCAACTGAACAGTCCTGAAAAACGCAGATTCAAAAAGCAGTGAGATAAAATAAATATAACGAAACTGAAAATAAAATAAAAAAAACTCCGAAAAATAATTCTCACAACTAAATAGACCCTAAAAAGTCCCCGGCAACGGCGCCAAAAACTTGATGCGCAAAATACAGGCTATTCGCAAGTATACGAAATTAAGTAATACCGGGTGTATTTCAACTCAGGTTGTCGATCCCTCAGAGACTGCTTCGGGTTTTCGTAAGTGATCAGTATCAATTAACAGAGTGTAACGACAAGGAGGAGTTGGTTGTGATTGTAGTTTGCTAACCTAAAACAGAATTTAAAAGACGAAAACGTAAATAGTTTTTTTGTGACGTTTTTCTGGAATAAGCTTAATTGGTTGTTACTATAATTGATGAGAACTAGGCTCCAAGATCCCCTAGGGTTTCAGAGTGTAACGACAAGGAGGAGTTGGTTGTGATTGTAGTTTGCTAACCTAAAACAGAATTTAAAAGACGAAAACGTAAATATTTTTTTTGTGACGTTTTTCTGGAATAAGCTTAATTGGTTGTTACTATAATTGATGGGAACTAGGCTCCAGGATCCCCTAGGGTTTCTACAGATTTGAGTTTTTCGTTTGATATGAAAACACTCAGCAGTTTTGTTATCTGTGCAACGTACCGGTTGTGCAGTGACCTTTAAGCTCCCACACGTAATCCTGATCCTGCAGACTTTCGGATTCCTGTTAAGCTTCCTAAGTATGCAGTCTCGTTCTAATTCTGTTAGGGTTTCTAACCTGTCCGAATGGTCCGGGTCAAATTCTCTAACAGTTGGTCTCACGTTGTTCGGTGCTAGCCCTATCTCCCTTTCTCTGGTCGGTCCATCAGGGTAAGGTACTAAATCCTGTCTTTTCTTCCTAACCCTAACCTGACGTTTTCACCTACAAGCTCGGGTCTATAACAATCCTAGGTAATCCATCCTATCATGAATATACGAGAATAATCAAATCCAGAATAACAGATACAACTGCTGAATTAAGATAACAACCATGGATCCATAATCAAACTAGTTATAAAATCAGGGTACGAAACCCTAGGTTCACCGAGAACCTAGGTAAGAAGTTCAGCTGCTAATAGTCATAATACTAAAACACAGTTTCTGAATAAAGAGAGAGAGAGTGAAATCAAACTAAGTCTTCGAATCTCGAATTGCTCTTCCGTGCTCTTCGGGGATGCTCTGACTTGTCCTTCGGTTGTACTGTGTTGTGTGTCTTCAAAACGAGTCTGGACGAGTCTTTAAATAGTGCAGTTTTTTTCCCCGAAACGCTGTGCCAGAATTTACGAAATTGCCATCGGTCTACCGACTCAGAAAAATGTCAACTTGTCTGCGTATATACGCAACAGGTTGCGTATATACGCAACAGGCTGCGTATATACGCAACATGCTGTGTATATACGCAACGAGGGCCCACAAAAGTCCATCCCCCTCTCTCCTGCCTGCGTATATATATACGCAGCCTCTTGCGTATATACACAGGCAGGGGCTTCCTTTGGCCTGGCTTGGTCCTCTGCAGGGCCTGGCTGGGTCTTCCGAGTCCCACACTTCTGCCTGAAATCTCCATTTTGCCTTCCTTGGTGTCTTCCGGCTTTTCCGTGTTCCCGTCTTGGTTAGATTTCGTGCACGTTTCCCGAGACGGACCTGGTTCTGTCCCGGCACGCATCCCGATGCACCTCCTGAACTTGTTCCTGAAAAGACAACACGAACAGAACCCGCGATCATATCCAATAAAAGCATAAAATAAGCAGGAATCCAGAAAGTACATATAAACATCTCGTTCTAACTTTCCAAGGCATTCTAGGGAAAATCCCGACAAAAGACGCTGTTTTCTGACACAAACACTCGTGAAATCAGGCTAAAAGATAACCCCTATTTGGGCGTTAACAGGTTATTCTTCAAGATGGGTTTGATCAAGCACCTGTTCAAACTGTAATTTGCTGTATTCATATCTTCTGCCCAATAATTCTTTGGCAGCTTGTTTTCTAAAAGCATTGTTCTTGACATATCTTCAAGAGTCATGTTCTTTCTTTGAACAACTCCAGTCAGTTGAGGAGTTCTAGGAGCAGAGAAATTGTGAGAGATATTTGGGTTGTATCTGGAGTTACCTATAAAATTTGGATCAAGGCCTACGCCATTCGAAAGTAGACATTCAGGGCTTTGTAACGATATAATATAGGCCCAAACTGATGAGGGAGAAAAGACCCGCGCAATATCAACTTATAAAATCTGTATGAGAATCGCAAACTAGAGGGGCTGAATTGCAAATTCGGCCAAAATACATTAAAAATTGTGCCATCCCTATACATCACGATTTTTAGACTTAGAGGGCAGAGTAGGCTGCTGGAGACAAAGAAGAACACGTTGGAGGAAGGCTTGGAGCTTGGAGTTCGTCGTGAGAGCGAGGATTCCATCGTTTGATCTCTCTTCTCTATCTTTTTCATTTTTTTTATCATGAACAACATAAACTTAATCTTGTTACTCTTGAATCTCAGTAGCTAAGTTCATTATCAGGATTTCTGTTTGAAGCCGTTTTGGCGGATTATAAATTTGATTCACGTTTTGCTTGAACTTAATTGATGATGAACTGTTGTGCTATGTTTAATTCTTGTTCTTAACCAATCTTTGTGTAGTTTGATCACCTATATGAAGATCATTGGTAACTGCTTAGTTAAAGAAACGTATTGCCTGGATAATTGAATTAAGCACATTGTTACCGGTTAGAGAAAGCAACCACAAACTGTGAGCATGGAGTAGAAGTTAGAAGA
Source organism: Linanthus parryae (assembly GCA_023055425.1). NCBI lineage: Eukaryota > Viridiplantae > Streptophyta > Magnoliopsida > Ericales > Polemoniaceae > Linanthus > Linanthus parryae. Next base: position 15,999,089 of record JALGPY010000012.1, on the reverse strand, counting down.
TCACGATGCATGTTTAGACGTACATAGGCCAGAGAAATCAGGTACGCGCTCTAAGTATAGACTTTGGTTGTGAAATCTTCAAAGTACGCTTTCTCGTTTGGAAAATCAATTCATCTCTGTGTTTCAGACCGTAATTCATGAATGGTGGAAACCTAGTAAACCTAGAGATAATCCTGATTCGTCTCTCATATTCACTCTCAGTTTTAATAATTAGCTTGTGACTTACATTCTTAGATTAGTAAACAAACTCAATTGCTAGCCCAAACGAAGTTAATCATCCTAATTGGTTCACGACAAGTCCTTTGGGTTCGATAAACCCGGATTTCCGGATATTACTACACGCGACAGCTGTACACTTGCGATTGAATCGTTTCGAGTTTTTGGCGCCGTTTCCGGGGACTTCGGTTGAATTAGTTAGAATATTAACTTTAGGAAATTTTATTTTTTTTGCTTTTGTTTATTTATTTTTTGATCTCACCTGCTTCCTAGCGAATTATTGTGCAGGTATCTTGGTGATCATGTGGGGGCAGAATGTCTATGTGCAAGCTCCAGACTATTCACCGTACTACTCATATGGAGATATGTACACCCCTCCTCCTTGAAATCAAGAAGCTGAGGATATGAAAGAAATATTGAAGCTCATGATAGCTAAAATGGAGAGAATGGATGAAGGGATTAATAGGATGGATGAAACTGTCCAACTTCAGGGACAACACTTGGCGAAACTTTCGAGTGCGTTGGAATATGCAGATAATAACGATGGGCCAAGTAGCATCATTCCTAACTTAGTTGGGGAGTGCAAAGAGGAAGACGAAGAACACCCATAGGTCTATGTATATAATACTGTTCATCATGAAGTAATAGATTCTTGGGCCGCTTCGGACTCAGAGTGGGATGACATTTTGAATCCTATACAACTTGTGCCTCGCATAATTACGGAGTCATGGCATGAATGGGAGAGTGTTGACATCGTGAGATTATGGACTAAGGACATTGAAGAAGGTTTTAATGAAGAGCAGGCTCGTAAGTACATGGATAATGAGTTCTCCTTAATCACTGAAGATATGTTCCCAAATGAAGCATGCCATGAGTCTTTGGAATTCTTGCACGGAGATAAAAAAAGACTCCAATTCTATGCGGTTCATGAATTGCCACCAGTGATTCCGAGACAAGAGCTAGGAAAGGAAGCAGTCAAGACGGCACTTCTTGCCATTACTGTTCCACTTGGGATTCTATTTCACATAACCCATCCTCAATGATATTGATTTTGAAGAATTGAAAGAAGAAGAAGAAGAAGAAGAAGAAGAAGAAGAAGAAGAAAAAGAAGAAGAAGAAGAAGAAGGAGAAGAAGAAGAAGAGGAAAGGTACATGAGGTCATGATGTGGTGAATGAATTCTCAAGAAGACCGGTGATCAGGGAGTGGAAGCACAAAAGGAAACAAATATCCGAGGCCGTCTTCTACATTTTATTTGAAGCATATGCATCTCATGCATGCTCACGTGAGAAGATACAAAAAGAAAAGTGATGGTGGAAGAAGAAAAAGTGGAGAGAAAAACCGCCTTAATCATATTTGAGGTAACTGGCTCGGGTCGTCGACCTTAAATTACACGACGCTTGTAGGGAGGCAACCCAACGTATTTTCTGATTTAGTTTAGGGAATGTGTTTTAATACATTTGTGTGTGTTTTATTTAGTTATTTTATTTGGAAAGATGAGAGAGAGGGAAGTTAGTTTCCAAGTGACATACTGGAGCAGGTTGTGGGAGAGTCTACCCCGGTGTGCCATGACACAAATGACCTTTAAAGGGGCTCGCATTGGCGAGTTGGGGAATCTACAAGACACATAGTTTAGCAGAGGAGGGCAGTCTACCCCGGTGTGCGAGAACACACTGACTATATAGGATCACAGTGGCACCACTAGTGCTTGGGGATTGCTTGGAGTGGATTTCGTCCCCTCCCTTGAGGCGGTTGTGAGTATTTCTTCCTTTAACTAAAATTATGCGTTTCTTATATATATGTCATAACTCCATCTCATCTACTGTCGTATAAATTTGATTGCTGAGTTCTCTTACATGATCTCTAAATTCGTTGAGAAAAACGAAGCATTCAGTGTGGAGGTGGTTTAACTGTCTACTAGCCAATTGTGTGTTGCATAGCCAGTTACATGTAGAATGTTTAGATTGTATTGTGTGCAGAGTCAGTGGTTTGTGTTACGTTTTACATATATTGTCTTATTGTGTAGAGTAGATTTATATTATATTTGCACTTTAAAATAATTGAGTCTACCCACCAAAAGTTGAATAGTGTTGTGTCAATTTTTTTTCGAGTCTAAACCTTGCTGAAAGATCAGGTTGTGCAAGACTTGGAATAGCTCAGCTATTTTAAGGCCATGAACCATATTTCAAAGCCTTGAATCAGTCTCAGAGGCTTGAAAATAGTTTAACTATTTTCAAGGCCTTGAAACTGGATTCAAAGCCTTGAAAATGCTAAACCTGTATGCACACTCTCAGGGGGAGTTTTCTGCAAACTCTCTGAGTTGATTCTTTCTCTTTCTTTCATATGTTTGATTCACTTTTATTATATGATGAAAGACAAATTAGTCTAACATGTTTTGAGCATATGATATCATCTGTTTGACCATGATAATGCAGGAAATTTTGTTTCCAATATTTGCAGGGTTGTTTCCTAAACTGAAGTCGTGCGGATTTGGAAATAGATGAATATGTGATCAATTAGAGACTTATGAAAGCTTCTCAGATTGCCTGTGGACAAGATCACAACAATATCTCTGGAGATTGTGATCAACTATCCGTTGGATAAAGCTATTAAAGAGAGTCAAAGTTGTTGCCTACAAAATAGGAAGTTGTTGCTGAAAATCTAGGAAGATTTGCAGAGCTTAAAACAGTTTAAATAGAACTCACCTTGAAGCAATAACATAGGAGACTCAACGGGCAAAAACAAGAGACAAGTTTCTGGATTGACAAAGCACCAAAGAAGAACATCAAACTCTCAATCCTTTCCACGGAAGTTCACTGCATTTTCACTGCAGTTTTCTACTCCAAGCGTTCTTCTGTATTGAGCTGTATTGGTAGATCATTTCTTTATTATCTCTACATCTATTCTCAAGGATTGTTCAAAGTGAACAATAGAGAATTCTTAGTTAATCATTTAGCTAGAGCATGTACTATATAGGTTAGGAAAAACCACAAGCTGTAACAGAGTAAGGGAACTCTCTGGGCTCGAGTTCTAGGGCTTAGCTTTTGATTAATAACAATTGAGTTGAAAATCCTGCAGGGATCTAATCCCTTAGGTAGAGACGTAGGTCCAAGTTGGCTGAACTCTATAAATCACTTGTCTTCTGCATTTACAATTAATCCTTCTTATTTTGCAGCACACAAAACTGTCTGTTTTTCAAGAGTTTGAACTTGTTTTCAAGGCCTTGAAAAAGGCATACTTGCTTTATACTGTCTGCATCTTCTCCAAGGGCTTCAAATAGTTTTCAAGGCCTTGAACTTCATTGTTTGCAGAAGTTTTCATCTTCCTAGCAAGTTTTTCAAAATGTTGCATACTCTATTCACCCCCCTTCTAGAGTATCTTGGCTGCATTAACATATGCATACTCATACTTTCAATTGGTATCAGAGCTTGTATCACTGTATAAGATTTAACCATCTGGTGATCATGAGTATTGCAGGTGATGGTGGTTTCTCACAGGGAAGAGCTGCTAACAGACCTCCTTTATTCTGTGGAGAAAATTTTTCTCACTGGAAAACTCTCATGAAAATGTTCATTATTGATCAAGATCTAGAGCTTTGGACCATTATCCAAAATGGACCTCATAATTTTTACACAGAGAAAGATGGGATCAGAACTCCCAAAACAGAAGACTCACTCTCCTCTTCTGAATTAGAGCAATTTTCTAAGAACTACAAAGCTATTAACATTTTGTATAGTGCTTTGAGTACAGATGAATTCAACAGGATCTTTGGATGCACAACTGCAAAAAAATCTAGGATAAGCTTGTGGTTACCTTTGAGGGAACCAGTCAAGTCAAGCAAACCAAGATCAAAATTTATCATAGGCAGTATGAGCTGTTTAAGATGAATACAGATGTGTCCATCAGAGACATGTTCAAGAGGTTCACTGATATTGTCAACAACCTTGATTCACTAGGAAAACATTTTTCCAATGAAGAAAAGGTGAGGATGATTCTCAGAAGTCTTCCAAAGGCAAAATGGGAACCAAAGACTAATGCTATTGAAGAAGCTCAGAATCTCTCAACTTTACAACTTGATGACTTACAAGGGAAGCTCCTGACGCATGAGATATCTATGAATGAAGTTGATGGAGAACTCCCAGATGGTGTCAAGAACTTATCTCTCAAATCCAAAGAGAATGAGAGAACACAAAGTCTTGAAACTGAGGATGGTGATGATGAAGATCCAATTGCCTTAATTTCCAAAGCCTTGACAACAATTCTCAAAATGAAGAAAAACTTTGGAAATAAAGATTTCAATAGAGAAAGGCATAGATCACCCAGCAGGAAGGACTACAAAGGTAAGTCTTCTTCACAAAATAAATCAAAAGTTATGAACTGCTTTGAATGTGGTGATGCAGGACACTTGATAAGAGATTTTCCACACAAGAAAAATAAGAGATGTCAAAAGAAAGATCATGACAGAAGAAAGAAAGTCATGATAGCTTCATGGAGTGATTCAGATAGCTCTAGTGAATCTGAATCTGAGGAAGAACATGCCAACCTATGATTCATGGCCAAGCATGATGAAAGTTCTGAGAAGAACATTGAGGTAATGGTAAATTGTCTAATTTCAAAACCAAAAGAAGCTCTTTCAGAATATCTCAGAACAATGCTTTTGAATGAGGAAGATTATCTGAAAGAGATCAGACTTTTGAAAGAAAGAGTTCATGAGCAAGCAAAAATAAACTTACGACTTGTTTGCCTAAATCAGAATCTTGAAATCTCTCAGAAGAAAACTAATAGTGATTTCAAGGCCTTGAAAACCAGTTTCAACGCCTTGAAAACACAAGTCAAGGAAGTAGTCACTAAGAACTCTTCAATGCGTGACAGCTTTGTTAATCTAAGACACCAGGTTGATGAATTAGAGAGACAAAAGACTACTCTTACTGAGAAGCTTCAAGAATCTGAATTGGTCAAAGTCAAGCTTGCTGGATCAGAACACAAGTTGAAGTTGATTCTTGGAGGAAGTTCACAGTCCATTCACAAAGCTGGTATTGGATTCAATCCAAACTTTCCAAGAAGGAACAATACCATATTTGTGAAAGCTGGAAACAAAAATTCTCCTACATTTCATTACTGCTGAAAAACTGGTCATGTTAAGATGACTTGTCCTTTTAGAAGAAGAGACCCTCACATAATGAGGAACACTTTTCCTTTTCAACTCAAAGGACAAGTTAAGCAGATTTGGGTTCCTAAAGGGGTTAGACCACCTAACATGGTTGATCCTGAATATGAATCGAAATTCCACACTTGGTATAACAGCTGGGTAAGGCAGTGATTGGTGTATGCAGGTTGTTACCAATGTGAAAGAACATAAGTGGTTCATGGACAGTGGTTGCTCAAGACACATGAGTGGAAAAAATCTCTATTCTCGTAATTGAAGGAGCAATCAGAAGGTTCAATAACACTTGGTGAAAAAGGAAAATTTAATATTCTAGGTATTGGAAAAGTTCGTACAAATTCTGAAAACTCTATCTCTGATGTATATCTAGTTGAAGGTTTGAAACTTAACTTGCTTAGTGTATCTCAGCTTTGTGATAATGGCAACAAAGTTATCTTTGATAAAGAGATGCGTGTGGTGCAAAATGAGAAATCAGGAGATTGCATTCTCACAGCCTCTAGATCAAATAATGTTTATACTTTTCAGACTAACAAAGTTGCAGGAGAAAGATTGAAGTGTCTCAAGGCCTTGAAAGAGGATTCAAAGCTTTGGCATAGGAAGCTTGGTCACATCAGATTGGATACTTTGAAAAAGTTGATTTCCAAATACTTGGTAAGGGGATTGTCATCCATTAAGTTCAACGAAGATGAGTTGTGCAAGGCTTGTGCTCAGGGCAAGCAGACTAGAAGCTCCTTCAAGCCAAATAAGTTCGTAAGTACAACTAGACCTATTGAACTGCTTCATATGGATCTATGTGCTCCTATGAGAACTCCTACTCCAAAAGGTAAAAGGTATATGCTAGTTGTTGTAGATAATTTTTCTAGATATACTTGGGTTATGTTTCTCAAAGAAAAATCTGAAGCCCTCTCTGAATTTTAAAAGCTTTGCAGAGAACTTCAAACTTTGAAAAACCTACCTGTAGCTTCAATTAGATGTGATCATGGTAGAGAATTTGATCAATTAGAATTTGATTTATTATGAGATAAGCATGGTATTACTTACAACTTTTCTGCTTCAAGAACTCCTCAACAGGATGGTGTTGTTGAAAGAAAGAACAGGACTCTTGAACATATGTCAAGGACAATGCTTCTTGAGAACAAGCTGCCAAAACATTATTGGGCAGAACCTGTGAATACAACAAACTATATACTGAACAGGTGCTTGATCAGACATATTCTGAAGAAGACCCCCTATGAACTATTCAAAGGAAGGAAGCCAAACATTTCATACTTCTGACCCTTTCGATGTACATGTTTTATCCACAACAATGGAAAAGACAATCTTGGTAAGTTTAATGCAAGAAGTGATGAAGATATATTTCTTGGTTACTCTCTGAATAGAAAAGCTTATAGGGTTTACAATAAAAGAACCAAACTGGTTGAAGAGAGCATTCATGTTATTTTTGATGAAAGCTATGATGGTTCTTTGAGTGAAAGTTTTGCAGACTTGAATTTGAACAAGCATGAATCAAAGGAAGAGACTGAGAATCCATTAGGATTCAAGAAAGGTTCAGAAGAAAATAGAAGACATTTTCAAGACCTTGAAAATGGTGCTCAAGGCGTTGAAAGTAAACCTCAAAGCCTTGAAAAAGATGATTAGAAGGATTCAAATGACAAAGCCACTACTTCAAGACCAGAGAAGATCTATGGAGAGCCTGAACCATGGTCTCCAATAAAGAGATTCAAATATCTCTCATCCCATCCAGCTGATAATATCATATCAAATCCAACCACTGGTACACAAACTAGATCACAGTGGAAGAACTTATGTGCTTTTAATGCCTTTATTTCTCTTGTAGAACCAAATCTGTGAAAGAAGCTTTACAAGAAGCAGACTGGATCATTGCTACGCAAAGTCAACTCAATTAGTTTGAAAGGAATAAGGTTTGGAACCTTGTTCCTCCACCTACAAACCAGTCAGTCATTGGTACCACATGGGTATTAAGAAATAAGTTGGATGAAAGTGGCAATGTGATCCGAAACAAAGCAAGGTTAGTTGCTCAAGGTTACAATCAAGAAGAAGGTAGTGATTATGAGGAAACTTTTGTTCCAGTTGCTAGGTTAGAAGCAATTAGAATTTTGCTTGTTTTTGTTGGAATAGATGCCCTAGAGGCAATCTAGTTTAGTATGAATTTGTATATGGCTAGAAAATTCATTTATTATTTATTGGATATTTAATATAATGAAGTCCTTAGATTTACAATCGTGTTGTTTATCTTAAATATCCCTAGTCAAGTATAATGATTAAATGGGACAATCATCTATAGACTAGTATGGGGTTGGATTGATATGGAGACATCACGATCCAACACATAGGTGTGCATTACGGAATGTTGCACTGGATTGACCCATCACCGAGAAGGCTACATACATGTTATGTTGAGTCACAAGCGCTTCTCGCGGTGCAATGGTATTGTCATCCTTAGACTTGAAGTCACTAGATATTCTAGTTGTGGATCATTGTGATCTTGGTAGCGTTAAACGCTACACCGTAACTGGGTAGTTATAAAGGCGTGTACTGGATACAATGAGAAGCAAGCTTAGAAATCGTAGTGGACGTAGAGAGGATTTGACCCTCCCACATAACGGGAGCAAATATCCTAGGCCACTCGAAGGATAGTGCTTATAGAATGTCTGGCCAGACTCAAATAAATCAATATAGGATATTGATGTTATTTGCACGAATAAGGCTATTCCATGGATCGAGAAACTAGGGATTGGATATACGAGTGTGACTTGTATGTCTCGTGTCCAATCCGGATATGGAGGAAAAAGGATGAGACAATTACTTGTACAAGGTTGTCTAGATGACTATTCTATTAGTTGGCTAGAATGGATGTTTTGCTAGAAACCGCTCCATATTAGCAAATAGTTGCTACCAACTAGATAGAACCTATGGGGTCACATGCTATATAGAGTTGTACTAGATTTGGGAATTAATTAATTGGATTAATTAATTAGAAGGATCACTTTGCAAACCCTTGCAAACTTAGTAGGGACTAATTTGCAAGGAAGGGACTAAATTGAATTCTAGTAGGACTAGAATAAGTCCTTTAGGTAGTTAACAAGGAGTTGTTGGACTATATAAAGGACCCTCCTTCCTTCCTTCCTCATAACTTATGCTCATTAGTGATCATAACAAGAGTGGGAGAGAAAAAAGGAGAGAGAGAGCAAGCAACAAGGGCCGAACCCGTCCCTTGCCGCCGCCCCCTCACCCCGTCGGCCAAAAGAGGGCCGAAGCCCCTCTTTTTGTCTCGTATTGCGTGATTCCTTCACCCTCCTCTTATTCCGGGCTAGCACCAAGGAGTTTGGGAGATCTAGGAGCAACTCTAGGCGTGGATCAACTATAGAGAACGTGACACTATTCGCGTTTGAAGTCATCAAGGAGAACCCAAAGGTGTGTTTATGATTTCTTACCTTTACTATCGTTATGCATCTAGACTTGTGATCCTTGGAGGGTTTTGCATGGCTATTTGTTTGATTATGCTTCCGTTGCGCGATCCCTGAATCAAAACCCTACAGTGGTATCAGAGCCACAGGTCATAGAGCATAAACGTAGTTTATGTGTTACATTCTTGTTGTTTTACACCTTAATTTGTTGTTTATCGCGTAAAACAAGACAAATCAAGCATGGGATGCAATTTGTCAAATAATTACCCATAACAAGATCCAATTTTTGCATTGAATGCATGAATTGGTGAGTTTGAGAAATTTTAGGATCTTAGATCTAGGGTTTGGGCATCCTTGGGGAAGAAGGAGTTCTCCCAAAACAAGGAAACAACCAAACTTGGGCTCCAAGCAAGGGAGTTGTTTTGGAAACAACTCCCAAGAGGAGGTTCGGCCCCCTAGGGGACCGCCCCCTTGCTTGCCGCCCAAGCTTGGCCGCCCTAAGGGGCCGGGCGGCCCTAACCCGCGGGCCTAGCTTGCGGGTTTTGGGCCGGGCCGACCCTAGGGCCTTGTGGTTCACATTGATGGGCCCGTGCAATTGAATTGTTGGGCCCATGGACCGTTTTAACCCTAGAAATCCTAAAATCAATTAAAATTGACCAAGCGCGTTAAAATTGGATTTTAACTGTTTATGTGCAAATCGCATGGTGATTGGATATGGCCTTAGGATGTGGTTTGATGTGGATGTTTAATTTTGTGGTTTGGTTTTACGGCCTGCGAGCTGATCAATTAATTGTAATAATTAATTAGGGTTTTATGGCCTGCGTGCCATTTTTTTCTCAACTTGTGAGATTTATTTTATTTAGTATAGATATTAGCTAGTGCTAGATAAAGTAGATTGTTAGCCAAGATTGGAGAAAAGAAGCCCAAAGCCAAAGAAGCCACAAAAGATGGAGCATGGAGCATGGAGTATCCCACATGACTATGAAGGATGGACCAAAAGACCAAGACGCATGGAGATGTGTTTGCTTAGGGTTCATAGATAATTCCAATGGCTTGGAATTATCTTAGTCTAGAAAAGGCCATATCCACATCACGTTTAATTTCTGTTTTGTGGTTGTTTATTTATTGTCTTATTATTTGTGTGGTTGGTGTATGGATGATGCATGCAATTAGGATAATAAGATAATTAGACAACCTGGATCTATTATTTGGAGTTGTGCCCAAACTCAAATAGATAGATTAGTTGATATTGATCAACAAAATAATTGAAATTGAATATAAAATCCCTCAAAATTTAAATATTGTGTTCTTGCCTTCTCGTTATTTAAACATCATTATTTATCGAGTTCGTGCGTGCCAAAGCATGGCGACTTGGTTCATAATGATGGAATGCGATGGCACGTAACAATGTGCAATTGTTTAGATAAGAGGTTGAACACAACTAGGCTATTAATTTGATTAAGAAACCTAGAGGCAATCAATTGGGATTATCCATATGGATGGATAAATAAGGAGTTATTTGCCCAATTGAACCAAGAGTTGCATATGGGATGCAATTGGAATTGTTCCTACCTAGAAGTAGTCAAATTATGGGTGACTTGCCAAAGCAAGCTCATAAGGAGATGAAAGGATGGATCTTGGCCCACTAGAAAATATAAGGATATTTTCCGCATTAATATCTTGAGGGTTATTAATCCGTAGAAAAATAGTGGGAGCTATATTTAATAAACTAGCCATTATTAAATATAGTCAAAAATTCACAAATACTAAAACTTGCGTATTTTCCTTTTTGTAGAATTCCAAATGGCAAACAACTCATCGAGTTCACAACATTCCCTACGATCTGTCCTTGAGAAGGACAAGCTCTCTGGAACCAACTTTCTTGATTGGTACAGAAACTTGAGAATTGTTCTCAAGCAAGAGAAGAAACTGTATGCAATAGAGGAGCATGTTCCAGAAGGTCCAGAGAATCAGACACCTGCTGCCTTAAAGGCGTATCAAAAGCGTGTTGATGACGCTAATGATGCGGCCTGCCTAATGCTTTGCACCATGACCTCTGAGCTTCAGAAGCAACACGAGAACATGAATGCTGTCGATATGATCGAACATCTAAAGCAGCTCTTCCAAGAGCAGGCGAGGGTAGAGAGGTATGAGGTCACAAAGGCACTGTTCAAATGTCATCTGGCAGAAGGGAACCCGGTGGGACCCCATGTACTCCGAATGATCGGGTACTTGGAGAATCTGGCTCGGCTTGGGTTCCCGGTCGGCCAAGAGTTGGCAACCGATCTCGTGTTGCAATCGTTGCCCGAGAGTTATGGACAGTTCATTATGAACTATAACATGAACGAGATCGTTAAACCACTGCCAGATTTGCTCAACATGTTGAGGACGGCTGAACAGAGCATCAACAAGGGTAAGGGCAAGGCCATTATGATGGTGCATAAAGGAAAGGGCAAAAAGTTTGCCTCTTCCTCCAAGGGCAAAGGCAAGTCAGTTGCCAAGTCCAAGGAACAAGCCCTTAAACCTGTTGGTGGCATTGCCAAGGTCGTGACTAAGGGTGAGTGTCACTACTGCAGTCAGCCTGGACACTGGAGGAGGAACTGCCCAAAATATCTGGAGGACAAGAGGCTTGGAATAGTGATTCCACCACCACCAGGTATTTTTGTTGTAGATGTCAATTTAACTGTCTCTACATCATGGGTATTAGATACTGGATGTGGATCTCATATTTGTCGAAATATGCAGGATCTAAAGAGAAGTAAAAGATTGGCTAAAGGGGAGGTAGATCTGCGCGTTGGGAATGGAGCAAAGGTTGCTGCGTTGGCCATAGGCGTGTGCGAGCTATCTCTGCCTTCAGGATTAGTTTTAGAATTAAATAATTGCTATTTTGTGCCTGCTATGAGCAGAAACATTATTTCTATTTCTTGTTTGGACAAGGAAGGTTTTATTTTTTCAATAAAGAACAATTGTTGTTCCTTTTATTTGAATAATATTCACTATTTTAGTGCCCAATTATTTAATGGACTTTATGTCCTTGATCTAAGCAATCCTGTCTACAACATTAATACCAAGCGGATTAAAATAAATGATTTAAATCCTGCTTATTTATGGCATTGTCGTTTAGGCCACATAAATGAGAAACGTGTATCTAGACTCCATAAGGATGGATTACTAGACTCATTTGATTTTGAATCATATGAGACATGTGAGGCTTGTTTATTGGGAAAAATGACAAAGTCCCCTTTCAATAAGAAAGGTGAGAGGACTAGTGAGCAATTGGCGCTCATACATACAGATGTGTGTGGGCCATTTGCCACGCCAGCCAGGGGTGGTTATGTCTACTTCATTACATTTACTGATGATTACAGTAGATATGGATTTGTGTACCTTATGAGGGCAAAATCCGAATCCTTTGAAGTGTTCAAGGAATTCAAGAATGAAGTAGAGAAGCAACTTGGCAAAAGTATCAAGGCTCTACGATCGGATCGTGGAGGAGAATACTTGAGCCAAGAGTTTGACGACTATCTTAGAGAGTGTGGGATCGTGTCCCAACTCACTCCACCCGGAACGCCACAATGGAATGGCGTGTCCGAGAGGAGAAATCAAACCCTATTGGATATGGTTCGATCTATGATGTGTCAAACCGATCTTCCATTATCATTTTGGGGCTACGCTCTATTAAGTGCAGCTTTCACCATTAACCGTGTTCCATCTAAATCAGTCATGAAGACACCATATGAGATGTGGAGTGGGAGGCGTCCCACACTGTCGTTCATGATTATTTGGGGCTGCGATGTCTATGTAAAACGTTTACAATCAGACAAGCTAGGGCCTAAATCGGATAAGTGTAAATTTGTGGGGTACCCTAAGGAAACTAAGGGATACTACTTCTACAATCCAACCGAGAACAAAGTGTTTGTTGCTCGGACCGGCGTGTTTCTAGAAAGAGAGTTTGTCTCTAAAGAAGCAAGTGGGAGGAATGTAGAGCTTGAAGAAGTTCAAGAACCACAAATCACTGAACCGATTATGGAACATGAACAGGAATCACAAGCAATTATGGAGCCACCTGTTCAGGTAACACAAGAGCTTCGTAGATCTAGTAGAGTGCTCCAGGAACCCGAGAGGTACGGACTTCTCGTAACTGATTCCGGCAACACGATGCTCATAGATGATGAGCCTACTACCTATGAGGAGGCCATGAATGGCCCAGACTCACAGAAGTGGCTTGAGGCCATGAGATCCGAGATGGAATCCATGTATGCCAACAAAGTATGGACCTTGGTGGAACCACCTGATGGGGCGCGGCCCATAGGGTGCAAGTGGGTCTTCAAGAAGAAGATCGACATGGATGGTAATGTGATTACCTATAAGGGCCGATTGGTGGCTAAAGGATTCAGACAGATTCATGGTATTGACTATGATGAAACCTTTTCACCAGTCGCTATGACCAAATCCATCCGAATCCTACTTGCAATTGCAGCATACTATGACTATGAGATTTGGCAGATGGATGTCAAAACAGCATTCCATTATGGGAATCTCCTCGAGGACGTGTATATGATACAGCCGGAGGGTTTTGAGGATCCAAAGCAAGCCAACAAAGTCTGTAAGCTGCAACGATCCATTTATGGATTGAAGCAAGCTTCTAGGAGTTGGAATCGACGTTTTGATGAAGTGGTCAAAGAGTTTGGCTTCATCAGAAACGAAGATGAGTCTTGTGTCTACAAGAAGGTTAGTGGGAGCTCTGTAGCTTTTCTGGTCTTGTATGTGGATGACATACTACTCATTGGAAACGACATTCCCATGCTGCAATCTGTTAAAGATTGGCTAGGAAAGTGTTTCTCAATGAAGGACTTAGGGGAAGCAGCCTATATACTCGGTATAAAGATCTATAGAGATAGATCTAAGAGGTTTCTAGGCCTAAGTCAAAGTACATATATTGACAAGGTGTTGAAACGGTTCAACATGCAAGATTCCAAGAAGGGATTCTTGCCCATGTCACATGGAATCACTCTTTCGAAGAGTGGTTGTCCTTCCAATGAGATTGAGAAGGAACGCATGAGTAGGATTCCCTATGCCTCGGCCATAGGATCTATCATGTACGCCATGTTATGTACTAGACCAGATGTGTCATATGCCTTGAGTATGACAAGCAGATACCAATCCAATCCAGGTGAGAGTCACTGGATTGCTGTCAAGAACATCCTAAAGTACTTGAGAAGAACTAAGGATGCTTTCTTGATGTTTGGCGGTGAGGAAGAGTTGCGTGTAAGGGGTTACACTGATGCAAGCTTCCAAACCGACAGAGATGACTTTAGATCACAGTCGGGATATGTGTTTTGCCTGAATGGAGCAGCGGTGAGCTGGAAGAGTTCCAAGCAAGAGACGGTAGCTGATTCTACAACAGAGGCTGAGTATATTGCTGCAAATGGCGCAGCAAAGGAGGCTGTTTGGATCAGAAAGTTTGTTTCTGAACTTGGTGTGGTCCCTAGCATTGCGGATCCTGTGAAGTTGTTCTGTGACAACACTGGGGCGATCGCGCAATCAAAGGAACCCAGATCGCACCAGAAGTCCAAGCACGTGCTCAGGAAGTTTCATCTGATTCGAGATATTATCGATAGAGGAGACGTTCGGATATGCAAGATTCCTACAGATGATAATCTGTCAGACCCGCTTACGAAGCCTCTCACGCAGTGGAAGCATGAAGGGCACACTAGGAGTATGGGCATACGAGATGCGCCAGATTGGCTCTAGTGCAAGTGGGAGACTGTTGGAATAGATGCCCTAGAGGCAATCTAGTTTAGTATGAATTTATATATGGCTAAAAAATTCATTTATTATTTATTGGATATTTAATATAATGAAGTCCTTAGATTTACAATCGTGTTGTTTATCTTAAATATCCCTAGTCAAGTATAATGATTAAATGGGACAATCATCTATAGACTAGTATGGGGTTGGATTGATATGGAGATATCACGATCCAACACATAGGTGTGCATTACGGAATGTTGCACTGGATTGACCCATCACCGAGAAGGCTACATACATGTTATGTTGAGTCACAAGCGCTTCTCGCGGTGCAATGGTATTGTCATCCTTAGACTTGAAGTCACTAGATATTCTAGTTGTGGATCATTGTGATCTTGGTAGCGTTAAACGCTACACCGTAACTGGGTAGTTATAAAGGCGTGTACTGGATACAATGAGAAGCAAGCTTAGAAATCGTAGTGGACGTAGAGAGGATTTGCCCCTCCCACATAACGGGAGAAAATATCCTAGGCCACTCGAAGGATAGTGCTTATAGAATGTCTGGCCAGACTCAAATAAATCAATATAGGATATTGATGTTATTTGCACGAATAAGGCTATTCCATGGATCGAGAAACTAGGGATTGGATATACGAGTGTGACTTGTATGTCTCGTGTCCAATCCGGATATGGAGGCAAAAGGATGAGACAATTACTTGTACAAGGTTGTCTAGATGACTATTCTATTAGTTGGCTAGAATGGATGTTTTGCTAGAAACCGCTCCATATTAGCAAATAGTTGCTACCAACTAGATAGAACCTATGGGGTCACACGCTATATAGAGTTGTACTAGATTTGGGAATTAATTAATTGGATTAATTAATTAGAAGGATCACTTTGCAAACCCTTGCAAACTTAGTAGGGACTAATTTGCAAGGAAGGGACTAAATTGAATTCTAGTAGGACTAGAATAAGTCCTTTAGGTAGTTAACAAGGAGTTGTTGGACTATATAAAGGACCCTACTTCCTTCCTTCCTCATAACTTATGCTCATTAGTGATCATAACAAGAGTGGGAGAGAACAAAGGAGAGAGAGAGCAAGCAACAAGGGCCGAACCCGTCCCTTGCCGCCGCCCCCTCACCCCGTCGGCCAAAAGAGGGCCGAAGCCCCTCTTTTTGTCTCGTTTTGCGTGATTCCTTCACCCTCCTCTTATTCCGGGCTAGCACCAAGGAGTTTGGGAGATCTAGGAGCAACTCTAGGCGTGGATCAACTATAGAGAATGTGACACTATTCGCGTTTGAAGTCATCAAGGAGAACCCAAAGGTGTGTTTATGATTTCTTACCTTTACTATCGTTATGCATCTAGACTTGTGATCCTTGGAGGGTTTTGCATGGCTATTTGTTTGATTATGCTTCTGTTGCGCGATCCATGAATCAAAACCCTACAGTTTTTGCATCTTACAAGAACATGAAATTTTTTCAAATAGATGTTAAGTGTGCTTTCTTAATGGCTATTTACAAGAAGAAGTTTATGTTGCACAACCACCTGGTTTTGAAAATGGCAAGTTTCCAGATCATGTTTACAAACTTGGCAAAGCTCTTTATGGTTTGAAACAAGCTCCAAGAGCTTGGTATGAAAGACTGTCAAAGTTTATACTTGAAAATGATTTCAAAAGAGGTTTAGTAGACAAGACTCTTTTCATAAAGACTCATGAGAAAGATTTACTTGTAGTTCAGATATATGTTGATGATATATTGTTTGGAGCTACTAATGATCAATTGTGCAGAGAATTCTCAAGCCTTATGAGCAGGGAATTTGAGATGAGCATGATGGGAGAGTTGAACTTCTTCCTAGGACTTCAAATACATCAATTGAAGAAGGGAATCTTTCTGCATCAAGCCAAGTACACAAGACACTTACTAAACAAATATAGCATCGCTCAATGTAAGGAAGCCAAGAACCCTATGAGTTCTACACTATCCTTAAACAAGGATGAATATGGTAAGAGTGTCAATATAAAAGAGTATAGAGGCATGATTGGATCATTACTCTATCTGACAGCAAGAAGACCAGATATTATGTTTAGTGTGTGTATGTGTGCTAGATTTCAAGTTGATCCAAAAGAATAACACTTGACTGTTGTGAAGAGAATATTCAGATATCTCAATGGTACCAAAGACTTAGGGCTTTGGTATCCAAGATATTCTAACTTCTCTTTACAGGGTTTTTCAGATGCTGACTTTTCATGTTACGAGATTGATAGGAAAAGTACTTAAGGAACTTGCCAATTCATTGGATCATCCTTGATCAGTTGGCATTCCAAGAAACAAAATCCAGTTGCTCTATCAACAGCTGAAACTGAATATATAGCTGCAGGAGCATGTTGCTCACAAGTGTTATGGATTGCTAAACAACTAAGAGACCTTGGATTTGATTTCAGGGGCATACCTATTAAGTGTGATAACACTAGCAATTTCAATTACAAAGAATCCAGTGCAACACTCAAGAACCAAGCAAATTGATGTCAGACACCATTTCATCAGAGATAATGCTGAGAAAGGTGACATTGTTCTTGAATTTGTTGCTACTAACATGCAAATTGCAGATATCTTCACTCAACCATTAGCAAATGAAAGGTTCTCAGCTCTAAGATTGGAATTGGGAATGCTAAATAAAGATGCATTTGTTTAGGGGGAGCATCAGGGAAGAACGGTAAGCTTTATATGTTTTCAAAGGTTTGAACTGAGTTTCAAAGCCTTGAAAATCAGTTCAAAGCTTTGGCTTTTACTTGTTTCCATGTTACAGTTTTTCAAGACCTTGAAAACCTTTTCAAAGCCTTGAAAATTAGTCTGCTACACTGATAGTCAATAATATTGGATCATTCTGTGTTAGGTAATCTCTGTAGATACTTGCCTAATATAGCCCCTACCCTTTTCAAAATTTTTTTTAGCCAAAACTAGTATTAGTATATTTTATTTTCCAACGGCATAAAAGATTTGAAATCCCTATGATCATTGCAAATCTTTTGATATCAGAGAGATACTAGTTTCCTTTTGAAACTCAAACTCCTTCAGTATTTATCCTCTTCTCTTCTCCTTCATTCACTATCACTCCACCTCTCTCTATTATTCTCCCAAACCCTAATGAGCACAAGGAGAGTCTCAGACAGAATCAAGATGGCTGGAGGTTCGAAACCTGTCTCAGAGAAGAAATGAAAATCAGTTGTGGATGAGGTTCAAGAAGTCTGTGGGTACTCTAGCTCCAGAACTCCTAGTGCAGAGGCAGTTCAAGATCTTCCTCCACCAAAGAAGAATGTCAAGAAGGTTACAACCTCCTCTTCAGAAAAACAAAAGAAGAAGAAAGTTGTTACAGAAAAGCTACCAGAAACAGAGCCTACCAGTTCAAAGAAGCTGAAGAAGAAAGCAACTCAGGCAGAAAAGGGGAAAGGAAAGGTGACAGAAGCTCAACCAGAACGTCAATTGGAAAAGGCACTGCAGATCTATTCACAAGCTTCAACAAGAACTCAGCACCATATGAGACTTGGTTTGTCTCAAACATCTCTAAAGGTCAGTGGTTAGATGGTTTTGCTTCAAAATCTATTGGTTTCTGTAGTATGGTCATTAAGAATGTGGTGGAACACATGAAACTTAAGTGCATATCTATGTTGAAGAAGAGTTCTTTGTGGTGTATGCTGAATACTAAAGAATGAGCCTACCCTAGACTCACCAGAGTCCTCTACCTGAACTTGACCCAAGTTAAGAGATTTGCACATTTGGTGATCAAATCTAAAGTTGCTGGGATAGTAATTGAATTGGATCACTCTGAGTTTGCCATTGTGCTAGGGTTTCCAAAGAGGTATGATACTAGCAACCATCCACCAAAGTCAGAAACCCTGAAGCTAGCCAAAGATGAGTTCTTCTTCAAAACATCTCAACCTCAGCCAAATAGTTAACACATTCTGTGTTGAATGTTGAAGCCAAAGTCCTTCATACCATCCTGGTTAGGTGTATCTTTCCCACTGAGCACTCTAGAGAATTGGTGACTGAGAGAATACTCCACATCATGTATCTGGTTATGCATGTCTATGAGATTGATCTTCCAAAACTAGTGATTGAACATATACTCTTTAGCCTTACCAGTAAAAGGGTTCACCCTCTTCCCTATGCAAACTTGCTCACTTTGTTCTTTGAACACTTTGAGATTCCAACTACTGGAGAGGACACAATCATATCTGGATTTGGAATACTTAATGAGAAAGCCTTTGAAAACATTGGAGTGGTAAGACAAAAGAGAAAGTTTGGAAACTTTACTCAGACTTGTCTGAAGCGGAACTAGGTGCAAAGAAGTTTCCTAAGCCCAAGACCTTGGCTCCCACTTCAAGTCAGACTTCTCTGCCAATAGACAATCAGAGACTTGATGGTTTGGAGTTGGACATGGAGGATGTCAAAGCAACTGTTATTGGACTAGAAAGTGATATGGGGAAAGTACAGTACATGGTGGAAAGAATCTTCAGAAGCATGAATTTGCTTGATGTTCCTGAGGATGTTGAAGGTACAAAGAAAGGAGACTCTGAGAAGGATTTGACTAGTGAGCATTAATACTAGGAAGAAGTTACTCCAGTTTCAGATAAGGGAAAGTAGGTAGCAGAACAGGCATCACAGGAAGAAGATGAAGCCAATAGCCCTGAATCAGATGAACTGCTGATTACCTTGAAGAAGAAAAAGAAATCTCCAAAGGCTGCTGCACAGGACAAGACTGATGAAGAAGACAATGAGAAAGAAAAAGGAGATCAGGGTGAAGATGAAGATCCAACCCCTTAATCTTGCCTACTCTTTCTTCCCCAATCTCTCTTCTTCAAAGTTTTTCTTTATAGTTTTCAAAATTTTCCAGACACTTGATCCAACATCTTCTATATTTTTAATGAAAGTCCAAAATGGGGGAGAAATTCTAGGTCTTTAGTAGTTTTTAGTTTTAGGTTTATTTGCTATTTGCTGAACTGTTTAAGTTTTTGTTGGTATTATGAATAAGTTGGATCTTTTTGGAAATACTGTGTTATAAATTGTGAACTAATCAGTTTATTTTGCAGAGACTAAGGATTAAACATAATTTGGTTTTGACTTTCATCCATGGGGGAGATTGAAAGATCAGGTTGTGCAAGACTTGGAATAGCTCAGCTATTTCAAGGCCTTGAATCAGTCTCGGAGGCTTGAAAATAGTCCTTAAAACTGGATTCAAAGCCTTGAAGCTGCTTAACCTGTATGCACACTCTCAGGGGGAGTTTTCTGCAAACTCTCCGAGTTGATTTCCTCTCTTTCTTTCATATGTTTGATTCACTGTTATTATATGATGAAAGAAAAATTTTTCTAACATGTTTTGAGCATAAGATATCATCTGTTTGACCATGATAATGCAGGAATTTTTTTTTCCAATATTTGCAGGATTGTTTTCTAAACTGAAGTTGTGCAGATTTGGAAATAGATGAATATTTTGATCCTGTGATCAATCAGAGACTCATGAAAGCTTATCAGATTGCTTATGTACAAGATCACAACAATCTCTCTGTAGATTGTGATCAACTATCCGTTTGAGAAAGCTGTTAAAGAGAGTCAAAGCTGTTTCCTACAAAATAGGAAGTTGTTGCTGAAAATCTGGGAAGATTTGCGAAGCTTCAAACAGTTTAAATAAAGCTCACTTTGAAGCAACAAGATTAGAGACTCAACGGGCAAAAACAAGAGACACGTTTCTGGATTGACAAACCACCAAAGAAGAACATCAAATTCTCAATCCTTTCCACAGAAGTTCACTGCATTTTCACTGCAATTTTCTACTCCAAGTGTTCTTCTGTATTGAGTTGTATTGGTAGGTCATTTTTGTATAATCTCTACATATATTCTCAAGGATTGTTCAAAGTGAACAATAGAGAATTCTTAGTTAATCATTTAGCTAGAGCAGGTACTAGACAGGTTAGGGAAAACGAGAAGCTATAACAGAGTAAGGGAACTCTATGGGCTTGAGTTCTAGGGCTTAGCTTTTTATTAATAAGAATTGAGTTGAAAATCCTGCAGGGATCTAATCCATGAGGTAGAGACGTAGGTCCAAGTGGACTGAACTCTATAAACCACTTGTCTTATGCATTTACAGTTAATCCTTCTTATAGTTTTTGCAGCACACAAAACTGTCTGTCTTTCAAGTGTTTGAACTTGTTTTCAAGGCCTTGAAAAAGGCATACTTGCTTTATACTGTCTGCATCTTCTTCAAGGGCTTGAACTAGTTTTCAAGGTCTTAAACTTCATTGTTTGCACAAGATTTCATCTTCCTAGCAAGTTTTGCAAAAAGTTGGCATACTTTATTCAACCCCCCCCCCTTCTAAAGTATCTTAGCTGCATTAACATCTGCATACTCACACTTTCACTTGCATATAGAGTCAGGGTAGTATGAAAAAGAAAGAAAAAAATGAATAAAAAAATGAATAAATTAGAAAATCCATAAAATTGAAAAATTTTAAAATTTGAGAATAAGGAAATTGAAGATTTTGAAACTGAAGATAGCTTAGTGAATGAATCCAGTTGAGTAGTAAGTGCCCTAGTAGGAAAACTTTGATTCTTTAAATTTTGTGTAGAGGTTTCACTAAGGATGTCGTGGGAATTTTCGGAAGTTGTGAAAGAATGACATGTAAGTTACCTAAGTTTCCTATAGTGTGCTAATTAGATTGAGTTTTATTGTAGCTGAATATTCTGCTTTCAAGTGGAAACTTGTGGTCTCTTGTTGATCTGGGGTGGACCTTCGTGTTGAGTTGGTTTCATGTGGTATGGTTTCCTCAGCCTAAGTGAAGCTGAGGGGCGTACACCACCATCCCTTACGGTGCTCACAAGAGTTAACCGAAAAAACCCACAATCTCTATCTCACGGTTGAAAAAACATATGAGATATGTGCTTAAATGAAAAAAATTAAATAAAGTACTCAAATAAGGAGAACAACCAAATGAGCTGAGCTTAGAGAGGAAAATTAGAGTCGAGCCTTATTTCACAGGAGTTGTGACTCCCTTCACCGGGGCAATTTGCAGTCAAAAGCAATAAAGGCTAAGAGGGTCTGAAAACCTAAGATGATTCGGCAAAGAAAGGCTACAGTGAAATCTGATCTGAATTAGACCCAATGAAGCTTATGACGTGCTTGTGTCTTGGTTTTAATTGGTGGAAGAAAGGGGACACCTTAGTGAGCTTTTGCATGGAACCGGGTATTACTTCAAATTCTTGCTACGTGGATGTGAATTTCATAAGGATTAGTGAAAGCTTGATGATTTTCAGTTGATGATAGGGAGATTGGCTATTCTTGCCAAAGAAAGATAAATTGTATGTTTTGTGTTTTAAATAATTTTTTTAAGATCGAGTTGCATTTATAGTGTCGTGAGTCATGTTAGAGTCGTTTGAGTTTTGTTGGCTCGTAGACAAATAAATGCAGTAGATGAGACTTTGCTCGGGACGAGCAAATGATAAGTGTGGGGGTATTTGATAACTCCTTAGTTGGATTCATCTTTCGTATGTAATACATTTCTATTTGTGTGCGTTTCGGTGAAAAGTGATGGAATTTAGGCCAATTCTTGTGAAGAATAAGCTTGTTATGATTTATTGCTAGTCCGGGCGTTTCTATGCGTTTTTAGATGTTATTTGTCAAAGATAATCGCTTGGTATGCTTGTTCATGTTGTCATTATAGGAAAGGATGATAAACGATTGCTAGGAGGCATGAAACGAACTTCAGAAGTTGAGAAAAGCTCGGGAATGGCCAAGAAGAATGAGGAGAAGCAAGTTCGAGGAGCAAAAGTGACCAACCTTCACTATATTGATGATCTTGACTTCTGCAAGACCTGATAGAGTGAGACCGGTGCCAAATGAAAGTAGACTCAAATATATTTCCAACGGTATGCCACGAAACTCAATCAAAGGCCGGACGAGAAAGATAAGGTCCGTCGAAGATGACGCAAAAACGAAGAAGAGCTGAAAAAGTTCAATGGATCAGTCTTCATTATTTGGGATGTATCTGGAGTTACCTATAAAAATTTGGATCAAGGCGTACGCCATTTGAAATTATACATTCTTGGCTTTCTAACGATATAAGATAGGCCCAAACCGGAGTCCGGATGAGAGAGAAAAGGCCCGTGCAAGATCAGCTTATAAAATCTGTCCGGAAATTGCAAACTAGAGGAGCTGAATTGCAAATTCAGCCAAAATACATTAAAATCGTGTCCAGCCCTATACATCACGATTTTTAGATTTAGAGGGAAGAGTAGGCTGCTGGAGACAAGGAAGAACACGTTTGAAGAAGGGTTGGAGCTTGGAGTTCGTCGTGAGAGCGATGATTCCATCGTTTGATCTCTCTTCTCTATCTTTTTCATTGTTTTTGATCATGAACAACATAAACTTCATCTTGTTACTCATGAATCTCAGTAGCTAAGTTCATTATCGGGATTTCTCCATGGTAGCTACGGTTTGAAGCCGTTTTGGCGGATTATGAATTTGATTTACGTTTTTCTTAAACTTAATTGATGATGAATGGTTGTGCTATGTTTAATTCTTTTTCTTAACCAATCTTTGTGTAGTTTGATCACCTATATGAAGATCATAGGTAATTGGTTAGTGAAAGCAACGTATTTCCCGGATAATTGAATTAAGCACATAGTCACCGGTTAGAGAAATCAACCACAGACTGTGAGCATTGAGTAGAAGTTAGAAGATCACGATGCATGTTTAGACGTACGTAGGCCAGAGAAATCAGGTACGTGCTCTAAGTACAGAATTTGGTTGTGTGTTGATGAATTAAAATTGCATATTTTAGTTTGTTAACGAACTCTTCTTAACTTGCTAATATGTGTAATTTATCTATTTTATCTCTCTTTCTAGACTTATGCTTGTTTTCGTAGTTTTGGTTGTTTTCTCTCATTTTGTAGGCAAAGAAGTGAGTTAAAACACAAGAGGCGAGGTAGGGGAGCTTAAACGATGAATTTGAAGAGGATTTGCGGCCCAAGAGAAGTGAAGAAGGATTTAGATGGGCTTATATTGAAGAAATCAAGTGGAAAAGATGCCAAAAATTGAAGAAAATGCAAGTTAAAGGCTAAATTGCAAGTCAAAAATGATGACAAAGGGCATATTTGAGAAGAAACTAACGGAAGTGGGGCTTAAATGCAAGTTTGGAAACGTTTTAATGGCTTATTTGAAGGATACTTAACGGATTGGGGGTCAGATTGTCATTTTTAGAAGCTTTTAAGTAAGGAACGGGCCTTTTAAAGCATTCCAGCAAGCTAGGGGGGAGCCGGGTGCAATTTTCCGAAACCAGCTCACCCCCCAGCCCTCTCTCTCATGCGTCTTTCTCTCTCCCCGACAGTAAGCACGCAGCAGCCATTGTTAAACCTCCCAAGCTTCGTCCGAAGCTTCCCATGGCCTCTTCTCCCTCGTTTCTTCACCAAATCTCACGAGACAAGTCCCAATCTTCTCCCTAGACCTAGCTCTACCCAGCCCAAGTATCAATTCGGCCCAAGAATTCTTCTAGAAGAAACGCCCAATTCACCTAGGGTTCTTGAAGCAACTTCAAATCAACGATTGAGAGTCTCTCAGTTCAATTCAAGGGCTAGGATCAATCCTTGGAGGCTACTCAACCCATTCCCACCATCTATATAAACCCAAGTTGAAGAAATCGAAAGGGCTCTCTGACCCCTGTTTTTGGACGGGAAACTCTGCCTCTCTCTCTTCTCTCTCTCGGGTCTTCACTTGCTGGGTTGTTCTTGGTGAATCCGAGCTCGTTCTGAGCTGCTGCGGAGCCAAGGATAACCAAGGGAGAGAGAGAGAGCTCGAATTCAATCTGGGTTTGATTGTGCTCTGTTTTGAGCACTGTTTTGGAGCACTGTTTTGTGAATTGATTCGCATTTAGCTGCTGTTAGTTGATGAATTTGGATTGTTAGCTGGTTTAGATTGATTAGAGTGTGTTGGTATCAAGTTGCTAGTAGTTTGTTCATCATTTGGTAGCAAGTTGGTGTTATTTGGTGGAATTGAAGAGTATTTGAGCTTGAATATAATGACTATTTTCATGAATACTCTTGATTCTTGTGTCTTGCTCTTGAATATGAACAACTAAGCTACTTGTTGGGTTTGATTGATGAAGATAGATGACTTGTGTGTGAGAAGTTCAATTGTTCTTCTAGTCTTATAAGTTGGATGTCGAATTCGTAGTGTTCAAGTGTTGAATATCAAATCCGAATTGTGGCTTGATCTTTCATATGTAAACGAGAGCGTTTCCATATGAAAGATGCTTGACATAACTCGATTTTGCATTTCACTCTTGAATACAAGAGCTAGACAAAATCCTCTTGCTATATAATCCATGCTTTTCTTTGACATAAACTTTGGGTGTTGATGCTCACACACAAGGCATCTATTGGAATTGATTGACCCAACTTACTCTCTTCTTGACAAACTTGTTTGAATCATATTAGTAATAGTGTTAGTAGTTGTTTTCTTTCTTAGTTATTTGCTCTAGCAATATCAACAACTCTTGCTCCATCACTTGAGTGGTGGATTCAAAGCTTGGCTAGCTCTAAAGCCTTTGGGAAACTTGGTTTTGTTGATTTAGTTAGTTGCTTAGTAAGTTTACTAGTTAGCTTAGAGTGTTTAAATCTCCTACCCAATCCTTGTGGAAATCGACCCCGTTCTTACACGGGTACTACTTAGAACGATATTCCTATACTTGGGAATTATCGATTCAACAAGTTTTTGGCGCCGTTGCCGGGGATTGGTGCTAAGAGACTCACTCTTTAGCTACTTTCTTTTTTTTTGCTTGTTTTTATTTTTAGATACGTTTGAAGAAAAATTCCGGGTTCATTTTTGAACTTTGGAACAAAAAAAAAAGCGAAAAGTAAAAAATCACAAAAACATACTCCTAGCTTGTGTTAGGCAACCCTCTTGAACTTAATTTGAGCTTGGGTTGCATGAGTGTGTGGCAACGTGATAGTACTCATAGATTGCATCGCACTTTATTTGTAGAAGAGGGTAGAAATCCCTTTAGTGAAAATACTTCTACTAGTGATAGTAGTAGTTTAGCCCAATCCAACGATTCTAGCTCTCTTAATAGCTTTGAAATCATGGATGGAGAGGATGGGCATAGTAGCAACAATGAGATGATGCCATTTCGCTCACTAAGAGATTTGATGCATCCATCTCGACAAAGCTCACCATCTTGCTTTGTGTTTCCATTAAATGAAAGAAACTTTGATGTCAAACCGGGCACAATTCAACTTCTTCCCAAGTTTCATGGCCTAGAGTCCGAGAGTGCTTACTCTCATCTTAAGGATTTCAATGATATTGCCTCAACGGTTAATTGCAATGGTGTCTCTAGTAACACCATAAGGCTTAGATTGTTTCCTTTCTCTTTAAAGGACAAAGCCAAGGCATGGCTTCATTCCTTGAGACCTAGGACCATAGGCACTTGGGAAGAGTTAGAAAAAGAGTTTCTTAAGAAATTTTTCCCTACTTACAAAACAAATGCCATAAAAAGGCAAATTGTTACTTTTTGTGCTAAGGAGGGAGAGCCACTTCCCCAAGCTTGGGAACGCTTCAAGGATCTCCTCATTGCTTGCCCTCACCATGGATTTGAGACATGGAGGTTAATTAGCTCCTTTTATGATGGTTTGCCATGCGACCATAAGCACACAATTGAATCCATGAGTGGGGGAGATTTTTTCACAAAAGGTGAAGATGAGGGTTGGGATTGTATAGATGAAATTTGTGAGAAAGTCCAATCTTGGGACATTAGTGAGCCTTCTAAGGATGCTAACTCTAAGCCTAAAGGTACTATGTATCAACTTAAGGCTAAGAGTGAGGCATTGTGCTCATTTTGTAGTGATAACTCTCATGAGTTGAACAAATGTCCCGATTTTCTAAGAGCCCAAGAGCTCATGGGTGAGCAAGTGAATATGTTAAATTCTAACAATTATAGGAAGCCCTATAATAACTCACCCTACTCGGAGACATACAACTCCAATTGGAGGAATCACCCAAATTTCTCATGGAGACAAGGCCAAGACACTCAAGTAAACCCTTCTAGCTCCACTTATGTTCCTCCTAACAAAAGGAGTTTGGAAGAGAACTTTGAGCAATTTATGGCTTCTCAAAACCAAACCAACCATGATTTGAGGAAGTCCAACCAAGAGTTGCAAAACTCTAACCAAGAGTTGAAAAATGCTTTAGCTAGGTTGGAGTCTACCATAAATGCTCAAGAGAAGGGAAAATTCCCATCTCAACCTCAACAAAATCCTAGGGGCCAAAGCTTTAACCATATGGAACATGCTAAGGCCATCACCGTTTTGAGAAGTGGGAAGGTTGTTGACAATGGACTTTCAAGTGGGGAGTCCAATGAAAATGAAGGAGAAGAGGAGTGTGAGAAGAGTGATGACCAAGAGAGAGTTGTCGACTCACAAGAGTCACAAAGTAGTCTTGATAAGGGGAAACAAGTAGTGGAAGAAAGTGAGGAAGTTAAGGTTCCTCCACCATTTCCCCAAAGACTTTTAGCCTCTACTAAGAAAGCTAGCAACAAAGATATCCTTGAGACATTCCAAAATGTCAAGATAAACATCCCTCTCTTGGATGCTATCAAGCAAATTCCGGCTTATGCCAAGTTTCTCAAGGATCTTTGCACTTTCAAGAGAACTCTTCAAGTGAGAAAGAAGGCTTTTCTCACCGAGCAAGTGAGCTCAATTCTCCAAAATAATCTCCCTCCCAAGTATAAAGATCCGGGTTCACCTACTATCACTTGCACCATTGGAGATCATAAAATTCACAATTCTTTATTAGATTTGGGTGCAAGTGTAAACCTCCTTCCATACTCGGTGTATGAGAAGTTGGGGTTGGGTGAGTTGAAACCCACAAGAGTGACTCTACAATTGGCGGATAGGTCCACTAGAGTCCCTAGGGGTATCATTGAGGATGTCTTGGTTCAAGTGAACCAATGTTATTATCCGGTGGATTTTATAGTTTTAGACACCTCCCCTTTGGCTAGTGGCACTTCATCCATTCCTATTATTTTAGGAAGACCATTTCTTGCTACTTCTAATGCAATAATAAATTGTAGAAGTGGTATGATGAATATTACATTTGGGAACATGACGTTAGAGCTTAATATTTTTAATGCATGTATTCACCCAAGCTCACAAGATGATGATGATGTGTGTGAAGTGAGTTGGGTAGAATCATGTGTTGAAGATATTTATACTCTAGCTACATGTTCCAATGATTCAAGTGAGCTCACTTTAGAAGAATTGGAATTTTTGTATGATGATAACACTCCCCTTTCATCTCTTCTTATGGAAGAAGAATTTGATTTTGATGAAGGGGAGAGACTCTTTGGCCAACTTGACCAAATCATTGAGTCGACTCATGTGCATTCTAGTATTGATAGTGAGTTGCAAGGAAGTGAGATGATACTTCCCATTGAGAGGGTTCCACCAATTTGTGAGTTGAAACCCCTTCCTTTAGATTTGAAATATGCATTTCTTGGGGTTAATGATACTTATCCTATTATCATCTCATCTTCCCTTGATGTTGAGCAAGAAAAGAGGTTGCTTGAAGTTTTGAAGGATTACAAGGGTGCCATAGGATGGTCCATTGAGGATATTAGAGGCATTAGTCCTTCCATTTGCACCCATAGAATTCATTTAGAGGAAAATGCCAAAACTTCAAGGGAGCCTCAAAGGAGGTTAAACCCTCACATGCAAGAAGTTGTGAGAGCCGAGGTGCTCAAGTTTTTGGATGCGGGTATGATTTACCCCATCTCGGATAGTAAATGGGTAAGTCCTACCCAAGTGGTCCCTAAAAAATCGGGGGTCACCGTTGTGGAAAATGAAAAGGGTGAACTTGCGACCACTAGAGTTCCTACTAAGTGGCGGATGTGCATTGATTATAGAAAATTAAATGCCGTCACTAGGAAGGATCACTTTCCCCTTCCATTCATAGATCAAATGTTGGAAAGGTTAGCGGGGCATGATTTTTATTGCTTTTTAGATGGCTACTCGGGTTATAATCAAATTGCCATAGATCCAATGGACCAAGAGAAAACCACTTTCACTTGTCCATTTGGAACATTTGCTTATAGGAGGATGCCTTTTGGTTTGTGTAATGCCCCGGCTACTTTCCAACGTTGCATGCTAAGCATATTTTCGGACATGGTGGAAAAATGCATGGAAGTTTTTATGGATGATTTTTCGGTGCATGGAAACTCATTTGATACTTGTCTTGGAAATCTTGAGATGGTTTTGAGAAGATGTGAAGAAAAGAATTTAGTTTTAAATTGGGAAAAATGTCACTTTATGGTTAGGCAAGGAATTGTTTTGGGTCATGTTATTTCCTCTCATGGTATTGGTGTAGACAAGGCTAAAGTAGATGTGATTTCTAATCTTCCACCTCCTAAATGTGTTAAGGATGTTAGATCTTTCCTAGGTCATGCGGGATTTTATAGGAGATTTATCAAGGACTTTAGCTCACTTGCTAAGCCCTTGAGCAATCTCCTTCAAAAGGAAAATTCATTTGAGTGGTCTAGTGCATGCCAAGAGGCCTTTGAAAAGTTGAAGAATTTATTGGTAACGGCTCCTATCATGCAACCACCCAAATGGACTCTTCCTTTTGAAATCATGTGTGATGCTAGTGACCATGCGGTTGGTGCCGTTTTGGGTCAAAGAGGTGAAGATAAGAAACCACATGTTATCTATTATGCAAGTAGAACTTTGAATGATGCTCAATTAAATTATTCCACTACGGAAAAAGAGCTTTTGGCCATGGTGTTTGCCATTGAAAAATTTAGGCCATACTTGCTTGGTTCAAAAGTGCTTGTCTACACCGACCATGCCGCCTTGAAATACCTTTTCACAAAGAAAGATTCCAAACCTCGTTTAATCCGTTGGGTACTTTTGCTTCAAGAGTTTGATATTGAAATCAAGGATAAACGAGGTGTGGAAAATGTTGTGGCGGATCACTTGTCTAGGATTGACATTCCCAAGCAAAAAATCTCCTTGCCTATTCTTGAAACTTTTCCGGATGAACATCTCTTTGCCCTTTTAAATGTTCCTTGGTTTGCCGATATTGCTAATTATCTTGCTTGTGGAATTTTTCCGGAAAATTTAAAAGGGCAAGAGAAGTTGAGATTTGTGAGAGAATGCCGGAATTTCTTTTGGGATGACCCTTACTTGTTTAAATATTGCCCGGATCAAATTATTAGAAGGTGCATCCCAAATGAAGAGTTTCATAGTGTTATTTCATTTTGCCATGAGTATGCATGTGGAGGCCATTTTTCGGCTAGAAAAACCGCCGCCAAGATTTTGCAAAGTGGTTTATATTGGCCCACTCTTTTTAGTGATGCATTTCATTTTTGCAAAGCATGTGATAGGTGCCAAAGGATGGGAGGGAATATTGGAAAAAGAAATATGATGCCCTTGAACCCCATTTTAATTATTGAAATATTTGATTGTTGGGGTATTGACTTCATGGGTCCATTTCCATCATCCTTTGGCAACCTGTACATACTCTTGGCGGTGGATTATGTGTCAAAGTGGGTTGAAGCCATTCCTTCAAAAACCAATGATCATCGAGTTGTGATTAAGTTTCTTCAACACCACATTTTATCTCGTTTTGGCATGCCCCGAGCTATCATTAGCGATGAAGGGACACATTTTTGCAATAGGCCTTTTGAGAGCCTCATGAAAAAGTATGGGATTGTGCATAAAGTTGGCACACCATACCACCCACAAACTAGTGGGCAAGTGGAAGTTTCTAATAGGGAAATTAAAAGAATTTTGGAGAAAACGGTAAACCCAAATCGCAAAGATTGGTCTTTGAGGTTGGTTGATGCTCTTTGGGCTTACCGTACCGCTTACAAAACTCCCATTGGTGTGTCTCCATATAGACTAGTGTATGGTAAGGCATGCCATCTCCCGGTGGAGTTAGAGCACAAGGCCTATTGGGCTATCAAATTCTTGAATTTTGATCTTGCAAAAGCGGGGGAAGAAAGGAAGTTAAACTTGAATGAGTTAGAAGAGCTTAGAAATGAGGCTTATGAGAACACTAGGATCTCTAAGGCAAGGACAAAGGCTTATCATGACAAACGTATTGTTCCTAAGTCTTTTGAGCCTAATCAAAAGGTTCTTCTCTTCAACTCAAGGATGAAACTCTTTGGAGGGAAGTTGAAATCAAAATGGAATGGTCCATATATTGTGAAGCATGTATATCCTTATGGGGACATTGAAATTTTGAACCCCAAAAGTGGGGAAAGTTTTAAGGTGAATGGCCAAAGATTGAAACCATATGTTGAAAATCTTGAGGCCAAGGTTGAGTCCATTTCTCTTATGGACCCAACCTACACTAACTAGTGTTCACCAAAAGTATCACCTTTGTAAATATTAGTTGTAGCTCTTTTGCTCTTGATTATTTTGTAGGTTGCTCTTGGAGGAGGACTTATGCTTGGTGGCCAAGAAAGCGAAAAATGAGGTCCATCTATCCCTTGTCTCTTATATGAATTGGTATGCTCTTCCATTGATCTCACACATTGAGGACAATGTGATATTTTAGTTGGGGGGTGGAGTAGATTTTGTTTCTTGCTCAAATGGTTACAAGCATGCTTTTTCTTCATTAGTGATTTACATGAAAAAAATACAAAAAAAATGAAAAAAAATGAAAATCCAAAAAAATTGAAAAAATTAAAAAAATTGAAAAAATGTGTGAATCTTTCATGAGAAGCATCACTCTTTCCCCGTGTCAAACCATAGATATTTTTTTATTCCTCTTTCTTTGGTAGTTTTATTTTCACCTTTCATCTTGAGTCTAGATTTTATAGCTTTATTGAGTCTTAGGAAGTTATAGTTGAGTCACTTATTTTGAAAAAAAAGAAAAAAAAGTGAAAATTAAAAAATGGAAAAAAAAAATGAGAAAAGTGAAAAGGGGGAATTTTAGGAAGCTAGATGTTTTCGAAAAATGAGATTTCTTAGTCCATGTTCTTTTTATTTTTATTTTAGAAAGGAATTCTTTGCTTATACTCAATACATCTACACCAATATCCCACCTTCCGCGACATCATGCGTTCTCACAAAGCGACACACTAAATTTACGTTTCATGTTTAAGTCCTTCAAGCTAAGTTGATCACATAAACTTTGACGTCTTTTACTTTTGATAAATGGTGCATTTTCTAAAGCTATTTGAACTTCACAAAAAGATTTTTCTCTATTCGTTTTTGCGGTGGAAACTTGTAGCCCATTGGAGTGGTGGTTACCAATGACACCCCATGCGATGTCTAAGAAATAGAGGGGTGTCCGGGGATAATGTTACGTCACCACCTAGATAGCTCCCTTGGTTTAGCTTAAAAAGCCCACTCGCGTGTATATTCCTCTATTTTGTTGTGGGTCTTGGAGAGCCTTGGATTGGAGGTAAAAAAAAAAAAAAAAAATGTTAATGCTATAAATCTCGAAAAAAAAGAAAAAAAAAAGAAAAATGAAATTATAATAATTCGCACTACCTCCCAATCCACAAAAGGATCATACAAGCCCACAACCACATCTTCCCTTCTTAAAATATTTTTGTTCAAAGCTTTGGAAGTCCATCCTACATGGGTGCTTTTGAATAAGTATGAGAATGTCTAGTTTCATGTGATCCTTATTTTTGAAGGCATACTTTCTCGCAAATTGGACTTAAATTAACAAGTTTTGTGGATCGTATGAGTCACCTTCTACCAAACACCGCCCACATTTGTATGAGTATATGCTTAGACGTCCTTAGGCTTCTTTCTCGATCTTCTTGGACTTTGAGAATTTATTTGAGGAGACATTTATGCATTCTTCTTTTTTCCCACCAAAAAAAAAAAAAAAATTAAAATTAGCTAGTAACTCTTAGTATTTTGTTTCTTTGAGTCCTCACTTAGGATAGATAATGTGTGTGTGTGCGTTTTTGTAAATATTTGAGTCTAGATTAGAATAGAGTCAAGCCTTGTCTAGTTGAGTGTGTGTCTCTCATGATTGATTCTTCACTAATACTACTTATATCGCTCTCTTTGCTCGAGGACGAGCAAAAGGCTAGTTGGGGGGTGTGTTGATGAATTAAAATTGCATATTTTAGTTTGTTAACGAACTCTTCTTAACTTGCTAATATGTGTAATTTATCTATTTTATCTCTCTTTCTAGACTTATGCTTGTTTTTGTAGTTTTGGTTGTTTTCTCTCATTTTGTAGGCAAAGAAGTGAGTTAAAACACAAGAGGCGAGGTAGGGGAGCTTAAACGATGAATTTGAAGAGGATTTGCGGCCCAAGAGAAGTGAAGAAGGATTTAGATGGGCTTATATTGAAGAAATCAAGTGGAAAAGATGCCAAAAATTGAAGAAAATGCAAGTTAAAGGCTAAATTGCAAGTCAAAAATGATGACAAAGGGCATATTTGAGAAGAAACTAACGGAAGTGGGGCTTAAATGCAAGTTTGGAAACGTTTTAATGGCTTATTTGAAGGATACTTAACGGATTGGGGGTCAGATTGTCATTTTTAGAAGCTTTTAAGTAAGGAACGGGCCTTTTAAAGCATTCCAGCAAGCTAGGGGGGAGCCGGGTGCAATTTCCCGAAACCAGCTCACCCCCCAGCCCTCTCTCTCATGCGTCTTTCTCTCTCCCCGACAGTAAGCACGCAGCAGCCATTGTTAAACCTCCCAAGCTTCGTCCGAAGCTTCCCATGGCCTCTTCTCCCTCGTTTCTTCACCAAATCTCACGAGACAAGTCCCAATCTTCTCCCTAGACCTAGCTCTACCCAGCCCAAGTATCAATTCGGCCCAAGAATTCTTCTAGAAGAAACGCCCAATTCACCTAGGGTTCTTGAAGCAACTTCAAATCAACGATTGAGAGTCTCTCAGTTCAATTCAAGGGCTAGGATCAATCCTTGGAGGCTACTCAACCCATTCCCACCATCTATATAAACCCAAGTTGAAGAAATCAAAAGGGCTCTCTGACCCCTGTTTTTGGACAGGAAACTCTGCCTCTCTCTCTTCTCTCTCTCGGGTCTTCACTTGCTGGGTTGTTCTTGGTGAATCCGAGCTCGTTCTGAGCTGCTGCGGAGCCAAGGATAACCAAGGGAGAGAGAGAGAGCTCGAATTCAATCTGGGTTTGATTGTGCTCTGTTTTGAGCACTGTTTTGGAGCACTGTTTTGTGAATTGATTCGCATTTAGCTGCTGTTAGTTGATGAATTTGGATTGTTAGCTGGTTTAGATTGATTAGAGTGTGTTGGTATCAAGTTGCTAGTAGTTTGTTCATCATTTGGTAGCAAGTTGGTGTTATTTGGTGGAATTGAAGAGTATTTGAGCTTGAATATAATGACTATTTTCATGAATACTCTTGATTCTTGTGTCTTGCTCTTGAATATGAACAACTAAGCTACTTGTGGGTTTGATTGATGAAGATAGATGACTTGTGTGTGAGAAGTTCAATTGTTCTTCTAGTCTTATAAGTTGGATGTCGAATTCGTAGTGTTCAAGTGTTGAATATCAAATCCGAATTGTGGCTTGATCTTTCATATGTAAAGGAGAGCGTTTCCATATGAAAGATGCTTGACATAACTCGATTTTGCATTTCACTCTTGAATACAAGAGCTAGACAAAATCCTCTTGCTATATAATCCATGCTTTTCTTTGACATAAACTTTGGGTGTTGATGCTCACACACAAGGCATCTATTGGAATTGATTGACCCAACTTACTCTCTTCTTGACAAACTTGTTTGAATCATATTAGTAATAGTGTTAGTAGTTGTTTTCTTTCTTAGTTATTTGCTCTAGCAATATCAACAACTCTTGCTCCATCACTTGAGTGGTGGATTCAAAGCTTGGCTAGCTCTAAAGCCTTTGGGAAACTTGGTTTTGTTGATTTAGTTAGTTGCTTAGTAAGTTTACTAGTTAGCTTAGAGTGTTTAAATCTCCTACCCAATCCTTGTGGAAATCGACCCCGTTCTTACACGGGTACTACTTAGAACGATATTCCTATACTTGGGAATTATCGATTCAACATTGTGAAATCTTCAAAGTACCCTTGCTCGTTTGGAAATCAATTCATCTCTGTGTTTCAGACCGTAATTCATGAATGGTGGAAACCTAGTAAACCTAGAGAAAATCCTGATATTCGTCTCTCATATTCACTCCCAGTTTTAATAATTAGCTTGTTACTTACTTTCTTAGATTAGTAAACAAACTCAATTGCTAGGCCACACGAAGTTAATCATCCTAATTGGTTCACGACAAGTCCTTTGGGTTCGATAAACCCGGATTTACGGATATTACTACACGCGACAGCCGTACACTTGCGGTTGAATCGTGTCTGGGATCCTTAACAATGATCAAAATCGCAAAGCCCGTCAGACTTTCTAATAACACAAATGAGACAAGGAGATAACCCAAAGTAAAGTACACTTACCACAAGATAATCTTAGGGGTCCGGAATCATGAGCTAATGAATAGATTTATATAGCAACAGAAACACGACAAGAGGAATCATGGATGAATTTGGTTATTGATATGATCGAGAATTCTCAATATAATATGGACTAGTAAGTCTTTACAAAATTTCTTGGAGTTATATAACATGATGATATGTCTGGTGAGTTTAAGTTTTCCATCCTTGTGGTATATACTCTTCACACAAGTTTTACCTCAAGTCTTGTTATTAATGACATGACATTGATTTTTCCACTAAGGTCGATTTAAGTAATGGTTAGCGAAGATTATTGAGATCTTAATAAGTTTCTTGGGAATTTGGCCTTTGATATCGTGTTTTCTCTACTTATTCATCGCAGAATTCTAGGATTCTTGGGCGACATCGCATATCTCAAGGTAGCTAGTACGATTCGTCACTGGAAGTGTGCAAATTGGAGTCTGGCTACTAAATAGTTATTTGGGGATATGAGATGATCGTTTACTTATTAGATAACTAAAAATTATTTGGAGTTTTAATTGCAGTTTTTGGAAGTTATAATTAGTTAAGTTGAAAAATAGGAAGGTTAATTGTAACTTAGAGAAGTTAAAAACTAAGTTAATTAAAAGTCTGTGGAGGCAATTGTATTTTAGATGAATAATTGTATGTATATACGTATAGTATAATTTCTTCAACTCGTATTTTATGAATTCCGACCCGTAAAATAGTATAACCCGGTGATAAATACTGTGCAATTATACGCACCCGTATTTTTAGTTACAACCCGACTCAAAACCCGTATTTTTATTTATTTATTATTTTTTCGCTCCCTCCCTTCTTTTTCTCTCTTCCCTCTCTCTCTCTCTCTTTCCTTCACCGGGAGACAACTTCCCCTCATCCCTCACACATCTCCCTATACCTCTACCTCCCTACACCCTACTACCGAAGTTCATCCCCTCTTCCTCCTCCTATTTTTTTTATAATTCATCCTCCTCCTCCTTCATCTTCTTCTTCCTCCAGCACCACCAACAACAACCCCCTTCTTCTCCACCTCCCTCCCTCTTATGGTGATACCCCAAACACATCACAACACCACCTCCATCAAAACCACCACAACCTTCATCACCATCCCCTCCAGCGCCAAACCACCACCCACCTCCCTCTCACTCTCACCCCTCCCTCTCCGTAAATTCGCAGCAGGAACATCAACAACCACCCACACCCCCACTACCACCATCACCAACAACCACCACAACTATACCACCACCATCTCCAACTTCGGCCCCACCACCATCACCACCATGCCTCCCAACCTCCCTCCCTAACACTCTGCCTATTCTTTCCCCACCTATTTCCTCTCTCTCTCTCTCTCTCTCTCTCTCTCTCTCTCTCTCTCTCTCTCTCTCTCTCAGACCTAGCAGAAAAAAACACCCACCATGCCACCATCATCGCCATCGACCTCACCACCAACACCCCTGCCATCACCACCGGTCGACCCACCTCCAACCCACCTTCCTATCTCCCCCACTCGATCTTACTCTCGCCATCTCTCCCTTCCTCTGTTCGCAGGTACCATAAACAACAGCAGCAGCAAAAGAAGCAACGATGGCCAAAGGCCACTACTGATCAGTCCCGAGAGCCCAACGGGA
The DNA here is from genome assembly GCA_023055425.1 of Linanthus parryae. Lineage (NCBI taxonomy): Eukaryota > Viridiplantae > Streptophyta > Magnoliopsida > Ericales > Polemoniaceae > Linanthus > Linanthus parryae. Next base: position 15,962,426 of record JALGPY010000012.1, on the reverse strand, counting down.
CCAAGCCACCGCGCCTCCTCCACCCCTCTTCCTCCAATTTATGGCGCCTCCCCCACCTCCTTGAGGTCCGACCAGAACCCAGTGGTCGATTGCAGTAGCCCCAATCACCGGAGCACCATCTTTTTCGGCGAGTTTCCGAGTCAACTTCGGCGATCAATTTCTCGATCATTCGGTAACCAAATTTGCTGATTTTCGGCTTGAATCGCTGTATTTGGACTTGAATTAGAACTATATAACATCAAAATAGCATGGGTATGCATGGTTGTGAAGATTCATTGTTTGGTTTTGAGGAATAAGATGAAGAACGTGATGTTGTAGATGGGGGGGGGTTAAAAATGTCATTTCATTAAAATTGGGGGTTGCATGTGACTTTTACCTAAACTCTTGTTTGTTAGTAGGAAGGGGCTGAAATGATGTTGCAAAACTTAAGGGGAGCTAGGTGTATTTATTTAAGGGTATAAGTGCATCACCCTCATTTAACTATATAGCTTATGGGGAGCTGAATGTAGTTTCTAAAAAATATAGGGGAGGTAAGTGTCTTTTACAGTCAGTTATACCGACTGAAAAATCTAAAATTGCAGTTTGTGCTTCGAAATTTTTAATAAATATTTTATCGTTAACTATACTCAATTAGTTACTCGGTCCTAAAAAAAAATAGTTACTCATATAAGTTGCCTACATATCTATATTGGAATATATATATGTACGATTACATACTAATTAACGGTAAAAAAAAGTGTCTCTTTACAAACTAGTTCACTTTGTGGGACTAACCAAAGTATCATTTCGTAAAATCTTAGGGATCTTGTTGTAGTTTACACAATCTGATTATCAAAAATAAACTACATACTTGTTTATATCAATTAAAAATAAGGTTTATAATTTCTCATATATATGTATATACACAGACACACAATCTTGTACAATAATTTAAGAAGAGAACATTTGTATAAATTTGGCCATGTTATTACATGATTATAATATTTTTAAGAACTAAATGTGTATAAATATTTCAGTGAACGAGATTTTGAACTACAAAGTGATAAATTTTTTGATTTAAATAAATATGATTTAATTACTCTAGTAATAGAAGTAAAAGATAATGTTTCTATAACTTGGAAAATTGGCCACAACTAAATAGATATAAATTATTTCATTGGAAAGTTATGAGTTAAAAATAATTGTAAGAGAGACTATTGTTTTAATAATTTCCTAAGTATCAAATAGAGTTAACTAGTATCATCTTGAAATAAATATACGATTGATTTTACAAAAGTTAAGTAGTTGTATTTTAAAATTTCACAATTTCAATGGGATATTGCTTATTATGCCTGATTATTCTAGCCCAAACTATTTAACTAGCATTACATAAATACTAAAATTTGTCACTTTATTTATAGAAGATAAAAGCGCACTTCTTAAAATTGGCTTGAGATTTGTTTTAAATAAATATTTTAAGGAGTTTGGGGTGTCTTGAATGAAAATAAGGGGTTCACTCAATAATTAGGACATGCATCACATACTTGCATCATACGTGCTAGCTGAAATTGGAGATTAGTTAGGAATTATAATTTGTAGGCGACAAGTTCATAAACGAAGACTACTTCTACATGTAGGATCTATTTCTTGATAATTGATGTTGCTACTTGAGATGAGTAAACATGCCAGACTTAGAGCCCTATCTCCATTCGTGTCAAAAATTTTGATTTATATATCTTGTCTCAAAGTGAATAACTGATTTACGTGTCTTATTTGAAAGCTTTCTTTCTTATCGACAAAAGAAATTTTGGAACTCTCACATGAATTTAATAACACGTAATAACGTAAAGTGAAAAGAGTTGTGCGGCGGAACAATATTTGGGTTTCGAGACTTATATATTTAACTCGGTTGCAAGTAGCCTGGGCTCACTCCTTGTACTCACTCCTCTGGGAGCAAGAACCCTTTAAAGGGGTGTCAACACTTAAGGTCATGGTAGCTTGGTTTATGGGAAAATATTATTGTGATGAGATACGTTGTGACTGTTGGTTCTTCCCCGCTACAAAAAACTAATTGTAACACCCCTCGATTCCTAATCTTTTTGTTCCGGACCGGAGAGCCTAGAAGGGTGTTACTTAATTGAAGCAGCGGAAATCTAGAACAACGCATCCCATAATTATATTTTACAACTTGCAATTGCCTTAACATATTATTACACAAGATGATATTATACTAATGGTGCACCTTATTTAAAATGCATTCAAGTACTAGATGATTCCGCGATTCCCTTACAGTGAGCTCCATCACCTAGACTTGCGGGGGAAATAAACAAAGACAACAGTTTTTCGAAAGTCAGCAAGAAATGCTTAATAAGTAAAAACCACAACGTGTATACCGATGAGAGTCATGCTTTTCTTTAAAGAACATGAATAATGATAAGAAGCCAGATATAGTAGTGCAAAATTTTCCAATATTCTCAAAACATTACCATTTATAATTCCAATGGAATATTTTCAAACCATAATACTACCCCAGTTAGGAGGATAATCTCATAATACTGCCCAATTAAGGGGATAATCCTCAAGTAATAGTTTCATTTCCATTTTTTTTTGTTTTCCACATGAAAAACCACATTCATTATTTAGTTGTAGCGGGGAAAGAAATCCATCACAATATTCCATCACAGTATCTCATAAATAACCAACCATATCCCATGCATCCAAGACCTTAAGTGCGGACACCCCCTAAGAATTCTTGCGGCCAGAGAGGTGGGTACATGGAGCAGCCCGAGGCAAATTGCAGCCGAGCAAAATATCACAATCACAATATGTAAGAATCCGCATATGGTTCCACCGCACAACTGTTTTCACTTTACGTTATTACGTATTATTAATTTCCATGTAATAGTTTTCAAATGAATCATTTAGACAAGTACTTGAAATCTTAAGTGAAGCACGTATATCACAACTCACATTTGAAACTTAAAATCATGAAATATTTAGACACGAAAGAAGGACGGGCACATTAGGTCGGGCATGTGTACTCACATCAAGTAGTAAGGCAAATAGCGCGATAAACCTTCTATGGATATAAGTAGCCCTCGTCTACTAGCTCGTCACCTACAATTTATAATTGCTATATCAATTACATGTCCAACTGCACAAGTATAATATGAGAAGTACTCTAATTTCTAACGAGACTCATTTGAGATTACCCTCCCTTTACCCAATTAATTATTAGCATATTACATTTATATAATAAACTGACGCCATAAATAATTATATTTCTCTTGTAAAAAATATCATAACTTATATATATACTAGTTCGTAAAATTATTGAGTAAGAAATCCATATTAAATTTATACATTGTCTTCTTATAGAAATAATATTTTACTAGGCATCATTTTAATTTGTAAATTACTACAAGATTTGATTTAACCAAATTTAATTATATCCAAACGCTTATTAGAAATGTATGTACTATAAAAGAGCTATATTCATAAAAATTTACTAATACGTTTTTTCAAAGAAAACATGTACTGGGTCATACATATTATAAATTTAATTTGGAGAAATGATTTCTAGTATTTAGGAATAATTAAAACATTATTGTCAAATAACGAAAATGTTAATTTACTTTAAAAGATATCATTTTCCACCCAATTTGTTTAATAATACAAGATTTAAACATTATTGTCAAATAACGAAAATGTTAATTTACTTTAAAAGATATCATTTTCCACCCAATTTGTTTAATAATACAAGATTTCGAACACTCGTCGATTTCTATTTAAGCGAAAGCGAATTCAGATGAATAAACTCAATGTATATTTTTAACTTGCTTATTTCCAAGAAAAACAACACTATTTCATATCAAATATTTTCTATTTAATTTTAAAAGACAATTTACTTTTAAATTGTTTAAACAATATATAGAAATGTTAGGAAATAATTCTAATCCAAAAATCACAATTTTAAATTTCATATTTTATATACATTTTATATAAACAACAATTAGAACCCAAAATTTTCGTAAAAAGACAATTAGTTATTCCTACTACATAAGCAGTTTCTTATGATACACAAGTCACCCCCAACTTTTCAGAAAGTACAAATGCAATTTATTATGCTATACCACTCACCCTCAACTTTTCAGAACCTACATAAAATACCCCCTCACATAACATACACATGTCATACTCAATCCAAAAACCCAATTAGAGCTAGAGCCAACAAGATCAGATTTTGATGATCAAAATGGACTAGAGGGTGATTTAGAGCTTACCTAAGTGAAAGATCTCGAGAAATGGTCAAGAGACGAAGCGAGGTCTCGGCTCCGAAGGTGGCAGTCAGCGGTTATAATCGACAACGATGAACAAGGCGTTATTGGCTATGTTGGTTGGTGATTCTAGAATCATAGGACTTCTTCTTCTCCTTCTTTCCTAACCTGAGCCCGGAGAAGGAAGAGATAAGAGGGCCCTATGGAAAATGTGGTCAAAAATCCATAATAGAGTCCGACCACAACGACCGAATTGATTATCTTCCTGCATAAGGATACTAGATTCTCGAGTAGAAAAGATTTTAACTCCAGGAGTTAATTGATACCAATGGGAGAAGGTGGGTCGCTCCGGATAGCTCGTGTTGAGCTTCCTCGCCGGCGTTAATGGTGTTGCCGGCGGCGGTGGAACTCGACAGGACTCCTCCGGGGGTTCTTGGCTTCAGTTGAGGCCTCCTAAGGCTTAGTCGGACCTCCGCGAGTCGAATGGGAGTGATAACAAAGGGTGGGTGCATCTGATTTGCCGGATGTTCTCTTCGCCGACGTTAATGGCAGCGGCGGCGTGGGTCACTGCTTGTCGCTGCTGTTGGTGCCTGTTGGAATAGATTCCCTATAGGCAATCTAGTTTATTATGAATTTATTTTGGATAGAACATTCATTGTATACTTTATTGGATATTTAATATAATGAAGTCCTTAGATTTACAATTGTGTTGTTTATCTTAAATATCATCTATAGACTAGTATGGGGTTGGATTGATATAGAGATATCATGATCCAACACATGGGTGTGCAAATTGGAGTCTGTTATTAATGACATGGCATTGATTTTTCCACTAAGGTCGATTTAAGTAATGGTTAGCGAAGATTATTGAGATCTTAATAAGTTTCTTGGGAATTTGGCCTTTGATATCGTGTTTTCTCTACTTATTCATCGCATAATTCTAGAATTCTTGGGCGACATCGCATATCTCAAGGTAGCTAGTACGATTCGTCACTGGAAGTGTGAAAATTGGAGTCTGGCTACAAAATAGTTATTTGGGGATATGAGATGATCGTTTACTTATTAGATAACTAAAAATTATTTGGAGTTTTAATTGCAGTTTTTGGAAGTTATAATTAGTTAAGTTGAAAAATAGGAAGGTTAATTGTAACTTAGAGAAGTTAAAAACTAAGTTAATTAAAAGTCTGTGGAGGCAATTGTATTTTAGATGAATAATTGTATGTATATACGTATAGTATAATTTCTTCAACTCGTATTTTATGAATTCCGACCCGTAAAATAGTATAACCCGGTGATAAATACTGTGCAATTATACGCACCCGTATTTTTAGTTACAACCCGACTCAAAACCCGTATTTTTATTTATTTATTATTTTTTCGCTCCCTCCCTTCTTTTTCTCTCTTCTCTCTCTCTCTCTCTCTCTCTCTCTCTCTCTCTCTCTCTCTTTCCTTCACCGGGAGACAACTCCCCCTCATCCCTCACACATCTCCCTATACCTCTACCTCCCTACACCCTACTACCGAAGTTCATCCCCTCTTCCTCCTCCTATTTTTTTATAATTCATCCTCCTTCTCCTTCATCTTCTTCTTCATCCAGCACCACCAACAACAACCCCCTTCTTCTACACCTCCCTCCCTCTTATGGTGATAACCCAAACACATCACAACACCACCTCCATCAAAACCACCACAACCTTCATCACCATCCCCTCCAGCGCCAAACCACCACCCACCTCCCTCTCACTCTCACCCCTCCCTCTCCGTAAAGTCGCAGCAGGAACATCAACAACCACCCAAACCCCCACTACCACCATCACCAACAACCACCACAACTATACCACCACCATCTCCAACTTCGGCCCCACCACCATCACCACCATGCCTCCCAACCTCCCTCCCTAACACTCTGCCTATTCTTTCCCCACCTATTTCTCTCTCTCTCTCTCTCTCTCTCTCTCTCTCTCTCTCTCTCTCTCTCTCTCTCTCTCTCTCTCTCTCTCTCTCTCTCTCTCTCTCTCTCAGACCTAGCAGAAAAAAACACCCACCATGCCACCATCATCGCCATCGACCTCACCACCAACACCCCTGCCTTCACCACCGGTCGACCTACCTCCAACCCACCTTCCTATCTCCCCCACTCGATCTTACTCTCGCCATCTCTCCCTTCCTCTGTTCGCCGGTACCATAAACAACAGCAGCAGCAAAAGAAGCAACGATGGCCAAAGGCCACTACTGATCAGTCCCGAGAGCCCAACGGGACCAAGCCACCGCGCCTCCTCCACCCCTCTTCCTCCAATTTCCGGCGCCTCCCCCACCTCCTTGAGGTCCGACCAGAACCCAGTGGTCGATTGCAGTAGCCCCAATCACCGGAGCACCATCTTTTTCGGCGAGTTTCCGAGTCAACTTCGGCGATCAATTTCTCGATCATTCGGTAACCAAATTTGCTGATTTTTGGATTGAATCGCTGTATTTGGACTTGAATTAGAACTATATAACATCAAAATAGCATGGGTATGCATGGTTGTGAAGATTCATTGTTTGGTTTTGAGGAATAAGATGAAGAACGTGATGTTGTAGAGGGGGGGGTTAAAAATGTCATTTCATTAAAATTGGGGGTTGCATGTGACTTTTACCTAAACTCTTGTTTGTTAGTAGGAAGGGGCTAAAATGATGTTGCAAAACTTAAGGGGAGCTAGGTGTATTTATTTAAGGGCATAAGTGCATCACCCTCATTTAACTATATAGCTTATGGGGAGCTGAATGTAGTTTCTAAAAAATATAGGGGAGGTAAGTGTCTTTTACAGTCAGTTATACCGACTGAAAAATCTAAAATTGCAGTTGGTGTTTCGAAATTTTTAATAAATATTTTATCGTTAACTATACTCAATTAGTTACTCGGTCCTCAAAAAAAAAATAGTTACTCATATAAGTTGCCTACATATCTATATTGGAATATATATATGTACGATTACATACTAATTAACGGTAAAAAAAAGTGTCTCTTTACAAACTAGTTCACTTTGTGGGACTAACCAAAGTATCATTTCGTAAAATCTTAGGGATCTTGTTGTAGTTTACACAATCTGATTATCAAAAATAAACTACATACTTGTTTATATCAATTAAAAATAAGGTTTATAATTTCTCATATATATGTATATACACAGACACACAATCTTGTACAATAATTTAAGAAGAGAACATTTGTATAAATTTGGCCATGTTATTACATGATTATAATATTTTTTAAGAACTAAATGTGTATAAATATTTCAGTGAACGAGATTTTCAACTACAAAGTGATAAATTTTTTGATTTAAATAAATATGATTTAATTACTCTAGTAATAGAAGTTAAAGATAATGTTTCTATAACTTGGAAAATTGGCCACAACTAAATAGATATAAATTATTTCATTGGAAAGTTATGAGTTAAAAATAATTGTAAGAGAGACTACTGTTTTAATAATTTCCTAAGTATCAAATAGAGTTAACTAGTATCATCTTGAAATAAATATACGATTGATTTTACAAAAGTTAAGTAGTTGTATTTCAAAATTTCACAATTTCAATGGGATATTGCTTATTATGCCTGATTTTTCTAGCCCAAACTATTTAACAAGCATTACATAAATATTAAAAATTGTCACTTTATTTATAGAAGATAAAAGCGCACTTCTTAAAATTGGCTTGAGATTTGTTTTAAATAAATATTTTAAGGAGTTTGGGGTGTCTTGAATGAAAATAAGGGGTTCACTCAATAATTAGGACATGCATCACATACTTGCATCATACGTGCTAGCTGAAATTGGAGATTAGTTAGGAATTATAATTTGTAGGCGACAAGTTCATAGACGAAGACTACTTCTACATGTAGGAGCTATTTCTTGATAATTGATGTTGCTACTTGAGATGAGTAAACATGCCAGACTTAGAGCCCTATCTCCATTCGTGTCGAAAATTTTGATTTTTATATCTTGTCTCAAAGTGAATAACTGATTTACGTGTCTTATTTGAAAGCTTTCTTTCTTATCGACAAAAGAAATTTTGGAACTCTCACATGAATTTAATAACACGTAATAACGTAAAGTGAAAAGAGTTGTGCGGCGGAACAATATTTGGGTTTGGAGACGTATATATTTAACTCGGTTGCAAGTAGCCTGGGCTCACTCCTTGTACTCACTCCTTCTGGGAGCAAGAACCCTTTAAGGGGGTGTCAACACTTAAGGTCTTGGTAGCTTGGTTTATGGGAAAATATTATTGTGATGAGATACGTTGTGACTGTTGGTTCTTCCCCGCTACAAAAAACTAATTGTAACACCCCTCGATTCCTAATCTTTTTGTTCCGGACCGGAGAGCCTAGAAGGGTGTTACTTAATTGAAGCAGCGGAAATCTAGAACAACACATCCCATAATTATATTTTACAACTTACAATTGCCTTAACATATTATTACACAAGATGATATTATACTAATGGTGCACCTTATTTAAAATGCATTCAAGTACTAGATGATTCCGCGATTCCCTTACAGTGAGCTCCATCACCTAGACCTGCGGGGGAAATAAACAAAGACAACAGTTTTTCGAAAGTTAGCAAGAAATGCTTAATAAGTAAAAATCACAACGTGTATACCGATGAGAGTCATGCTTTTCTTTAAAGAACATGAATAATGATAAGAAGCCAGATATAGTAGTGCAAAATTTTTCAATATTCTCAAAACATTACCATTTATAATTCCAATGGAATATTTTCAAACCGTAATACTACCCCAGTTAGGAGGATAATCTCATAATACAGCCCCAATTAAGGGGATAATCCTCAAGTAATAGTTTCATTTCCATTTTTTTTTGTTTTCCACATGAGAAACCACATTCATTATTTAGTTGTAGCGGGGAAAGAACCAATCCATCACAATATTCCATCACAGTATCTCATAAATAACCAACCATATCCCATGCATCCAAGACCTTAAGTGCGGACACCCCCCTAAGAATTCTTGCGGCCAGAGAGGTGAGTACATGGAGCAGCCCGAGGCAAATTGCAGCCGAGCAAAATATCACAATCACAATATGTAAGAATCCGCATATGGTTCCACCGCACAACTGTTTTCACTTTACGTTATTACGTATTATTAATTTCCATGTAATAGTTTTCAAATGAATCATTTAGACAAGTACTTGAAATCTTAAGTGAAGCACGTATATCACAACTCACATTTGAAACTTAAAATCATGAAATTTTGGACACGAAAGAAGGACGGGCACATTAGGCCGGGCATGTTTACTCACATCAAGTAGTAAGGTGTAGATAGTGCTTTCTGAGCTGACAGATCTTGACCACGTGGCAACCATCCAGCACACCATATTGTGCTCCACACACACTGGATCACCAGCCGCGCTGATCCATGTGGGGGCTGCGAGACAGGGCCCTCGCATACCACTGCACGGGACTTGTAGGGACTTAGTGGTTTGGAGGCTAGAGTAAGTCCTGTCGCGTGCGAGCCAAGCCCGCGCGCGACCTTTAGTAACTGCTTTTGAGAGATTTATGGCACGAGCTCCATAAACCCGGTCAATCCGGTCAACCCCATAATGGTTCCGGTATTCGCGCATAACGTGCTGTAACGGTCCCTATATATGAGGACGAACGTGCCGTTGTGGTTGAGCTAATTAAGCCGCCATTGATGGGCGCATTAACCACACTGAAACGGTCACATTCTCCGTTATATATAGGACGTTAACCTTTCCATACAAAGGAGGACACACTAGCCATACGCGGAAGCTCTGCCAAACCTCTGTCTCTCTCTCAGACATTACTACTGCCTTACTCTCTCCCTACACACAACCCAACTCTTCTTGTGCTATCTCTGATCCTCTACTTACGGTGTACACGGAGGTCTCCCCGCCGGAATCTCATGTGCACATTTTTGGTGAACCCGACGTGAACTTACCATCAAAAGCAACCATGTCTCAGGAGGATGATGTCAGTAACAGATCGCCTTCCACCGAAGCCGCCTCAGGAGAGGAGGTCCGCCGCACTCCTACGGCCACCGGTGAATCCCCAACGCTAGAGACCTTGGATGCTACCATCCAGAGCCAGGGCAAGGCTCTCAAAGCTCAATCTGCGCAGTTAGAACGGATCATGGCTGTCCTGGGGACTCTTGCACCAAACCCTGCGCCAGTCACCGCCGTTTCTTAGGGAGGAAGAGCCCCTACCGCTGAAGGACTGGGAGTGTCAACCACACCCCCCAACCCTAATCTGCAGACTCCACCGGCGACTACGCAGCTACCCTCGATTCAAGGGCCAACAGCTCAAATGTTGCCCCTCACTGCTCATACTCCTCAGCCTCCGGCTTTGGTACCTAATCCGACCTCGCAGTATCCCTTGGCTCCTCCGAAGGCGATCTGGGGCAATGCGAACGCCCAATATGTCCCCAATCCTACTGCGGCATATGTGTCGCCTCCGCCTGCAGCAACCCCTCCTTCTGTTACCGAGGGAAACACTCCAGAGTGTATGACGTCTCTGCAGAAGCGCATAGACACTATTCTGGCTCACCAGTCATTCGCGGACACTATCATCCCGAAGCTAGACAACGACCCACCTATCCCGCGAGAGATCTACCTCATGCCTAATCCGGTTGGGTACAAGGCTCCTAAATGGGACAAGTTCGAAGATGTCAATGGAAACGCTCATGAAAATGTCATGCGTTTCATCGATGTCATGGGGCCGTATGGAGCCGATCCCAAACTGCTGATGCGAGAGTTCCCAAAATCCTTGGGGAACGTAGCGTACAAATGGTACAGGACGTTGGAGGCCGGATCCGTGAAGACCTGGGATGACATGGTCCAAAAGTTCTACACCAAGTTCTTCCAGATGGAAGAAAAGGTGACAATGATCCACCTCTCGCGGATGTATCAGAAGCGCGAGGAGGATGGGATAACTTTCGTCAAGAAGTTCAGGGCGAAGTCCTTGGAATGAAAAGATCCGATGCTCGAAAGTAGGCTTGTGGAGATATGCCTGCAGTGCATGCGCGATGAATACAAAGGTATGCTCATCAACCTGCAAACGCCTACGTTTTCAAAACTAATCGAATGCACGAAGAACATCGAGCCTATAGGGGAGAGGCAGAAAAATAAAAACGCTCCGGAGCGATCCTCGAGTGGTACTACTTTCAAGATCGGGAGATTCAGCTATAAGAGGGGGCGCGAAGCTGAAGTCAATACAGTTTCACCCCAGAAGCAGGCGAAGATTGTGAACTTCAACGCACCACCTCTGCCATGTTCGATGGAAGAAGCAAGCGACCTCTGCAGGCAGTGGCGCAAGGACGGTGTCCTACCGCCGCTCGAGAGGGCACCCTCCAAGGAGATGGTAAGGGACCCGCAGTGGTGCGAGTACCACGGCAAGGTCATGCATCCTGCAGCGGACTGTAAGAAGCTCAGGATTGTATTCAGCCAAAAGATGAAGAATGGCGAGCTGATTGTTAGTGACCACAGGAAGGATGTGCGCAACAATCCACTTCCTGCCCATGCAGAGCAAGAATCTAAAGGTAAAGAGGTCGCTATGATCTCGATTGTCGACCTGGAAGAGGTCGCAGAGGATGGCTTACCCATCATTTCTGAAGTCCATGATGGTGAAGACTACAGCATGGACACGGAGGACGAACGTGCCGACCGGATGAAGGGGTCGCACGGCTTTAGCAGATTCTTCGACGAGATGAACTTCTCAGAGAAATGCCGGACAGAAATGATGAAAGAGATCTTAAGGATAGCAGAAGACTACGAGGAGGATCTCGTAGTCTCCAATGGGAAGGTCATCAGGGCGTCTCGCTCCACAGAAAGGATTATGACCTTTTCCGCCAGCGACAAAAAGACAGATGCGAGCCACCAGAGGCCTCTGTATGTGACGGCCATCATCAATGGCGTCGAGTTCAAAAGAGCATTCGTCGACGGAGGAGCAGTGGTCAACGTCGTTTCGCTCCATACACTGAAGCTAGAAGGGATCCCCGAGTACAAGATCGTCAGGCGTCCATCTCCGCTGATGGGATTTGGAAGCGACTCCAGAATGACGATAGGATGGATCCGCCTGGGAATCCAGATCGGCAAAATCAAGTGCTCAGCGAAGTTCTATGTCATAGATGCGAACACTACGTATCACATGATCTTAGGTCGAGCCTGGATTCATCGCTTCGACGCGGTCCCTTCAACAGCTCACCAAGTCATGAAAGCTATTTGGAACGACAGAATAGTCGAAATACCGGCTTCAACGAATCCATTCAACATGGATGAAGCACATCTCAGCGAGGCGGTTTGGTTCACCGAGATGGCGGATGAGCAAACACCGGGGCCATTCAACCCTACCCCTTTACCTCTATGGGAAGATATCAAGGATCAGTCACCTGCGGGAGTGATGGTGACAAGGGAGGATGCCAAGGAAAAGTCTCCCACGCGAGAAGAGGCGCCGCGGATCGCCTACCAACGAAAGAACGTGTATACTCTGAAGAGAATAGCAAAGCATGACCCTGAAGGCAAAGAGATAGAGAGTTTCTACGCAAACGGAAAAAGTGCTATCGCATATGAAGGTGCGCGGGGATGTCCTCACGCGGGCATGGGGATATCCCTGAGAAAATCAACCAAATCGAGCAGGTTGCGGTAACGGAACAACCAATGCAGAGCACTCCAGATGAGAAGCTCAAGGAAGCGCCCGAATGCATGGAAGACAAACCCAGACCACAAAAGAAAGAGCTAAAGGAGGTGTTCCTAAGCCCGAACGAAGAAAAGAGAAGGCCAGTCTTTCTAAGTGCGGACCTCGCAAGCGAAGAGGAGAAAGAACTGCTACAGCACTTGACTGAATACAAGGACGTGTTCGCATGGGAGTATGATGAAATGCCCGGTCTGGACACAAGTATCACTATGCACCGTTTAGACATCATTCCGGGGTCTAGGCCGATAAAGCAGAGCACAAGAAGCTTCAGGTCGGAGCTTAACGTGAAGATTAAGCAGGAGATTGTCAAACTCCTGGATGCCAAGTTCATAGAGCCGAATCATCATCCCACATGGCTGGCCAACATTGTACCAGTGGTAAAGAAGAACAGACAGCTTCGCATCTGCGTGGATTTCCGGGATCTCAATCGTTTCTGCCCCAAGGACGATTTTCCACTCCCAAATAGTGATCTGCTTATTGATTCGACAGCGGGTCATCGCATGTTCAGTTTCATGGACGGCTTCAGCGGGTAAAATCAGATCAAGATGGACCCTGAAGATGCGCGGAAAACTGCATTTATCACTCCAGTGGGGGTATTCAACTACACGGTAATGCCGTTCGGTCTCAAAAACGCAGGTGCAACTTATCAGCGGGCCATGATGGCCCTGTTCCACGACATGATGCACAAGGAAGTGGAATTTTATGTGGATGACCTGGTGGTTAAATCCAAGCAGGAGGCAGATCACCTGGCAGATTTACGGAAAGTGTTCAATAGATGCAGACGCTTTCAACTGAAGATGAACCCCATGAAGTGCGCATTCGGGGTAACATCAGGGAAATTCTTGGGATGCATAGTGCATCGCCAAGGAATCGAGCCCGATCCTGCGAAAGTATCAGCCATCACCGGCATGACGCCACCACATAACCAAAGTGCCTTGAAGACATTTTTGGGAAAGCTGTCATATCTGCGGAGATTCATCCCAGCGATTGCCGAAATCACCTGCTGTTTTAGTGACCTTCTCAAGAAAGATGCCGTATACAGCTAGACTCCGGAGCACGAAGCTGCGTTCGGGAAACTAAAGGATCTGCTGACATCTTCGAAAATAATGATCGCGCCTCAATTAGGATCACCGCTTTTGCTGTATCTGACGTCAACAAGGAAGTCCATAGGAGCACTCTTGGCTCAGGAGTACGAGGGCCAAGAAAGGCCCATCTACTACATCTCCCGCATCGTGCAGCCCGCCGAATCAAGGTACACGGACATCGAGCGTCATTGCCTTGCCCTATTCTTCGTAATAGAAAAGTTGAGACACTACTTTGCGTCGCACAAAGTGGTGGTGGTCACAAAAAGTGATCCCATACGATATCTTCTGACTCACACCACTCCTGGGGGAAGATTGGCGAAATGGTATATGACCATCTCTCAATACGATATTACATGCGTGCGACCGCGGGCGATCAAGTCGCAGGCGGTGGCGGATTTGTTGGCACAATTCCCCGATAACAGTCACGAGCCTGTGATCGAAGAAGAATTCGAGGGACCTGAAATCTATGCAGTCGACGTACCCTATTGGACACTCCATTTCGACGGTTCGTCAACAAGGAAATGTGGAGGTATTGGGATAGTCTTGACCAGGCCAGATGGGGAGGTCATACAGATGTCCGCCAAGCTTGACTTCGCAGTCACCAACAACGAGGCCGAATATGAAGCTCTCATTGTGGGACTTCGAGCGGCGAGAGCTTTGGAAGTAAGCAATCTAACGGTCATGGGGGACTCCAAGCTAATTGTCAAGCAAGCCTCGGGCGAGTACGGTTTGAAGGAGATAAATCTTCTGTCCTACCGGACTTTAGTACAAAAACTGGTGCAGCAATTCTGCGACGTTAAGTACGAGCACAAGCCCCGAGCGGACAACAGGCATGCAGACGCTTTGGCCACCTTGGGATCCAAGGTTAGTACAGACAAATGTCCTGCAAGAATATCGATTGAGGTGCGAACATCATCAGCATTAACAGAAGACGCATGCGATGATGAATACATGGATGATGCGGACTGGAGAAAGGCAATCTTGCGGGCCATCGCAGAAGGCACGAGCAGCGAGAACTGGGCGCTCACAAAGGGGTATTTCATACATGACAACACCCTTTACTACAAAAGCCCTAGCGGAATACTTATGCGATGCGTCTCCGAGCGAGAGGGACAACTGCTGTTAGAAAAGATTCACCAACATGCATGCGGAGAAAGCGAAGTGTCAATCTATCGGAAAGCTCAGAGATATGGCATTCACTGGCCAGACATGTCGACGGCCGCGGCATTGATACAAGAAAAGTGCGAGAGTTGCGCACTAATCAAATATTCTTTACTCATTGCTCTGAACGATGATGATGCGGATTGGAGGAAACTACTTTTTGATTTTCTCACCCAGGGCACCGTACCCGAATCGAGAAAAGAAGCTGAGAAATTGAGGAAGAAAGCATCCCGATACGTAGTACAAGAAAACCTGCTTTGGCGAAGAGGCCATGAGGGCAACTTGCTGCGATGCTTAGACAACAGGGAAGTACAAGAAGTGATGGACCTTTCTCATCAGGTGGAACACCAGAGGGGTGCAAAATTGTGCAGACAACTCCTCTCAATTGGATATTTCTGGCCCACTATGGAGGCCGATTGCCGCACCAAGGTACGACGCTGCCAGGAGTGTCAATTTAAGGGTAACCTAGTGCACGCTCCCGCTGTAGATCTACATGCATTGGGAACACCGTGGCCGTTTCACACATGGGCTCTAGATTTCATTGGCCCCATCCGACCAACTTCGCATGGGAATCATTTCATTCTCACCGCGACTGAGTTTTTCACCAAATGGGTGGAGGCAATACCACTGAGGACGGCAAATGCGCTAGCTGTGGTCCATTTCATCCAAGAAAACATCATATGCAGGTTCGGAATTCCCAACACCATCCTTTCAGATAATGGCACTCCTTTTGTTAATCGCCAGGTGGCTGCGAAGCTAGCAGAATACAACATCAGGCAGATATGCTCCACCCCCTACTACCCGAAGGGGAACGGGCAAGCCGAAGCGACCAATAAAACGCTGTTGAGGATCTTGAGCAAGATGGTCGCAGATGACCACAAGAAGTGGGCTGATTCTCTAAGCATAGCCCTGTGGGCTTACCGGACTTCTCCAAGGACACCCACAGGGGTCTCACCATTCCTCCTATGCTACGGGGCTGAGGCTGTGGTACATGCGGAGGTGAAAGTTAATTCGGCAAGATTGGCCTTCCACGCATTGTACGACAATCAGCGCGATCATGACTTAGTCTTGATGGAGGAAAAGCGAGAGCAAGCTAAAAGGACCAACAAGCGGTATCAAGAAAGGATTGCTCGCGCGTACAATAAAACAGTCCAACAGAGAGATTTCGCAGTTGGAGATTTGGTCTTGCGCGCATCTGACCATTGCATGCGAGAGGCGGCTCACCCGAAGTTCGCAGCCAATTGGGAAGGGCCCTTTGAGGTCACAGAAGTCTTTGACTGTGGTTACTGCAGCATACGGAGGTTGCACGGAACAACTTCAACTCCAAGCTCAGTCAACATGCGCTGGATTAAGAAGTACTATCCCTGACTTCTCTCATTTTATGCGTTTATTACAACGTTGCCTTATGCTCTGTATGGCTATGATTTGCGCATCTTCTCTCCCATATGAGAGAATTGTAATCTCATCTCTCCCATATGAGAGTTCTATAATAAAAGACTTCTCCCAAATGAGAACTTTATGCTTCTAGATGTCTTTATTGTTTAATTTAGTTCATTATTACTGTTAGAAAAAGCCTATCCGCCGTGATAGCAACCTGTGCGAATGCGATCTTAATTGATCTTTTAAGCCTATCTGTCACGATAGCAGCCCATGCGAAAATGATCTTAATTGATCTTCTAAGCCTATCTGCCACGATAGCAGCTCATGCGAAAATGATCTTAATTGATCTTCTAAGCCTATCTGCCACGATAGCAGCTCATGCGAAAATGATCTTAATTGATCTTCTAAGCCTATCTGCCACGATAGCCGCTCATGCGAAAATGATCTTAATCGATCTTCTAAGCCTATCTACCACGATAGCAGCTCATGCGAAAATGATCTTAATTGATCTTCTAAGCCTATCTACCACGATAGCAGCTCATGCGAAAATGATCTTAATTGATCTTCTAAGCCTATCTGCCACGATAGCAGCTCATGCGAAAATGATCTTAATCGATCTCTTAAGCCTATATGTTACGATAGCAGCCTATGCAAACATGATCTTAAATGATCTTTCAAGCCTATCTGCCGCGATAGCAGCGCTATACAAATGTGGTTTGAAAATCGTTCTTAAGTCTATCTGTTGTGATAGCAGCGCTATACACAATGATCTTAAGTGATCTAAAAAGGCCTATCTGATATGATAGCACCTGCACTTAATCTTGAACAAATCACAAGCCTATCTGCCAGGATAGCAAAGCTGCGCGAGCACGATTTCGAACGTTCTAAGAACATATCTGCGAATCTATACGGCAGATAGCAAATACAGAGATTGTATATAGCACCACATGCGCAATTGTAATTTGTTGTAACAAGACAGCAAATCGTACAAAATGGTTTATCATTATGAGTCAAAAGGACTTACAATTTATCTGTCTAGATAGCAGCTTACAAGCGAAAAAGCTCAAATCTAACTACGCAGCCAACATGGCTTATAATGTATCTAAAAAGTAACTTACAAGCGAGAAGTTACACATCTATGAGGTTCCGGTATTCGCGCATAACGTGCTGTAACGGTCCCTATATATGAGGACGAACGTGCCGTTGTGGTTGAGCTAATTAAGCCGCCATTGATGGGCGCATTAACCACACTGCAACGGTCACATTCTCCGTTATATATAGGACGTTAACCTTTCCATACAAAGGAGGACACACTAGCCATACGCGGAAGCTCTGCCAAACCTCTGTCTCTCTCAGACATTACTACTGCCTTACTCTCTCCCTACACACAACCCAACTCTTCCTGTGCTATCTCTGATCCTCTACTTACGGTGTACACGGAGGTCTCCCCGCCGGAATCTCATGTGCACATAAGGCAAATAGCGCGATAAACCTTCTATGGATATAAGTAGCCCTCGTCTACTAGCTCGTCACCTACAATTTATAATTGCTATATCAATTGCAAGTCCAACTGCACAAGTATAATATGAGAAGTACTCTAATTTCTAACGAGACTCATTTGAGATTACCCCCCCCCCCCCTTTACCCAATTAATTATTAGAATATTACATTTATATAATAAACTGACGCCATAAATAATTATATTTCTCTTGTAAAAAATATCATAACTTATATATATACTAGTTCGTAAAATTATTGAGTAAGAAATCCATATTAAATTTATACATTGTCTTCTTATAGAAATAATATTTTACTAGGCATCATTTTAATTTGTAAATTACCACAAGATTTGATTTAACCAAATTTAATTATATCCAAACGCTTATTAGAAATGTATGTACTATAAAAGAGCTATATTCATAAAAATTTACTAATACGTTTTTTCGAAGAAAACATGTACTGGGTCATACATATTATAAATTTAATTTGGAGAAATGATTTCTAGTATTTAGGAATAATTAAAACATTATTGTCAAATAACGAAAATGTTAATTTACTTTAAAAGATATCATTTTCCACCCATTTGTTTCATAATACAAGATTTCGAACACTCGCCGATTTCTATTTAAGCGAAAGCGAATTCAGATGAATAAACTCAATGTATATTTTTAACTTGCTTATTTCCAAGAAGAACAACACTATTTCATATCAAATATTTTCTATTTAATTTTAAGAGCCAATTTACTTTTAAATTGTTAAAACAATATATAGAAATGTTAGGAAATAATTCAAATCCAAAAATCACAATTTTAAATTTCATATTTTATATACATTTTATATAAACAACAATTAGAACCCAAAATTTTCGTAAAAAGACAATTAGTTATTCCTACTACATAAGCAGTTTCTTATGATACACAAGTCACCCCCACTTTTCAGAAAGTACAAATGCAATTTATTATGCTATACCACTCACCCTCAACTTTTTCAGAACCTACATAAAATACCCCCTCACATAACATACACATGTCATACTCAATCCAAAAACCCAATTTGAGCTAGAGCCAACAAGATCAGATTTTGATGATCAAAATGGACTAGAGGGTGATTTAGAGCTTACCTAAGCGAAAGATCTCGAGAAATGGTCAAGAGACGAAGCGAGGTCTCGGCTCCGAAGGTGGCAGTCAGCGGTGATAATCGACAACGATGAACAAGGCGTTATTGGCTATGTTAGTTGGTGATTCTAGAATCATAGGACTTCTTCTTCTCCTTCTTTCCTAACCTGAGCCCGGAGAAGGAAGAGATAAGAGGGCCCTATGGAAAATGTGGTCAGAAATCCATAATAGAGTCCGACCACAACGACTGAATCGATTATCTTCATGCATAAGGATACTAGATTCTCTAGTAGAAAAGATTTTAACTCCATTCTTTAATTGATACCAATGGGAGAAGGTGGGTCGCTCCGGATAGCTCGTGCTGAGCTTCCTCGCCGGCGTTAATGGTGTTGCCGGCGGCGGTGGAGCTCGACAGGACTCCTCCGGGGGTTCTTGGCTTCAGTTGAGGCCTCCTAAGGCTTGGTCGGACCTCCGCGAGTCGAATGGGAGTGATAACAAAGGGTGGGTGCATCTGATTTGCCGGATGTTCTCTTCGCCGATGTTAATTGCAGCGGCGGCGTGGGTCACTGCTTGCCGCTGCTGTTGGTGCCTGTTGGAATAGATGCCCTAGAGGCAATCTAGTTTATTATGAATTTAGTTTGGCTAGAACATTCATTGTATCATTTATTGGATATTTAATATAATGAAGTCCTTAGATTTACAATTGTGTTGTTTATCTTAAATATCATCTATAGACTAGTATGGGGTTGGATTGATATAGAGATATCATGATCCAACACATGGGTGTGCATTAAGGGTAATGGCGCACCGGATTGACCCATCTCCGAGAAGGCTACATACACGTTATGTTAAGTCACAAGTGCTTCTTGTGGTGCAATGGTATTGTCATCCTTAGACTTGAAGTCGCTAGATATTCTAGTTGTGGATTATTGTGATTTTGGTAGCGTCAAACGCTACACTGTAACTGGATAGTTATAAAGGCGTGTACCGGATACAATAAGAATCAAGCTTAGAGATCGTAATGGACGTAGATAGAATTTGTCCCTCCCACATAACGGGAGCAAATATCCTAGGCCATCTCGAGGGATAGTGCTTATAGAATGTCTGGCCAGACTCAAATAAATCAATACGGGATATTGATGTTATTTGCACAAATAAGGCTATTCCCATGGATCGAGAAACTATGGATTGGATATACGAGTGTGACTTGTATGTCTCGTTTCCAATCCAGATATAGAGACAAAGGGATGAGACAATTACTTGTACAAGGTTTGTCGGATGACTATTCTATTAGTTGGCTAGAATGGATGTTTTGCTAGAAACCGCTCCATATTAGCAAATTGTTGCTACCAACTAGATAGAACCTATGGGGTCACACGCTATATATAGTTGAAATAGATTTGGGAATTAATTAATTGAATTAATTAGTTAGAAGGATCACTTTGCAATACCTTGCAAACTTAGTAGGACTAATTTGCAAGGAAGGGACTAAACCGAATTCTAGTAGGACTAGAATGGGTCCTTTAGGTAGTTGGCAAGGATTTGTTGGACTATATAAAGGATACTCCTTCCTTCCTTCCCACACTTTCTTTATGAGCCTTTAGTTCATAACTTGAGCGGGAGAGAACAAAAGGATAGAGAGCAAGCAAGCAAGAGAGGCGTCCGCCCCCTTGCCGCCGCCCCCTTCTTGTCGGCCCAAACAAGGAGGCCGCCCCTCCTTGTTTCCTCGCATTGTGTGATTTCTTCTTCCTCTTCCTCCGTTCCGGACTAGCACAAAGGAGAAGGAAAGATCTAGATCTCAACTCTAGGCGTGGATCAACTATAGAGAACGTGACAGAATTCACGTTACAAGTCATCACAGGAGAAACCCTAAGGTGTGTAACTTGATTTCTTCCCTTACCATCGTTATGTCTCTTGTCCTGTGATCCTTGGAGGGTATTGCATGGATAATATTTGTTTTCCCACTGCGTATCCATGATCAAAACCCTACAATGTCTCCTTGCTGCTGCTGGTGCCTCTTTGCTGCTTTCTTGGGTCGCCGGAGAGAGAGAGAGAGAGAGAGAGAGAGAGTATATATTTGAGGAGGGTCGGAGAGGAACAAGTGGTGGTGGTGGTGATTTCCTTGGTGGCTTGTCCGACGGTGGCAGCGGTGGTGGCTGGGCTATCATTGCCAGTTGCTGTTGTTGCTTCTGTCGGACTGAGTGAGAGAGAGAGAGAGAGAGAGAGAGAGATATAGAGAGAGAGAGAGTAGATATTTGAGGAGGGTAGGAGAGGAACAAGTGGTGGTGGTGGTGGTGGTGATTTCCTTGGTGGCTTGTCCGACGGTGGCAGCGGTGGTGGCTGGGCTATCATTGCCAGTTGCTGTTGTTGCTTCTGTCGGACTGAGAGAGAGAGAGAGAGGTTAAGAGAGAAGCAAAGAGGTGGAGGAGGATAAGAGATGGTGAGGGTCGTGGCTGTGATGGTGGTGCCGGGTGGAGGTTGCCGAAGAAGAAGGAGAAGATGAAGAAGAAGGAGAAGAGAAGAAGAAGAAGAAGAAGAAGAAGAAGAAGAAGAAGAAGAAGAAGAAGAAGAAGAAGAAGAAGAAGAAGAAGAAGAAGAAGAAGAAGAAGAAGAAGAAGAAGAAGAAGAAGAAGAAGAAGAAGAAGAAGAAGAAGAAGAAGAAGAAGAAGAAGAAGAAGAAGAAGAAGAAGAAGAAGAAGAAGAAGAAGAAGAAGAAGAAGAAGAAGAAGAAGAAGAAGAAGAAGAAGAAGAAGAAGAAGAAGAAGAAGAAGAAGAAGAAGAAAGAAATAAATAGAAGAATAAGAAATCGAATGTGAGATTGCGTAAGAATAGGAGAAAGGAGTTTGCAGGTTTCTTGAAAAATGCAAATGTTCATTTTCTTTTATCTATAATAGTTGTGCTATGGTGTTGTAGGTGTACCACTAAGTTGGATGATCTAGTGGGTAGGGTACACACTAGGCTATTCTTGGATATATTGCATAAAAATGTTAAAATCAAATACGCAATACAGATGTCGTTTTCTACGAAAATATAAAATTAATATACAACTTCCCGACTATATTTTTAACCCTGAAATTACCCAATCCACCACTCGCAAATCAAATTTCTTGCCCCAATTACCAATTTACCATTCATATTAAAACATAGTATTACACCAATAATGTGAAATTTCTTGATATGGAAAAGGGAAAGGAAAATTGGTATCTTGGAAGCCCCTGATTGGGGAAATGTTATGGATTCAGACTGTTTCCCTTGGGTATATTTATTTTGACTATTTGAAATTACGTTTCTGAAAAATAAAGATTAAATAGGGAATTGGAAAATGTACTTCTATTCATACATGAGGACATATTTGTCTACTTATTGAATATCATCCTTTTTTATTAAATACAAAGTCTCTTATCTGATTTACGTGTTTGGATGTTTGCTTACTCAGTACTTCTTGCTGACTTTGAAAAAACTGCGATTTTTGTTTCATTCCCCCACAGATCTAGGAGAAGGGAGCTCGTCGTAAGGGATCGCGATATCACATAATGTTTAATAGTATTCTTAGATTAGCCGAACTCTTAGTTTAATTCAACACAATGTAATAGTATGTAAAATATCATGTTGGAGACACATTCTAAGTTTGTAATATATAATTATCGGATGTATTGTTCTTGATTCCCGCCGCTTTATTTTGAGTAGCACCCTCCTAGGCACAGTGTTTGCAGCCTGGTGGAGAGATTCCAAGCAACAGTTCTGGTGTTGGTTTGGTTTTGGCTCGCTGCATGGTTCGACAAGCGAGAAAGATTGGCAGCTTTTTTGGTTCAACAAACTATGGAAAGCAAAAGAAGGAAGGGTTATGGTAAAGATTCGGGTTGCATTTTAAGGAATTCGGAAGAGGTTGATGAGCGTTGGTCGCTGCCTCGTGAGAAGGATTCTACGCAACAATTGTATGGTTTTTGGAGGGTTATTCCCCAACGTGGCTGGGTCGGTTTTGCTCGTTTCCGGGATAGGGCAAGTGAGCAAAGGGATAGATTCGTTGGGGCCGGGTTGGTCTCGAAGAGGACGTCGAGTTCAAAGGGTGTGGGAGTTTTGTTATGCCCCTAGAATCTTGGTGCGACGTTTCAGCACCAAGTCCACACGTTGGATTGACGGTGGTGCGATATGTTGATCAGTTTGACGGTCATTGCAGGGCACTTGTAATCGTTCAGCAAGTTGCCGTTGTTGGCAGCGGCGTAGGCGGAAATTTGGTCAGAACTCCGGCTATGCTTTAGTCACACTTGTGGGAATAAATTAAGGTGGGGTTGCTAAGTGCTTGGCCACGATCAGACCCTATTTCGGGTTGGTGATTACCCTTGGTTCGGTGCCACGTTTGGAGCAAGTTGTATACTGTTGGAGCGCTCTATTCGCTGCCCGGTTTGTTACCATATTTGTGTGTTGGATGTGCAGTATTTAGGCCGCTGTTCGCTGGCCATTTTATTGCCGAAATGTTGCTGCTCGTGGTTGCATTTGCTGTGGCAGAAAGATGGTGGAATGAGATCAAGTTTACAGCCGTGTTTCTGACCCAAAAGAACGTGCAATGCCCTGATTTGGTCACTGGAATTAGCACCAGACCTGGTGCATTTATGTTGCACGGTTTCAGCAGAGTTTTGGTACGTTTCTTTAGCCGAATGGAACCACGGTTCGCTGGGATTATATGCTGCGTAGTTGGTCAGGTTTAGGAAGTAGTTATGGGCAGTAAGGGTAGTTATTTCTGAGAGAAAACTGCTTATAACCAACCTTTAAATCTGGCTATAAAGCCATTGAATTTCCAAAATATGAAGATAGCTCAGAGAAAGAAATGTTAAGCTTTAGAGAAGAAATTAGAGAGCAGATTGTTGGAGTTTAGACAATAATTGTAGGATGAATTCGGATTGTACTTGGATTTTTATTTGGAATAAAACCAGTACATTAAAGTTCACAATTTTAACGACGAGTGACGGTTGCATGTTGCCAAACGGTGCTAATTTCAGACGAGAGAAATCAGCCCCATCACAGCACCCATGATGGAGAC
This sequence comes from Linanthus parryae, assembly GCA_023055425.1. Classification (NCBI taxonomy): domain Eukaryota; kingdom Viridiplantae; phylum Streptophyta; class Magnoliopsida; order Ericales; family Polemoniaceae; genus Linanthus; species Linanthus parryae. The sequence continues at coordinate 15,938,193 of JALGPY010000012.1, read as the reverse complement.
GCTCTCATTCACTCATCTAGTTACTCCTTAAGATTTGGTTAAAGTCGCCAATACAAGCTTGACGGGAAGTTTCAAAGAATGCCACACCCACACATCCTAGCGAAGGTGGAAGTAGGGTGAGCTTTAAATGCAACCAATGTGTCAGTAACGCAGACAAGGCGAAGAAAGGAGTGAGCGATATGAAATTTTTTATTGCTAGCATTACCCCATAATAGGACAGATTCAGATCTGGCTACATACACTCAAAGATTATCAATTTACTGAGTCCAAATCATCACAATACCACTAGGAGGAATATTGAAAGAACACATGACCATTTGTAAGGCAACACAAATACAAGTTTCATTCTCTCTGAGAATATGATAAATTTGAGGGGATCGACGTCATTTTCTTTGAGCCAAAACAGCAGCAATCGCACCAGCTATGAGATATTATTTCTTCCAATAACACCATCTGTTCACACACACAAAATTCGTATTATCTCATCTCCTCTAGATCCTTGACACGAACTAATTTGAAATATTCATTCTTACACCATTTACCTTTAGATATTCTGTCTTCAAGCTCTTTCTTGAGGCTCAACGCGTGCTCCCAATCAGGATCAATCTACAAGATCAACCAAGGGTTCTACAAGATCAACCAAGGGTACGAGAAAATCAAATATTGAATTTGTCAACACTACCAAAGAAGCAAGGTTAATGAAATAGAGCAAAATATAGTAAGGTCAAAGAAGTAGAGAACCAACTAAAACAATGTCATACATAAGCTAAAGACAAAAAACTTAAAAAACAAGTAGGTTTCAAGTAGCAAGATCAGACCATTAAGAACGCATTACATGTTGAGATGGACGGACTAGTAGAAACACGAAACTAACTCGGACAATAGAAACAACCAACTGAAAATGAAGACAAACTTACAATCTCCCAAAAGAGAAAAATAGTATGTTTGGAATGTAAAGGCACATTAAGTACATGGGTCGGTCTGAAAATGTGTCTTCCATTAATTTTGACGGGAACTGTTTAATGCGATTACAAAAAGGTCACACATGCCCCTCAAAATCAAGATAAGGACACCTATACAATTCAACTCTTCAAAAAAATAGAAAAGAAAGTGGAGCAAAACAAATCTAGAAAAAGAAACTTAAACAAGAAAGGAACAGAGCTGCACCCAAAAAGATTAAAGAACAGAGACGTTAAGAAGGCGGAGGAGTTTTCCGGCTGTAGTGGATATAGGGTCGGATTTCGACGCGGCTTAGTGGCATTCACAGCGGCTCGATGGCGAGGAGTGGCGGAGAGGAGGCATTTCTTGAACTAGAGAAATAGATTGCCATGGTCGTTCTTCCGTGTTCTTCATGGAATTGCTGGACGGCCATATTAGGTTAGTGATATATGTTATCTCTGCACTAAAAGTTATCTCCGAACAGCTTTGGTTCTAGTCGTTCTTTCACTGTTGCTCATTCGCCGTGGATGCATCGAAAGGAAAAGTCTTGATTGTGAGGCTTCACACCATGTTCTAAAAGTACTGCTTGTTCCCTTCTACTTCAAGATTGTTCTCCTCTCTAATATATGGTTACCAACAAAGTTTTCAGGATCGTGATCCTACGTAGGATCGTGGAGTGCCCCACATGATCGAGGATCGTAGGATTGGATCGGATCGTAAGATCTTACCAAAATTGTAATTTTTATTTTTTTATTGATACGGTGACTAAATGACTTACTTTCAGGTTCTTAATGTCATAAAGATGTTAATATACAAGCTCAAGACCTAATATACCATAGAGGCATATCATTACCATAAATAACATCATCATAAAATCATAATATCTTAACGAAGTTTTAAAATAGTCAAGCACAATTGCACAAAGCATAGCATGACTAGAAAACTAAAAAATAAAGTAAAATATGCAAATGCAGCTAACACCAAAATCCTAGAAACATGGTTTGGGTCATTTAGGGCATCAATCATCAATCTCCTTACAAATTTTCACCAAAATCTCTGCACTTGCATACGATGTTGAATCTTTGAACGTTCAAAATCTTCAAAATCAGGCGTACCAATTTAGACTTCAACAAACATTTTTGCGGCATGATGAAGCCATGAGAAGTAAAACAAATAATAATAATAATAATAATAATAATAATAATAATAATAATAATAATAATAATAATAATAATAATAGTAGTAGTAGTAGTAGTAGTAACTGAAAAAAGGTAGGATCGTCTAGACACTAGAGGTCATGGTGATGACGGCGGCTCTATCTAGGTGGTTATAGTAGTGGAGTGGGAGCGGCTGTTTTATGATGATGGTGGCAGTGGTTGTCATGGGGGTGCTGGTGCTTGTGTTCCTGGCTTCATCCTCACATACTCATCTTATTGGTAGTGTTCTTCATCTTTTTTCTTTTGGTTGCAAATGTGGAAAAGTGACACCTAAACTTCGAGTTGGTAATAAAAATTACCCAAACTTCAATTTCGGTATATCCACATCCTTAACTTCACTTTTGCATACAGATTAAGTCCTCCATCCATTTTTTTCCGTTAACATCCGTCTATTATTATTTTGTTTGCAAGAAATATTCCATTTATTAATTTGCTTGAAGGTTTCTGATTTATAAAAAACACCGATGTTGACTAAAATACCCTTTTGATAAGAGGAGAAGATTGGTTTGTATATCAGGTCTTCAACGGTCGCTCGATGAATCAATGAATGTTCTCAAAATATTGACCGATTTCATGCAGAAGTTCACAGTGAGAGACTAAAAAGGTCGCACAGGTAAACTTCTTCGATGTCCCCACAGACAATCTTTTGAAGAATTCAAGAGTTCCTGAGCCGAGCGTAATGCCGGTAAACCACGAGAAGGAGTCCGAGGAGCGGCGGGCTAGTTGGTGGGAATATCACTTAACATTACCAAATACTGAAACTGAACAATCTGGAGGAAGAGGTGAAGTCAATGTTGAGTTATGGAAGCCGCGGTGATAGAGAGAAATGGAAGCCGCACGGAGTTGTAAGAGGGGCATTTTTTGTAACTTATGTTCCGTTCATTGTACTCCTTCAAATAAATTAATGGGAGTGAAACACCGTTAATTAACGGAGAAAGTGCACGAAGGACTTACTTTGTGTGCAGAAGTCAAGTTAATGATGAGAACTGACTGAAATTAAATTCCGGGTACTAATTTGATTATCCACTTAGTTTGGGTGTCACTTTTGCCTTTTTTCAGTATAAGTGTTCCATCTTCTTCAGTATACTGTAGTGTCATCACCTTCAACATGTTATTGTTTTCAGAACTAGCAACAATATTTTGTCTTTCATAGCACCGTTAAGAGAAATTTTCCCCCCTTCACGTTTATTTCAAACGTGCAAATAGCCACATTTCAGCTGCAGGGGGTTGATTTTCCAGGACCCGTTCCCTATCAAGAGGGTCTTATACAAATAAACCAAGCATATAAACCTTAGGGGTCATATGCACCTATGGATCTAAGAGGTCCATATTTGATGGACACAAATCTTAACTTTTGCGGGGCACTATTTATAAAAAAAATGTGGGGCACTCATTTGATGTGGCATAAACCATTATTTTTGTCTTCCAATGTAAAAGTTTCTGAACCTTTCCCATGTAAAAGCTACTGAACCAAATAAACTCAGTTAAATTCAATTTGAAAGGAAGCCAGGAATGTAAGGAGGGACAGTTGGGTTCATAATATAAGATGGGGAAGTTGTTGCGGTCACCCATCTTTGAAGCCCACCAATCAGCACATCAGAATCATCAATAGCAAGACATGCAAACAGCGTATGTTTAAAAAGATGCTCATGTTAATTGATGCAGCAGGAAGGTATGGGAAAACTTATTCTTCTTGATAACCTGTCTGTTGTAAATCTTGAGAAAACCTTCTGAATAGATGACCAAGTTCGAGAAATTCTAATTAAACAAACAACAATGGAACAAGCTGTCTTGTCACCCAAAGGTAACGTAAGAAAACTAACTCCAGGACACGCATAGTGGCAAACAACAGTGAAAAGTAGTGTTTGTTTCACAGTAAGGGGCTCTGCAAAGAGCTTTACTGTTATGCTCATCCTAGTTCATACTCTATATGCACACATTGAATGGACCACTAGCAACAACTTCAAGTAAACTCCATCAACAAAAAAAGTAGTTTGAGAACAGACTATATCCTCAAATGAATCTATTGAGGTAGAAAAAGAAGGAAGAAAGGGAACCTCCAAACATTGTTCTGCAAACTGCTTGCTCCGGAGGTATTCACCATTTTCGGAATACCCAACAGCCAGAAGATAAAGCTGTCCTCTTTTTCGCAACGGATTCTTAGTATTGGCCAATGAGGCTGCAAATTGAGAAGTGTTAACACTTTTTGGAGTTGTGAAGTTTTATGTACAAAATCATGACAAGGTACCAACATAAAATGCTAAGAAAAAATAACACGAGGATGGACTCCATGGAACACTACAATAGTGTGGAGGGTTTAGTGGCAATTGCAATATGTGTGTAGGTTTACTGTCAAAGACCCTTAAACTAAACTAGCTTATAGCACATATTGCAGGGATACGATTAACAACTACGTATCTCTATAGTAATAATTGCATATTTGCAAATTTGGAGTGATCTTATACAAAAAAACAGATAAAACTAGAAACACGCGTGTATCATTAGACTTGCAAGAAGTGGCCTCTGATGCATTTGCCAAAAACATAGATTGAGAAAGATAATTAACAGCAATGACGAAAATAAAAACAAAAATGGATTTAACAAACATGAGACGTCCCAAACACCAACAACCACGAACATACACCAAAATTCAGTAACAGCGTAGTGCTTGCGCTCTCGTATTCTCAAGATGTAGATAAGAGAACGAAAATAAATTTTAAAAATGCAGGAGATCAAGATATATGTCAATGAAAATGCGAAGTTTGAAATATAGAATTCGTAACACCATAAGTTTACATTGTGTCAAAAGTGGCAAATGAGTTCAGACTTCAGACAATGAACAACATGGGCCGAATTAATTCTTTCTTGCATCTAAACTGAGATTATTATAAATAGATGAACAATATACATATTTCAAAAGTAAATGAGGTACGTAGACCACACTACTAGTCTTCACATTCATCATTGGGCACCATCAACTTTTCGGAGTTGGTCATGTCCCCGGGGATAAAAGTGATTTTTTTGTCAGAAAACAGCCATGCCCAAAGATCTTTATCTTATTTTTCTATGTTCAGATAATGTCACAAACTGATTATGGACTACAAGAAGGAAAAAAGAAGTTCCACTTAAAATGTTCATTTAACCATCTACTAGAAGTGACACCACTACTACTTATCATCAAAAAGTTCTAAGAAGACTATACTTGGGTTCATGGCTGCGTCATTATTGTTTGATATATAATTGCATCAAATGATGTCTACAGAGAAAAATTACAGCGTGTACTGCCAATGTAGGTGTGACACGCCGTATCATGAAATACGGGCCTGATACAGGGGTTGTTGCACCTAAATGATAGAAATCTTTGAATTCAGTAATTGTTGTGGAGGTTTTGTTAGCATTCCCTACATCATTAGGTAATGCAAACGCAGAAACAAGTTAAATTTACCTATTTGGAAGTCAATCATTATCCTTCGCAATTACTAGTTATCGATTAAGAATTGTTACCTCTTAGAGATTCATTCTAGTTAATTAAGAATTTAACTTGTTTTAGGAGTCTTGTTAGTTTGCCTATATATTGGGCTGCTTTCTACCGTTATGCTCAGATTTGATTATTGAATAAATTAGATATTATTGAGAACTGTGGTTTCTCATTATAATCCAGTGTGATTCAGTTTTCATCCCTCCTTAGCGTTCGCAGCTTCTGTAATAGAGCCAAGTTTTGGTTCATTACCACTGCTTCCACAGCTGTCATTGTAGAAGTTGTCTTGTGCTGCCTCTCCTCGGTCTAAACCATCACTTATGCTCCATCATAACTCATTGCTGAAGAATCTCAACAAAAAGATAAAAGCAGTACGCCTGCTCTGCTAGCATCCAGATGGTGGACGCCGGCTTCACCAGCGCTGGCGCTATAATAGCCGGCCACGGCAAACGATCAGCGGCACTTTCACACCAGACCAGAACCCGAAGCACGCAGACCCGGGCTCTCTACTGCATCCCTTCATCCCATTACCACACACCCGCGAAACATTAACATCCTTCGTTGCCAATGACCCGATGCCGTAACCCTCTCTTGAACCACCAGCTCACCAATCTGAACCAGAGATTCGCCACTGCGATAAGAACGCCCACCCCCCTTTTGTCACCGTCTCCGAGGTACACACCGAACACTCCTGCTGTCGCTGTATCCCGCTGCTACTGAGCACGTCTTTTTCATCTCTCCCCTGTTGTTGCACCAAAAGCAACCAAGACTGCAACTTAACACCGTCAGCCATTTCCTCGCCCTGTTCCTCTCATCCGTTACTCTTCAATTTACAAACAAAAAACCAACCCTAAAGATTCGATTTTACTACCCTTAGGCAAATCCCACAATCCCTAGTTTACCCTATAGGCCAGCAAACTAAAATCCCGGCCCACTTATTTATACTTAAAGCCCTATTCAGTGCGTCTAACTCTTATCCTTTGGAATTCATTTAAGTTGCATTTGGCAACCATGATTTGGATTTGGATTTGAATTTCAAATCAAATATTTCAAATTCTAAAATTTAAAATACCTAGGAATTTAGAATCCTCCGTTTGGATTATAATAATGGTCTAGAATTTAAAGTTTTGAATTGGAATTTCACCTTTTAATGATGAATATCCAGCGTAAGATAAGTCAGCATAGGCCGTCTTGGTGTAGTGGCACGCAGCAACACCATAAGGTCCAGAGGCCTGCGAGAGGTTGAGTTGCCGGGTTCGAATCTCACAATGAGCAGTTTTTTATAAAAGCCAATGAAACCAACAAATGGAAACTAGGCTTCAGATGGGGAATTTTCCCCGATGATTGGCTTCGTCACTTATCATCACACGGAATTTCAAATGACAAGTGTTTAGTTGGGATTTCAAATTATTCACAATTTTGGGTGTTGGATTTGACCCAAATTAAATCCAAGCCCCTATAATGTATCCAAACACTGAATTTCATTTCAAATCACCCCAAATCCAAATCCACCCCCAAATCCATGGTCATCCAAACGGACCGTTAGGGAATTCGGTCACCCACTTGGCTCATATTCTTCAGGAGTTTGGGTCACCTATTTGGCTCACATTCATTAGAACGTTAGGCCACACTTCGCTTAAATTCTCTTGAGAATTTGAAGTCGAAACATGAGAGAACTTTTTCATCTCATGCAAAGTCGTCAAATTCTTGAAAGCAAGATGTTAGACTTATGACCGAGTTGATTGAAATTACAACCATGTAAGCTAAAAATAGGAGTTAAGCTATTGCATTTACCATCATCAAATGAACTTCTTCACCTACTTGATCAAGTCGAAAATTTATACCAGGTGAGCCATTCTCCATCGAACGAGTTGCAGAAAGTTCTCTCTTCATATGAGATGTCCTTAACTCAGCAAGGGTTACTGGAGCACACTTTCAATGATGTGAAAATTGCAGTCACTGCATGCATTTGTGAGCTAACCAAAATTACAACACAACCTTCCATACAATGGCAGTCAGATGAAGGAAATTTTTGAAATCCTTGTGTTTTCTTTTGGACAATTGATCCGTTTAGCCGCTCTAACAACAAAGCCGTCAATATTCTCAATATCGTTGCAGGATCCAAGTTATCCATATTGATGCTCGATGTTGATTGTGATAAGACTCATTCATGCGATGCTTCTGTTATTTCTTACCCCCAACACATCCGAGCATCATCCATCCGTGTTTGGGGATATGGAGAATATCGCGAGTGTTTTACTAGAAGAAAGCAATAATATTTCTGTGGAGTTAACTTCTCTGCTATTTGCGTGCTTGGAAAAGAAAAAGGAAGAAGTTTCATAAATCAGGAGGCAACGGGATGAATGTTTTTAAGAATGGTTTTGCTACACTCGTCTCACACTTGGAAAAGAATAAAAGAGGCTGCAGCTCAAGTTGACATAATTATTGATCATCTTAGCCCGAATGCTATAGAATCCACTAATCCTCATGTCTCATGTTTGTGTGCTCTTTGGATACCGAAGCCTGTAGTGACCCTTCAAAAGTGGAGTATTGAATCTATCCAAGTCAGGAAACATGTTATGCGGCGACCTGCATAATGTTATGCAAAGGTGCTCAGTTCTATCTTGACGATTGTTCACCTAACTCCTTGGTGATATACAACATCGAGCCACAATTTTGTACTCCTAGGATAGCCGTGGAGATTTGTGCAGGCCTATATCTTTGTAATAATTCTTTTGAGACGTTGCATAGCAAAGAGCCACATGCTCTAGCTATAGAGTTCACCGACTCTTCCAGTAAGTATGATCATTGATCATACGAGCTTTACTCCTAGTTTCCACGTTCAAATGGACATGTGCATAATTGATTTGACAACTCGCTCTACTTATTTACTTTCTCAAGATGTCCAGCAAGTTAAAGAGCCATTTTAAGGCATTGATCATGAGTACTCTCATACATCGTGAGATATGATTTGGAAGTACCGCTTGTCACGAGAAGGTCTCCATCGCTTCCAACATTGTTACATGTCTCAACGAAGTGGGCAACATGTTGCCTAGGGTTTCCTTTGCCAGAAAATTGTTGGAACTTAGGAGGGTTGTAACCGTCTGGCATGCTTAGCTTCTCGATTCTCTCTGTGTAAGGCTTGATGTAGGACTTAGATGAAGTCAACGGTACTCCAGGCCTCCCATTCATGGTGTTCATGATGATCTCTTGTAGTTGATCGAGAGGAATGGTGCCATTGGCTGACAATTGCACACTTGGTCGCGCTTCATGCCCACCACTCGTGGTTCTAACTTCTGGTGTGGCCTTGGGAGCGTGTTCAAACACTTGACTTGCTTCTTCGTGAGTGTCGAGTTTTTCCATCAGCTTTGCGAGTTGAACGTCACGAATTTCCACCATTTTCATTAAGTCTTCAAGGCCTTGGTGAGGTTTGCTACTTGCTCTTCGAGAGGTACCGCGCTAGTAGTCATGACGTGCATGCTGATATCATCCTCTTGATCACAAGTTAGTGCTGAGTACCCTTAGTGCCAGATTTAGAGTAGCTTTCGCAACTTTCCTCCCTAGACTTGTAGGAAGCAGGAGACTCCTGAGGGGTGGGCATGTGAGTGCGACTTCTCAAAGACAGCGCCATCTTCCTTGCACCCGACAGTTGACATGGCCTTAGACATACTACGAGTTCCTTGACGAGTGACTTGGGTTCCGGAGTTTGTTTCTGAAGTTGAAGACTTGGCATATCATGCAGTTGACTTCCGGAGGCACAAGTTTTCGTACACTAGAAGAGAACAAGGACAAGAGGACCAGACGGACTACACCATCACCCACGCCACTCGGTGCTGGCTGAACCACACCCACCATCCAGAAAGAGTCTAGCTGTCGATGAAAACGCCAGACCAAACCACGGCCACGCCCGAATCTGCACAAGAACTCAACTGACTGACGGAAGCCATGCTCTTCCGGTTGAGTCAGAACAACGATGAGAAGGCGAGACGAAGCTGACAAGGAAGAAGCCAAGAAGAAGCAGAAGGGAGCGACGTAGAATCGTTTCCGATTCTGAGCTATGAAACCTGATACAGATACAAATCCGCATCAAGACACGGCATCCGTGCGGCATGGGATTCGGATTCGTCGTCAACCGAATTGGGTAGACGATTATGCGACGTATTTAATTAATTCAGTGGTGTTACTTAAGTTATTAATAGTTTATGGAATGCGTTCATTGTTTGGGGATTGTATTTATACTAGTTAATTGTCTAGGGGTCTTTGGGGTAATTACTAGATAGTTGGTGTTTAGTAGTATTTATAAGCGTTGTCAGTTCACTTTTACTATCAATGGGTGAAGATGAATTAATTTAGTGTTAACCCTAGTTTTGGAGATTGCAGTTTCTTAAATTGCTGTAAATTGAAGATCGTAGCTTCGCAAATTGCTACAAATCGATAGGAATACCTTTCAAAACAACTTGCTGCTACTACCCCAGCCATTACAGCAGCTGCCTCCGTCGTCTGCTCTGTTTCTCTTTGCTCCACATAGAAAAGAAGTAGCAGAAGAAGATAAGAGCTGAGAGGATGCTGACCTAAACGAGTGTGGAGCCAAAACCAGAGCAGGTCAATTCCAAGCTCGGCGTTTCACTGGCAATTTGGCGCAGCCGATCTGCTTTGCTCTCCTGTTGTTCGAGGGAGAAGAGAAGGGCTTCACTCTGTTTTAGAAGAACGGAAAAATTATGTTATTTGGCCTGCATCCTCCAACGCAACTCCATGCTCTACTTCCCTACTTTAACACCAACGACAACCCTCGTCTATGCTCTAATTCAGTCAGCCCCTAGCGTATTTGTGCATGAAAACTGGAGCGCAAAGGAAAATGATGGACTTGCTACCTAGGTGGTTACAATTGAAACTTTGGTTGAGCGGAAAAGAAATATTCCGCCAACTTGTGGACCTACAAAGTGAGCTCCTGTACTTCCCTCCATCAATTCGTGAAATCCTTCTTCAACTCGATGTGTTGGATGTTTTCTTGCAAAATTTAGTCAAACTCCATCAGATCAGATGAACTTAAAAAGTTCTCTTCTCATATGTGGACACTTGATTCGAGAAGAACTCTTCGACCATCCTAACATTGACGTAAAAAAAAAAAAAAAAAAAAAAAAAAGAAAAAAAAAAAAAAAAAAAAAACAGTCATCTAGCGCATTTATGAGTTGGCTAGAATTTCTGCTTGAAATTTGTGAGTTGGCTGGAATTTTTGCTCGAACCTCCCGTATAATGATGATCAAATGGAGTGAATTTTCAAGCTCATCATATTTTCTCTCGGAGTTTCAGTTTCAACTAGTCATCGATATTCTCAATATTATTGCCAAGTCCATATTGTTTGTGATCATGTTTGATCTCGAATGTGACAACTTGATAATTGTCATGTTCCATTATTCCTCCCCACTATCTCATCGAGCACACCCTACCGGTGTTTGAAGATATGCAGGCTATCATGTCTACTTTGTTAGATGAAAGTGACAAGTTGATAATTGTCATGTTTCATTTATTCCTCGCCACTATCTCATCCGAGCACACCCCACGGGTGCGTGAAGATATGCAGGCTATCATGTCTACTTTGTTAGACAAAAGTAATGATATTACGATGGAGGGGGTTGCTCCTCTTTTAGCTTGTGTGGGAGAGAATACTCGAGAAGTTACAATAATTGCTCGGGAGTTGGCAAGGAAGGTTTCCGATAATTATTCGACCAGGCTCAGCCGTTATTGTAGGCGAGCTAAACTTTCTCGACCAAAGTCCACCAAAGACTACACAAGGAGTGCATTACCCCAGAGAAACATATCAAGAAGACCGTTCTATTGTTCGTTATAATAGATCACACAATTATATGTCGACAACTGAACGAGGAAAATATCCGATTTGTGGTGACACAACCATCGAATTTTTAGGAGTTCGACGACATGCGAAGGCTGAAGGGACACATCAAACAAATAATAAGACTTTAAGGGATGATATGGACGATCTAGCTTTCAGGAATTCAAAATAAGCTGCTAGGATATTTCATGGTGTCGACTACCTTTGGAAGTATCTGGTATGTATGGGCAGATCACACATTGCAATCATTTTATGGTGAAACTTGGGAATACCTTGGTTGTAGGAAGGATCATCTCTACATTCGGATATTTGTTTCGTTGGAAGAAGTTTGTCCTAAAGTTATGGTTAAAATAGATTCATCGAAATACTTGGTTCATTGGATTAATCGTCCCAAATTTTAGTCATTCATGGAGTATGGAGGTAATTGGTGCGTTGGAAAAGGCGCCACCTAAGATTCTCTTTTAGCTCTACGGCTTAGAGTCCTTTTAGTGGGGGAGAATAATACAAACGCTTATTTACCTATATTTATAAATCAATCATTATCCTTTACATTTTATCGGTTATCTATTAAGGTTTATTTATCTTTTAGAGATTCTATCTAGTTATATCTGATATAGTTAACTTTTAGAGAGTCGTTCTAGTTAATTAAGAAGTTATCTTTTAGATAAAGTTATATATTGGACTGCTTGCAACCATTATGTTCAGATTTTATTATTGAGTAAATTATAGATTATTGAGAACTGTGACTTCTCATTGTGAATCCAGTGTGATTCAGTTTTCATCCGTCCTTTCCATTCTACACCACTAGGGTTGCCTTAACCTCGTCCGTCAAATGACTCAAAACATAGAATTTCTTTTACAATCTGAATGTAAAAGAACAAGATGGAACAAGCAAATTGGAGACTAAAGACTGAATGTTTTAGGTGCTCCAACATAATAGGATAATGATGATTGATGTGTTATTATTTAACATTTAAATGATTTAAAGGGACAGTCTTGAAACTAGGTGTTTTTTAGTACAACATAGTTTTGTTACGACCATGCGATGTACCTACCCACCACCCACTCACTTCTTAGTTGGGTTCATATTAAAAACTAAGTAATGTGATGCTTGTGCACTGCGGTAAAGATAAGAAAATAAACAACAAATTGACAATGTAAAAAACAAGAAATTATGACAGGTGTAGCTGATCGAACTGACTAATTTACGTAGCGCGAGTATGCATAAATGCATCCCGTAAGTTCTTCAATTTAAAAAATGGTGCATGTTTTAAGCTGTTAGTACGAAATTATCATTGTTACGATACCCAATAAAGAATGTCAAATTCATGATACACGAAACATGTGTCACTTAGACTACTATACTAGAGTTGTTGTTCCATCTTTTGACGTCACGTATTTGCAACATACACAAGTACAACATAACAGTATGAGACAAAGAAACTGGTATGACAGAATACTCCAAAAAATTCCACTGAACAGCTGAAACTTCCAGAAATCAATCAGACTCCAAAAAATTCCACTGAACAGCTGAAACTTCCAGAAATCAATCAGATTTAATGTATCAATGTGTATTACGAGTCAGTGACAGAAAAATGCCTATTAACTGAGAACAATCTCCTTTAAAATCAGAGCCAAACATGATGACATGTTAAGGCACAAGACGATCAAAAGAGACTAATGGTCATAGTCGTCCAACATAACAGTATGAGACAAAGAAACTGGTATGACAGAATACTCCAAAAAATTCCACTGAACAGCTGAAACTTCCAGAAATCAATCAGATTTAATGTATCAATGTGTATTACGAGTCAGTGACAGAAAAATGCCTATTAACTGAGAACAATCTCCTTTAAAATCAGAGCCAAACATGATGACATGTTAAGGCACAAGACGATCAAAAGAGACTAATGGTCATAGTCATAAGGGAAAATCAATAAATTTTTTAGAAGGCCTGACGAGGAAGGCAGTTAGGAGGACCGCAAGTAAAGCAAATCTAGAGAAGATATATTTGTCAGTACTGTTGGTTACCCCATATTTGTGAAAACAAAAACGTAGAAAGAGTGTACGGGACATTGCACAGGAAAAAGTACCACAATACGTAGATGAGATATGAAGAAGAGTCTACTGTCATAGAATTTAAAATATATGACTAAAAATGCATATAGACAACGTGCTCACCTTCAAGCATAGCTATTCCGCGAAGCACACTCTCTGTTCGTCCCGAATGCACAAGAAAACGCGGTAACCTCATATCATTCTTAACTTCATGAGATGAATCATTTAAGGCTGCCTCTGCAACCTCTCTTTCGATGCCATGTATAACCCATGGATCCTATGAAAAATATAAGTCACATTTGCAGTATTTCAGAAACTTTTAATGTCAAAAGATGCAGAAGTTCATAGAAAAACTATTCATACATTCAAGAGGCAAAAATCCTTCCAAATGTACAGAAACAGGAAATAAAACGGAGAAAAACTGTACAAGTCATTTCTGCCGTGTTTTTAGCATAACTTACACTGAAAAAATCAAATTCAACTTCTTTGGCAAACAAAGGCAAAGAAATATGTGAACCTTGAGTAATGAAAATATCTTAAGGTTGCGCATTTGCTAGTCTGGAGAAAGCTATACTAAGAGTAAGGCGAGGGAAATCCCAACTGCTTTCAGTAAAATATATGGAGCGAAACAAAAGAAAATACCACCAAATCAAGCAGTAGCCCGTGACAATTCAGTTTGGCCAGCAAGGGTAAACTTCAAAAGGCATAGATTCGGTTTGCCCAGAACCCACTTTGCATTCCTTTGGTTTAGTTATAACAGAAAAAACATTCATGTGTAGTCTGTTTCCATCCACTTCGAAGTTAGCTAATTCCGTTATCTTTTGACTACTTGTAATAATCATTTTCAAATTTATTAATTATCTTTGTACATATACTTACTACAAATTATCTCTTTGCAATTCTACCCCTCATACTTCATAGTTCCTACCATTCTACCCTGCTGGCCATGGCCACCACCATCAGTCCATCGGCACAACAATCCCACCAACGGCAAAGCAAGAGAGAGAGAGAGAGAGAGATGGCTAAAAACAGCTGTACAGTTCCTGCTTCACCTCCACCAATTCAGCGACTGCCAGCAGCATGGGACCCTAAACCCAAGCCAAACCCAGACGAAAGTACGAAAGCCTAAACAAACCCCAACTTGGGTCAAGAATGGGGAAACCAAACCAATCGAAATCAGACCGCAACAAACACCCTGATTGAGAAAGAAAAGAGAAGAAGAAACAATGTGATTCTTCCACTCTTGACCGGTCAAGAGTCAGTCTCCTTCGTTATTAACTAATTATTCCTATTTTCTCTGTCTCTCACTTTCTCCTTGGTTTCTGTCTCTTTCTCGACTGCTCAAAAGACCCTTCGTTCAACATACCCGAGCTTCTGAAGTTAAGATTTGTGGAAACAGAGTTGTCTTCTGGAGAGAGAGAGATGCTGGGGTTGTTGCTTATGTTCATGGGCACACAGGTCTGAATTTGAACACAGATTCTGGTGACCACCACTGGACATGTGTCATTTAGTAAACACAAGATTGTCCCATGTCATTCTGGCTTAAACGGCTATAATAATCAGGTAGCTACAGATTCAAATTAGTATATGACTTCCCACATTGTGTTGTCTCTTCCAGCAACTCTTTGGTACATTTGCTTCTAGGAAATTCACAGTTAAGCAATAAGAAGTTCCATCCATAATGATAAATGTTACTATCTTCAGGTAACCCTCAATCAAAGATGATGAAACATTGAATAAAACTGCTGTTTCTGGTTTGCAGACGAAACCATTGCATAATGTCCACCTATCTAATTCTATACAAAAAGGTAGCCTTTTTTCCTAGATGCTTGGTAGGATTTTTGTATAGTTATCTTGATGTAAGACCGTCCTAAAAGGCTGGAATATTTGCTATAAACATGACAGACGTCGTAGCGTAAGACCTATCAAACTACTAGAGCTCGATTGACGCCAAATTCATCTCTACCCGATCAAGAAAAAGGTTCAATTTATCCGATTTATATAAATTGTCGCGTTAGTTGTGAAAAACGAAATATGCAGAAAGAATGAATCGAAAACACAGATTTACGTGGTTCGGCAAAACAGCCTACGTCCACGAAGTTGCAGAGATTTCACTAAAACAGACAAATCGTCTCAGAGAGAATTACAAGAGAAATCAGAACGCTCAACATAACATGCCACGAATCATGTCTCCTTTGTCGAGTCATAGCAAAACATGATCCCGGTCGATTCATAAAACGGGGCGCCCATGAACCAGGGCTCCACCCCAACAGCGTTCAAAGTTGAAAGACAAAAAAACCCAAAACCCCAAAAAGTTATGGTATCAATCATCAAACACCGGACACGAATTCAAACAAGAACATAGATTGTATGCAACGAAATACAATAATTTACCAAAATATTCGGCACACGGTGGTCGGTTGTTTCAAAATCGAAATTAATTTGGGGATAAACGAGAAGGGGGAGTGGGCTAACAAGTGGAATTTCTAACTCCACTTGCCAACTAAGTGGGTAATTGAAAACTTGTGTCAAAAAGGTGCGAGATATATAATAGGTTAGTTAAGGTTTTATACAATGACAAGAAGGTCCAAGTAAGTTTAACAAAATTACAACTAGCAACCCCCCCCCCCCCCCCCCAATCTCCGTTTTTCTTCAACCCAGTGACAACGGTTACGTTTTCCATTACCTCCTCCAACATTAGGAAGCCCATTTCGGCACATGGTCACCCGGCTCATATTCAAATTGGACAGTCATCAAGGTCAATCTTCTACTTCAATTTCTTTCCTACATCTTGTAGGACACCACACTATATTGAATCTTCTATTTTTATCTTGATCAGGAGTCATGACATGTTGAATGTCCCTCTTCTGTATACAATCGGAGCACTCATTCCAGCAACGATGATTGCAGTACGTTCCTACTTTAACCATAGTGTTGCATCACAACTTGCCCAACAAAACGAATTCAATCTGAAGAAACCCTCTTCATATCATTACGATCCTCATTAATGCTAATTTCCTTGTGAACGGTTGGTCCACACAAGACACCATGCCCAAAAAGAGTTTACCTAATGATGTTATTTCCCATGATTAATCTATCACAATTCTTTCATTTAGGTTAAGAATGAGCATGTAAAACTCTATCATGTAAAAAAAACTATTAATCTTGAATGATTTTAGATAAAGACTAGTAGTTGATTATAACTGCAATAAAAACCGACAATTTTTTTTCTCACAAAAAAATTAACAAATTCTCAAACTAGTATGTTACTTGCAAGCATCTAAATCTTCACCATAGGACACACGAACTTGCAAAACAACTGTTTAATAAAAACCAATCATTCTCTGGTACGTGATTGCTCGTCAAAATTACATTTTTCTAAAAATATGTTACATCAAAATCAGTAATTTCTCAAAAAAATGTATTTGTCGTGTGGTGCACTAGTCTGCATTAGTAGAAAAGAAATGTAATATTCTTTTTAAATTGTAACCAAGTAGGAGTAGTGCTAATCTACACCCAAACAGCTCACAAGCAAATTTCAGCATTTTATGAGGGCATGCCACACAATGCTTACGTGGAGATGTCGACAGAGGTTTGGAAGGTTCATTCGGCTCCTCAAGCATTTCTCCTTATTAATCCTCTTGTTTGTTGATTTATCAAGGAAATTACAACTAGCACTCCACTTTCATGCCATACTCAAATGTATTTAACTTACCACCTTCTCTCTCTCCTTCAAAATATAACTCCCCTCACCCACCCCTCTTCAATCCCCCCCACCCACATGCATATCCTTCATCTTTAGAGCCACTCAAATCCCCTCTCAAACACACTGAACTTCTCAATCTCTCTCTGGCTCTCTCTTTCAAGCTCCTTTCCTCCATTGTTGGGTTTTCATCAAAATTGTCGTTTGTGAATATTTAAGGTAAGAGTTTGATTCTTGAGTGAATATATTGTATAGCGTTTTTCATGTAAATACATGCTTCATTACCCTTTGAAGATAAAAAAATGAATTTATTAAGCCAAAAATATCATTTTTTAAACAAAGGACTCGAGCGCATTTCTAACTTTAGTAAGTTACTGGGAGAGAACCCGTGCCCTTAAGGCACTACCCCCAAAACAATTATGCAAATCATATATTTTCAGGAAAAAAAATATCTATTGATGAATTAATGTTTACCTTTGAAAATCATAACAATATTTATGATCATAACCAACATAGATCTTCAAGAAAAAATAATTATATGATTTTTGAAGCTGCTTGTTTATAATGCGCTTTTTAAAATTTCATGAAAGGGTATGCAATAATGTTTTTAGATCTGTCAAAATTCTGTGTCAAAAGCAAAAATCAAAGTGCAATTTCTTTAAGCCTACGAAATGTCTTAACCCAACAGGTGAGAGTGGTTTGGTCCGGCGGTAGTAGCTACTGACTCGGCTGGGGTTAGTTTCTTGGTCGTGGTGATTCAACTCGGGGAGGTGGCTAGTCCCACCAATGGGGCACTAACAAAAATGGTGTAAGAACTTTCTATTCTTAGCATTAAGAAGCATTATCCCATCTATATTTCAAAAACATTTCCATAAAGAGGTATCATCTAAGGGTTGAAAATTGTTTAATCTAATGGTTGTAAAGACATTTCAGGTCAAACTATGCTAATTTGTAATATAGATTGTGTTTGTCTCATCATTTTTTACATGTTTTCGAAGCATTTCAATAAAACAATATGAATTCTAACGGGAAAATAAATATACCTGATATAAACAAACCCATAAAATTCTTGGATGAACTCTGCGAACCGTGAATTCTCATATGAGAACTGATAGTTCACAGAAATGATTGTTTGTTCTCCCCTGAGAACTACATCATCTCTGCGAACAAAATTATTTCTTACAAATGACTAAATTATCAATGGAGAAAATGTTGTTTGTGGAAACTGTGGATGTACAAGCTGTTATAGAGGTCGAAACCGAAAAATATACTCTTGTTTGTACTGAATTAGTAGTTCTTGCTCAAATTTTTTCTTTGCTCCAAATTACTCTATGTTATCTGCTTGTTAGATAATAATTTTACCTTGCTCCAATTTACTCTATGCTGTCAATTGTTTGTCACATTGTTGTATTCGTACTTTTTTAGCAAAGTTGTATTCATATTTTTGCTTTATAGTATTCTTACTTAAAATATAATTCAAGGATCATTAACTTCTATTACAAAGCAACGCTGTATAATTACAATAAATATCCAAATTCGCAAACCAAACTAGCAGTTAGCAATAAAAAACTAATCTGCGAACTTCATGTTCGCTAAGCAAACTCCTAGTTAGCATGGGAAAAAACTGAGTGCATGTTCTCCTCTACGAACTAAGTAGGGCGAGAAGCAAAAAAAAAAAAAAAAAAAAAAAAAAAAAAAAAAAAAAAAAAAAAAAACGCCTCTAAGAACTAACTTTTCTCCTCTAAGAATCAACTTTTCCTCTGAGAACTAACTTTTCTCTCTTGAGAACTAATATTTCTCCTCTAAGAACTATTTTTTCTCCGCTAGTTTCGACAAGCAAACTCATTCCAGTACTCGTTGTTCTTTTCTATTTGAAGCCTTCCATGCATAAGGATATTTGGCAGCACGCCTGAGAATTGCTTTTTGTACTTTGGCAAATCTAGTAGCCACTCAAGGTTAGGAATTCTTCTTTCAATGATCAACCTAACCACATCCTTAACTACTAAGTCTTCGGCTGCCCTGACAGCCTTCATAGAATATCCTATCGTTATAGTCCCAACGCAATATTCGCCGTTGAATATAAGACTATGAAGTTGGGGCACACTTTCCATCGTTATAGTCTCCAAAAGCGCACTCTAAGGATAATTAAATTTGGAAAAAATAAGCTACATTAGATATAACAAGCATTTTTTTTAACTAATTCAAAGAAAATAAACTACAAACACAACTAATATTCTAGTATCATTAACTTCTAATACAAAATAATACCCCACCCTTGCATAACCACAATTTATATCCAAGGTCGCATACAAAAAAACTATGAATTCACAGAAGAGAAAATAATACTTCCTAAAACTCATCTGCGAACTAGAGGTTCGCTAAGCAAACTTGAAGTTCGCATAGGAGATTTGAGTGCAAGTTCGCAGAGGAGAATAAAGGGCTTCTCAAATCTCATCACCACACTTAAAATTCGCAATGAAAATCTTAGTTCGCAGAGGAGAACATAAACTCAGTTCTCCTGTGCAAACTAGTTGTTTGCTAAGCCGACTTCAAGTTCGCAAAGGAGAACATACAAACGCCATTCACCTATGCGAATTAGTCGTTTGCTTAGCGAACTTCAAGTTTGTAGAGGATAACATACACACTCGGTTCTCCTACGCAAACTAGTTGTTTTCTTAGCGAACTTCAAGTTCGCAAAGGAGAACATACGAACTCAGTTCTCCTATGCGAACTAGCTGTTTTATTAGTGAACTTCAAGTTTGTAGAATATAACATACACGCTCAGTTCTCCCACGCGAACTAGTCGTTTAATTGGCGAACTTCAAGTTTGCAAAAGGAGAAAAGACACACTCATGGGTTCGTTTTCGCAAAGGACTTTCTGGACTTGGAAGATATTCAATGAATCTACCATAGTTGTCAATATGGTCCCGTAGCAGATACAACTTGTCGATTCATCTTATCCCAATATACAACACTATACAGAAAAAAAAAAATGCAGTTTAAATTACCGTTTACAGCTTAAATCTTAAGTTATGCTTTACAAGAAGAGATGAATGAAGAATTACGCGGGAAGCAAAATCTTCATTAACAGAAATTGAGCATCAGCTCATCTTCTTAAACAATGGGATAAGAACACGGCCAGTGAGAGATTGACAAGTGTCACACATCATCACCATTGAAAACTAACGACTAAAGCCTCTCTAATACAGATGTGTCGCTTACTAGAAATGGCAGCGTTCCAATAAGGCTTATTTAGCAAATAGCAAGTTTGACTCCTTATAACTTCTTACCACTATGTATACTTTATTACATAGAATACCCGAACACTATAAATCATTTCAAGACTCCCCTGAATTCTAATACTGACACATCATCCTAGACTTCCAAGCGCAATTATTTCCATTTGCACTAGTTTTGGGGATGATAAGTGGAAACCTCGGGAACTAAGACATCAATGTTCCTCTATTGACCCAAAAGAATGAAAAAAGGGGGGCATTAACCTTCACCACACCACATCATATAGGTAAATCTGAACCAGTCACAATACAACACGCCAACCTAACTAAAGGCTTTTTTTGTCAAAACCAACACCCTATGAACCGTATGGGTCATAGCCATCTAGCAAACTGAAAATACTTGTCATATGGACAGAATGATGCAAACAATTGTGTTTAGATTAAAGTGGCCGTAACTGTAGACTTCAAGTTATTCAGCTATCTGTTCGAATGAGGCTTACTGTACAGCCAATGTTATCATTTTAAAGCTCTGAAAATCTCCTCAAGTGAATGAGGTCCTAAGTATATTATACTAAGGTGAAACATTTGCTACGACAAATCTAATAAATTATGTGAAGAATTAGTGGGTTGAAATCTGTTTCCGTGTGTTGCTATGAATCAGGATGGTTTCAACCTACAAATTTTTGAATATCAACCCTAGACTAGAATACCAATTCCCAGCTTCCCACAACAGTAACAATTCCAAATATTCATATTTGAATACTCAAATCAACCAATTAAAGCGATATATTCAGGCAATTTTAACATTTAAAAAAACTAAAAGAATCAAAAAAAAATACCACAAGCCCTTGTTCTTCAATTTCTGGGTCTGAAGAACTCATCTGTCCCTCTGATTCGCCGTTGTTTGTAGCCATTGCAAACAGACAGCGCCGGAGCAGGATATCGCTGAAGAGACGGCGGCGGATTATACGGAGTTGGGGAAGGAGGCGGCGTCGGGAGCTTCGCTGGGGACGACGAAGAAGAACTCTGTGTTTAAGCTTAAACATATCATGTTTTATAGGGAGGTAGCTTTTACTTACACCCCCTCAGTTTTGGTTAATCATCACTGACACCCCTTCTAGTTTGGACATATCCCTTGCGACTACCAAATATGTTGTCATTTACACCCCATCTGCATATTCATTATGTTAGTTGGTAGGACTGCTTCCTACATTCAGTTCTTCAGACAAATTTTTACACATACAGAGGCCCCAAAAAGCCAATCCACCCCCAATTTTGTTAATACTACTTCGTGTTCGTCCCAAATTTTGCTTGTAGTAGTTGCACCATGCTCAAATACAAATACGAAACATGTGATCTTTGCACATGTTCAGATTACACGTTGGGGTGGAGTGGCCTTTGCAGCCTCTGCACGGGTAAGTTTGTCGGAAAAATTGAATTTGGCGAGTTCTCCTACCAACTAGAATAGTGGATACAAAGATGGGGTGTAAGCAGGGCCGGCCCAAGACATCCGAGGACCTAAAACAAGTAATAAATTTCAGGGCCCAACTTGAAGAAAAAATTACATGTAAAATAGTTCTTTTAGTAACAATATATTTTTAGACTTCTAATACATGTGTGTAATATATTATGTGTTGGTTTTTCAAACAATATATTAAGTTAACTTAATAAATGTTCAATGACCCTACAACTTTTTGGTAAAGTGTTCGCATATGTCATTAAAAATATTCGAACTTCGATAAATTTTGTGGCAAAAATATAAGCTACCACCAAACCAATATACAATACATGTTTATATTGCATCAAAATATGTAATTAAGGTTATTAAAACTCTCTTTAAAAAAATTACAGTTAATAAAAATCGGGCCTTGTGGAGCCGGGGGCCTAAAGCGGTCGCCTCGACTACCTTACCATAGGGTCGGCCCTGGGTGGTAGTCACAAGGGGTGCAAGTGCAAATTTTCAAACTATGAAGGGTGTAAGTGAAAATCTACCAAAATTGAGGGGGTGTAACTGAATTTTACCCTTTATAGGGAGATTTGATAAGTCAGTAAGCTTTTGAATAATTGTAAGAATGTTCTCCCCATAGTGGTATGTACTTCATATTTTCTCTCTCTATCTTCCTTATTAGCATTTTACCACTATTCACTAGATCACTTTGATTCGGTGATTTGGATACCCAAAGGATGCAAGAATTTGATAATTTTTGTATGATGTTGTACTCTACAACACCATGAAAACATTACCGGAAAGTTGTATCGTTTGGCTATTCAAAGTACGGAAGAAAAAGTAAAACTATGAATATAAAGAGAGAACGGAGGTAGTAGCATTTATTTTAGCTTTATGTTATTTTATTTAGGAGCAAGGTTAGCTAAATTAGTTAGCTCGAAACTTTTCTTTAGGAGCAAGGTAGTAGGATTTATCTCAGCGATTTATGTTATGATTATCATCAATTAGATTTTTCTGTCACTCCCTATTCTTTAACCAGTTTATTTTCTTTTGAAAACATAGCATTTGGTATGAGAGTAAGAACAGTCCAAGTTTTTTGTTGTACTTCAGATTGTTCTTAAACTGATTACGACAATCAACAAGTCAATTCGACCTCAACTTCCTAGGTTTCCAGGAAAGAATTTTGATCAGTGGTGTATCCAAATGAAAGATTTGTTCGACTTTCAGGAGCTATACAAGATCATTGATCTTGGATATGCAGAACCAGCTGATTAAGAAGCTGCAGCGGCACGTACTCAAGCTCAGAAGGAAAACTTGAGAGAAAACAAGGAAAAAGACAAGAAGGCTTTGGTTTTTTGTACCAAGCTATAGACGAAGTTGTATTTGAGAATATCTCAAGTGCAGCTACGGCTAAGGAGGCGTGGAATTTGCTCAATAAATCTTACAAAGGTGATGTCAGGGCGAAAATTGTAAGATCGCAAACCTTACAAGGTGAAATCGAATCTAGTTGGTAGGAGAACTCGCCAAAATTAGTTAGCTCGAAACTTTTCACCGCTAACCCTTAACTTTCCACCCCCAATTTTGTTAATACTACTTCGTGTTCGACCCAAATTTTGCTTGTAGTAGTTGCACCATGCTCAAATACAAATACGAAACATGTGATATTTGCACATGTTCAGATTACACGTTGGGGTGGAGTGGCCTTTGCAGCCTCTGCATGGGTAAGTTTGTCCGAAAAATTGAATTTGGCGAGTTCTCCTACCAACTAGAATAGTGGATACAAAGATGGGGTGTAAGCAGGGCCGGCCCAAGACATCCGAGGGCCTAAAACAAGTAATAAATTTCACAGTCCAACTTGAAGAAAAAATTAGACGTAAAATAGTTCTTTTATTAGCAATATATTTTTAGACTTCTAATACATGTGTGTAATATTGGCATAAAAAAAATACATGTGTGTAATATGTTATGTGTTGGTTTTTCAAAAAATATATTAAGTTAACTTAATAAATGTTCAATGACCCTACAACTTTTTGGTAAAGTGTTCGCATATGTCATTAAAAATATTCGAACTTTGGTAAATTTTGTGGCAAAAATGTAAGCTACCACCAAACCAATATACAATATATGTTTATATTACATCAAAATATGTAATTAAGGTTATTAAAACTCTCTTTAAAAAAGTTACAGTTAATAAAAACCGGGCCTTGTGGAGCCGAAGGCCTAAAGCGGTCGCCTCGACTACCTTACCATAGGGCCGGCCCTGGGTGGTAGTCACAAGGGGTGCAAGTGCAATTTTTCAAACTATGAAGGATGTAAGTGAAAATCTACCAAAAATGAGGGGGTGTAACTGAATTTCACCCTTTATAGGGAGATTTGAATAAGTCAGTAGGTTTTTGAATAATTTTAGGAATGTTCTCCCGATAGTGGTACATGTAGTGCCTAAATTGTACTTCCTATGTTCTCTCTCTATCTTCCTTATTAGCATTTACCACTATTTACTAGATCACTTTGATTCGGTGATTTGGATAGCCAAACGATGCAAGAATTTGATAAATTTTGCGCTGGATCACTTTGATTCGGTGATTTGGGTAGCCAAACGATGCAAGAATTTGATAATTTTTGCATGATTTTGTACTCTACGACACCATGAAAACGTTATCGAAAAATTGTATCGTTTGGCTATTGAAATTACGGAAGAAAAGGTAAAACTAGGAATATAGAGAGAGAACGGAGGTAGTAGGATTTATATTAGCTTTATGTTATTTTCTTTAGGATCAAGGTTAGCTAAATTAGTTAGCTCGAAGCTTTTAAATATGTGAACTCTCAGCTGTTTATGTTATGCTTATCATTAGTTAGATTTTTCTGTCACTCCCTATTCTCTAACCGGATTATTTTCTTTTGAAAATATAGCATTTGGTATCAGAGTAAGAACAGTCCAAGTTTTTTGTTGTACTTCAGATTGTTCTTAAACTGATTACAACAATGAACAAGTCAATTCGACCTCAGCTTCCTAGGTTTCCAGTAAAGAATTTTGATCAGTGGTGTATTCAAATGAAAGATTTGTTCGGCTTTCAGGAGCTATACGAGATCATTGATCTTGGATATGCAGAACGAAGCTGCAGCGGCACTTACTCAAGCCCAGAAGGAAAGCTTGAGAGAGAAAAAAAAAGGAAAAAATAAAATAAGGCTTTGGTCTTTTGTACCAAGCTATAGACGAAGTTATATTTGAGAAGATCTCAAGTGTAGCTACGGCTAAGGAGGCGTGGAATTTACTCAATAAATCTTACAAAGGTAATGCCAGGGTGAAAAGTGTAAGGTCGCAAACCTTAGAAGGTGAAATCGGATCTCTTTCTATGAATGGTTCAGACACTATTTCTGAATCTTTTCACAAGTTCAATCTATTATTAATCAGTTAAGGGTTAGCGGTAAAAAGTTTGATCATTTGTGTGTTATTGAAAAAATGATGAGATCGTTAACAAGCCATTTTGATTATGATGTTGTTGCGATTTAGGAGGGTAGGGATATTTCTGTCATGACGATGGAAGGATCGACTGGTTCATTGTGTTCTCATGAGCATAGAATGAACCATCAAGAATCCACTCTATCTATTGCGCAGGATTTTCAAAGATAGGTGAATCTTTCCAGTCGATCCAGCAATGGAAAACCATACGGACATGGCAAAGAGGCCAAGGAAAAAATTACCAAAGGTGATAAGAACAAGTCACTCTCAGAGAAGAGTATCGGGGAAAAACAAAATGTTGGACATAAAAGGTATGATAAATCTGAAATTCAGTGTTTTCGTTGTCACGAGTACGGACATTATCGTTCACAATGTTTCGCTAGAAAGTCAAAGATTTATGCACATGCTAACTTTGTTGAATATGATGTGCAAAAGAACGAAAACCTGATACTAGCTTCCAATGCTTCTAAAGACAGCGAGCATGTTGACAAATGGTATTCAGACACATGCTGCAGCAATCACATGTGTGGAAAGAAGAGAATTGTTTTCCGTCTTAGACGAGTCTGTTTGCGGTGATGTAAATTTTGGGAACAAGGCAAAAGTTACTATCATGGGTTGAGGTAAGGTCCTTATTCAACTGAAGGATGGATCATATGAACAAATTTATGATGTTTTTTATGTTCCTATTCTGCATTGGAATTTATTAAGTATGGGTCAGCTTCAGGAATGTGCACTATTTTGAGCTCAAAATGTGAACTAGTTGCTAATGTCAAGATGACTAAGAATCGCATGTTTCCATTACCACTTCAAACTGTATGCCTTTAGTGCTTTTGTTATGGACACAAATTGGCTTAGAAATATTCGATTTGGACATCTCCATTTAATGGTTTGAGGATGTTGGCTAGAAAGGGAATGGTCACTGGATTTCCATAATTGAATAGCTTCAGTAATTTGTGTGAGGGATGTATTCAGGGAAGGCAGCACAGGGATTCTTTTCTTGCGGGTAAGGCGTGGAGAGCGAAGAAACAACTGGAGCTTGTGCACTCAGACATTTGTGGACCTATGGGCACTCAATCACATGGAGGTAATCGATATTTTCTTACATTTATTGACGAGAACAGCAGAAAAACATGAGTTTATTTCTTGAAGCAAAAATAAGAAACTTTTGGTTTCTTTAGAGAATTCAAGGCTTATGTGGAAAAGCAGAGAGGCTGTGAATTAAAAGCGCTTCGTTCTGACAGAGGAGGGGAGTATATGTCAAGTGAATTTCTTGAATTTTGCAAGAACAAGCGAATTAAACACCATCTTACAGCCTGCTATTCACCTCAGCAGATGGAGTCTCCGAGAGAAAAAATCAAACAATTTTCGAGATTGCAAGGAGTAAAATAATTATGGACTGAAGCTGTGTCTTGTGCTGTTATCTCTTGAATAAGTTCCCTACAAAGAGATTTCTTGATATGACACCGGAGGAGGCATGGGGCGGTTCTAAACCAAATGAAGCTCGACGGGTATTCGGTTGCGTTGCGTATGCACATGTACCGGCATAGAAAAGGAAGAAGTTCGATGGAAAAGGTCAGAAGTGTATTTTTATTGGTTACAGTGACAGGACTAAAGGGTATAAGTTGTTCAATCCATAAATTGGTGAATTCATTGCGAGCAGGGATATAGAATTCAGTGAAGTTGAAGCATGTGATTGGATCAGTGATGGGAAAAGACAAGTTAGGGTGAATTTCGATGACTCGGATGTGGTTACGGTCGATAATTCAGAGGGCACACAAAATTCCAACTCCTCCACTGCAAGACAAAATATGGAAGTTTGCAGATCCTCACATACCCGTGTTCTGCCACCATTCTTACAAGACTATATTGTAACCAACGCTAATGATAGTTCTGATGGGGAAATCTTGAATTTTTCACTGTTTTCATTTTGTGATCCTCTTACATTTGGAGAGGAAGTGAAACGTGATGGATGAGTTCAAGGTATGAATGAAGAAATTCATTCAATGTAGAAGAATCATACCTGGGAGCTTACTACACTTCCTGACGAAAAAAATACGAATCGGACTCAAGTGGGTATATAAAACGAAGTAAAAACCAGAAGGTGGAGTAGACAGACTGAAGTCTAGCTTGGTTGTGAAAGTCTACAGGCAACAACCAAGTATTGATTACTATGAAGTTCTTGCACCTGTAGCTAGACTTGCCACTATTAGCATGCTCGTAGCTCTAGCAGCTCAAAGGAAATGGGAGATATATTAGATGGATGTCAAGTATGCGTTTCTCAATGGAGAGATCGAAGAAGAAGTTATTATTGACCAACATGTTGGTTATGTGAAAGAAGGCCAAAAAGATAAGGTCCTCAAGATGAAGAAAGCATTGTAAGGATTGAAACATGCACCAAAGGCTTGGTATACCAGAATTGATTCGTACTTTCTATAAATGGATTCCTCAAATACCCTTATGAGCCTACTTTGTACATCAAATCGAGTACACATGGAAATATGCTCATTGTATGTTTATATGTGAACGATTTGATATTTACAAGAGATGATCCAAACATGTTTTCTGAGTTCAGGAAGGCTATGACTATAGAGTTTGAAATGTACGGATATGGGGCGTTTGAGTTATTTTGTTGGACTTGAAGTTGTGCAAGGTGATGACGGGATCTTCATTTCATAGAAGAAATATGCGGGATATATTCTAACTAAGTTTAAAATGGAATCGTGCATCCTATCAAAACTCCAGTTGAAACGATGAGAAATATAGAGAAGCATTATGGTGATGAGTTCGTAAATCCAACTGTTCCCCGGAGTTTAATTGGTATTCTGCGCTTTTTGACTTATACAAGACCTGACATCACATTTAGAGTTGGGATTATCAGTCGATTCATGGAGACTCCAAATTAGACTCATCTCCAAATGGAAAAATGTATTTTGCGCTCTATAAAAGGTACTCAGACTCATGGTATCTTTTAAAACATGGTATTGATTGTTATCTTGTTGGATATAGGGACAGTGGTTAGGCAGGTGATGTTGAAGACAGGAAAAACACTACTGCTTTTGCACTTCACATCGGTTCAGGGGTTATTTCATGGTCATCCAAGAAACAGGATGTGGTTGCATTGTCAACTACAGAAGCTGAGTACATTGTTACTACCTCTATAACGTGTCAAGGGGTTTGGTTGCGGCGTCTACTGGAAGAGTTGAAATATGAGAAGAGGAGTCCTACAAAGATCTTTTGTGATAACAAATACGCTATCCCATTAGCTAAGGATCCCGTGTTTCATGGAAAAAGTAAGCACATTGGGATCAAATATCGCTACATTCCTGAGTTTGTTAAAGGTAACGAAATGAGAGTGGAGTACTGTAAATTAGAGGATCAGATTGAAAATATTCTAACGAAACCACTAAAAGCTGAACCTTTCTACAAGCTGAAGGAAATGATGGGGATATGTGATTATGGAAGTTTAATTTTACGGGGGGCTGTTGGAGTTGAAACTTAAACTTATCATGTTTTATAGGGAGATTTGAATAAGTAAGTAAGTTGTTGAATAATTTTAGGAGCTTGTTTGCTATATGTTCTTCTGATGGTGGTACATGTAGTGCCTACAATGTAGGATTTATTTTAGCTTTCTGTTATTTTCTTTAGGAGCAAGGTTAGCTAAATTAGTTAGATTGAGTCCTATAAATATGTGAACTCTCACCTGTTTATGTTATTCTTATATTCAATCATATTTTTCTATCACTCCCAATTCTCTGTCCAGTTTAATTTTATTTTATTTTTAAAAAAAAAAAGCAAACTTGACGGAGAGTGGAGGATTGGCGTCCACCTTCAACATAGCTGGGGATGGCGGCGTGGAAAACGAGAGAGATGTCCGTGGAGGAGGGTCGGCGAGCAAGTTCGTTAGGGAGCGGAGAGTTCCTGGTTTTGGTCTAAGAAGTCAGATCTGTTTTGTGGGGGAGAGAATAAAAAATTGGCTTGGTAACCCGCCTGCGGAAGTGGTCTTGGTAAAATACCCTAGTTGTCCGCTTGTTTAGGTCAATTCACTTAAGGTTAAAACTGTAAGAGCATCTCAATATATTAGGTAAACTCAATTTGTTAGGAAAAAAATTCAAATAAATTGGGTAAAAATATTATTCTAATAGATTATACATCTCATTATGCAAATACAAAATATGTATCATCATCGTCAAAGTGGATGGTGTGACACGCCCACATTTCTCGGGTGAGAAAAACGGCAATGCAACACCGCACCCGAGATCGCTCTCGGGTGCAAGGATACACTGGTAATAAAAAACAAACACCAAAAAAGTTATATATCACAATGGACATAATTTTCTCAAACAAAGTGTATCATACTACATTAAAAAAATAGAACTAAGCTACGTGTTCAACCAAACAAAAGACGTTAACATAAGTAGTAGCATTTGCGCTCCCTTCTAGATCGAGTTCCCTTCACTCATACGTGCGGGGGAAAGAAACAGTGACCGCAGTTTTCGAAAGTCAGCAAGAAACACACCTTAGCATGTAAGAACATGAAAGGTAAAAAAAGGTTGCAAGGTCACGTGTTGAATAAAAGAAGAGTGACAAAGTATAAGTAAAACATCAGCTTTCAAGAACAAGCAACAGTGGTATCAAATGACAACTATTTCCCATGTAACCAATCCATTTGCCAAGATGTTTCTTGAAATTCAAAAATACGTCAAAATTATCCAATTAAGATCTCTCACAAATGACATGTTCGTTCAAAACACGGCTAACGGATAATTGTTTCTAAAAGACAATAATGTAGGCAATAATAAGGGATCTGAAAGTTTGTAATGTAGACTAAATACAGGACCAAAATACTCTAGAAACGGGGGGGGGGGGGGGGGGGGGTTGAATAGAGTATGGAAAATTTTTGCTAAACACAAATTTTAACTAAGTAAATATGTGAGAAACTCAAATCTCAAGGCCTTGAGATTTTAGAAAACTTTCTAAGGCAAACAGAAAGCTTCAAGGCCTTGAACTACCACCAGTTCTAAACAGTTTAGAAACCCTAGTTTGATTTGAGTTGTTTGCAACAGAGAATAACAAAACTGTAAAGTAAAGAACACAAGGCAATTTACAGAGTTCAGTCCCAATGGATCTAATATCTGCCTGAGGGATCTAATCCCACCAGGATTGGGCAAACACTTCTTATTACTCACACAGAAAGAGCCCTAGATCTCCAAGCCTAAGTGAATTCCCTTACACCTATACAGCTTGTGGTTCCAAACCTATCTAGTACCAGCTACTAACTGTTGATCTAACAAGAACCTCTTGTTGTTCACTTGAACAACCAAAAACTAGGTTTAGTGAGGTTTTAGATATACAAAAGATAAGCAGATTACAAAACAGAAGAAGAACACAGTAGAAAAAGAAGCTTGTGAAGGCCTGGATGTGTTCTTCAGGAAACTGCAATGATTGATCTTCTGAAAGCTGTAATTGAAGCCTGAATGTATGTGTGTTTGAATGTCTGGTCTTCCACGAATTTTCCACACCTCTCTCAGTTCTCTGCAAGCTTCTATATCTTTCAAAATTCAAACCAGTCTTTTATCCACTCTCTGCAACTGAATGAGAGATTTTAGGATCTCAGTTCCTGCAAATCCTCATCCTTTCTAAGTGCAATTTGAAACAGCTCTGAGTAGATATCCGTTGGAGTTTGTTAAGATTTCACTTGCACGTTTAACAAACCTGCAACAATATTAAAACACAGCAACAACAAAATCCAGAAAAATAACAGCACTAAGTCTGTTTGGATTTCCAGTTTCTGAATATAAACTGGATGAGTGAATAAAACAATAATTTGATTAACTTCTGAAACATATAACTCATGATAAACTAGTTTAAGACTTTTAGAAGTCATTAAACAATCATAATAATAAAGATCAAACCCTGCAAGAAAGAATCAAATTAACTCTGTAAAAACTGTCAGCAGCTAAGGCACATCTCAAGGCCTTGAAACTCTGAACATGCTTCACATTCTTTCAATGTTGAGACCAGAAATCTTTGATTCTCTCTGATCAGGATATCTGCAATTATGTTAGATGTATAAAGAATATATAACATAGATATTTGCAGCAAATCTCAGATCTTAAACATCAGATATACATCCTGCAACACAAGATTATTAAAGCATACAGTATAATAAAGCAACTCTCAAGGCTTTGAATCTCTGATCAGTATCTCAAGGCCTTGGAGCCTCAGAAATACTTTGTTTTTGTCTTTCATCACTCAAAACAGTTATTTCTTAAAACACACTTAGAAGTCTTTGAGTCAACATGATCAATACTCTAGAAGGGTGGGGGAGGGTTGAATAGAGTATGTCAACTTTTGCTAAAAGAGTGATTTCAAAGAAATTTGTAGAAAGCATGAAATATTCAAGGCCTTGAAATGAGTTTCAAGTCCTTGGAATCAAAATAGTGAGTCGAAAATTTTGCTGATAGGTTTCAAGGCTTTGAAATGATTTTCAAGTCCTTACACTGAAAACATATTTTGAGCAGTAAATGAACAAGTATAAAAACTGAAATGCAGAGGGCAAGAGACACAAGATATATAGAGTTCAGTCCACTAGGACCTACGTCTCTACCTCATGAATTTAATCCCTGCAGGATTTGCAACTTAATTCTTATTAATCAAAAGCTAATCCCGAAATCTTAAGCACATAGAAGTTCCTTACTCTGTTACAGCTTGTGCTTCTCTCTAACCTATCTAATACCTTCTCTAGCTAACTGATTCAACAAGAATTCTCTGTTCTTCACTTGAACAAATTCCGAGAATAAGATAAGATAAGTATTATCAAAATGATATAAATTAAGTACAAAAGAAGAACACTGAGAACAAGTGAAGCAGTTGAGTATGCAAAAATCTTTTTGATGATTGGATTGGAACTCATTATGTGTTGCTTGTCAATCCTTGAGAGAGTTTCAATTTTTCTGTAAATGTTGTGCACGAATTCTATCTTTAGTTCTCCGTTATCTGCTGCTTTTTTGAGATGCAGATTTATAGGATCTTCTTCAAACAGATTATGCTAAAATCAAGCTGCATATCTTGACTCTATAACAACTCTTCCCCAACGGCTAGTTGCTCAGTATCTTCAAAGATACTGACTTGTTCTTTTATCTAAGAGTGTTAGGAATGTCCAGGAAAAATTGCACAAGCACATAATTCATCTTGGACAACTCTATTTCCTTTCCTGAAAACACACAGATTAGGAAATTGTTCCTGTAAAATGTAGCTAATTAATCTTTCAAAAACTAAGTCAAACAGTAAGACTAGAATATGATTATAATATCAGATTAGGTTGTCTTTCATCATCAAATAAAGCATAGTCAAACATAAGAGATTATGAATCGAATTAGAAGGAAAAGATCCCCTAAGTTCATTCCATAGACTGTAGTATAGTTTCAATCATTTGAAAGCTGTTTCAAGGCCTTGAAACAGTGCAGTTTCAAACTTTAGGAACATGCTGATCTTACAAACTCCCCCTTGATGAATGACAAAACCATTAATCTGTTAAGGACTGGTTCTCTGCAAAAATTAAACAATAGAGCATAGCAGAACAGTCATAATATTCTCAGATAATAAGCTGAAACAAAAAACATCCTGAATAAATTAACTTATTTAAAACATCCTACTGATCTAAACCACATGTCTAAACCATATAAAGTATCAAATAAACACCTAAATTTCTTCCCCTTTTTTACTTTCATCAAAAAGAAAGAGAAAATGTTGGATCAAAGTTCATGAAAAAATTAAAGTTAAAACAATTTTAAAAAGGATTTCTCAAGACTTTGAAAAGAGTTCCAATGTCTTGAAAGAAAAGAAAGAAGAGGCTAGAAACAGGTTGTTGGATCTGCATCTCCCTTTGGTTCAGCATCTTCTTCACCACTTTCCTCATCATCTTCCTCATCTTCCTATTGTTCTTCTTCCTGAGCAACTTCTTCACCAATTTTAGCAGCCACATCTTCCTCAAAAAGATCTGCTGAAGTGACCACCACTGGATTTTTTCCCTTCTTATTCATAAGATACTTGATTAGTACTCCTGTGTCTGTACTATCATCATTCCCTTGGTCATGTTCTTCACCACCTTGTTCTTCAGCAACTTGTTTCCCAGTATCTTTTACCCCTGCAGCCTCATCTTGAGTAGTATGATCACTGAATAAGTTGTTTGTAGATCCAACCTTCTTTGATCCTTCTACAGCTTGTGAAACTTCTTCTTCCACATGGATCAAATTGATGCTCTAGAAGATACTCTCAAGCATATACCTCACTTGTTTGAACTCAGTCCCAAACTCATACTGATTTAGCTTCAGTTCATCCAAATCATTCTCTATGACATCAAGCCTTTGAAGCACCATGGAAAGGTCTTGAGATTGAGAGGGTAGGTTTGAGGGAGAGGCTAAGGTTTTGGGTTTTGGAAACTTCTTGGATTGCAACTCTTCTACAGACAAGTCAAAATATAACTTGCAAGCTCCCTTACTGGTTTTCATGATTCCAATCCTTTGAAATGCTTTCTCATCAAGCATATCAAAACTAGTGGTAATAATCTCTTCTCTGTCATTTGGAATTTCAAGGTATTGGAAGAAAAGTGATAACAGGTTGGCATAAGGCAAGGGATGATTTTTCTGCTTGGTGCAGGAATAAATCATATGCTCCTTAACAATAGTAGGTAGATCAATCTCATACCATGCATAATCAATTACATCAAGTATAACACCCTGTCAAACAACAACTCCTTTGAATTATCTTTAGGCACTACACACCTCATCAAGATGGTAAATAAAACTTTAGCTTCAACAGTTAGCACAGAGTGTGTTAACTGCTTTGAGGAGGTAGCAGCATCGGTTAAAAAGAATTCTTCTCTAGCCAGCTTCAAAGCTTCAATCTTATTGGGGTAGTTGTTTGAGTTATACCTCTTGGGACAGCCTAAAACATTGGAAAACTCAGAGTGATCTAAATCCATCTCTACACCAGCCACTTTAGAGGATATTGCCAAGTTTAGAGACTTGATTTGCTTCATGATCAGATAAAAGATCCTAGTGAGCCTAGGGTAAGCAACTTCTGAAGGATTTAGGATTTTCCAAAGAGAACTTTGCTTCAACCATTTAATGCACTCCAGATTCATATTATTCATCATGTTGACACTGATCATGCTACAATAGGCTATAGGTACAGAACCAAAACCATTTAACCACATTCAGCTTGCAACATTAATGAGAAACCATTTGTTAGTAATACAAGATTTTTTACCAGGAGATGTGTGCTTCTCAGATTAGATCAGTAGCTCTTTTCCAGTGTCCTTCTATGGTTCTTCATCTGTAATCTTCCCTTTTCCTTTGTCAGCTTTTGTAGGCTTCTTCTTCTTCACCTTCTTAGGGCTAGCAATCTGTTCCTCAGGCTATTTCTTAGGAGCAGGAGGATATGTCTTCTTCTTCTTACTGGAAGTTGGCGGGTGATCCTTCTTGGTCTTCTTTTTCGGAGGTGAATTTGGAGTTCTGGAGCTAGATTCATCACTTAGGGTTTGAACCTCTTCTTCTGCTGTTTTTCTCTTCTTTCCAGAACTTTCTTAGATCCTCCAGCCATCTTAATTCTTTAAGAAGTTCTTCTTGTTGGAATAGATGCCCTAGAGGCAATCTAGTTTAGTATGAATTTGTATATGGCTAGAAAATTCATTTATTATTTATTGGATATTTAATATAATGAAGTCCTTAGATTTACAATTGTGTTGTTTATCTTAAATATCCCTAGTCAAGTATAATGATTAAATGGGACAATCATCTATAGACTAGTATGGGGTTGGATTGATATGGAGATATCACGATCCAACACATATGTGTGCATTACGGAATGTTGCACTGGATTGACCCATCACCGAGAAGGCTACATACATGTTATGTTGAGTCACAAGTGCTTCTCGGGTACAATGGTATTGTCATCCTTAGACTTGAAGTCACTAGATATTCTAGTTGTGGATCATTGTGATCTTGGTAGCGTTAAACGCTACACCGTAACTGGGTAGTTATAAAGGCGTGTACTGGATACAATGAGAAGCAAGCTTAGAGATCGTAGTGGACATAGAGAGGATTTGCCCCTCCCACATAACGGGAGCAAATATCCTAGGCCACTCGAAGGATAGTGCTTATAGAATGTCTGGCCAGACTCAAATAAATCAATATGGGATATTGATGTTATTTGCACGAATAAGGCTATTCCATGGATAGAGAAACTAGGGATTGGATATACGAGTGTGACTTGTATGTCTCGTGTCCAATCCGGATATGGAGGCAAAGGGATGAGACAATTACTTGTACAAGGTTGTCTAGATGACTATTCTATTAGTTGGCTAGAATGGATGTTTTGCTAGAAACCGCTCCATATTAGCAAATAGTTGCTACCAACTAGATAGAACCTATGGGGTCACACGCTATATAGAGTTGTACTAGGTTTGGAATTAATTAATTGGATTAATTAATTAGAAGGATCACTTTGCAAACCCTTGCAAACTTAGTAGGGACTAATTTGCAAGGAAGGGACTAAATTGAATTCTAGTTGGACTAGAATAAGTCTTTTAGGTAGTTAACAAGGAGTTGTTGGACTATATAAAGGACCCTCCTTCCTTCCTTCCTCATAACTTATGCTCTTTAGAGATCATAACAAGAGTAGGAGAGAACAAAGGAGAGAGAGAGAGAGCAAGCAACAAGGGCCGAACCCGACCCTTGCCGCCGCCCCCTCACCCCGTCGGCCAAAAAGAGGGCCGAGCCCCTCTTTTGTCTCGTTTTGCGTGATTCCTTCACCTTCCTTTCATTCCGGGCTAGCACCAAGGAGTTAGGGAGATCTAGGAGCAACTCTAGGCGTGGATCAACTATAGAGAACGTGACACTATTCGCGTTTGAAGTCATCAAGGAGAACCCAAAGGTGTGTTTATGATTTCTTACCTTCACTATCATTATGCATCTAGACTTGTGATCCTTGGAGGGTTTTGCATTGTTATTTGTTTGATTATGCTTCCGTTTGCGCGATCCATGAATCAAAACCCTACAGTGGTATCAGAGCCACAGGTCATAGAGCATAAACGTAGTTTATGTGTTACATTCTTGTTGTTTTACACCTTAATTTGTTGTTTATCGCGTAAAACAAGACAAATCAAGCATGGGATGCAATTTGTCAACAATTAATCATAACAAGACCCAATTTTTGCATTGGATGCATGAATTGGTGAGTTTGAGAAATTTTAGGATCTTAGATCTAGGGTTTGGGCATCCTTGGGGAAGAAGGAGTTCTCCCAAAACAAGGAAACAACCAAACTTGGGCTCCAAGCAAGGAGGTTGTTTTGGAAACAACCTCCATAAGGAGGTTCAGCCCCCTAGGGGACCGCCCCCTAGCTTGCGGGTTTTGGGCCGGGCCGGCCCTAGGGCCTTATGGTTCACTTTATTGGGCCCGGGCAATTGGATTGTTGGGCCCATGGACCGTTTTAACCCTAGAAATCCTAAAATCAATTAAAATTGACCAAGCGCGTTAAAATTGGATTTTAACTGTTTATGTACAAATCGCATGGTGATTGGATATGGCCTTAGGATGTGGTTTGATGTGGATGTTTAATTTTGTGGTTTGTTTTTACGGCCTGCGAGCTGATCAATTAATTGTAATAATTAATTAGGGTTTTATGGCCTGCGTGCCATTTTTTTCTCAACTTGTGAGATTTATTTTATTTAGTATAGATATTAGCTAGTGCTAGATAAAGTAGATTGTTAGCCAAGATTGGAGAAAAGAAGCCCAAAGCCAAAGAAGCCACAAAAGATGGAGCATGGAGCATGGAGTATCCCACATGACTATGAAGGATGGACCAAAAGATCAAGACGCATGGAGATGTGTTTGCTTAGGGTTCATAGATGATTCCATTGGCTTGGAATTATCTTAGTCTAGAAAAGGCCATATCCACATCACGTTTAATTTCTGTTTTGTGGTTGTTTATTTATTGTCTTATTATTTGTGTGGTTGGTGTATGGATGATGCATGCAATTAGGATAATAAGATAATTAGACAACCCGGATCTATTATTTGGAGTTGTGCCCAAACTCAAATAGATAGATTAGTTGATATTGATCAACAAAATAACTAAAATTGAAAATCCCTCAAATTTTAAATATTGTGTTCTTGCCTTCTCGTTATTTAAACACTCATTATCATCATTATTTATCAAGTTCGTGCGTGCCAAAGCATGGCGACTTGGTTCATAATGATGGAATGCGATGGCACGTAACAATGTGCAATTGTTTAGATAAGAGGTTGAACACAACTAGGCTATTAATTTGATTAAGAAACCTAGAGGCAATCAATTGGGATTATCCATATGGATGGATAAATAAGGAGTTATTTGCCCGATTGAACCAAGAGTTGCATAAGGGATGCAATTGGAATTGTTCCTACCTAGAAGTAGTCAAATTATGGGTGACTTGCCAAAGCAAGCTCATAAGGAGATGAAAAGATGGATCTTGGCCCACTAGAAAATATATTGATATTTTCCGCATTAATATCTTGAGGGTTATTAATCCGTAGAAAAATAGTGGGAGCTATATTTAATAAACTAGCCATTATTAAATATAGTCAAAAATTCACAAATACTAAAACTTGCGTATTTTCCTTTTGTAGAATTCCAAATGGCAAACAACTCATCGAGTTCACAACATTCCCTACGATCTGTCCTTGAGAAGGACAAGCTCTCTGGAACCAACTTTCTTGATTGGTACAGAAACTTGAGAATTGTTCTCAAGCAAGAGAAGAAACTGTACGCAATAGAGGAGCATGTTCCAGAAGGTCCAGAGAACCAGACACCTGTTGCCTTAAAGGCGTATCAAAAGCGTGTTGATGATGCTAATGATGCGGCCTGCCTAATGCTTTGTACCATGACCTCTGAGCTTCAGAAGCAACATGAGAACATGAATGCTGTCGATATGATCGAACATCTAAAGCAGCTCTTCCAAGAGCAGGCGAGGGTAGAAAGGTATGAGGTCTCAAAGGCACTGTTCAAATGTCATCTAGCAGAAGGGAACCCGGTGGGACCCCATGTACTCCGAATGATCGGGTACTTGGAGAATCTCGCCCGGCTTGGGTTCCCGGTCGGCCAAGAGTTGGCAACCGATCTCGTGTTGCAATCGTTGCCTGAGAGTTATGGACAGTTCATTATGAACTATAACATGAACGAGATCGTTAAACCACTGCCAGATTTGCTCAACATGTTGAGGACGGCTGAACAGAGCATCAACAAGGGTAAGGGCAAGGCCATTATGATGGTGCATAAAGGAAAGGGCAAAAAGTTTGCCTCTTCCTCCAAGGGCAAAGGCAAGTCAGTTGCCAAGTCCAAGGAACAAGCCCTTAAGCCTGTTGGTGGCATTGCCAAGGTCGTGACTAAGGGTGAGTGTCACTACTGCAGTCAACCTGGACACTGGAGGAGGAACTGCCCAAAATATCTGGAGGACAAGAGGCTAGGAATAGTGATTCCACCACCACCAGGTATTTTTGTTGTAGATGTGAATTTAACTGTCTCTACATCATGGGTATTAGATACTGGATGTGGATCTCATATTTGTCGAAATATGTAGGATCTAAAGAGAAGTAAAAGATTGGCTAAAGGGGAGGTAGATCTGCGCGTTGGGAATGGAGCAAAGGTTGTTGCGTTGGCCATAGGCGTGTGCGAGCTATCTCTGCCTTCAGGATTAGTTTTAGAATTAAATAATTGCTATTTTGTGCCTGCTATGAGCAGAAACATTATTTCTATTTCTTGTTTGGACAAGGAAGGTTTTATTATTTCAATAAAGAACAATTGTTGTTCCTTTTATTTGAATAATATTCACTATTTTAGTGCGCAATTATTTAATGGACTTTATGTCCTTGATCTAAGCAATCCTGTCTACAACATTAATACCAAGCGGATTAAAATAAATGATTTAAATCCTGCTTATTTATGGCATTGTCGTTTAGGCCACATAAATGAGAAACGTGTATCTAGACTCCATAAGGATGGATTGCTAGACTCATTTGATTTTGAATCATATGAGACATGTGAGGCTTGTTTATTGGGAAAAATGACAAAGTCCCCTTTCAATAAGAAAGGTGAGAGGACTAGTGAGCAATTGGCGCTCATACATACCGATGTGTGTGGGCCATTTGCCACGCCTGCCAGGGGTGGTTATGTCTACTTCATTACATTTACTGATGATTACAGTAGATATGGATTTGTGTACCTTATGAGGGCAAAATCCGAATCCTTTGAAGTGTTCAAAGAATTCAAGAATGAAGTAGAGAAGCAACTTGGCAAAAGTATCAAGGCTCTACGATCGGATCGTGGAGGAGAATACTTGAGCCAAGAGTTTGACGACTATCTTAGAGAGTGTGGGATTGTGTCCCAACTCACTCCACCCGGAACGCCACAATGGAATGGCGTGTCCGAGAGGAGGAATCGAACCCTATTGGATATGGTTCGGTCTATGATGTGTCAAACCGATCTTCCATTATCATTTTGGGGCTACGCTCTATTAAGTGCAGCTTTCACCATTAACCGTGTTCCATCTAAATCAGTCATGAAGACACCAAATGAGATGTGGAGTGGGAGGCGTCCCACACTGTCGTTCATGAGGATTTAGGGCTGCGATGTCTATGTAAAACGTTTACAATCAGACAAGCTAGGGCCTAAATCGGATAAGTGTAAATTTGTGGGGTACCCTAAGGAAACTAAGGGATACTACTTCTACAATCCAACCGAGAACAAAGTGTTTGTTGCTCGGACCGGCGTGTTTCTAGAAAGAGAGTTTGTCTCTAAAGAAGAAAGTGGGAGGAATGTAGAACTTGAAGAAATTCAAGAACCACAAATCACTGAACCAATTATGGAACATGAACAGGAATCACAAGCAGTTGTGGATCCACCTGTTCAGGTAACACAAGAGCTTCGTAGATCTAGTAGAGTGCGCCAGGAACCCGAGAGGTACGGACTTCTCGTAACTGATTCCGGTGACACGATGCTCATAGATGATGAGCCTACTACCTATGAGGAGGCCATGAATGGCCCAGACTCGCAGAAGTGGCTTGAAGCCATGAGATCCGAGATGGAATCCATGTATACCAACAAAGTATGGACTTTGGTGGAACCACCTGATGGGGCGCGGCCCATAGGGTGCAAGTGGGTCTTCAAGAAGAAGATCGACATGGATGGTAATGTGATTACCTATAAGGGCCGATTGGTGGCTAAAGGATTCAGACAGATTCATGGTATTGACTATGATCAAAACCTTTTCACCAGTCGCTATGACCAAATCCATCCGAATCCTACTTGCAATTGCAGCATACTACGACTATGAGATTTGGCAGATGGATGTCAAAACAGCATTCCTTTATGGGAATCTCCTCGAGGACGTGTATATGATACAGCCGGAGGGTTTTGAGGATCCAAAGCAAGCCAACAAAGTCTGTAAACTGCAACGATCCATTTATGGATTGAAGCAAGCTTCTAGGAGTTGGAATCGACGTTTTGATGAAGTAGTCAAAGAGTTTGGCTTCATCAGAAACGAAGATGAGTCTTGTGTCTACAAGAAGGTTAGTGGGAGCTCTGTAGCTTTTCTGGTCTTGTATGTGGATGACATACTACTCATTGGAAACGACATTCCTATGCTGCAATCTGTGAAAGATTGGCTAGGAAAGTGTTTCTCAATGAAAGACTTAGGGGAAGCAGCCTATATACTTGGTATAAAGATCTATAGAGATAGATCTAAGAGGTTTCTAGGCCTAAGTCAAAGTACATATATTGACAAGGTGTTGAAACGGTTCAACATGCAAGATTCCAAGAAGGGATTCTTGCCCATGTCACATGGAATCACTCTTTCGAAGAGTGGTTGTCCTTCCAATGAGATTGAGAAGGAACGCATGAGTAGGATTCCCTATGCCTCGGCCATAGGATCTATCATGTACGCCATGTTATGTACTAGACCAGATGTGTCATATGCCTTGAGTATGACAAGCAGATACCAATCCAATCCGGGTGAGAGTCACTGGATTGCTGTCAAGAACATCCTAAAGTACTTGAGAAGAACTAAGGATGCTTTCTTGATGTTTGGCGGTGAGGAAGAGTTGCGTGTAAGGGGTTACACTGATGCAAGCTTCCAAACCGATAGAGATGATTTTAGATCACAATCGGGATATGTGTTTTGCCTGAATGGAGCAGCGGTGAGCTGGAAGAGTTCCAAGCAAGAGACGGTAGCTGATTCTACAACAGAGGCTGAGTACATTGCTGCAAATGGCGCAGCAAAGGAGGCTGTTTGGATCAGAAAGTTTGTTTCTGAACTTGGTGTGGTTCCTAGCATTGCGGATCCAGTGGAGTTGTTCTGTGACAACACTGGGGCGATCGCGCAATCAAAGGAACCCAGATCGCACCAGAAGTCCAAGCACGTGCTCAGGAAGTTTCACCTGATTCGAGATATTATCGATAGAGGAGACGTTCGGATATGCAAGATTCCTACAGATGATAATCTGTCAGACCCGCTCACAAAGCCTCTCACGCAGTGGAAGCATGAAGGGCACACTAGGAGTATGGGCATACGAGATGCGCCAGATTGGCTCTAGTGCAAGTGGGAGACTGTTGGAATAGATGCCCTAGAGGCAATCTAGTTTAGTATGAATTTGTATATGGCTAAAAAATTCATTTATTATTTATTGGATATTTAATATAATGAAGTCCTTAGATTTACAATTGTGTTGTTTATCTTAAATATCCCTAGTCAAGTATAATGATTAAATGGGACAATCATCTATAGACTAGTATGGGGTTGGATTGATATGGAGATATCACGATCCAACACATAGGTGTGCATTACGGAATGTTGCACTGGATTGACCCATCACCGAGAAGGCTACATACATGTTATGTTGAGTCACAAGTGCTTCTCGGGTACAATGGTATTGTCATCCTTAGACTTGAAGTCACTAGATATTCTAGTTGTGGATCATTGTGATCTTGGTAGCGTTAAACGCTACACCGTAACTGGGTAGTTATAAAGGCGTGTACTGGATACAATGAGAAGCAAGCTTAGAGATCGTAGTGGACGTAGAGAGGATTTGCCCCTCCCACATAACGGGAGCAAATATCCTAGGCCACTCGAAGGATAGTGCTTATAGAATGTCTGGCCAGACTCAAATAAATCAGTATGGGATATTGATGTTATTTGCACGAATAATGCTATTCCATGGATCGAGAAACTAGGGATTGGATATACGAGTGTGACTTGTATGTCTCGTGTCCAATCCGGATATGGATGCAAAGGGATGAGACAATTACTTGTACAAGGTTGTCTAGATGACTATTCTATTAGTTGGCTAGAATGGATGTTTTGCTAGAAACCGCTCCATATTAGCAAATAGTTGCTACCAACTAGATAGAACCTATGGGGTCACACGCTATATAGAGTTGTACTAGATTTGGAATTAATTAATTGGATTAATTAATTAGAAGGATCACTTTGCAAACCCTTGCAAACTTAGTAGGGACTAATTTGCAAGGAAGGGACTAAATTGAATTCTAGTTGGACTAGAATAAGTCCTTTAGGTAGTTAACAAGGAGTTGTTGGACTATATAAAGGACCCTCCTTCCTTCCTTCCTCATAACTTATGCTCTTTAGAGATCATAACAAGAGTAGGAGAGAACAAAGGAGAGAGAGAGCAAGCAACAAGGGCCGAACCCGACCCTTGCCGCCGCCCCCTCACCCCGTCGGCCAAAAAGAGGGCCGAGCCCCTCGTTTGTCTCGTTTTGCGTGATTCCTTCACCCTCCTTTCATTCCGGGCTAGCACCAAGGAGTTAGGGAGATCTAGGAGCAACTCTAGGCGTGGATCAACTATAGAGAACGTGACACTATTCACGTTTGAAGTCATCAAGGAGAACCCAAAGGTGTGTTTATGATTTCTTACCTTCACTATCGTTATGCATCTAGACTTGTGATCCTTGGAGGGTTTTGCATGGTTATTTGTTTGATTATGCTTCCGTTTGCGCGATCCATGAATCAAAACCCTACACTTCTTGAGCTCATTATGGTTTGAGGGTATTAGAAGAGAGTGCAGGAGGGATACGAGAGAGAGAGATAAAAATGAGAAGATAAATATTTAAGAGTTTGTGTTTGAAGGAAACATAATATTTCCAAATCTTTTAAGAATAGCAGATTGAGTGAAATTCAAATTTGTGTGTGATGTGTGAAAGGAAATAGTATAATATTAATCTGAAAAGAATATAGTTTAAAAGGTAAAAGCAATATTGAGCAATTATATACAGAGATAATACCCAACATTGAGGATCCAATTTATTGACTATGTAGCGTACAGACTTATTTTAAAGGCTTTGAAAAGGCTTTCAAGGCCTTGAAAAGTTGTACAGCTGAAGCAAATAATATCAAGGCTTTGAAAAAGTTTTCAAGGCTTTGAAAATCCGTCCAAAACTTTGAAACACATAATACTTACCTGATACTCCCCCTAAACCAATGCTTCCTTATTTAGCATGCCCAATTCTAATCTTAGGACTAAGAATCTTTCTTCTGCCAGTGGTTTAGTGAAGATATCAGCCAATTGCATGTTAGTAGAAACAAGTTCAAGAGTTACATCACATTTCTCAGCATGATCTCTAATGAATCTAACATCTATGTGTTTGGTCCTTGAGTGTTGTACTGGATTTTTTGTAATTGATATGGCGTTGGTGTTGTCACAATCGATAGGTATATCTATGAAATCAAATCCAAATTCTCTCATTTGCTGAGCTATCCACAACACTTGTGAGCAGCAAGCTCCAGCTTCTTTGTAATTAGCTTCTGCTGTTGATATTGCTACTTAGTTTTGCTTCTTTGGATTTCAGCTGATCAGGGATGATCCAATAAATTGGTAACACCCTGAAGTGCTTTTTATGTCAACTTTGTATCCTGCAAAGTCAGCACTTGAATAGCCACATAAAGAGAAATTAGATTGTTTAGGATACCAAAGTCCTAAGTTTTTTATACCATTGAGATTTCTAAATATTATTTTGACAGCAACCAAGTGTGATTCTTTAGGATCATTTTGAAATCTAGAACACATACAAACACTAAACATGATGTCTGGTCTACTTGCAGTGAGATATAGAAATGAACCAATCATACCTCTATACTCTTTCTGATTTACACTCTCACCAGTTTGATCCTCGTCTAAGAACAGTGTATAGCTCATGGGGGTTTTAACTACCTTGGATTCAGACATATTGTACTTGTTTATCAAGTCCTAAGGACAGTGTGTTCTTACGTGTGTACGCAAGTGCACGGTCGAGTAATAAAGTGTGAGTATTTTTAATACTCGGGTTGTCGAATCCCACGAGGACAAGCTCGTAACAAGCTTTAACTAACAAATTAATTGATTTTACTAAGTAAACGGTAAAAAGTGTTGAGAGTTGTGAGGTTTCCACCCCAAACAAGTGGCTGTACGTAATG
The DNA here is from genome assembly GCA_023055425.1 of Linanthus parryae. Taxonomy (NCBI): domain Eukaryota; kingdom Viridiplantae; phylum Streptophyta; class Magnoliopsida; order Ericales; family Polemoniaceae; genus Linanthus; species Linanthus parryae. The sequence goes on along the minus strand of JALGPY010000012.1, from coordinate 15,893,302 downwards.
ACTGAAATAGTAGAAAAGTGAACTAAGAAGAAGTCTTAATCGATTAATGGAGAAACTAGGAAATCTCGTAGATCACCTAGGGCTGTAAACGATTTCCGGATAATCTGAATAACACGTTAATTCGGTCTAACTAAGCCGGGTACTAGCATTGACCATCTCCTCTCGGTCTCAGGTCTTTTTCTGTCACGGTTCACCTAGGGTCCCTTCAGTCCACCTATGACTACCGGTCCGGTCTAGCAGGTTCTAAACTGATATACTAACGGGTCCTATTGGTCCACCGTATCACATAACAGCTGAATAATCCTACTGATCCTACCCACAATGTCCTATTTAATAATTTTCCTTTCGGTATCAATGGTTGGGATTGATGTTCATATCATCTAACTAGATTAAGTCACTTTCGTGTACTCAATAACTACATAGTACATGAACAATTAGTTTAGAACGCAATAACAATTAAGCATGAATCATCTAATGAATAAAACCCTAGCTCATGACTATTAGTTAATCTCCTACTCGTGTCAATAGACTAGGATTACTAATGGAATCAAGAAACTACAACTTATTCAATAGTAGAAATCAACAAAGCATGAAATTAGATTCAATCGGGAAAATATTCGTTTACATGAACCCTAGGATCTCATATGAGATGCCTAGCTATGAGTTTAACTACTCAGATCAAAGGTAACATGGTGTTCAAATATTTCATACAAGAAACTAGAGAGAAAATAGATCAAACGCTAGAAATCGTGAAGATTGGCGCGATCTGGGCTCTTCTCCTTGCTTGAGGTTGCTCCCAATGAAGTCTCCTTGTTCTCCTCCTTGATCGTGGCTCTCTCCAGGAGTGAATGATGTGTTTTTCCGTCTCTAGGTCGTTCTTTAGTCACAACCCGCAAAATTCTTCAGTAATTGTACAATAGCCCCCTGAAATCTGCTCATGACTTCGTCGGGCCATAACTTTTTCGTCCGAACTCGGATTTAGCTCCGTGACCTATCGTTGGAAATATCTTTAAGTCTACTTTCATTTGGCACTGGTATCACCCCCAAATTAATTGTAGAACTCCAGCTAGGATCAAAATAGTGCAAACTGGTCATCCAAGCTCCTCCAATTCGGCTTCTCTTTACTCCACTTGAGCTCCCATTGTTTCCGAAGTTCGTTCCATGCTTCCTATCAACCGATTAGCATCCGTTCCTGCCAAGACAACATTTAAAAACATACCAAGCGATTATATTTGACAAATAACAAAGAAATATGCATAGAAAACGCCCGGACTAACAATATAGCACATGGTGAGCAACAAGTGATAAAACGACCTATTCTCTCAAATTGGGCTCAAATCATTCTCAAATACCTATTAACATGTGGTAAATGCTAAAGAATTATATCTCCTAAAAGGTGCTATCAAATTCCCCGACACTTACTCTTTTGCTCGTCTCGAGCAACAATGACGCTCAAAACCCCCACACTTGAGACATTGCATACATAACACAACCAAACCAATGCATACCCCACCACTTTTCATACTTCAATTTCCGCTAGCCAACACGACTCACGACTCAATACACAAAGACACGACTATGCAAACTACATGATATGTACAATGCAACTCAAGTATGAACAATGCAAGGAATTAAAGACATATATTTTTTTTCTTTTTAGTTAGAGATTGGGCAACCTCAAAGAACAAACCGGCATGTCATAAGGCTCTCACATCCCCTAGAAGATTATATAACTTCGGTGATCGGTAGAACTTGCGGCCAGTTTCGTCAGACAGAACGGGCACGAACACTCAATAAGTTGCTTCGGCACACTTATCAAACGTACCCCGCACTTACCATCCGAGCTGTTTATCCACGGGTTTCAATTGTTGACGGCTTAGGACGGGTAGGATAAGATATTTAGAAGCGTAGTCCTAGACGTCATGATACATCTCACAAGAACCCATTCTCACACTCCCTCACCAAAATCCAAGGAACCCCACCAAACTAACTACTCTGGCCCTCATTCCCTCAATCTTGGTGAAACGTCGTTCTCGCGGCCACAAATGTGAAGAAGTGAACAAAACTCATAGCTAATCTCCTCGGTCTTCATGCATTCAATTTCTAACTCCCTAATCCTTTTCACTTTCAATTGTTTTTTTCTTTTTTTTTTCAATAATAAGCACATGGAGCCACCAATGATGATAACAATATCCAAGGAGATCAAATATCAAGATAGATAACGTGGGGATGGAATGTGTCAAATCAACGATGTAATCAATATATGTCGACACCCCCACACTCAATGTAAACCATACCTCGAACCCGGTAGTCAATGTAATACGAGCTAAATCCAACCAATCCTCCTCATCACCTAAGATGTCGAAAATATAACTGAAGCACAAGCACGTCCTCTTATAAGATCAACCAACCCCATATCGTGCGGAAATAATGTCACGCACTACGGCACTCCCCCTTTGATCACAACATTCTGATTAATTAAGGGGCCAAAATTCCCCTTGATTTCAGGCCGAATTAAAAACAACATCCTGTTTCGAGTTTTCCAAATCATTTCTTGATTTCAGGCCGAAATCAACTGGCCGAATCAAACCATTTCGGGCCGAAATGGTCTGGACAACTCATTTATTGAGGGCATTTTTGGTATTTTGGGGCTATTCTTTAAAAACAAAACCCGGGTTTTAACCCTCCTACACCCCAATTTCGGATCAAATACACCCTCCTTCATCTTCTTCCTCTCAAACTCTCAAGAACACCAACACACAAAACCCAAAACATCTCCGAATCTAAAAAAATTTCGTGGGTTTTGCTCCTTGCAAGCTCCTCATAAACATTAAGTCTTGGAGTTTTGAGAGATAGTGCACGGTTTGAGTGTGGGGGAAAACAAAGAGGAAGAGCTCCAAGAACAAAAAAATTCCGATTCGCATACTTGGAGTAGGATTTGGCCTTAGCTCAAGAAGAGACTTGTGACGGGGACACCGAGGAGCTTAAGGAGGTACTCCCGCCTTCACTTGCTCATGTTTCCGAAAAAGTTGGTACAATTTTCTCTCTCTTGGCTTTAATTCTTGCTTAGGCACTCTTTGGGCTTAATTTTCTTGAAAGTATTTACTTTCTCATACTCGGACTGTTGGATACTTGTTTAGTTCACTCTAGACCTCACGTGCACTCACTCCGACTAGACCCACCTGCCCTACGCTTAGGCGGCCGAGTCCTCTTGATTTCACCTCATATTTCGTTGAGGACAACGAAGCGCTTAAGTGTGCGGAGTTTTTAGCTATCCGCTAGTTAGCCATAGCATAGCCTTGTTACATGTAGTTTAGTGAGTCGTGTTTGCATGTAGGTGTCGAGTCGGTTAGTTTTGCATGTGCACGTTTATTTTGATGCATTTTATATATTGTTGCACTTTTATTTATTGAGTCCACCTACCCTTTTGTTGATGGTTAGTCGAGTTGGCCAGTACATATAGTGTCGAAAAAATTACAAAATAAATTAAATAAAAAAACATGAAAAATCTTAAAAATTGAATTTTTTTAGAAAGGTCAATTGAAGAGAGTAAGCGTGGAGATGGCTTAATGATAGTATTTCCCTAGGTAGTATGAAAATCTGAGGTGAGGTAGACGCGAGAATCTGGAGTAGGAAGGCTATAGGGCCAATGCACTCGAGAATTGTAAGTAGCTGTCTCTCAAACTAGTTATCCTACTAGCGCTACACCACCGTCACTTAGGTAATCGTCAACCCTCCTCGTGGTGGCAACGGAACAGCTGTGCGAGTGATTTTATGGGGACCACCGTCTCCATCGCCTAAGTCCACTAGGTACCCCCAATTTGATCCATTTATCCCTTTTATTCACAGCCTCATGCCTAGGAAGTCCTTCCTTGTGACTTTCATCACTAGTTAGAATGGTCCCTTCCTATACGTCATGATAGAGGGAGTTGAGTTAGGAAGGTTCGTGGAGGGTGAGATGATATTATACATCTTGAGTGGATACTCTTACATATCATCTTTTGAGGGGATGTGAGGGTGAGTTAGATACGGCAGCACACTTCGGTGTGGCGGTTAGTCGTGTCCATACATCACGATCAGGTGTACATCAAGTCCTAGAAATAAATCGACTGTCCCATCAAGGTCATGTCAAATTTCCTGCTCATAACACTTGAGAAATCCTTGCAAAGATAATCATTAGTAGCTCCATACAAAATATCATTATTATAAACTTGAACTACTAAAATATCTTTCTCATGAGTCTTTATGAAAAAGGATTTTATCAACTAGTCCTATTTTGAAATCATTTTCAAGTAGAAACTTTGAAAATCTTTCATACCAAACCCTTGGAGCTTGTTTCAAACCATAAAGAGCTTTGTCAAGTTTATAGACATGATATGGGAACTCATCATTTTCAAAACCAGGATGTTGAGCAACATAAACTTCTTCTTGCAGATATCCATTTACAAAAGCTCATTTAACATCCATTTGAAAAAGTTAAATGTTCTTATATGATGCAAATGCAAGTAACATTCTAATTGCTTCTAACCTTGAAACATGAGACAAAGTCTCCTCATAATCAATACCTTCTTCCAGGTTCTAGAGCAACTAGTCTTGCTTTGTTTCTTATAATCATACCATTCTCATCCAATTTGTTTCCGAATACCCACCTTGTGTCAATAACAGACTGATCTTTGGGAGGAGGAACTAGATTTCAAACCTTATTCCTCTCAAAATCATTCAGTTCAATTTGCATTGCAATGATCCAGTCTACTTCTTGTAATGTGACGCAGATTACTAGCCCGTATTACGCAAGCGTACGATCAAGTAGTAGAGTGTGAGTATTTTTAGCACTCGGGTTGTGGATCCCATGGAAACAAGCACGTAACAAGTTTATAATTAACAATTTAATGTAGTTCACTAGGTAACTGGAGGAAAAGTGTGTGATTTGTGGTGTTGCCACCCCCAAACAAGTGGTTGTAATAACGACAGAGCAATGGTAAACTGAAATTACGAAGAGGTTCTTAATCAATGAATGGAGAAAACAAGGCTATCTCGTTGATCACCTAGGGTTGTAAACGATGTTCGGATTATCTGGGCAACACGTTAACTATATTCTAACTAAGTCGTGTAACAGCGCTGACTATCTCATGTCGGTCTCAAGTCGTTCTACTTCACGGTAGACTACAATCTCCTATCAGTCTCTTGTGTCTACCGGTCCGTTCTAGTAGGTCAGCTACTGGTATAATAACGGGTCCTTTCGGTCCACCGTTTCACGAAACAGTTAAAAAATCTTACCGCATCACCCACACTAGCCAATCCTATTCACTTATCCTCTCAGTCTCAGTGATACGGGATTGATGTTCAAGTCTCATCCTAGCTAGTTAGAATCACGGTTGTGCACTCGCTAACTAAGCAGTGTTTCCGGTTAATTACTCCATTAACACTGAGAATTACGCACATTACATGAACAATTGAAAAGCTAACTTTAAGCATGAACCAACTATTGAATAAACCCTAGTTCTTGAATCCTAGTTTATCTCCTAATCGTGTCACTCAAGTAGGATTACTAACATAAACAAGAAACTAGATTTGATTAAAAAGATGAAATCGATATATCATGAAGTAAATATCAAATCCGGAAACGTAACGTCATTTACATGAACCCTAGGCTCTCACATAAGATGCCTAGCAAAATTTTCTTAGCTACACAGAACTAAATATGAAATAACAAAGAGTTTCTACATTAAAATTGAATAAGAAGAGTAGACGAAATCAAAAGAAGCTTCAATGGTAACACCCTCGTCTTCCTTGCCGTCCGTCTCTTTTTTCTTCTCCCATTGATTAATAATGATCATCCCTAATTAATTGTAGTTATAGTATTAATTATTCCTCAATTAGGTTAAGGAAATAATTAATCCAAAACTACGTAGTTTTGAGCTAAAGCATCTGCGCCTCTTTATTTTCTCCTCTTCTGTCTTATTTTCTTCTTCAGGTGATCGCACGAGCTTCTCATCTGATCGTGTGATCAGCCCCCCCTCTCTTTCCACTGATCGCACAATCACGAGGTCAGATCGCGTCAACAGTGAGTTTTCAATTTTCTCCGCTTCAACATTCAACGAAGGCACTGGTTCTGATCGCACGACCAGGTGATGAGGTCGTGCAATCTTCTAGGTTTCTTCTCTATGATGTTTTCTTCTTATCTCTTCCTCTATTTCTTCTCTCATTCTTCTTCTTCTTTGCTCTGTCCGCTGCTGCTGCTGGGTTATGATTTTGGCTCTTTTTGGTGTTGGTAATTTGGACGGAGATGGAGTAGTTTGAGAGGGAACTTATTGGTGATTGAACTGGGTTAGATTAGGTGTATCGATGGTGGTGAATTGGCGGTTCAGGGTGAGTTCAGGAGGTTGCTTTGGTTTCATGTCTGATTGGGTTTAAGGTGGGTTTCACTCGGTGTAATCTGTGTAGTCAGTAGCTTTGGGTGAGTTTAGGTGGTCATGGTGATGATGGAGATTGAAGGTGGGTTTCAGTCGGTGTAATCTGTGTAGTCAGTAGCTTTGGGTGAGTTTAGGTGGTCATGGGGAAGTTTGTAATAGGTGTTGGTGAATTGCAGGGGTTAGTTGGGTTGTTAGGTGCAGGTTGTAGCTTAGTGTAAAGGTGTATGGAGAAGGCTGTTAATGGTGGTCGATGGTGATGTAATGTAGGTGGTAGGCTGTTGGTAATTGAGAAGAGGAGGATGGAGATGGTAACAAGGGGGAGCCAAGCGCGTTTTTCTGAACTTTCAAGAACTGCAACTACCTCCCTTTTGTCCTTTCTTGAGCATTGTCCAAACTTTGTCTCAATTTCCGAAGTTCGTCGCTTCTCTCCGCTTAATCCCCGATCTACGTTTCCTGTCAAAATAACACGAAACAAACTCGTGCGATCAAACGTGACAAAATAAGCAAAAAATAATGCAAGAAACGCCCCAATTAAGTATTTATCACTCAAAGCTAAACTGATTCAATTTCCCACGTTCATAGTGTATTTCTAACATATTCTACCCAGAAATCACACAAAACGATAACTAAGAGTGTTAGGATATAACTCTAATACAGAGTTATCAAATCCCCCCACAGTACCTTTTCGCGCGTCCCGTGCAAAGTCTCAATAAAAATCCCCCACACTATGATTTTCAATCCATCGAATCGCATTTGTTCCACTAGCCATGTGACGTAAACAACGCACACACACAATGCAAGCTACATGACTATAAAATGCAACTCGATCATAAACTATGCAAGAATTAACAAAACAATTCTTTTTTTATTTTCTTTTTATTTAGAGACGGGAAATCTCGCTATCACTAACCAGAATAATCAAGCTCTCACAAGTCTATTTTGCAATTCACACAACCGCAACAAGGAATTGAAAATACAATGATACTACACACAAGCTCACTATGGGGTCCTCAAACATCCACCAAACTCAAACCAAGATCCGGGCACGTCCTTAAGCTCAGAGGATCTAGGCATCCTTAATATTTTGGTAATCTTTCGTCGCCAAGTCATATGGGGTTTTCAGACCCTCTTAGCCGTTATTTCATTGAATGGAAATTGTCCCAATGACGAGAGAAACAATGGTTTGACTTTAGTTTTTCTTAGGCGCTCTAATTGGTTTAAATCCAAATTCCCCGCGCGAACGGGGATACATTAGGCTTATCACCGTATCTAGTCCAAGAGAAGATTTTGATTTCTTTTGTTTTTCATTCTCTTCTTTTTATTTCAGTCGTGCTGTTGGAGCAACTATGTGTGGGCTTTTTCGGTTAGCTCTTGAAACCGCCGTAAGGGATTGTGGTGTACACTCCCTAACTTCACTTACGCTAGAGCAGTGTACCACATGAAACCAACTCTACACAAAGGTCCACCCCAGATTTAAAAATGCCACAAGTTTCCACTGAAAACAGACTATCCGACTGCCCCAAAGACCAAATCCTCATAGCACACTATAGGAACTACTAGTATGCCCAAAATCTACTTTCCACTTTTCCCTGAATACTCGGGAGTTCCTTTCGTGATACTGGTGCGCAGGATACTAAAATTAAGGTTTTCCCTACTACGGTGCTTCCTATTCATTGAGACTCTTTCACTGAACTCTCTCTGATTTCAAGCTTCATCAATTTCCCTTAACTCAAAAATTTAAATTTTTATGGATTTTCTTTTTATCTAATTTTTTCTCATTTTTTTATACTCCTACTCTATATGCAACTGGCCAACTCGATTAACCACAACTTTTGGGTAGGGGGATCCAATAAGGTCAAAGTGCAAAACAACGCATACTACACAATCTAACACAATACGAAAATATATTAAAAACACTACAATAACCTTACAATACTCACAATACTACACAACTACATGTAAGAAGGCTATGCAAGACGAAATATGGCTAGTGAAAGTAGACGCAACCCCCCCCCCCCCCCCCGCCCACACACACACACACTTAAGACATTCGTTGTCCACAACGAATTTGGAGATCAAAAAGGAGGTTTTCTCGCTTAAATGTGTGGGCGGTGGATTTCAACAATTAGCGCTCAAAAACGTTAAAACAAGAGAGAGAGTTAGAGATACCTGGGTGCCCGGACCTACATGGGAACTTTTGCCGCGAAATTACAACAATGAGGGGTCTTGTGGACCGTTGACAATTTTCGGAGGAGTCTCTACACGCCCGGAATCCGATGTGCGACTAAGATATAAAATGTAGGCCTCTCATGTGTGTGGCACTCAAAATATTGGAATCGCTCCTCGACCTCGAGCAATTCTCTATTCTTTTCTGAATACTCATTTGGGGATTTTTCTTTCCACAATTTGTGCAATCTCTAGCACACACATCAAGAAGGGAAATCTGGTGCGTCTTCTGTACCTGTGTCGCTGCACACTGATTGGAAAAATTAGTCCACACTCTCTCACCCCTCATAGTCAAATATAGACAACTCATAAATAAATAAGAACAAAAAAAAGCATCTTACTCTACATTGGGTTTCCTCCCAAGCAGCGCTTGTAATTTAAGGTCGACGGCCCGACCATGATATCTCCTTGCGCTCAGAAAGGTGGTTTGGTAGGTCCTGCCGCTTCTAATTTCTGGCGCTGGTTGCTCATAACTACCTCGTGCGCCTGCACACTCGATGCTTTGCCTTTAAGTTCAGGAAGATCCTCCTGTTTCAGCTCTGGAATTAACTTGATCGAGAAATGGCAATCATGGTTTCACCTCAAGACTGTACTGAGGAGTCGGTTTGAATACCAAAAGGTCTCCACAGTATCATTGACCCTCATAATCAACTCCCCATTCTCCACGTCAATTAATGTCCGACTGGTAGCCAGAAAAGGCCTACCAAGAATGATCGGAACGTCACCAACTGGCATGTCTAATATCACAAAATCGCTTGGCATGATAAGATACCAACCCTCACAAGTAAGTCTTCTACCACCCCAATGGCCTTCTTGGATGACTTATCCGCGAACTGAAAATTGATCCAGGTTTTACACAAATCCCCCACACCTAGCTTTTTGAATACTGAAAGTGGCATCAAGTTGACACTTTCACCCAGATCGCACAGAGCCTTGCCTGTATAAGCCTCGCAAAGTGTAGCTTCAATCACAAAACTACCTGGAACTTTCTTCTTCTTGGGCAGCCCATGTAAGACACATGAACTCACCTGCTCATTCAATTTCACTGTCTAAAAGTCATCCATATCTTTTCTCCCAAGGATTGCATCGTTGATAAACCGCGCATACTTAGGCATTTTCTGCAGCGCCTCAATCAACGGAATGTTTATGTGCAATTTGGAGAAAATACTGAGAAATCATATGTACTCCTGAGAGTCATCCTTCTTCTTCTTCTTCTTCTTCTTATTCTTCTTCTTTCTCATTCTACTTATCCTCATCGTGTGGAGTCATGCCCTTTAATTGGGGGACCGTGAAAGGAGTGTTCTCAGAATCGAAGACCCCATGCTCCTTAGCTTTTGATGCTTCAGCTCTTGCATGGCTCGAGTATGGTGGATCAGTCAAATCAATTCCGCTGCGAGTTGTAATGGCATTCACCTCGCGCACATTCTCTGTGTCAGACGGTAGAGAGTCAGGTGCTCTAGCAGATAACTGCGCTGCTATTTGCCCCACTTGCACCTCTAGAGTACGAAGTGAAGTATTCGTAGTCTGCAAATCAGAAGACATAACATTGACCGTCATGGTCATATTATTTATTTTGTTGGTCATATTATTCATGTTGTTACTCAGTAGTGTCAACGCCTTAGTAAGTTCAGAAATCTCTGAGTTTGGCGCTACAGCAGCTGGCGGTGGAGCCTGTGAAACTGGTGCTTGTGGCATATGCTAAAACCCTGGTCCGTTTATAGCTCCAGACTGATCCCCATACCTGAAACATGGATGATCTCTTGTGCCCGGTATGTAGTTCCCTTGGTTCCAATTCTACCGCTGTCCTTGTGCCCCCATGAAGTTGACATCTTCATCTGCAATCTGGGCCAAGGCTGAATCAAAGTCCTACTCCTCCACATCTGCAAGTTTATTCTTGTCCTGATAAATATGCCTGGCTAAGTCAGACACCATCTTGATGATCCCAGTCTTCCATTCATCATCTTTAGGTTCAGGAAATGTTGATAATCTCCTGGAATCATAAAATTGCGAGTCTTGCTTAGCAAGCTGCTTCATGAGCGCATAAGCTCCTTCTTTGTCAAAAGAGTACATAAAATTTCCCCCAACATCTCTTTTAACCAGCTCCTGATTGTGACATTCTAAGCCATGGTAGAAGACCTGCTAAATTTTGTAGTTCCGAGAATCATTATATGGGCACTTCCAGATCAAATGCGTAAAACGTTCCCATGCATCCACCACAGTTTCATTGGCCTTTTGCCGAAAGCTTAGAATTTCTCCATGTAGCTCAATGACCCGCTGAACTGGTTAAAACTTTTCCATGAACTCATCCACACACTGAGCCCATGTAGTCATTCAATGCCTCTGATATCACATCCTTGTACTTGGTAGTCTTTATGTATGCATTGAATTTCCCAATAAAGTCATTTGGGTCTTCACCCCTGTTCCCATATAATTCGAACTGATTGATCACCGTCTAAATTGTTGCAGACTTGAGATCGAAGTGCTCGACATGTATCTTTGGCACTAAAATTGCCGGATTGTGTCCATATGTGGACGACTGAAAGTTTTCCACAAGACCCTGCCAAGAATTGTTGTACGGTGTCCGAGTGTTGCGATCATTTAGCTTCTTAGTCAGCTGTTCCAACCGCTTATTGAGTTGCGTGTTGGTTAATTGTTCGCCCATGGTGCTTTGTTTCTGTCTTCTCCTTTGGTCTTTGAACAACTGCTCTGGGTCTTCTAGTGGGAGCACAAGCTCTCTTGGGATCCTGCACATACACTGAGTACCTGAAATAGCATAAAATCAGAAAGCAAATAAGAAATCAAAGTAGAAAATAAAACAGAAAATAAAAGCAAACTAAACTAACTATTAAATAAAAACTTGTTGACCATTGTCCCCGACAACGACACCAAAAACTTGACGCGGATTACTAGCGCGTATTACGCAAGCGTACGGTCAAGTATTAGAGTGTGAATATTTTTAGTACTCCGGTTGTCGATCCCACAGAGAAAAGCAGGTGAAAAGTTTATAATTAAAAATTTAATGTAGTTCACTAGGTAACTAGAGGAAAAGTGTGTGATTTGTGGTGTTGCCACCCCCAAACAAGTGGTTGTAATAATAACATAGAAATGGTAAACTGAATTAAGAAGAGGTTCTGAATCAATGAATGGAGAAAACTAGGAAATCTCGTTGATCACCTACGTTCGTAGATGATGTTTGGATTATCTGTGCAACACGTTAACTATATTCTAACTAAGTTGGGTAACAGCGTCGACTATCTCCTATCGGTCTCAAGTCATTCTACTTCACGGTAGACTACAATCACGTATCGGTCTCTTATGTCTACCGGTCCGTTCTAGAAGGTAATCCACTGGTACGATAACAGTCCACCGTTTCGCGAAACAGTTGACAATCCTACCGAATCTACCTACACTATCCAATCCTATTCACTTCTCCTCTCAGTCTCAGTGATACGGGATTGATGTTCAATTATCATCCTAGTTAGTTAGAATCATTGTCGTGCATTCGCTAAATAAGCAGTGTTTCCGGTTTATTACTCCATAAACACTGAGAATTACGCACAGTACATGAACAACTGAAAATCTAACTTTAAGAATGAACCAACAATTGAATAAAACCTAGTTCTTGAATCCTAGTTTATCTCCTAATCGTGTCACTCGAGTAGGATTACTAACATAAACAAGGAAGTAGAATTGATTCAAAAGATGAAATCAATAAATCATGAAGCAAAGATCAAATATGAAAACGTAACATCATTAACATGAACCCTAGGCTCTCACATAAGACGCCTAGCGAAATTTGCTTAGCTACTCATAACTAAATATGAAATGACAAAGAGTTTCTCCATTAAAATTGAATAATAAGAGTAGAAGAAATCAAACGCAAAGAAGCTTCAGGTGGGACCCTCGTCTTCCTCGTCATCCGTCTCCTTTTTCTTCTCCCGTTGATTAATAATGATCCACCCTAATTAATTGTAGTTATAGTATTAATTATTCCTAAATTAGGTTAAGGAAATAATTAATCCAAAAACTACGTAGTTTTGAGCCAAAGCATATGTGCTTCTTTATTTTCTCCCCTTCAGTCTGATTTTCTTCTTCATGTGATCGCATGAGCTTCTTCATGTGATCGTACGGTCAGCCACCCTCTCTTGCCTCTGATCGTACGATCAGGAGGTCAGATCGCGTCAACATTTAGGTTTCAATTTTTCTCGTTTCAACATTCATCGAAGGCAGTGGTTCTGATCGCACTACCAGGTGATGAGGTCGTGCAATCTTCTGGGTTTCTTCTCTCCGATGTTTTTTCTTTTCTCGTCCTGTATTTCTTCTCTGCTTCTTCTTATTCTTTTCTCTGTCCACTGCTGCTGCTGCTGGGTTTTGATTTTGACTCTTTTTGGTGTTGGTAATCTGGATGGAGATGGAGCAGTTTCAGAGGGAATTTATTGGTGATTGAACTAGGTTATTTGGTGTATCGATGTGGTGATTTGGCGGTTCAGGGTGAGTTCAGGAGGTAGCTTTGGTTTCAGGTCTTTCTGGTTTTAAGGTGGGTTTCATTCGTTGTAATCTGTGTAGTCAGTAGCTTTGGGTGAGTTAAGGTGGTCATGGTGATGATGGAGATTGAAGGTCTGATTGGTTTTGTCATGGGGAAGTTTGTAACATGTGTTGGTGAATTGCAGGGGTTAGTTGGGTTATTAGGTGCAGGTTGTAGCTTAGTGTAATGGTGTATGGAGAAGGCTGTTAATGGTGGTCGATAGTGATGTAACGTAGGTGGTAGGTTGTTGGTAATTGAGAAGAGGAGGATGGAGATGGTAACAAGGGGAGCCAAGCGCATTTTTCTGAACTTTCAAGAACTGCAACTACCTCCCCTTTTGACCTTTCGTAATCATTTTCCAAACTTTGTCTCAATTTCCGAAGTTCGTTGCTTCTCTCCGCTTAATCATTGATCTATGTTTCCTATCAAAATAACACGAAACACACCCGTGCGATCAAACGTGAAAAAATAAGCATGGAATAATGCAAGAAACGCTCGAATTAAGTATTTATCACTCAAAGCTAAACTGATTTAATTTCTTCACGTTCATAGTGTATTTCTAACATATTCTACCCGGAAATCACACAAAACGATAACAAAGAGTGTTAGAATATAACTCTGATACAGTGTTATCATAATACTTCCTTCACATATTAGGTTCTACAAGAGAGACAAAAGCATTAAAAGCACACAAGTTCTTCAACTGAGATCTTGTTTGTGTACCAGTGGATGGATCACATATGATGTTATCAACTTGGTTTGATGAAAGATATCTGAATCTCTTCCTTGGTGTCCATATTTAAGGTCCTCTAGGAAGTTTTTCTAGTCTTTGAGAGCTTGAGGAAGTGGCTTGTCCACATTGATTTTCTTGAGGTTCTTCTTCGAGGCTTTGAGACCCACTTTCAAGGTCTTGAAAATTCATTTTATTTTCCTGCAAGTTTTCCCTGGAACCATTTGATGGCTCTGCTTCATCCTCTGACTCATGCTTGTTCAGATTCAAGTCTGCAAAAATTTCACTCAAAGAACCATCATATATTTCATCAAAAAATGACATGTATACTTTACTCAACAAGCTTGGCTCTCTTATTATAAATTCTATATGATTTTATAGTAAGGGAATAACCAAGAAAGATACCTTCATCACTTCTAGCATCAAACCTTACCAAGATTGTTCTTACCGTTGTTGTGAACAAAACAAGTGCAGCCCAAAAGGTTTGTAATAAGAGATATTATGCTTTCTTCCTTTCAAAAGCTCATAGGGGGTCTTCTTCAAGATAGGCCTAATCAGGCAACTGTTAAGAATATAATTGGCAGTGTTTACATCTTCTGCCTAAAAGAACTTTGGCAACTTGTTCTCTAGAAGCATTGTCCTAGACATGTCTTCAAGAGTCCTGTTCTTTCTTTCAACAACACCATTCGGTTGAGGAGTTCTTGGAGTATAAAAGTTGTGAGAGATGCCATAATTAGCACAAAATAAATCAAACTTAAGTTGATCAAATTCTCTGCCATGATCACTTCTGATTGAAGCAATAGGCAGGTCTTTCAAAGTTTGATACTCTTTACAAAGTTTTTAAAATACAGATAGATCTTCATATTTATCTCTAAGAAACATTACCCAAGTAAATCTAGAGAAATCATCTACAATAACTAGCCTGTACTTCTTACGCTTTGGAGTTGGAGTTCTCATAGGACCACAAAGATCCATATGAAGTAATTCAATGGTTCTAGTAGTACTTACAATGTTCTTGGTCTTGAATGAACTTCTTGTTTGTTTACCTTGAGCACAAGCTTTGTATATCTCTTCATCCTTGAACTTGATAGAAGGCAAACTCTTACCAGGTCTTTCGAGACTAATTTGTTCAAAGTGTGCAAGCTAATGTGTCCAAGCTTTCTGTGCCAAAGCTTTGAATCATCTTTCAAGGCCTTGAGGCACTTCAGACTTTCTCCTGCAACTTTGTATGTACTTAGAAAATAAACATTATTTTACCTAGGAGCAGTGAGAATTCAGTTGCCTGATTTCTCATCTTGCACTACACATTTCTCCTTGGCAATGATGACATTATTATCTTTATCACGTAAGTGTGATACAGTAAGGAGATTAAACTTAAGACCATCTACAAGATATACATTTGACATAGAATTTTCATAATAATTACCCACATATCCAATACCAATGATATTGTATTTGCCTTTGTCACCAAGTGTGATGGTTCCTCCTGCATGTTCCTTCAATTCAGAGAATAAATAACTCTTCCCACTCATGTGTCTTGAGCAACCACTATCCATGATCCATTTATGTTCTTTGCTCTTAATGACAATCTGCAAATTCCATTCACTGCCTTATCCATCTGTTAGACCAAGTGTGGAATTTAGATTCATATTCAGGGTCAACCATGTTAGGTGGTTTAACCCCTTTAGGAACCCAAATCTGTTTAACTTGTCCCTTGAGTTGAACTGGAAAAGTGTTCCTCATTATGTGAGGGTCTCTTCCTCTAAAGGAACAAGTCATCTTAACATGACCAATTTTTCTACATTAATGACACGTAGGAGAAGTTCTGCTACCAGCCTTGAAAAATCTTGTGTTGCTTTTTCTAGGAAAATTGGGATTGTAGCCAATACCAGTTTTGTGAACAGACTTTAAGCTTCCTCTAAGGATCAGGTTTATTTATGTTCTGATCTAGCAAGCTTGGTCATAAATTTCTTAGGGTCTTGAAGTTTCTCAGTTAGAGTAGTCATGTGTTCCTCCAATTCATCACACTGATGTCTTAGAGCAACAATGCTGTCACTCAAAAGAGAGTTCTCAGTGACTACTTCCTTGACTTAAGTTTTCAAGGCCTTGAAACAGTTTTCCAAGGCTTTGAAATCTCTATCAACTTTTTCCTGAGAAATTCCAAGATTCTGATTTTGACAAACAAGATGCAAATTCTCTTTTGGTTGCTCATGAACCTTTTCTTTCAAAGTCCCGATTTCTTTCAGATAGCCCTTTTCATTTAAAAGAATTGTTCTAAGATTATTACGGAGGACATTTGTTGGTTTTGAAATTAAACATTTCACCATTACCTCAATGTTCTTTTCATAACTTTCATCATGGTTGGCCATAAGGCAGAGGTTGGCTTGTTCTTCCTCAGATTCAAAATCACTTGAAGTGTCAGAATCACTCCAAAAGGCTATCATAGCATTCTTTCTTCTGTCATGGTCTTTCTTCTGAAAGTGTTTGCTTTTCTTGTGTGTACAGTCTCTAATCAAGTTTCATGCATCACCAAAATCAAAGCAATCCATTAATTTAGGCTTATTACCATGAGAAGAAGATTTACCTTTGTAGTCTCTGCTACTAGAGGACTTGTTTTTATCCCTGCTGAATTATTTGTTTCCAAAGTTATTTTCATCTTGAGAATTTTGGTCAAGGCTTTAGAAATGAGTGCAAATGGATCTTCATCATCGTCTTCTTATTTTTCAAGGATTTTAGATGAATCACTCTCCTTAGCCTTGAGTGCCAAGTTCTAGACCCTTTCTAGAAGTTCTCCATCAACTTCATTCAGGGAGATCTCATGTGTAAGCAGCTTACCCTGCAAGTCATCAATTTGAAGAGATGATAGATCTTGAGCTTTTTCAATGGAAGTAGTCTTTGGTTCCCATTTTTCTTCAGGAAGACTTCTCATGATCTTTCTGACTTTTTCTTCATTGGAGAAGGATTTCCCTAAGGAATCCTGATCGTTGAAAAAATTTGTAAACCTCTTGAACATGTCTTTGATGGATTCACCTCCATTCACTTTAAACATTTCATATTGTCTAAGGAATATGCTGATCTTTGTCTCCTTGACTTGGCTGGTTCCTTCAAAGGTCAGGACCAGTTTGTCCCATATTTCCTTACCAGTTTTGCATCCTGAAATCCTGTTGAATTCATCTGCACTCAAATCACAATATAAGATATTCATATCTCTGTAATTCTTAGATAATTGTTCTAATTCAGAAGTAGAATCCTCAGTTTTGGGAGTTCTAATCCCATCTTTCTCTGTGTAGAATGTATGAGGACCATTCTGTATAATATTCCACAACTTTGTATCTTGATCAATGATGAATATTTTCATCAAAGCTTTCCAGTGCACAAAGTTTTCACCACAGAATAAGGGAGGTCTGTTAGCAGCTCTTCCTTGAGAGAAACCACCATCACCTATAGTACTCCTGATCACAAGATTGTTAGATCGATGCAGTGATACAAGCTCTGATACCAATTGAAAGACAGTAATGTAGGCATTATTACATGATCAATACTCAAGAAGGGGGGCGTTGAATAGAGTATGGTAACTTTTGCTAAAAGAGTGGTTTCAAAGAAATTTGTAGAAATTAGGAAGTATTTCAAGGCCTTGAAATGAGTTTCAAGTCCATGGAATCAAAATAGTGAGTAGAAAAGTTTGTTGATAGTTTTCAAGGCCTTGAAATGGGTTTCGAGTCCTTGAACTGAAAACTTATTTTGAGCAGTAAATGAACAAGTATAAAAACTGAAATGCAGAAAGCAAGAAACAAAAGATATATAGAGTTCAGTCCACTAGGACCTACGTCTCTACTTGCAGGATTTGCAACTCATTTCTTATTAATCAAAAGCTAAGCCCTATATCTCAAGCAAGGGGAAGTTCCTTACTCTATTACAGCTTGTGGTTCTCTCTAACCTATCTAGTACCTGCTCTAGCTAACTGATTCAACAAGAATTCTCTGTTGTTCACTTGAATTAGTGATGCGCAAACTAAGGTTCTATTCGCAAGTATACGAATCTTGTAATACCGGGTGTAATTAAACTCGGGTGATCGTTCCCACGAGAACTATTTCGGGTTTTCTCACGTCGTCAGTTTTGGTTTAACCGAGTGTAGTAACGAGGAGGAGTTGGTTGTGATTGCAGTTTACTAAACTAAAACAGAAATTAAAAACGTAAACGTAAATATTTTTTGTGACGTTTTCTGAAATAAGCTGAATCGGTTGTTAGGATAATAGATGAGAACTAGGCTCCAGGATCCCCTAGGGTTTCTACAGATTTCAGTTTTACGTTTGATTATGAAAATACTCAGCAGTTTTGATATCTGTGCAACGTACCAGTTGTGCAGTGACTTTTCAGTTTCCACGCGTAATCCCGATCCTGCAGACTTTCGGATTCTTGTTAAGCTGTCTAAGTCTGCAGTCTCGGTCTAATCTTGTTAGGGTTTCTAACCTGTCCGAATGGCCCGGGTCAAATTCTCTAACAGTTGGTCTCACGTTTTTCGGTGCTAGCCCTATCTCCCTTTCTCTGGTCGGTCTATCAGGGTAAGGTACTAAATCCCGACTTTTCTTCCTAACCCTAACTTGACGTTTTCACCTACAATCTCGGGTATATAACAATCGTGGGTGATCAATCCTATCATGCATATACGATAATAATCAAAGCCAGAATAACAGATACAACTTGCTGAATTAAGACAACAATCATGAATCCATAATCAAAGTAGTCATAAAATCTGGATACGAAACCCTAGGTTCACCGAGAACCTAGGTAAGAAGTTTAGCTACGACTAGACATAATACTAAACACAGTTTCTGAATGTAAAGAGAGAGAGAACGAAATCAAACTAAGTCTTCGAATCTCGAATCGCGCTTCCGTGCTCTCCGTGGATGCTCTGACTTGCCCTTCGGTTGTGCTGAGTATTGTGTGTTCAAAACAAGTCTGGACGAGTCTTTAAATAGTGCTGTTTTTTTTTCGAAACGCGTGCGCCAGAAATTACGGAATCTGCCATCGGTCCACCGACTTTGGAAAAAAGTCAAACGGGCTGCGTATATACGCAAGGCTGCGTATATACGCAACCAGGGCCCACAATCCACCCACCACCACCTCCCTGCCTGCGTATATACGCAGCCCCTGCGTATATACGCAGCCCCTTCGTATATACGCAGGCAGGGGCTGTGGTGGTGGCCCTGCTTGGTCCTCTGGTTGGCCCGGTTTGGTCTCCTGGGTCCCACTCTTCTGCCTGATGCTCCCGGTTTGTCTCCCTTGGTGTTCTCCTGCTTTTTCGTGTTCCCGTCTTGACCCAATCTTGTGCACGTTTCCCGAGATGGTCCCGGTTTGGTCCCGACACGCTTCCCGATGCACCTTCTGAACCTGTTCCTGAAAAGGCAACATAGACGAAAACTCGTGATCATATCCAATAAAAGCAATAAATAAGCAGGAATCCATAAAGTACAAATAAACATCTCGTTCTAAATTCCCGAGGCATTCTAGGGCAAATTCAGGCAAAATACGCTGTTTCGGACACAAACGCTCATGAAATCAGGCTAAAAGATAACCCCTAATTGGGCGTTATCAAATAACCCCGCACTAAGCATTGCTCGTCCCGAGCAACCCTGCCAACACTAGCCTGATATCATACATTTCTGCCCTCGTGAGACTGGCTCTGTGCATACACTACGGTTGCATACTCTTTCGACCCGAAACTTTCAACCGGACGACTCGATAGAAAACAGACTCAGATAGAATATACACAGACTCAAACGACTCAAAACAGACTAATGACAATTTTTTTTTGGTGAGATTGGGCAACCTCAAAAACATAACCAGTGTGTCCTCGTGATCTCAACCTTTTCAGAATGTACTTCCCTGCAAGCGATCGGTAAGTCTGAACATATTTATATGGTGGATTTAAGCGCTGGACCAAAGTACTATTACTTTAGTTATCAATCTGAGCAAATCCCTAGCTAACTTACCATCCGAGCTTTTTCCGAAAGGATCTATGCCTAATCAGGTAGGATATATATCTGTATCAAGGTACGGCATAATCCTACTTGTTATGACATTCTCACAATTTACCAAACTCACACCCCTCACCGAGATCCCGAAAAACTGCCCGAAACACCTAAGTTCCTGCTTCCCAATTCTTCTGTCCCCCGGTGTGTCTTCGCCGTGCTCGCGGCCACAAATGTGAAGTGGTGTAAACGTCTCGAAAATTGTGCCACTCACTCAGCTTTTCACTTAAATAACAAAAACGTAAAACAAAACTAAAAACAAGAACATGATTTTTTTTCTTTTTCTTTTTCTTTTCTTTTTTTTTTCTTTCTTATTTTCTCTTTTCTTTCTTTTTTTTCTTCATTTTTTGTAATAATAATAAAACGACTATATACATAAATACACGAATAACGACAACACTAGACTGACCAAAGCTGAGTGAGTGAAAATAAATCTCTGTCGTGGGGTACTTAAAATGTCCTCATGTGAAGTACCCCCACACTAATCCTGAAGCGCTGATCCTGTAGTCAGAATAATACTGTGCAGTCCCACCGAACCTCCTCATCACCAAAGATGTAGAAAAACGGCACAACCACCAATTAACCCTACAACCCCCCGGGACCCCGTTTTGTGCGAAAAGATGCTCGCACGCGACTAACTCCTCCCATGGTCACTATGTAATGGAGTGATCCACCTCCGCAAAATAATGCACTGTCGCCACTAACTCACCCTGTCCTTCCCTCAAAAAACGTGCCGATGTCAAAACTGTCCTATAGTGATAAATCATGAAGCTCCCCCATCTAAAACCCACCCTACTCACTCCCTCTGTCATAACACGTAGAATAGCCAACTATCGACTGATGAAGGTCTCAAAGAAGGCTGCCTAGGCTATAGTGGCTAAGAAGAAAGAGGGTAAATGGCTTAAAACGGGTTGACTAATTGGACCTAGGGGTAAGAAACAGGACGTGAGGTCCCTTGATAGCCAGTCACTCCACCGAAAAACGCGATGACCGTGACGGCGCCCGTGGGCGGGTTGTCGACTACCTAGGTGACGGTGGTGTAGCAACTAGTCGGATTCTTAGCTCATGTGATAATTACTTGCGGATTCCAAAGGTCGCTGGCTCTCACCTATCTACTATACCTCGGTGCAAGTTTTCTTTTCTTTCAAAGGATTCAACCTCGATTTCTTCAGTGTTTCTGTTATCTCGATTGCCCTTTCTCAAAATTTTCTGATTTTTCAAAAATAAAATACTGTTGTTTGCGTATCTACGCAGAGCTGCGTATATACGCAACCAGTAGTATAAAATTTTTTAATTTCTGATTTTTATTTTTTTTAAATATATACAATGCATGGCTAGAATGTTGGTGGTGGGTTGACACAAATAACGAAAATATGCTGACTCAAAAATGTAAAATAAAAACTGCAAATAAACATGAAAAAACGTGCAGACTGGGTTAATACATACACGACTAGCACCCCCACACTAAGAGGTGGCATGCCCTCATGGCACTCACTCGTCCGGAAAAGATGTCGGGTCTGACCCGGTCTCCGAAGAACCGGATATGCTGCCCGGAGAGCTGCTGCCAGAATCAGTCCTGTACACGACCGGCTGACGCACTCGTGCACGGGGCCGGTAATCGGAGGACTGTGACTCTGACCCAGTCCAACTGCTAGGTGGCTGGGAACGCAATCTCGTCCTGCCACTCGAAGGCTGCTGGGTACGGGACCCAGTCTGACGACCTGTGGGCTGCTGGGATCGCGTCCCAGACTGACGTCTCTCCTGTCTCGTAGGTGGCGGAGATGGCTGAGTCGGGGGAGGTGGCTGAGTCGGGGGAGGTGGAGCGTAGGTATACTCGCCAGAGTCTCCGTCGTCGGACCAACTCGTGGTAAAGCTGCTGGAGTAGGTAGGAGGAAAATACAGCAGGAGTGGTGGTTCTCGGCCTGCGTGCCGAGCTTCCTCCCGCTGCTCCTCTCGAATACTGGCAAAGGCAGCGTTATGGTCCTTTGTGATCTTGCGCTGAGTCCGTCGGGTGTGTGTGATGGCCCTCCAAAGCTTGCCCGCTTTGTCGAGCAGTCTCTCCCCAACAGACTTGTTTCCGCCGCGACACCACTCAAATCCCTCGTCAACTCGTGCAACTGACGTGGCGGGGCTGTTCTAGCTCTCGGGGTAGGGTCGGCCCGTGGGCCCGGCTCACCTTGCTCTCGGGCTGGCTGGGTATGAGCATTCCTCTCAGTCCCCTGCCGACTCGACTCGGGACGCTCACTCTCTCGACTAGTACGGCATCGCCGAAGTCCGGACGATGCCTGGCGACTGGCTGGTCGCTCCTGAGTCGATCTCCTCCTAGGGGCAGGGGCAGGGCAGGGTCCTCCTCCATAATGTCGTCATCCTCATCGAGGTCAACGACCGGCTTCTGTGGGCCCGGGTTATGGGCCATGATCTTCCTATAAGGCCGTGGACGAGGAGGGTCTAAGTCGCCCTCAAGGATCTCCATGGGTACATCAAAATCCCGCGCCAGTTTGGCGATGAGGTTGGCATACCCCAACCACTTATGGCTAGCGGTGTTGTTCCGCTCCTGCATGTAAACCCAAATGCGACGAGGAATGTCGACCTTTCGTCGGAGAACTAGGCAGTAGACTTAAAGTACGTACTCATAGTCTAGATGGGTGAAATGTTTGATCCCCACCACCCGGTTCACCACCCACTCGGCCCACCATCGTGGTGGCCCGGTAATAAAACGAGAGTGCAGTTTCATGCCTCTCTCCCCATCACCCCCTCTCTCGAAGTGGGCCCCCGGGTAACCACTAGTCACAACCCCCAAAATATCATCATCGCTCGGAGGGTAATCCTCACACTCAGCATTGGCCCAAGGGACATTTCTCAATGCTATCCCGTACGCCTGGCGGATACTGTCCATCGTGACTAACATGAACCGCCTACGGCATTACACCCAGCGGGTGTCACCGTTGGCCTCCCCTGCCCCCTTATGCATGAGGTTACTGTAAAACTCACGCACTAAGGAGGAGCTAGACACCTCAGGAAACCCGGCCAAGGACTGTCCGAAAAGTTCCGGACGACTAGCAAACTGTGCCATCTTTGGTGGCATGCTAATGTGGTCGACCTCATAGCGGTAGTCCTTGGGCAGTTTATGACTCATTTTCGTCGCGCTCATGTAATAATAATGGGCGTAATGGTTCACGAAACAAAAACTGTCAAACTTCCTCGCATGAATTTGCTCCTTTGGGTACTCAGTAGGAAACTGGTCCCGGTTCTGGTCAATACACGGCACTCCGTACTCCATATCAGTCAGAACCTCGAAAAATGTGCCAACTCGGGAATTAAGCAAAAAGTGTGAAACGTGCACGTACAAAGTGTGTCACAATAAATAGTCCACCTAGGAGCTACCAGAGGTCCACACGGCAAGTGCCGCTCCAAAATCAAAATTTACCGAAAATAACGGACCCGGCTACGGGTCGTGCCAAAACAGAAAATAAAGAGAGATATGAAACTTTTAGACCTTCCCTAAACAGGGGTAAAGACCGAAGATTATGCCCGGAAAGTCACCGGAAAAGTTGCCGGCGGTCGCCGGAAAAGTTGCCGGCGGTCGCCGGAAAAGTCGCCGGAAAACGTACCTCCCGGAATCAAAATCCAAACCCACCAAATCGAAGCTCTCGATCTCCTCTTTCAACTTCCCTTCTTCGGTTTTTGCTAGTTCTTGCTCTAACACCTTCGAATCGGCCCTTTTCCTCAAGAACACGTCATTTCTAGATGGGAATTTCCCGCTCGATTCTCGCTTGTTTCCAGATTTTGATGTGTGATAATTGCTCCTTGCGACGAGGGGATTCCAGAAATGTGCCCGGATTTTGATTTGGAGGTCCGAGGCGAAACTTGTGTTCTTCAAGTGGAGAGAAAATGGAGGAAGAGAGAGAGAGGGAGGTGCAACAATGGAGGGCCGGCCTCCTTCCCTCATTATAAACCCTAATTTTGCAAAATGACAAAAATGCCCCTGGGGTTTTGAAAAAATTACAATCTTTTTTCTTCTGTCTGCGTTTATACGCAATGCTTGCGTATATACGCAATCAGAAATCAAAAGAAATAAAAAAAAAATAAAAAAATTCTCCCCTGGTTGCGTATATACGCAGGGTTCTGCCTGATTTTTTTTTCTCTCTTTCTTCCTCTATTTTCCCGGTTCTGCCTGATTTTTATTTTGCTGCATCTGCACAATCTCAATTTCAAGTCAAAAAATCGCTCATCTCACCTCTCTCAAAAATTCAGACTGAATATAATGACTGAATAAAATAACGAAAATAAATTAACTAACGATTACTTTGGGTTGCCTCCCAAACAGCGCTTTGTGATTTACGGTCGACGGCCCGAACTGGTTACCTCTTACGGGTCATCAAAATAGACCGGGTCTATTTTGACGACTTCGGCGGTCTCGAGATATGGCTTGATCCGATTCCCGTTCACCCTGAAACTGGACTTATCTTTTGGATTCTCCAGCTCGAACGCTCCCCATGCAAAAATCTGCTTGATGATGAACGGGCCCGACCAACGAGACCTCAGTTTTCCCAGAAAAAACCGCATCCGGGTATTGTAGAGAAGCACTTTATCGCCTTCGTTAAACTGCTTTGGCGTGATACGATGATCATGCCACTTCTTCGTCTTCTCTTTGTAAATTTTGGCGCTCTCGAAAGTCGTTCTGCGGAACTCCTCCAATTCCAGCAGTGCCATCTTTCTCTTATCTCCCGCCAGATTCTGATCCAAGTTGAGCAGCTTGATGGCCCAATACGCTTTGTGCTCCAATTCCACCGGTAAGTGGCACGCTTTCCCAAACACGAGCTGGTATGGCGACATACCCAGCGGTGTTTTGAAAGCAGTCTTGTAGGCCCAGAGCGCATCGTCCAGTCTGATGGACCAACCCTTTCGGCCGAGATTCACTGTTTTCTCGAGTATGCTCTTGATCTATCGGTTCGAAACCTCGGCTTGCCCGTTTGTCTGCGGATGGTAGGGTAACGACACCTTTTGAACTGACACGCCATACTGTTTCAGAAATTTTGCAAAGACTCGATTGATGAAGTGTGAGCCCTCGTCACTGATCATTGCCCTGTGAGTTCCGAAACGAGTGAAAATGTTACGTTTCAGAAAACGCTCAACGGTGGCTACATCGTTTTTCTGACACGCGATCGCCTCGATCCACTTAGTCACATAATCCACTGCCAGCAGAATGTAGAGGTTACCCATGGAAGACGGGAATGGCCCCATAAAGTCAATACCCCATACATCGAATGGTTCTACTTCCTGCCACACGGTCATCGGCATCTCGTCCCGGTGTGACGTGTTCCTTGTTCTCTGGCATCTATCACATCCCTGCACATAGTCGTGACAGTCTTTAAAAATTGTCGGCCGCAAAAACCCGAACTGCAGTATTTTATGAGTTGTTTGCGTTCCCCCAAAATGACCCCCACACTGTGATGAGTGGCAGTGTCTGATTACGTTCCAGGCCTCGTGGGTCGGAATGCACCTTCTTAGGATGTTGTCGGCCCCCTTTAGGTACGGGTCATCCCAGAAATACTGTCGGCTTTCGGAAACGAACCGCTTCCGCTGAGACGGGGTAAGATCCTCGGGAAGCGTGCCAGTTACCAAGTAATTGGCTATGGCATAATACCACGGTCTCCCGATTTTCACTGCCATGATGTGCTCGTCCGGGAAGTTTTCCTTGATCGGTACCGGGTCCATCTTAACATTCTCAAGCCTGGATAGGTGATCCGCTACCACGTTCTCGACTCCCTTCTTGTCCCGGATTTCCACGTCGAACTCCTGCATCAGTAGTACCCACCTCAGCAGTCTCGGTTTCGCGTCCTTCTTGTCCAGCAGGTATTTCAGGGCACTATGGTCTGTAAAAACGATAACTTTCGACCCGACCAAATAGGGCCTAAATTTATCCAGGGCATACACCACAGCAAGCAGTTCCTTTTCTGTCGTGCCATAGTTGAGCTGGGCATCTTTGAGTACCCGGCTCGCATAATAGATCACGTGGCAGATTTTATCCTTTCGCTGCCCCAAAACTGCTCCGACTGCGTAGTCGCTGGCCTCACACATCAGCTCAAACGGGAGTGACCAATCCGGCGTAGTAATAACCGGGGCTGTGGTCAGCTTCTCTTTTAAATGGTCAAAAGCCTGCCGACATGCTGCATCGAAATCAAAGGGTACGCCTTTTCCGAGTAAACCGCAGAGTGGCTTTTTGATCTTGGAAAAGTCCTTGACGAACCTCCGGTAAAATCCTGCATGTCCCAAAAAACTTTTGATCGCTTTTACGTTTGTCGGGTATGGAAGCTGTTTTATCACCTCGATCTTGGCCCTGTCCACCTCGAGTCCCTTGCTGGAAATTCTGTGACCCAACACGATCCCCTCGGTGACCATAAAGTGACACTTTTTCCAATTGAGCACCAAATTCGCCTTCTTGCATCGGACCAGAACCTGACCCAAATGGTGCAGGCAGTCATCGAAACTGTCCCCGAATAGTGAAAAGTCGTCCATAAAGACCTCCAGATTTTTCTCTATCATGTCGGAAAAAATCGCCATCATACATCTATGGAACGTGGCTGGAGCGTTACTCAACCCGAACGGCATGTGCCGAAACGCGAACATACCGTATGGGCAGGTAAACGTCGTCTTTTCCTAATCCTCCGGGGCTATGAAAATCTGGTTGTACCCGGAGTACCCGTCCAGAAAACAGTAATAAGCGTGGTGGGCGAGCCGGTCCAGCATCTTGTCCATGAATGGTAAGGGGAAGTGGTCTTTCAGTGTTGCGTCGTTTAGCCTCCGATAGTCCATGCAGATCCGCCAGCCTTTAATGGTGCGCTGCGCAATCTGCTCCTGGTTATTATTCTGCACCACCGTGATACCCCCCTTTTTGGGCACGCACTAGACAGGGCTAATCCAAGTGCTGTCAGATATGGGGTATATGATTCCCGCTTCCAACCACTTCATGACCTCTTTTCGCACAACGTCCTTCATGTTCGGATTCAGTCGCCGCTGGGGCTGAATCACCGGCTTCTTTCCTTATTCAATTCGGATCTTGTGCATGCAATAGGAGGGGCTGATCCCCTTGATGTCTGCAATCGTCCAGGCGATTGCTTCCTTATGCTCTCGCAATACCTCCAGCAGTTTCTGCTCCTGTTCCTGAGATAGACGAGACGAGACAATTACGGGCAGAGTACTATTTTCACCAATAAACGCATACCTGAGATGGCTCGGGAGCGGTTTCAGCTCCAGTGCGGGTGGCTCCCTGAGTGAAGGGACCAGAATCATCTTTTGCCCGCCGTCTCGTCCCGGTGCAAAGTGGTCCAGTCCTCGGCTCTCATGGCGTGTTCGCACCGAGTCTTCTCCTTTTCTTCCCCGTACATGCTGTCGATCTCTTCCCACAATTGGTCCATCTCCTCGTTTTCCCAGCCTTCGTCAACCACGTCTATGGCAAAGATATCCTCGTGGTCGTAGTAATTTGGCAGTTGCAGATTTTTGAACACTTTGAATTTCACCTTTTCCTCGTTAATCTGCATGGTCAGCTCCCCGCTCTTGCAGTTTATCATAGCTTCGCCCGTGGCCAAAAACGGCCTGCCAAGTATGAGCGTTACCTCCCCTGCCTCCATGTCCAGGATGACGAAATCTGCCGGAAAAATCAGCTCGCCGACTTTGACCTAAATGTCCTCGATAACTCCATAAGCCTGTTTT
The DNA here is from genome assembly GCA_023055425.1 of Linanthus parryae. Taxonomy (NCBI): domain Eukaryota; kingdom Viridiplantae; phylum Streptophyta; class Magnoliopsida; order Ericales; family Polemoniaceae; genus Linanthus; species Linanthus parryae. Next base: position 15,865,663 of record JALGPY010000012.1, on the reverse strand, counting down.
ACGGACCTGTCTGCCATCTGCAGCATGATTCTGGTGGGTCAGGGTTCACCGACTTTCAAACTCTTGAAAATTGTTAATGGCATCAGGTTGATGCTGGCCCCTAGGTCACACAGATCCTTTCCTGTGTAAGCATTTCTTAGGGTGACCGGTATAACAAAACTGCCAGGATCCTTTCTCTTCCTCGGTAGCCCATTCTTCACGCAGTTGCTCACTTCTGTCATCAGGTTTATGGTCTCGAAATCGCTCATCCGCCTCCTCCCATACAAGATGTCCTTGAAGAATTTAGCATAAGTGGGCATCTTAGCCAAAGCCTCGGCAAAAGGTATGTTGATATGTAGCTGTTTGAACATCTCGAGAAACCTGGCGTAGTCCTTGCTGTCGTCCCTCTTTCGTGTCCTCAAGGGGTATGGCACCTCCTTGGAGACAGGTACCGTTTCTCCAACTGTCTCATTCTGCACTGCATCCTGATCAACCGAGCCCTTTGGCTGGGGGCGGTCGACTGTGCTGTTATCCTGGCCCGACAAGTTGCGTTCTACTTCTTTCGAATTTTCTACGCGAGCGTGGCTAGGATACGATGGATCCTGCAGTGCCAATCCACTCCGAGTGGAGATAGCATCGATCTGAGCCCGTGGATTATTTACTGTATTCGAGGGTAGGTTTCCTGGCTGTCTCTCCGTTAGCTGTTGTGCTAACTGCCCCACTTGTACTTCCAAAGCGCGCAGTGACGTTTTGGTTGTCTGCATGTCTGCTGTTAGGGCGTCCATATGTTTGAACCGGGACTCCATGGTCTGAAACATGGACTCGATATTCTTCATCTGAGCGTCGTATTGCTGTGCAGATGGGCCCGACTGAACCTGCTGCGTCGGTGCAGCCTGCTGGGCTGGTGGCCTGTGCTGCAACCCCGGTACATAAACTGCTGCATTCGGGTTTCCGTACCGGAACCCGGGATGGTCTCTCGTACCCGGTCGGTACTGGCTCGGGTCCCACTGCTGCTGTACGTAATTGGTGTCTTCGGTCCTCAGTTCCTCAATGGCTGTGTCCAAATCAGGTTCTTCGACTGCTGCAACAGTCTTCTTATCCGAGTAGACTTTCTTGACCAATTCATGAACGATCTTGGCCAGGTTGTCTATCCGGTCATCCTCTGCTGGTTCGGCTCTAGCCGTCATCCTACGATCGTCAAACAGTCGGGTGTCCTGCTTGGCTAACTGCTTCATCAGGTCATACGCACCTTCTTTGTCCACGTGATACAAGAAGTTTCCCCCGGCCTCTCTGTCAATCCTGTCGACGTTCTCCCTGTCTAGGGCGTGGTAGAAAACCTGCAGGATCTTTGCATCTCCAAAACCGTGGTTCGGGCACCTTTTTACCAATCTCATGAGCCTGTCCCATGCGTCTACCACTGTCTCCCCCATCTTCTGTTTGAATGACAGAATTTCGCTCTGTAACTGAATGACTTGGGACGCGGGATAGAACTTTGCCAGAAAATCTGCGACACACTCCTCCCATGTGGTGATGGATCGGGGTGGTCGGGATTCGAGCCAGTCTTTGGCCACTCCGTATAGGCAATATGGGAATAAGATCAGCATGAGTGCCTCTGCTTCTACCCCCTTGTATCGGAACTTGTTGCAGTAATCCTCGAATTTCCCGATAAAATCGTTCGGGTCTTCGTCGGCCCTGCCATGAAACGGGCAGAGAGTCTGTACCGTCTGGATGGTGGATGGTTTGATGTCAAAGTGCTCTGCGGTGATCTCGGGCACCACAATAGCTCGCTCATGCCCCCCGGTGGGGACTTCGAAATTTTCCACCAACGCTCTCCCAGATCGGTTATATGTTCTCTGGTTGCTTCGGGCAGCAAGTCCCGCCCTGACAAGTTCTTCAATGTACCGAGCCATCTGGCCTGGGGTACGTGTCTCTCGTTCAGTGTTCTCGGGAGTATCCCTCTGGTTGGTTGCCATTCTGCTTTCTCGGTTTCTGCGGTTCTGTTCGGTGTACAGCTTTTCTGGATTGTCGAGTGGTGGCACCGAATCGCGAGGCAATCTGGGCATCAACTGAACAGTCCTGAAAACGCAGATTAAAAAACGCAGTGAGATAAAAAGAAAAATAACAAAACTGAAAAATAAACAAAAACTCAGAAAACTAATTCTGACAACTAAATAGACCCTAAGAAGTCCCCGGCAACGACGCCAAAAACTTATGCGCAAAATAACGTGCTATTCCCAAGTATACGAATCTTTTAATACGGGGTGTAATTAAACTCGGGTGATCGTTCCAACGAGGACTATTTCGGGTTTTCTCACGTCGTCAGTTTTGGTTTAACCGAGTGTAGTAACGAGGAGGAGTTGGTTGTGATTGCAGTTTACTAAACTGAAACAGAAATTAAAAACGTAAACGTAAATATTTTTTGTGACGTTTTCTGAAATAAGCTGAATTGGTTGTTAGGATAATAGATGAGAACTAGGCTCCAGGATCCCCTAGGGTTTCTACAAATTTCAGTTTTACGTTTGATTATGAAAACACTCAGCAGTTTTGATATCTGTGCAACGTACCAGTTGTGCAGTGACTTTTCAGTTTCCACACGTAATCCCGATCCTACAGACTTTCGGATTCTTGTTAAGCTGCCTAGGTTTGCAGTCTCGGTCTAATCTTGTTAGGGTTTCTAACCTGTCCGAATGGCCCGGGTCAAATTCTCTAACAGTTGGTCTCACGTTTTTCGGTGCTAGCCCTATCTCCCTTTCTCTGGTCGGTCTATCAGGGTAAGGTACTAAATCCCGACTTTTCTTCCTAACCCTAACTTGACGTTTTCACCTACAAGCTCGGGTCTATAACAATCGTGGGTGATCAATCCTATCATGCATATACGATAATAATCAAAGCCAGAATAACAGATACAACTTGCTGAATTAAGATAACAATCATGAATCCATAATCAAAGTAGTCATAAAATCTGGATACGAAAACCTAGGTTCATCGAGAACCTAGGTAAGAAGTTTAGCTACGACTAGACATAATACTAAACACAGTTTCTTAATGTAAAGAGAGAGAACGAAATCAAACTAAGTCTTCGAATCTCGAATCGCGCTTCCGTGCTCTCCGTGGATGCTCTGACTTGCCCTTCGGTTGTGCTGAGTATTGTGTGTTCAAAACGAGTCTGGACGAGTCTAAAAATAGTGATGTTTTTTTCCGAAACGCGTGCTCCAAAAATTACGGAATCTGCCATCGGTCCACCGACTTTGGAAAAAAGTCAAACGGGCTGCATATATACGCAAGGCTGCGTATATACGCAACCAGGGCCCATAATCCACCCACCACCACCTCCCTGCCTGCGTATATATGCAAGGCTGCGTATTTATGCAGGCAGGGGCTGTGGTGGTGGCCCTGCTTGGTCCTCTGGTGGGCCCGGTTGGGTCTCCTGGGTCCCACTCTTCTGCCTGATGCTCCCGGTTTGTCTCCCTTGGTGTTCTCCTGCTTTTCCGTGTTCCCGTCTTGACCCGATCTTGTGCACGTTTCCCGAGACGGTCCCGGCTTGGTCCCGGCACGCTTCCTGATGCACCTTCCGAACCTGTTTCTGAAAAGGCAACATAGACGAAAACCCGCGATCATATCCAATAAAAGCAACAGATAAGCAGGAATCTAGAAAGTACAAATAAACATCTCGTTCTAAATTCCCGAGGCATTGTAGGGCAAATTCTGGCAAAATACGCTGTTTCCGACACAAACGGTCATGAAATCAGGCTAAAAGATAACCCCTAATTGGGCGTTATCAATTAGTTACGAGAATAAGATAAGAGACATATTATCAAAATGATATACAACTTTTTCCTCAAAAAAAAAATGATATACAACTTAAGTATAGAAAGAAGAACACTGAGAAAAAGTGAAGCAGTTGAGTATGCAGTGATCTTCTGATGATTGGATTGAGTGAATTGAATCTCCTTCTGTGTTGCTTGTGAATCCTTGGGAGTGTTTGAATGTTCCTGTAAATGTTGGACACGAATTCTCTCTTCAGTTCTCCTTTTTCTGCTGCTTGTTTGAGATATTGATTTATAGGATCTTCTTCAAACTAATTATCCTAAAATCAAGCAGCATATACAGACTCTCTAACAGTTCTTCCCCAACGGTTTGTTGCTCAGTATCTTCAAAGATACAGACTTAATCTTTTATCTAAGAGTGTTAGGTGAAGATCGCACAACCATAGAATCCATCTGACAGCTCTATTTACTTTCTCGCAAACACATCGATTAGGAAATAGTTCATGCAAAATAGGTAGCTAATTAATCATTAAAAAATAAAGCAAACATTGAGATTAGGATCTGATTAGAATATCAGATTAGTTTGTCTTTCAACATCAAAGAAAGCACAGTCAAACGTAAGAGATTAGGAATCAGATTAGAAGGAAAACCTCCCCCTAAGTTCATTCCATAGACTGCAGTATAGTTTCAAGCCTTTGGAAGCTGTATCAAGGCCTTGAAACATTGCAGTTTCAAACCATAGGAACATGCTGATCATACAATTTCAAAGTAGATCAATCAGATTATCATTTATTTCTTTCACAGTACTCGGGTAGACCAGTGATCACATCAGACATTCTAGACCTTAACTGTTGCAACACCCTCCTAAGAGCATCAATCAAAGGAAAGGTATCTAGACGCAGTACTCCAGCCTACGACGAAAAAAGTCAGGTTGCACGTAGTGCCGTATCTTTCAGGACCAAATCATAGGGAATCATCACCTGTAATAATTTTAGGGACCTGTGCCCAGGGAAACCGAGTGTCTCTTTAGGGACAAGGTCCAGGGTATCATCACCCAATATAAGTAACATAACTGGTTCCGGTACATGCGAATGCATTCGCTTTACGCTATTAAAAGATTAATAATTATTGTGTGAGAGTTTCCACACGGAGAGATTAGAATATGATTAGAATATCAGATTAGTTTTTCTTTCATCATCAAATAAAGAACAGTCAAACATAATATATTAGGAATCAGATTATAAGGAAAAGCCCCCCCTAAGTTCATGCCATAAACTGTAGTATAGTTTCAAGTCTTTGAAAGATGTATCAAGGCCTTGAAACAATGCAATTTCAAACCTTATAAACATGCTGATCTTACAATTTCAAAGCAGATCAATTGGATTATCATTTATTTCTTTCACAGTACCCGGGTAGACATGTGACCACATCAGGCATTCTAGACCTTAACTGTTGCAACACCCTCTTAAGAGCGTCAATCAAAGGAGTGGTATCTAGAAGCAGTACTCCAGTCTACAACGAAAGGAGTCGGTAGTGCCGTATCTTTAGGGACCAAATCCTAGGGAATCATCACCCGTAATAATTTTAGGGACCCGTGCCCAGGGTAACCCGATGTCTCTTTAGCGACAAGGTACAGGGTATCATCACCCAATATAAGTAACATAATATAGGGTTTTGATGCAGGTTATGCAGCGGAATAACAAAATTAATCATGCTCAAATCCCTCCAAGGATCACAGGCAAGCTATCATAACATGATAAGGCCATAAAACATGTGTACCTTAATTTGAAAAATCACATGAAGAATATTGTCTTCGACTCTACGAGTATCCCCACCTTGGATTCTTGTTTGGATTCCTTCCCACCGTGTAGTGGTAGCAACGGAAGAAGGTGGAACGGATCACGCAAAACGAGGCAAAGGAGGGGCGGTCCTCCTTTGGTGGACGACGGGTGAGGGGGCGGCAATAGGGGGTCGACCTCTATTGTTGCTCTCTCTCTCTTGCTTTGTTATGTTCTCTCAATAATGACTTGTGTAGAGAAATAACAAGCTAGAGTTCCTTCATATAGTAATAACTCTTTATTAACTACATTAAAGCCACAATACTAATCATGTCCTTACATGGATTAGTCCACATGAAAATTAGTCCTACTAAGTTTGCTTGTTGTTGCATTATGATCATTTTATTAATTAGTCCAACTAATTAATACCAACATCCAATTTAATCCATCTGGTGTGTGACCCCATAGGTTTCTACTTAGTTGGTGCTAACTATTTACTAACATGGAGCGGTGTCTAGAAACACATCCATGCCACCCAACTAATAGAAATAATTCAGTGATCCGACAAACCTTGTGTCCAATGTTCATGTATTTTGTTATCCCTTTGTCTCCATATCCGGAAAGGAAACGAGACATATTAGTCACACTCGTATATCCAATCCATAGTTTCTCGATCCTGGGAATATGCTTATGTGAGCAGATAACATCAATATCTCCATATTTATTTATCTGAGTCTGGCCAGACATTCTATAAGCACCATCCCTTGAGTGGCCCATGAATATTTTCTCCCATATGTGGGAGGGACAAATCCTCTCTACGTCACTACGATCTCTAAGCTTGCTTCCTATTATGCCCAATAACAATTTTTGTAGTTCCCGGTTAAGGCGCAGCGTTTGATAATATCAAAGCATGATATTCCACAACTAGAGTATCTAGTGACTTCAAGTCTAAGGATTACAATATCATTAGCACTAAGAGAAGCAATTGTGACTTTGACATAATCCAATGTATCCTTCTCGTTGTGGGTCAATCCAGTATGCCATTACTCCTAATGCATACCCATGTGCTAGACTTGATATCTCCATATCAATCTACCCACATACTAGTCTATAGTTGATCGTCCCGTTAATCAATATAATGGACTAGGGATATTTAAGATAAACAACACATTGTATCTAAAGACTTCATTATATTAAATACCAGAAGAAATAATCAATGAATGTTCTAGCCAAACATTGTTCACACTAAATAAAGATTGCCTCTAGGAAAGCTATTCCAACAGTCTCCCACTTGCAGTAGAACCAATCTGGCGCATCTCGTATGCCTATAGATCTAGTATGCCCTTCATGCTTTCGCTGAACAAGTGGCTTTGTGATTGTCATCCGTTAGAATTTTGCACATCTTCACATCTCCTCTATCGATCATATCACGAATAAGATGGAATCTCCTAAGTACATGTTTTGATTTCTGGTGTGATCTTGGTTCCTTGGCTTGTGTGATCGCTCCAGAGTTTTCAAAGTACAATGTCATGGTATTCACAATGCTAGGGACCAAACCGAGCTCAGTGATAAACTTCTTTATCCAAACTGCCTCCTTTGCTGTTTCCGCAGCAGCAATGTACTCAGCTTCAGTTGTAGAATCATCAACTGTCTCTTGCTTGGAACTCTTCCAGCTCACAGCTCCTCCATTCAGGAAGAACACATACCCCGAATGCGATCTGTAGTCACCCTTTTCGGTTCGGAAGCTCGCATCAGTGTGACCAACTACATTGAGCTCTTCCTTACCTCCAAATATCAAAAACGCATCCTTAGTTCTTCTCAATTACTTTAGGATATTCTTAACAGTAATCCAGTGACTCTCACCTGGATTAGACTATCTGCTTACCATACTTAATGCGTATGATACGTCTGGTCTAGTACACAACATGATGTACATGATGAATCCTATGGCCGAAGCATAGGGTATCCTACTCATGCGGTCCCTTCAATCTCATTGGAAGGACAGTCAGTCTTAGAGAGAGTGACTCCATGCGACATGGGCAAGAATCCCTTCTTGGAATCTTGCATGTTGAACCGCTTCAACACCTTGTCTATATATGTACTTTGACTTAGGCCGAGCAGCTTCCTATATCTATCCCTGTAGATCTTGATTGCGAAACACTTTCCTTGCCAATCTTTAACATATTTCAAAGTAGGAATGTCATTTCCAATGAGTAGCATGTCATCCACATACAAGACCAGAAACACAACAAAGCTCCCACTAACCTTCTTGTAAACACAGGGCTCATCTTCGTTCTTGATGAAGCCAAATTCTTTAACCGCGTCAAAAAAACGTCGATTCCAACTCCTAGAAGCTTGCTTTAATCCATAAATGGATCGTTGCAGTTTACATACTTTATTGGCTTCTCTAGATCCTCAAAACCCTCCGGTTGTGTCATGTACACATCCTCGAGGAGTTTCCCATAAAGGAACGTTGTTTTGAAATCCATTAGCCAAATCTCATAGTCATAGTAAGCTGCAATAACAAGTAGGATTCGAATGGATTTAGTCATGGTGACTGGTGAAAAGATCTCATCATAGTCAATACCATGAATATGTTCATAACCTTTAGCCACCAACCGCCCCTTGTAGGAAACTACATTGCCATCCATGCCAGTCTTCTTCTTGAAGACCCACTTACGCCCTATGGTCTGAGCCCCTTCAGGTGGTTCCACCAAAATCCATACTTTGTTGGTATACATGGATTCCATTTCGCATCTCATGGCTTCTAGCCACTTCTTGGAGTCTGGGCCTTTCATGGCCTCCTCGTAGGTCACAGGCTCATCATCCATGAGTGGTATGTCATCGGGCTCAGTCACTAGAATTCCGTATATCTCTGGCTCATGATGTACCATTCCTGACCTACGGAGTTCCTGTGTTACCTGAACAGGTTCTTCCACAACAATTTGCGGTTCCTGTTCATGCTCCGTCATCGGTTCAGTGGTTTGTGGTTCTTGAATTTCTTCAAGTTCTACAGTCCTCCCACTTGCTTCTTTAGAGACAAACTCCATTTCTAGAAACACGTCGGTCCGAGCTACAAACCCTTTGTTCTCCGTTGGATTGTAGAAATAATATCCTTTCGTTTCCTTAGGATATCCCACAAATTTACACTTATCCGCTTTAGGTCCGAGCTTTTATGTTTGTAAACGCTTTACAAATACATCGCAACCCCAAATCTTCATAAATGACACTATGGGACGCTTCCCAGTCCATGTCTCATATGGTGTCTTCATGAATTATTTGGATGGAACACGGTTAATGGTGAAAGCTGCAGTCAATAGAGCATGTCCCCAAAATGATATTGGAATATCCGTTTGACACATCATAGATCGCACCATGTCTAATAGTGTGTGATTCCTCCTCTCGGACACGCCATTACACTGTGGCGTTCCGGGTGGAGTGATTTGGGATACTATCCCACACTCTCTAAGATATTTGTCAAACTCTTGGCTCAAGTATTCTCCTCCACGATCCGATCGCAAAGCCTTGATACTTTTACGAAGTTGCTTCTCTACTTCATTTTTGAATTCCTTGAACAATTCAAAGGATTTAGATTTGGCCTTCATAAGTTATACAAATCCATATCTACTGAAGTCATCAGTAAACGTAATGAAGTAGGTGTAACCACCTCTGGAAGGCGTGGGAAACGGCCCACCACATACATCATTATGTATGAGTGCAAATAACTCACTAGTCCTCTCACCTTTCTTATTGAAAGGGGACTTTTTTATTTTTCCCAACAAGCAAGACTCGCATGTCTTATATGATTCCAAATCTAATGAGTCTAGAAATTCATCCATATGGAGTCTAGATATGCGTTTCTCGTTTATATGTCCTAAACGACAGTGCCATAGATATGTAGGATTTAAATCATTAGTTTTAATCCTCTTAGTATTTCTGTTATAGATGGAATTATTTAGATCAAAGATGTACAATCCATTAGACAAATGCGCACTACAATAGTGCATACTATCAATATAAATGGAACAACACTTGTCCTTTATTGAAATAGAAAAAACCCTTCTCGTCAAAACAAGAAACGGAAATAATGTTTTTGCTCATAGCAGACACATAATAGCAATTGTCTAATTCTAAAATAAGTATAGAAGGAAAAGATAGCTACACGCCTATAGCTAATGCAAAAACTCTTGCTCCATTACCGATGCTCAAATCTATCTCCACTTTAGCCAATCTTCTACCTCTTTTCAAATTCTGCATATTTCGAAAAATGTGAGATCCACATCCAGTATCCAATACCCAAGATGAAGAAATGGATAGATTTACGTCTATAACAAAAATAACTGGTGGTGGTGGAATCACTATTCCAAGCTTTTTATCCTCCAGATACTTGGGGCAATTCCTCCTCCAGTGACCCGGCTAGCTACAGTAGTGACAATCACCTTTAGCCACACCCCCACTAGGCTTCAGCGCTTCCTCGGACTTTGCAACTTTCTTGCGCTTTCCTTTAGAAGTAGAGGCAACTCCCTTGCCCTTATTCTTATTCACCATCATTATGGATTTGCCTTTTACTTTATTGATGCTTTGTTCAGCTGTCCTTAGCATGTTCAGCAAGTCCGGCAGAGCGTTACTAATCTCATTCATGTTATAGTTCATGATGATCAGGTTATAACTATCATGAAACGATTGCAAGACAAGATCAGTTGCCAACTCTTGGCCGAGTGGGAACCCAAGCCTTGTGAGGTTCTCTATGTATCCGATCATTCGGAGTACATGAGGTCCAACTTGGTTCCCTTCTGTGAGATTGTTCTTGAATAGTGCATTGGACACTTCATACCGGTCATGTCTTTCCTGTTCTTGAAACAACTATTTTAAGTGTTCGATCATATTGTAGGCTTCCATGTTCTCGTGTTGCTTCTGAAGCTCATAGGTCATGGTGCAAAGCATGATACAAGTCACATCATTAGAATCATCCACATGTTTCTGATCTGCTCTCACGGTAGCTAGAACAAACTCATCCTGGGGTGGTGCTGGTATAGGATTGTCTATGACGTACAGTTTATTTTCCTGCTTAAGGACGATCCTTAAGTTTCTGTACTATTCAAAGAAATTTGTTCCAGACAACTTGTCCTTCTCAAGTACATATCGCAGGGATGGAGTCGATGCGTGATTGTTTTCCATTGGAATTCTACAAAAAACGAGAAATGTGCAAATTTAGTATTTTGAACAGCTTAACTATATTCAACAGTGTTTAGATCATTAAATATAGCTCCCACTATTTTCTCGGATTAATAGCCATCACCATTAATGCGAAAAATATCATATATATTTTCTAGTGAGTCCAATATCCATATTTCACTTTTTTCTTGAGCTTGCTTTCGCAAGTCACCCAATAATTTGTTATTTAGGTAGGAACCTTTCCAATTGCATCCCATGCAACTCTTTGTCCAATTTAGGTGAATAATTTCTTATTCTTTATCCTTTAGATAACACCTAATTGTCATGCCTCTAGGCTCATCAATCCAATTGACTTTGCCCAGTTGCGTCCAACCTCTTGCTTCAACAATCACACATTACTTGCTTGTGTTGCCGCAACATACCAGGTGAATTAAAACGCCTTGCTTTGGCAAGCCCGAATTTAATGGACCTTGATCATGAAGGGTGTTTTAGGCAAAAGAAGACAAAACGCAGATTTCCATTGAGGGATTTAATTGTCATTATCTCATTGTTTGGTTGATCTCATCAACATGATTTACTTATTTGGATTGGGCAATCCACAATAAAAGATTAAACTTGTTTATTATTATCTTGTTAACGTTTTGCTTGTATCACTCATACACATAAATATAAATAACAATACATAAATAATAAACATCCACACAAAAAAAAATGTGGCATGGATATAGCCCCTAGACTAGATATTACCAAGCCAATGATAATATCTATATGCCCTAAAGTGACAAGCTCATCTCCATGTGCTCCACCATAGTCGCGTGCCTAGGATGGGAGTCCTCATCGTCTCTGTGGCTTCTTGGTCCTCCGGTCTTCTTCTCCATGCTCTTGGCTATCATCAAAATATTCTAATTCTAGACTAACATCTAGAATAAATAAATAAATAAAACCTCGCATGTTGAGAAGATAATCAGCTCGCATGTCGTAAACCAAACCACAAAAGTAAACATCCACAACCTAAGCCATATCCATTCACCATGCAAAAAGCACATAATACAGTTAAAACCAATTTTTAACGCAATTGTTCAATTTTAGTTTGAAATTAGGCAACTAGGGTCAAAATAGTCCAAGGAGTCCACCATCCACTATGGCCGAACCACCCAAGGACCAAGGCAAGGTCTTGGGGTGGTCGGCTGAGCCCCACGCGTGCCTAGGCCGCATGCTAGACCAGTCGAGCCCCTAGGTCGTGCCCTAGATTGGGCGCAAGGCAAGGGGGCGGTCCCTATAGGGGCCGAACCTCCCTTATGAAATTGTTTCCAAAACAACTCCTTGCCTTGTTTCCAAGCTTAGTTGTTTCCAAGTTTGAAAAACTCCTTTTCCAAGCTTGTGCCCAAACCCTAGCTCCTAGATCCTAAATTATTCATATCCTATGTGATCAAACTTACCAATATTCACATCCCATGTTAAATTAGGTCTTGTTTGTCTTGAATCAAATTCAATTTGCATCTAATAGGCCAATTAATTCCAGTTTTCGCGTAATATTAACAATACGGTGTATAAATAAAAAAGCAGTAACACATAAAATCATGTTATGCGCTACGAACTGTGGCTCTGATACTACTGTAGGGTTTTGATGCAGGTTACGCAGCGGAATAACAAAATTAATCCTGCTCAAATCGCTCCAAGGATCACAAGCAAGCCATCATAACATGATAAGGGCATGAAAGATGTGTACCTTAGTTTGGAAGATCACACGAAGAATAGTGTCTTCGTCTCTACGAGTATCTACACCTTGTATATTGATTGGATTCCTTCCCACCGTGTAGTGCTAGCAACGAAAGAAGGAGGAACGGATCACGCAAAACGAGGTAAAGGAGGGGCGGTCCTCCTTTGGTGGCCGGCGTGTGAGGGGGCGGAAATAGGGGTTCGGCCTATATTGTTGCTCTCTCTCTCTCTCTCTCTCTCTCTCTCTCTCTCTCTCTCTTGCTTTGTTATGTTCTCTCAATAATGACTTGTGTAGAGAAATAACAAGCTAGAGTTCCTTTACATAGTAATAACTCTTTATTAACTACATAAAAGCGCCAATACTAATCATGTCCTTACGTGGATTAGTCCACATGCAAATTAGTCCTACTAAGTTTGCTTGTGGTTGCATTATGATCATTTTATTAATTAGTACAACTAATTAATACCAACATCCTATTTAATACACCAGGTGTGTGACCCCATAGGCTTCTACTTAGTTGGTACTAACTATTTACTAACATGGAGCGGTGTCTAGCAACACATCAATGCCACCCAACTAATAGAAATAATTCAGTGATCTGACAAACCTTGTGCCCAATGTTCATTTATTGTGTTATCCCTTTGTCTCCATATCCGGATTGGACACGAGACATATTAGTCACACTCGTATATCCAATCCATAGTTTCTCGATCCTGGGAATATGCTTATGGGAGAAAATAACATCACTATCTCCATATTGATTTATCTGAGTCTGGCCAGACATTCTATAAGCACCATCCCTCGAGTGGCCCATGGATATTTGCTCCCATTATGTGGGAGGGACAAATCCTCTCTACGTCACTACGATCTCTAATTTTGCTTCTTATTATGCCCGATAACTATCTTTATAGTTACCCGGTTAAGGCGCAACGTTTGATAATATCAAAGCATGATATTCCACAACTAGAGTATCTAGTGACTTCAAGTCTAAGGATTACAATATCATTAGCACTACGAGAAGCAATTATGACTTTGACATAATCCAATGTATCCTTCTCGTTGTGGGTCAATCGAGTATGCCATTACTCTTAATGCATACCCATGTGCTAGACTTGATATCTCTATATCAATCTACCCACATACTAGTCTATAGTTGATCGTCCCGTTAATCAATATAATGGACTACGGATATTTAAATATAAACAACACATTATATCTAAGGATTTCATTATATTAAATATCACAATAAATAATAAAGGAATGTTCTAGCCAAACATTGTTCACACTAAATATAGATTGCCTCTAGGGCACCTATTCCAACACAAAACCGGTTCCGGTCCATGCGAATCCATTCACTTTACGTTATTAACAGATTAATAATTATTGTGTGAGAGTTTCCACACAGAGAGATTAGGATATGATTAGAATATCATATTAGTTTGTCTTTCATCATCAAATAAAGCACAATCAAACATAAGAGATTAGGAATCAGATTAGAAGGAAAAGCTCCCCTTATGTTCATGCCACAGACTGGAGTATAGTTTCAAGCCATTGAAAGCTGTTTGAAGGCCTTGAAACAATGCAGCTTCAAACCTTTGAATCATGTTGATCTTACACTCATGAGTAACCAGAGTTTATACTAGGTATGTAAACATGGTACTTTACGAACTGACGGTACAAGAGCACAAACATGCTATGATCGACTAACGAGGAACTAAAATTTCAAAATAAATCGATGAAAATGAAACTTACAAGAGTGGGAAAACAAATCTGCATAAACCAGATGGCAAAAACGGCGTCAAAAACGATTAATGACAAGTGGCGATGAAGCTGAGAAAATTCGGCGGCTGCGGCGTTGAATGGAGAATAGGCAGCGACGATGGTGTTTGATGGGCTTCCATGACTTTTTCGATCAATGGCACGTCAAACGGACTAATAGGAAGAAGGGAAGATGCCGACTGGAGATGGTTCTTCCACCAAAAACCCAGTGGGGTTAGATCTTCCACCAAAAAACCAGTCAAGTTATTTTATTTTCTTTGCTGCCTTTTAGCTGAAGCGGCTCATAACTTTGATGCTAGCAGCGTTCAATAGGGGGAGTTCAAGGAGATTCGGTTTGGAGATTCATCGAGCGATAAAGAGAAAGGGAGAGAGAAAAGAAGCCAAAACCCGGAGTGGTGGCGGTGGTCGGGCTGGTTGCTGCCGCCGCTGCTCCTTGCTTCTCCCGTCGAACAGAGGGCAGCGGAGAAAGAGGGAGTGAGACGGTGTTGGTGGAGGGTTTGGTGATTGCAGAGAGAGGTGTGGGGGATCGTGAGAGAGAGGGATACATTGGAGAAGAAGAGAGATCAAACATGCCTGAACCATTTCATGAAGTTTGTGTCAAGACAATCCAATTTCATAGGACGAAAAGAGATTTTTTGAGGTCCTTAGACTCATTTTAAACTGACTGCAATCTTTTTATGTCCGTGAGGATCCCGAAAGAGAGCTTTGGCATGAGGTTTTGGAAGACCTTTCCACCCTAAAATAAATCCTCTTGAGGGTTGTTTTAGTGGTTTCTGACAATCTCATGGAATCTGATAAGTGAGATTTCGCCGAATCGGAAATAATTGGGCGCTATTATATAGCTTTCAAAGGTTAGGAGAATTTGGAGAAAAATCGGCGATGGAGGAGGAGATACGGATTTCAATCCGATTGACAGAGGAGATACCCAAATCCTTGGACGTGAATCTGGGTTTGGAATGGAGAAAAGTTAATTCTCCCGTGAGATGGGTGGAATTTTTACACCTAACTTAGCTGAAAGACACTTTTTACCCCTAAGTTTAGGTTAAAGACACCAATTACCCCCTAGTATAGGTAAAAGACACTAATAAGTTTAGGTAAAAGAAACATTTAACCCCAAAGACTTAATAACAATGAAAATTAACTCCCAAAACTTATACTAACATCACGAAGTACCCGTAGCCACAAAACGGGGTATTTCATAATTCCCTCCTTAAAGAGATCTTCGTCCTCAAAGCTTAAACCAATTCCTCGACAACCACTAAGGTATGAGTTATGTATGATTCTCCACTCTAAGGTATATCTACTAAATACAAGCTTGAAGTCACGTATGATGTGCAATATACTATGAGGAATGCTTATAATGACGCACAAAAAACCGAAGGGTTACATCCTCTTCCCCTTAGAGGAGTGACCTCCTTGGAACTCAAAATACGTCTTCCAAAAAGGTGTGGATACTTCTTCCTCATATCTTTCTCCGCTTCCCATGTTGTCTCTTTTGTGAGATGATTCGTCCACAAGACCTTTACAATCTTAAAACTCTTGTTAAGCGTGCTCCTTGTCTTCATATCCAGAGTCTTAATGAGATGCTACCCATAATTGAACGAATGTTCTAAATTGACTGGAACTAGCCACGACTCACAGTCCTGGGGGACATATAAGGAGCCTTCATTCTCTTCCCACTTTGTAACGATTGCACTCAACTAATTAACAACTTATCAAGGTACATGTACTACATATATGGGCCCCATTAAGTTCATCCAATGGACCACAGTACTCCCACTTGATATCTCTAAAAAAGGTCTATCCTGCAAAGTATTGAGCACTCACTAGGTCTTTGGTTTATAGAGTATGGGACACTATTCTTAGTCTGCAAAAGTCTCCCACTCATATACCATTCAATCGCGAAAATCAGTCAAACACTCTAATTTGAATAACGATGTCATGATCCAGATGTTGTGATCCCCGGTAGCCTAGTTATTAAAGGATTTGTCAACCTAAGATACGAAACGATTCCCATTAGTTGTTCACTCCAAACAGTCTGTAGCACGGTCCACAAGTTTTGATGGGGTCAGGTAAGATGTCGTAGAAAGAATTGGCGTAAACCTTAATTCAATACGATTTAGAACTCCAAGCCATCCAATATAAGCATAAAACCCGACAAGTACCTCAGAGGTGAATAATCATCCCATTGTCCAAACAGTGGTTTAGTGACAATGCTCCAATCATACTCATCAAATGACCATATATGCTAACTACCCCGAACGTGAGAATATACTATAATAAGTTAGACTACACCAAAAAAAAATGATTTCTGTATTAAGGTAATAGAAAGCCTCCCAAAATCTCAATCAATAACTCAAATGATAACCGCTACAACATCATAAAACAATTGTCACGAGGAACAAGGTATTGAGATAACAAAAGGTTGAGCATCGAAACTCTCAGTCAGATTAAGAATAAACAAATGAATGAAGTATACTATGCTTACAAAGGAAAGATGATACAACCAAATGAATACATAACTCCAAGGATTACCATTAACGAGACAACGTCAAATTCGTCAAATAATAGATAAGTAACAACATCCTATGACCTAGAACACCGCATTTGTTAAATCAAATAGTCTAAAAGATTACAAACAAAAATTTAGCCCCTCACCCTCAAACTTCAGTTTCACGTGTGTGATCCCCCCTTTTACTCTTTTACGGTCATATACTTCTAAATTTTTCCCAAGAATTCTAATAACTCTGCGTCATATATAAGAGACAACACAATATTGGAGATGAAAGCAATGTATTAAGATCCCAAAACAGGTTCTGCAACAATGTAACTCTAAAGCCCAAATCCAAATCAAACATAAATGATAAAATCCTCAAAACTATAGCTCTGAAAACAAGACTCTAAATGAGACGTCTGTGACAAACTGTCGCCAGTAAGAGAAAATTAAACTCCCCAGTTATATCAACGATTTATAGAACTCCAAGTAATATGTCAAGTTTTTATTATTTTCCACCACATTAAAACTCTCAAACTATCTACATAACAAATTAAGATAGTGAAATCCCCAAAATATCCAACTCAACAACAATAGGACTCCATATGAACACCTAAAATTTCCTAATACAAAAATAGTCTAAACTACGACGAACTAATTTGTATGGGTGTAGTCTATTGTCCTAAGCTATAACAAATTGTATCATTCATAAAATATCATGATGTACAAGTAGAAACGAAGTATGTGGCATATAATGTGAAATTAAGATGTAGTATAACACATTGATCAACATTTAATCAGTTACACATGTAATTTTCACATAAGTTGAAAACACTTTATATCTCATTCTTCTTTGAAAATAAGTGATAACTCTATATTAGAGTTATATTTCTTATACGTTTGTGTACCGTTTTGTGTAGATTTCGGGTTGAATATATTATAAATACACTATGAAATTGAGGAAATTGAATAAGTTTAACTTTGAGTGATAAATTGTTAATCTGGGTGTTTTTCACATTATTTACATATATTTTGTCACTTTTGATCGCACGGGGTGTTTTCATGTTGTGGTGGACAGAAAACAGTGCTCACGGATCAAGAGGAGGAGGAAAACGAACTTCGGAACATATGCGAAAGCTTTGGGAGAGAAAGATATTGGAAGAAAAATGGACAAAGATGGAAAAAGGGGGTTAAAGTGTCATTTTCATAAGTTTGGGTAATGACACTTAACACCCCCAATGAAGAATAGAAGAGAAGACTTAGAAAAAGTGAGCGGAAGAAAAGTGGGGAAACTCACTGAAGTGTAGGATCAAAAGTTGATCCTAGGATCAGAAGTAGATCGTAGGATCAGAATAGGTGATCGTGCGATCAGAAGCGAAACTTGGCCAATACTCGAAGGAAAGAAAAAAAGAAAACCCACTGAAGTGTAGGATCACCTCTGTGATCCTAGGATCAACCCAGATCGCACGATCAGGAAAAGGAGATCCTACGATCTCCTGGAGCAAAAACTACACGGACGGGAGAAAGAAAAAGAAGCACGCTTGCTTCTTGTACTTGATCTAAACTACGTAGTTTTGGGTTGTTTATTTCCTTAACCTAATTGGGGAAGAATAAAAATACAAGAAGGAATTGAGGAATGGGGGAGAGACGTGAGAGCGAGGAAGGGACGGAGTCACACACAAGAGGAGGACTCCTCCTCCATTAAAGCTCGAAGTTTAATTTCTTCTTCTTCTCTCTCAATATTTGTATGGAGAAACTTGTAAGTCTTGTTTGGTTGATTATTATTAGCTAGACGTTTTGCTAGGCGTCTCTTTGAGAGCCTAGGGTTCATGTAAACGATGAATATTTTCCGGATTTGATCTGTGCTTCATGATTTATTGATTTCTTCTTTTGAATCAATTCTAGTTTTTTTGTTTATGTTAGTAATCTTAATTGAGTGACACGATTAGGAGATAAAACTAGGGTTCAAGAACTAAGGTTTGTTCAATAGTTGATTCATGCTTAAAGTTAGCAATATTTTAATTCAATTGTATTGAGGTAGATCCTCCTCAGGATCTACCTCAAAAAGATTCTTGAAATAGTCCAAGAAGCAGCTAGAGCTTTCTTGTTCAGTGTAAGCCCATACTTTTTCCTTTTTGATGAAAGTTATTTCTAGCCCTTCTTGGATGGTAGACATGTCGAAAAACCTAGTGTTCTTATCACCTTCTTTGAAATATTGGATCCTGGACCGTTGAAGCCAGTATTCTTCCTCTCTTATTTCTTATAATCTGATCTTGTCTTTCAATTGTTTCTCATGAGCTTCCTTCTCAAGTGAGGGCTTCTCAAGCTGGATTAGGATAAGCTCTTTTTGGAGGTCTTGGATGATTTTTGAGCTATTGTCAAACTCTCTTGCTCCAATCTTTGAGATACCTTCTACAATGCCAAAGCTTAGTTTGAAGTTGATACATGGGGGAAACTCTTTCTGAATATTGAAGACCTTGCTTGACTGTATCTTTGTATTCAGAGTGAGATGTCCACTTGTCTTCTATTCTGAAAAGATAGAATTTAGTCCAGCTCATTCCACATCATCTTTCTGTCTATGTTTTTTGGGGGAGCATAAATAAAAAGCCAAAACTCCTCCTTATCAGAGAGATAGCTAGCTGCTATAAAATTACTTGAACTAAAAAAATTCTTAAATCATTCTACCCACCATAAGCTAATACCACTAGAGAGGAATGTGTAATATGTTTCTCACCAAGTTCACTGTTTGAAACTTATTCTCTGTCTCCATGATGAAAACAAGACTGGGACGATGAGCATTGCAAAACCCTCGTAATATGTGGACTGTCAGTAGTTGCCTCAACCCCCTATAGTTCCAGGAGAGGCCTAACATTGAGCTTGTGGCTGTTCAAGGTAAGCCACCACAACCTTTTCTCCATATTTATCAATTCTCGAATCTTGTTCAAACTCCTCCATATACTTATCATATATATAATATTCAGAAATACGATCCACAAGCTTAGAGCTTACCTCACTCTATCCCCCTCTCTGTGACCAGAATTAGCATTTGAGAGTTTCTTCCCGCCGGGACAATTTGTGCGCTCTGAGATTTGCAGACCATTCTTGCATAATGTTGGTCCTCCGAGAAATCAAGGGTTCTCCTTACGTCGTTTATTGTTGCATGGTCTATAAATCTTAACTTCTTTTGAGCGCTCGAGCTTTCTTCTTATAATTTCCTCTTCAAATTGATCAGTTTGTAAAAAACTCTAGCCAGACTAATTTCTGTAAACAGGTTACCCGGTTTTTTGTGTTGTTGCACCACAATACGGGTTTTAGGTAGAGCGGATCAGTCTTCTTGGCCGTCCACTATATTTGGACTTTCATAATCTTCTTTTTGGTGGGTTGGGCTTAGTGGTCAGGGCTTCTTCAGTGTCTTTTGGGTCCACCGGAGAGATAATTATTTTGGGGTCCCTCTCTCTTATCAAACTTTCATCACCCGTCCTTATTGGAAATTAAATTGAGTTTTAGGGACAAATTCTTCTTCCTCGTCTGGTAGCTCGATTGCAGGCGAGACTTCCACATGTCCTTCTCCTGCCGTGCTTGTCAGCTCTTGTCCTCCAGCGTAATGGCAGTGTGCGTTGTCTCTATTTGTGGTCGTACCAGTCCGTCCCAGCTCTTTCTTCCCATATGACTTTTGTTACTCGTATCTTGACCGGGTGATTTGAATAGCAAAATAATACGATTTTTTGATAATTTTTTCACCGTATTATAGAGCACCTTTTACTCTACAACACCATGAAAAAATTATCAAAAAATTACATCGGTTTGCTATTCAAATCACCGGGTCAAAGTGATCCAGTGAATAGTGACAAAAGTCAAATTGGGAAGAAAGAGCTGGAACAGAGTGGTACCTCCTCTATCGCTGCCTCTTCCGTACTATGTACATGGACAGTAATATTGCCTGTCGTATTCTCCCTCTTGTGCTCAATTTCAGTACTCTTTTGCCCAGCCAACGCGCCACCGTCTTCCTCAGCTCTGACCTTTCCCCAGAGTTTGGCGTCGATGACAGATCCGCCTCGAGTTGTCTTTTCTCTCGATACTCTAATTTTGCAGTAGCTTGAAGATCCGATCCATAATCCATTCTTGATTTCTACACTGTCTTTAGGAATCGACAGCTTTGCTGGTCATGGCCTAATCGACCACAATGGTAGCAGAAATCACGAAGCCTTTTGTAGCAAAAGTGAACCCATACCAGACCAGATCGATACCCTTTCAGGTTGACAACAACCCTCACCTTGAATAGTCTCAAAATTTCATACCAGACCAGACTTTTTAAGGTGAGGCCTCCCACTTCTCAACCAGACCAGATCGAAACAGAAATCATGAATGTCAGGGCAGGCCTCCCACTTCTCAACAGTTTCTACTTCTCCGATTGCTCTTCCAGTTTTTCTTGCATCTTCGTGAGACATCTTCTCAAGAGGTTATCCATGGATTTGGATCCAAAATCGAAAAAGGGATAAATCTAGGCTAAATTTCACCTGAGATGCCAATAATTTACAAAAACAAGCAAGTGAGTACCAAAATTTTAAAATCGAGGACCACGGGCCTCAAATTTTCGATTTTCGAGCAAAGTAGGTACCCTTCTGTTAACTTTTCGTTAACATTGGACGAAAAATCTAAAAAGACTATTTTTACCCCTTATTTTCATCTCTTAACGTTTTTTTTTAAAAAATACAAGTTTTACTAACAAATCTAAAAAATATATATAATAATTTTAATTTGATAATTTCATATATGTAAGATAATGCAACATATTTAATCAAAATTACATATTTTTACATCATTTCAAGATATGAAATATGTTTTTATTAACATATATTCTTCAATCTTAAAATCTTCAACTATTTTAACAGTTTTTTAAAAAGTCTCAAAATTTCATAATTTCACGTGTATTTTTTAATAAAAACAATAACATACAAGTATATAAGCTAACACAAAGAGTTGACGCTTGACTTCCTTGAATAGTTTTTTATTTTATTGATTTGTATTTTTCATGCAAATGTAAAAGAGACTATTGTATAAAATGCACAAAGATACTTGTATGTTATTGTTTTATTAAAAGAATACATGTGAAATTATGAAATTTTGAGATTTTTCTTTTAAAAATGGCTAAAGAGATTAAGTTTGACGGATATATGTTGATAAAAAAATGTTTCGTATATTGAAATAATGTAAAAAATATGTAATTTTGATTAAGTATAATACATTGTCTTACATATATCAAATTATTAAATCAAAATTTTATTATTTTTAATTTTTTTAGATTTGCTAGTAAAACTAGTATTTTAAAAAAAACATGAAGAGGTGAAAATAAGTGCTACAATAGTCTTTTTATATTATTTTGTCCAATATTGACGGAAAGTTAACGAAAGGGTACCTACTTGCTCAAATATCGAAAATTTGGGACCCGCGGTGCTTGATTTTGAAAATTGAATTCCCACTTACTTGTTTTTGCAAAATATGGTTACCTCCGGTGCAATATAGACATAAATCTATGTCACGTAATCTTACACCCCTTTCCCAACTTTTACAAACCATGATTTGTTTTGGAATGTCCATGGAGCTTGGTCTAGCACCCTCTTACATACATTGTTGTATTTGAAGTAGAAGATGTATTTATTTTTCCCGACTATCTCCACCTTCAATAACTGGGGTTTAATATTTCAGATTACTGTGGCGATGTTTTGAATTAGCTGCTCTCAATACGTTTTGTCAGAAAGCAGACTACCCACATTGTTGCTCCTTGAAGATGTCCTACTTTTGTTAGGTCATCTTCCAGCTCCATTGAAAGATCATTTTCCTCACCCATCGAATGTTCAGATGACATGGATGACAGCGGAGAAGCTCAAAAGAAATGGAACAACTAGAAATAGAAAACTTGAAAGGCTTCTGGATCAGCGAAATCCAGGAACATGTGACAAGATTTGAGTCCGACTATCAGGTAGAGAAAGCGTAACCCTTCGCTTGTTAGTTGTTACCATTACGTTCTTAATTACATGCTTAAACCTGACCCTTAGTGACTTAGTGCATAGTTTTAAAAACCGGACCGGCCGGTTCGACCAGTTCAACCGGGGAACCGGTGCCTAACCGGTCCGGTCTAGCTATTGGACCGCATATGCAAAGAACCGGTCAAACTGGCATTTTTGTCAAAACCGGTTTGCCAGTGCTTGCACAAAAGTCATAAAATCCGAATTTATTCCTGGTTTGACAAAAAAAAAAAAAAAAGAGGCTAGATTCGTAATTTTGCCTTCAAAATCAAACCCAACTCACATCTCCCAGCCTCTCACGCTCACTCTCTCTGTGTCTCTGAGAGAAGAGACATGATTGGGCTCCAATCGTCCCGTCGCCAAGAGTTCGCTGCCCGTCGATGAGAGTTCGCTGCCCGTCGATGAGATTTCGCTGCCAAATACCACGGCGCCTCCACCGTACCGCGACCACCCACCGCTCCACCGCGCATCCGTTCGCAGTTTGACGCCTCACAGAGTCACATGTACACCTCCACCACCCCTCTGTTTCATCATCGTCTGATCTTCTCACTCTCAATTTCTCTGTATTTCTCATGAATTCCCCTCTCTAGCAATTCATTACTTGATTAGCTGTTTAGGTTTAGCAATTGATTAACTGATTCTCTGACTTTCACTTCATGGTACTGTAAAATGATCGATTTGGGACAATTGCTTTGCTCCTTTAGATTACAATTGATTTGCTTAATGTTATTTGTTGTAGTACTAGAAAATGACCCGTGCCCATAGGGCACTCATAATAGATATTATTTGACTTAATAAATTTATTGAAATAAATTGAGATGAGAAATGAATTCGAATCTTTTTAATTTCGTGTCATTAGATAATTAAAGATTACTTCAAAACAATAATGAGATTTTCTCAAAAAGAAAATATGAATGAGATAGGATAGAGATTTTTTGAAATAGAGAGAATATCTTATCTCATATTTATTTTAACTGACTTGATTTTTTAAATTTGTCTAAGAAAAAAAATGATCAATCAAATCAACGCACCAAAATGTCTCAAGACATTTTTAGGGAATTGAGGACAACTACATTGTGAAGAAAACTTTTGAACTTATGTGGAGTCTTGGAATGTTATTTTTTTTTTCCGTATAAGACCAGCAAGCAATGTCTTGGAATGTTATTGACTTACTTGTTATTGTTGGTTTTGGTTATATTTCTGAAAATGTTTGTGAATTTATACGTAGTTGGCCATAAGCCCTATACATATGTTTTCAAGTTATCCTTATCTTTATATTATATTATTATTAAATATATATATTATTAAAAAATAAAATGCGGTTCAACCGGTCCGACCACTAGTCCGACCGGTCCGACCATAAACCACTGCCTCACCGGTTTGATGGCCGGCCAGTTTTTGAAAACTGTGATTTAATGAGACCGTGACTTTACTTGATATATTGTGTGTCGCATATACTATTGCGTTACTTTTTTTATCGGTAAATGTGATGTGTATTAAGTCAAAAAAAGATTCACAAACTGAGAAAACTTAGTTTTTTTTTTTTTTTTTTTTTTTTTTTTACGAAAACCCAGGTATCAAGTAGCTTAAAAAGCTACAGGGAACAAAACTGACTAGCTACTCAAACTAGACTATCCACCCTCGTGAAAAAAAAAAAAAACAAGTGACGTGGCCAATATTGCCCACTAGCAAAAGATCACTCGCTTCTACAGCGGTGTCAAACCAACAGTAGGAGGCAAATCAACTCCTAACAAACAAACTGGAACAGTAGACAAACGGTGCTAAAAGTAGCAGCTAGCTCAACTTCAAGAGTTCTTCTTACGCAGGAGGACCTAGCAGATGTAGTAACGCATATAATATTGTGTTTTTTTTGAAAGCGATAATATTGTGTTACATGTTATTACTTGCATGTGTGAACTTACTTGTTAGTTGTATAAATTTAACTTTGTGAATTAGCTTCTTGTTGGCGTCGCATTTATGCCTGATTTGAGCTTTTAGGAAAAAACTCACTTTTAAGAGGGAATGATGTAACACCGTATATTTACTAGGGATAAATTAGTAATTTAGAAATTGAACTAAGTGAAATACGAACTTAACCGTGAAATTAGTGTTGGGAAATTTATCGTGTTTATAGTTGAGAAATGTGTGTGTGAGTATAGGTAAATGGCCCTTCTTATTTGTTCATTCTCAGTTCTACCCTAAAATAATACCACTATGTATTATTTCATGAGAAGTGAAAAAGAAAGGAAAAACCAGTAAATGACATCTAAAATAATGCAGGGACATAAGTACATGTTCCCCTAAAATTTGGAAGCTCAAAACAGCACTCTGATTTAGGGACAGCTGAGTACAAATTAAGAGCTATATTCCACAAAATGTTTTAACTAAACGTCTCATTACTTATATGATGTACGAGTAATGGACTGTTTCATTAGATGTCATTACGTGTCATAATTTTTCAACAGAAAATTGATAGGCTTAAAATTCGGCCACTTGGATTTTTGATTCTTAGTTTTTTGTTGTTTTTTATTAGTCATAGGAATTATAACGTTAGCTTAATAATGAATATGTATAAACCTCTTTTATCAAACATATAAAGTAATTGAATGCAGACAAAATCTACTGCTTTCAGTTGCTTCATAAGTTCAACTCGGTTGTTGGGAAATATGAAAACTTGCACAAGTTCAATAGATGAAATGATTGTACTCCTCTTGTATCTATTAGTATATGAAATAATTGAATGTTGACGGAACATTAAACTGTCCGGGTTGTACCATTGTACTGAAAATTTGGGTTTGTAATTTTATGGTTTGTTGTGAAATGGACATTATAAATAAAAGAACTTCATGAATGCATTATTATGCAGGAACATCTATTCATAATAAGTCCAATTTGTCCAATTCTGGACATCTTTTTGGAGATAAAACTGATTTTATAGATTAATTCACTATACTGCTTTTTTATTCTGAAGGAACCTTTTGAAACTCTTGTGATAGGATGCTTAATCTCTCTTGCTTTAGAGAACTTCCAACACTTTTATCATGGGACATTGCGTCAGTGCTGAGTTCTTTTACTTGGTTTCCTATTATTCAACGACAAGCAAAACAAATTTGTCAGAGTTGACATTAATGGACCAGTAACTCAGAAGAACAAAAAAAAACTACCACTCCGTTCCCTCTCTTCCTTCCCCTTGGAGAGGGCACGGAAATTAAGAAAAATGAGTCTTTTACTATTTTGCCCCTTTCCTACCTTTTATTCCCTCTAATGTCCTCACTCTCTCTCCTTTAACTCTGATATGTCAAGAACAACATCACAACCACCAGCCTTCCTCCTCCTCATCCTCCACCACCACCACCACAACCAGTCAATCACCACTACGAACAAAAAAATAAATTTGCAGATCTAATAGATCCAAACAATAATATTACGGATTCATTTAAAATAGTTACAGATTCAAAAAAAAAAAAAATCAGAGAAAGAAGAGAAGAAGAAGAAGAATGGTTCTGACTTTTGAGAAGAAGAAGAAGAATTGTTCTGAGCATCTTTTTCTAGCTTTCGATTAGCCTCACATAGATTTACAGTAGCCTCCTTCGAATCGCCACCGTCGAGGACCCTTAGATCGCCGGACGGAACTACATCTGGAAGTCGATGGGATTCCGTCTCCTCGTCTGATTCCGAATCGGCAACCCACAGTCCGGCGCCGTCGAACCCATCTAACGAACAAGCAACCCATGAATCGACCGATTCAAACCCCTCCATGCGATGTGATCCATAACCCAGAAACCCTAGATCAGAAAGATCGGGTTTTTGGTTCGATTCCTCCACAGATCGGTGATTTGCGATGTGATCTGCGGAGAAATCAACAAGAACGAACGACGGAGATCATCGCCGGTGTAAGAGAGAAACGGAGAGACAGAGAAGATGAGAGAGGCCAACAGAGGTAGTGCGAGAGAGAGCCGACTGAAATGAAGGAATGATTTCAGTTTTGTTCAATGTTTAGGGTTAGAATGGGCTGGATTTTATGTTTTGGGTTTGGGTTTGGGTTAGGCTAAATTGGGTTAGTACAGTTGGGTTCAATTAGTGTTGATTAGTTTTGTAGATTGGGCCACTAATCAGTTTATAGTGGTGGCCCAATCAGATATAAATAAGAGTAAAAAAAAAAAGTGGGGTATTGTGCTGAGGGCAAAATGGTCTTTTTGCATCAAAAATATGGCCAAAAAAGGAAAGGGGAAGCAAGAGAGGGAACGGACGAAAATAGAAAGGGGCAGGAAGAGAGGGAACGGAGTGGTAGTTTACATGAACATCATCATTGACGTCAACATATATGTAGATATATGGCTACTCATTTGAAAAGAAACAATGTAGGTGGAAAGAAATACCAAGCCTCTTGAAAACATGGTGCACTTCGTTTGATAGAGTGAGATAAAAGTGTTCATACCTTCCTCGATGGCCAAAATCTTCTAATCTATTTACTTATCGATGTAGGGTAAGGATGGTATGTTAATCCATATGTGGCCTTATAAGTTGTAAGAAATATGTACATTGCCTTTTAAATTTTTTCTTGATACAAAAGTTGTAGTCTTTAAAAGAAAGTACAGTTTGTTATAAAATACTAACCTCCGTTTCGTCTGTTTCGTCTGCGTTTGACTTTTTAACCCGTAACTGAGTCACTTTGACTTGGTGATTTGGGTACCAAAACGATGTAATTTTTTAACAATTTTTTCATGGTATTTTAGAATAAACTTTCCTCTATAACACCATGCAAAGATTACCGAATTCTTGTATCGTTTTGCTAATCAAATCACCGGATGAAAGTAACCCAGTGAATTGTGACAAAAAGTGAAGTAGGCTGAAACAGGCGAAACAGAGGTAGTATGTAATTGGACTGATGTGAATATCCACCACATAGTTGGGTGTATTTTGTGTTATTATATTTTGGTCCAGAAAGCCCACATAATGCCTATATAAGGAGGCTTAAGGTTGGAGAATAATACACCTCTCAATACTCTTCTCCCTACATCTTATCTCTCTCTTGTATTATGTAGTTCTTGCATCTCTCTCGAATCTCGTATTACAACACGTTATCAGCACGATAGTGCTCTGAAAAAATATTCGATGATACACACGAAGGTTGCTCCGCAGATTCTCCACAAGACAAAAGTCAGATGGACTTGGCCGCCTGGTTGAAGTTTGCAAAGAAAAATCATTATTTTTGTTCACACTATTGAGAGATCAGCATGGTCCGATGGGTCTGATTTGGAGGTACAAGTATTTTTTTAAAAGAAAAAAAAGAACTAATGGTCTCATGGGTCTGATCTGAGGGTGGAACTTTACTTTTTCACACTTAGTATGATGATGATTTATATACATGTGCTTTGATCTCATGTGACTAATATGCACTCTTGGGAATCTATCAATCTTGATAATAACTGCTAAAAAGACAAGGTTAGTGTGTTACAGTCATAGTTAGCTCATGCTTTTCTTTTACTACATGCTTTCAACTATGTACAATTGCAGTTATGTTCTTACACCTATTCATTAAGATCATTCAAAAGATTAAATCCAGTTATGCATAGGTTTATTATACTTATCTGTTACATATGTTTTTCTTTTCGTAAATATATGGTGTCCCTTCCATTGTGATCTTCAGATTAGTTCTTAACCTATGACAATTAATTGGTCTGCGTTGTTGATACGTTGATGAAAAAAAGCACACCAGAAGTTGTGAATTACATGATATTTGGATCGTAACCTGAAATTACTATAATATTGTTTTTTTTTATGACCAGAAGTCATAGTAAAATATTTTTACATCTCCAGAAGAGATCGTATTATTGACAGACTTATAAAACATATGATTTCACACCGTAAGCTGTGAATTACACGAAATTTTGATGTAACCTGAAGTTACGACAACAATTTCTTATGTGATCGGAGGTCACAATTCTTTTATGACCTGAAGTCATAGTAGATCTCCAGAAGAGGTCTGTAAATTACAAACTGAACCATTTTTTTCCATACCTGAAGTTATGAAAAAAAAAATTATCGTAACCTGAAGTTGCGAGTGTTCTTTTTATGACCTGAAGTCATACTTTTAGTTACGTCTCCTGAAAAGATGCCCTACAATTTTCGTGCAAACCTCCCAAAGAGGTCGCACTTTGTTACTTCATTTTATTTATTTTTTATGCATTTTTTTTTTTTGCTACTTCTATTCTTCTGTTCTCTCATTATGGATCAAAAACAAACCTCCTGAAGAGCATTCCTAATCGCCATTGATGTTAAAGTTGGCCATGTCATATGTACCCGAAGTTACATTATATCACTCATAACCAGCAGTTATGACTTCATAACCTGAAGTTATGAAATATTATAAATAATTATCTCCTGAAGAGATTGTTACAATTCAAATAATGATCCACCGTCCTGAAGAGGTTATATTATATTTATTTCTTGTATCACACATTTATTTTTAATCTTGTCTAGTATTTTTCCGTTTATACACTTGTTATTGATTTAAGTAGAACATCCAGAAGATGTTCTTTGTCCATGAGGGTTTATTGGACAAACGCATTTTATATGCATAAAAAGTGATTTCCATACCAGAAGTTATGAAATTATGACGATGTTTATAACACGGAGTTGGGTGTATTTTGTATTATTATATTTTGGTCCAGAAAGCCCACCTAATGCCTATATAGGGAGGCTTAGGGTTGGAGAATAATACACCTCTCAATACTCTTCTCCCTACATCTTATCTCTCTCTTGTATTATCTAGTTCTTGCCTCTCTCTCGAATCTCGTATTACAACACAGTTTTAATTTTGTGACATTTACAATCTTAGCCTCATATCGCAATAATGTTATTTCGAGCACAATGTTGTCTTCTTTCGGATGTTAAATTTAAATAACATAACCGGTGGCCTCTTGTTGCATATGCATTGACTTGGTTCAAAAGTTATGATGATTTTGTATTTTAATTTTCGCTTAAAATTCTAGGGTTTCCACCTAAACCCATTCACTTGTATTGCTACGTTGGCTTGATCCATCCCTCCAGTTCCAGCATCTAAATGCTGATCTCAGCCAACATGAATAGCATCTCTTAAGAAAGGAATATCATCATAAAAGAAAGGCGCCTACAGTTTCTTAATCAATCGTTCCCTGCAACAACAAACCACCCGTTTCTTTAGATCTTAATGTCATCCCCCAAGAAGAATAGACAATAGGTCAAGAAGGAGAAGTGAAGTTCCTTGATCAACTTCTGTCGCTAGCCATCAACTTATGATCCCTGTAGACCGCAATGATATTTTGTTCGAAGGGAAATTCGTACCGGGAGTGCAAGTGCAAGTGCAGTCATTTGGTCAATTTTTTATTTCCTACCATAATATGCATATCACTATAGACTTTAGTATCATTTCAGATAAATTTGAATTTGCAACCGAAGGAGAAAGAACAATATACTACTTTCAAGGTTGAGTGGAAAAGATGTGGAATCAACAATCTAATGATTAGTGGAACGACTCTGCCTATGGAAGCACGCCAAAGGGAGAGATGGTCCGTACTGCCAGCTTCCTCATTCTATTTTCCGGAGTTACCTTCATGGTGGGGAGTAGGTTGGCGGATTGACTCTAAGTTAGATGCTCGGGTGCCTCTGCGGAAAAGGGTGGATAATGTATTATTATCAAATATGTATGATTACAAATATGTGAATATATTAAGAACTTTTTTTTTTCTTCTGAATCATTTTTAACGTGCGCACGCATATCTTCATCTGGGCACTATCAAGATTATTTAGTTGGTACCTGTGAACTAATTCATTGGTTTGATCATTTGTGTCTAATAGGCCGACGTAAACTAAACATCAGAGAAATATGTACCGGTCCGTCCCAACTCTTTGTTCCCATTTGACTTTTTTGACTCGTATCTGGGTCACTTTAACCGGGTGATTTGGATATCAAAATAATACGATTTTTTGATAATTTTTTCACCATATTATAGAGCAACTTTTACTCTACAACACCATAACAAATTATCAAAAAATTGCATCGGTTTGCTATTCAAATCACCGGGTCAAAGTGACCCAGTTGTTGATTCAAAGACCTCCTTGAATGTGTTTTGGATGGTAATTGTTTTGAGTGATGAAAGACAAAGACATAAGCATCAAAGCATTTCAGTTACTCCAAGGCCTTGAGATACTGACAGAGCTTCAAAGCCTTAAGAGTTGTTTTATCCTGCTATATGTTCTAACAGTTCTGTGTAGCAGATTGGATATCTGTGTTGGAATAGATGCCCTAGAGGCAATCTAGTTTAGTATGAATTTGTAATTGGCTAGAAATTCATTTATTATTTATTGGATATTTAATATAATGAAGTCCTTAGATTTACAATTGTGTTGTTTATCTTAAATATCCCTAGTCAAGTATAATGATTAAATGGGACAATCATCTATAGACTAGTATGGGGTTGGATTGATATGGAGATATCACGATCCAACACATAGGTGTGCATTACGGAATGTTGCACTGGATTGACCCATTACCGAGAAGGCTACATACACGTTATGTTGAGTCACAAGTGCTTCTCGGGTACAATGGTATTGTCATCCTTAGACTTGAAGTCGCTAGATATTCTAGTTGTGGATCATTGTGATCTTGGTAGCGTTAAACGCTACACCGTAACTGGGTAGTTATAAAGGCGTGTACTGGATACAATGAGAAGCAAGCTTAGAGATCGTAGTGAACGTAGAGAGGATTTGCCCCTCCCACATAACGGGAGCAAATATCCAAGGCCACTCGAGGATAGTGCTTATAGAATGTCTGGCCAGACTCAAATAAATCAATATATGGGATATTGATGTTATTTGCACGAATAAGGCTATTCCATGGATCGAGGAACTAGGGATTGGATATACGAGTGTGACTTGTATGTCTCGTGTCCAATCCGGATATGGAGGCAAAGGGATGAGACAATTACTTGTACAAGGTTGTCTAGATGACTATTCTATTAGTTGGCTAGAATGGATGTTTTGCTAGAAACCGCTCCATATTAGCAAAGAGTTGCTACCAACTAGATAGAACCTATGGGGTCACACGCTATATAGAGTTGTACTAGATTGTGGAATTAATTAATTGGATTAATTAATTAAAAGGATCACTTTGCAAACCCTTGCAAACTTAGTAGGGACTAATTTGCAAGGAAGGGACTAAATTGAATTCTAGTAGGACTAGAATAAGTCCTTTAGGTAGTTAACAAGGAGTTGTTGGACTATATAAAGGACCCTCCTCCTTCCTTCCCTACACACTTATGCTCTAAGAGAGAACATAAAAAGAGTAGGAGAGAACAAAGGAGAGAGAGAGCAAGCAAAGAGGGACGCCGCCCCTATTGCCGCCGCCCCCTTGTCCCGACGCCACAAAGGGTGCCGAACCCCTTTTGGTGTCTCGTTTTGCGTGATTTCTTCACCCTCCTTTCAATCCGGGCTAGCACCAAGGTGATTGGAGATCTAGGAACAACTCTAGGCGTGGATCAACTATAGAGAACGTGACACTATTCGCGTTTGAAGTCATCAAGGAGAACCCAAAGGTGTGTTTATGATTTCTTACCTTCACTATCGTTATGCATCTAGACTTGTGATCCTTGGAGGGTTTTGCATGGTTATTTGTTTGATTATGCTTCCGTTGCGCGATCCATGAATCAAAACCCTACAGTGGTATCAGAGCCTGGTTCATAGAGCATAAACGTAGTTTATGTGTTACATTCTTGTTGTTTTACACCTTAATTTGTTGTTTATCGCGTAAAACAAGACAAATCAAGCATTGGATGCAATTTGTCAAAGAATTAATCATAACAAGACCCAATTATTGCATTGGATGCATGAATTGGTGAGTTTGAGAAATTTTAGGATCATAGATCTAGGGTTTGGGCATCCTTGGGGAAGAAGGAGTTCTCCCACAACAAGGAAACAACCAAACTTGGGCTCCAAGCAAGGAGGTTGTTTTGGAAACAACCTCCACAAGGAAGGTTCGGCCCTAGGGAGCCGCCCCCCCTTGCTTGCCGCCCAAGCTTGGCGCCCTAAGGGGGCGGGCGGCCCTAACCCGCGGGCCTAGCTTGCGGGTTTTGGGCCGGGCCGGCCCTAGGGCTTTATGGTTCACTTTATTTGGGCCCGGGCAATTGGATTGTTGGGCCCATGGACCGTTTTAACCCTAGAAATCCTAAAATCAATTAAAATTGACCAAGCGCGTTAAAATTGGATTTTAACTGTTTATATGCAAATCGCATGGTGATTGGATATGGCCTTAGGATGTGGTTTGATGTGGATGTTTAATTTTGTGGTTTGGTTTTACGGCCTGCGAGCCGATCAATTAATTGTAATAATTAATTAGGGTTTTATGGCCTGCGTGCCATTTTTTTCTCAACTTGTGAGATTTATTTTATTTAGTATAGATGTTAGCTAGTGCTAGATAAAGTAGATTGTTAGCCAAGATTGGAGAAAAGAAGCCCAAAGCCAAAGAAGCCACAAAAGATGGAGCATGGAGCATGGAGCATTCCACATGACTATGAAGGATGGACCAAAAGATCAAGACGCATGGAGATGTGTGTTTGTTTAGGGTTCATAGATAATTCCATTGGCTTGGAATTATCTTAGTCTAGAAAAGGCCATATCCACATCACGTTTAATTTCTGTTTTGTGGTTGTTTATTTATTGTCTTATTATTTGTGTGGTTGGTGTATGGATGATGCATGCAATTAGGATAATAAGATAATTAGACAACCCGGATCTATTATTTGGAGTTGTGCCCAAACTCAAATAGATAGATTAGTTGATATTGATCAACAAAATAATTAAAAATTGAATTGAAAATCCCTCAAATTTTAAATATTGTGTTCTTGCCTTCTCGTTATTTAAACACTCATTATCATCATTATTTATCAAGTTCGTGCGTGCCAAAGCATGGCGACTTGGTTCATAATGATGGAATGCGATGGCACGTAACAATGTGCAATTGTTTAGATAAGAGGTTGAACACAACTAGGCTATTAATTTGATTAAGAAACCTAGAGGCAATCAATTGGGATTATCCATGTGGATGGATAAATAAGGAGTTATTTGCCCGATTGAACCAAGAGTTGCATATGGGATGCAATTGGAATTGTTCCTACCTAAGAAGTAATCGAATTATGGGTGACTTGCCAAAGCAAGCTCATAAGGAGATGAAAAAGATGGATCTTGGCCCACTAGAAAATATAAGGATATTTTCCGCATTAATATCTTGAGGGTTATTAATCCGTAGAAAAATAGTGGGAGCTATATTTAATAAACTAGCCATTATTAAATATAGTCAAAAATTCACAAATACTAAAACTTGCATATTTTCCTTTTTGTAGAATTCCAAATGGCAAACAACTCATCGAGTTCACAACATTCCCTACGATCTGTCCTTGAGAAGGACAAGCTCTCAGGTACCAACTTTCTCGATTGGTACAGAAACTTGAGAATTGTTCTCAAGCAAGAAAAGAAGCTGTACGCAATAGAGGAGCAAGTTCCAGAAGGTCCAGACAATCAGACACCTGCTGCCTTAAAGGCGTATCAAAAGCATGTTGATGATGCTAATGATGCGGCCTGCCTAATGCTTTGCACCATGACCTCTGAGCTTCAGAAGCAACATGAGAACATGAATGCTGTCGATATGATCGAACATCTAAAGCAGCTCTTCCAAGAGCAGGCGAGGGTAGAGAGGTATGAGGTCTCAAAGGCACTGTTCAAATGTCATCTGGCAGAAGGGAACCCGGTGGGACCCCATGTACTCCGAATGATCGGGTACTTGGAGAATCTCGCCCGGCTTGGGTTCCCGGTTGGCCAAGAGTTGGCAACGGATCTCGTGTTGCAATCGTTGCCCGAGAGTTATGGACAGTTCATTATGAACTATAACATGAACGAGAT
This sequence comes from Linanthus parryae, assembly GCA_023055425.1. NCBI lineage: Eukaryota > Viridiplantae > Streptophyta > Magnoliopsida > Ericales > Polemoniaceae > Linanthus > Linanthus parryae. Next base: position 15,831,011 of record JALGPY010000012.1, on the reverse strand, counting down.
CGTTAAACCACTGCCAGATCTGCTCAACATGTTGAGGACGGCTGAACAGAGCATCAACAAGGGTAAGGGCAAGGCCATTATGATGGTGCATAAAGGAAAGGGTAAAAAGTTTGCCTCTTCCTCCAAGGGCAAAGGCAAGTCAGTTGCTAAGTCCAAGGAACAAGCCCTTAAGCCTGTTGGTGGGATTGCCAAGGTCGTGACTAAGGGTGAATGTCACTACTGTAGTCAACCTGGACACTGGAAGAGGAACTGCCCAAAATATTTGGAGGACAAGCGGCTTGGAATAGTGATTCCACCACCACCAGGTATTTTTGTTGTAGATGTCAATTTAACTGTCTCTACATCATGGGTATTAGATACTGGATGTGGATCTCATATTTGTCGAAATATGCAGGATCTAAAGAGAAGTAAAAGATTGGCTAAAGGGGAGGTAGATCTGCGCGTTGGGAATGGAGCAAAGGTTGCTGCGTTGGCCATAGGCGTTTGCGAGCTATCTCTACCTTCAGGATTAGTTTTAGAATTAAATAATTGCTATTTTGTGCCTGCTATGAGCAGAAACATTATTTCTATTTCTTGTTTGGACAAGGAAGGTTTTATTATTTCAATAAAGAACAATTGTTGTTCCTTTTATTTGAATAATATTCACTATTTTAGTGCGCAATTATTTAATGGACTTTATGTCCTTGATCTAAGTAATCCTGTCTACAACATTAATACCAAGCGGATTAAAATAAATGATTTAAATCCTGCTTATTTATGGCATTGTCGTTTAGGCCACATAAATGAGAAACGTGTATCTAGACTCCATAAGGATGGATTACTAGACTCATTTGATTTTGAATCATATGAGACATGTGAGGCTTGTTTATTGGGAAAAATGACAAAGTCCCCTTTCAATTAGAAAGGTGAGAGGACTAGTGAGCAATTGGCGCTCATACATACCGATGTGTGTGGGCCATTTGCCACGCCTGCCAGGGGTGGTTATGTCTACTTCATTACGTTTACTGATGATTACAGTAGATATGGATTTGTGTACCTTATGAGGGCAAAATCCGAATCCTTTGAAGTGTTCAAGGAATTCAAGAATGAAGTAGAGAAGCAACTTGGCAAAAGTATCAAGGCTCTACGATCGGATCGTGGAGGAGAATACTTAAGCCAAGAGTTTGACGACTATCTTAGAGAGTGTGGGATCGTGTCCCAACTCACTCCACCCGGAACGCCACAATGGAATGGCGTGTCCGAGAGGAGGAATCGAACCCTATTGGATATGGTTCGATCTATGATGTGTCAAACCGATCTTCCATTATCGTTTTGGGGCTACGCTCTATTAAGTGCAGCTTTTACCATTAACCGTGTTCCATCTAAATCAGTCATGAAGACACCATATGAGATGTGGAGTGGGAGGCGTCCCACATTGTCGTTCATGAGGATTTGGGGCTGCGATGTCTATGTAAAACGTTTACAGTCAGACAAGCTAGGGCCTAAATCGGATAAGTGTAAATTTGTGGGGTACCCTAAGGAAACTAAGGGATACTATTTCTACAATCCAACCGAGAACAAAGTGTTTGTTGCTCGGACCGGCGTGTTTCTAGAAAGAGAGTTTGTCTCTAAAGAAGCAAGTGGGAGGAATGTAGAACTTGAAGAAGTTCAAGAACCACAAATTACTGAACCGATTATGGAACATGAACAGGAATCACAAGCAGTTGTGGATCCACCTGTTCAGGTAACACAAGAGCTTCGTAGATCTAGTAGAGTGCGCCAGGAACCCGAGAGGTACGGACTTCTCGTAACTGATTCCGGTGACACGATGCTCATAGATAATGAGCCTACTACCTATGAGGAGGCCATGAATGGCCCAGACTCGCAGAAGTGGCTTGAGGCCATGAGATCCGAGATGGAATCCATGTATACCAACAAAGTATGGACTTTGGTGGAACCACCTGATGGGGCGCGGCCCATAGGGTGCAAGTGGGTCTTCAAGAAGAAGATCGACATGGATGGTAATGTGATTACCTATAAGGGCCGATTGGTGGCTAAAGGATTCAGACAGATTCATGGTATTGACTATGATGAAACCTTTTCACCAGTCGCTATGACCAAATCCATCCGAATCCTACTTGCGATTGCAGCATACTACGACTATGAGATTTGGCAGATGGATGTCAAAACAGCATTCCTTTATGGGAATCTCCTCGAGGATGTATATATGATACAGCCGGAGGGTTTTGAGGATCCAAAGCAAGCCAACAAAGTGTGTAAGCTGCAACGATCCATTTATGGATTGAAGCAAGCTTCTAGGAGTTGGAATCGACGTTTTGATGAAGTGGTCAAAGAGTTTGGCTTCATCAGAAACGAAGATGAGTCTTGTGTTTACAAGAAGGTTAGTGGGAGCTCTGTAGCTTTTCTGGTCTTGTATGTAGATGACATACTACTCATTGGAAACGACATTCCCATGCTGCAATCTGTGAAAGATTGGCTTGGAAAGTGTTTCTCAATGAAAGACTTAGGGGAAGCAGCCTATATACTCGGTATAAAGATCTATAGAGATAGATCTAAGAGGTTGCTAGGCCTAAGTCAAAGTACATATATTGACAAGGTGTTGAAACGGTTCAACATGCAAGATTCCAAGAAGGGATTCTTGCCCATGTCACATGGAATCACTCTTTCGAAGAGTGGTTGTCCTTCCAATGAGATTGAGAAGGAACGCATGAGTAGGATTCCCTATGCCTCGGCCATAGGATCCATCATGTACGCCATGTTATGTACTAGACCAGATGTGTCATATGCCTTGAGTATGACAAGCAGATACCAATCCAATCCGGGTGAGAGTCACTGGATTGCTGTCAAGAACATCCTAAAGTACTTGAGAAGAACTAAGGATGCCTTCTTGATGTTTGGCGGTGAGGAAGAGTTGCGTGTAAGGGGTTACACTGATGCAAGCTTCCAAACCGATAGAGATGACTTTAGATCACAGTCGGGATATGTGTTTTGCCTGAATGGAGCAGCGGTGAGCTGGAAGAGTTCCAAGCAAGAGACGGTAGCTGATTCTACAACAGAGGCTGAGTACATTGCTGCAAATGGCGCAGCAAAGGAGGCTGTTTGGATCAGAAAGTTTGTTTCTGAACTTGGTGTGGTCCCTAGCATTGCGGATCCAGTGGAGTTGTTCTGTGACAACACTGGGGCGATCGCGCAATCAAAGGAACCCAGGTCGCACCAGAAATCCAAGCACGTGCTCAGGAAGTTCCATCTGATTCGAGATATTATCGATAGAGGAGACGTTCGGATATGCAAGATTCCTACAGATGATAATCTGTCAGACCCGCTTACAAAGCCTCTCACGCAGTGGAAGCATGAAGGGCACACTAGGAGTATGGGCATACGAGATGCGCCAGATTGGCTCTAGTGCAAGTGGGAGACTGTTGGAATAGATGCCCTAGAGGCAATCTAGTTTAGTATGAATTTGTAATTGGCTAGAAATTCATTTATTATTTATTGGATATTTAATATAATGAAGTCCTTAGATTTACAATTGTGTTGTTTATCTTAAATATCCCTAGTCAAGTATAATGATTAAATGGGACAATCATCTATAGACTAGTATGGGGTTGGATTGATATGGAGATATCACGATCCAACACATAGGTGTGCATTACGGAATGTTGCACTGGATTGACCCATTACCGAGAAGGCTACATACACGTTATGTTGAGTCACAAGTGCTTCTCGGGTACAATGGTATTGTCATCCTTAGACTTGAAGTCGCTAGATATTCTAGTTGTGGATCATTGTGATCTTGGTAGCGTTAAACGCTACACCGTAACTGGGTAGTTATAAAGGCGTGTACTGGATACAATGAGAAGCAAGCTTAGAGATCGTAGTGAACGTAGAGAGGATTTGCCCCTCCCACATAACGGGAGCAAATATCCAAGGCCACTCGAGGATAGTGCTTATAGAATGTCTGGCCAGACTCAAATAAATCAATATATGGGATATTGATGTTATTTGCACGAATAAGGCTATTCCATGGATCGAGGAACTAGGGATTGGATATACGAGTGTGACTTGTATGTCTCGTGTCCAATCCGGATATGGAGGCAAAGGGATGAGACAATTACTTGTACAAGGTTGTCTAGATGACTATTCTATTAGTTGGCTAGAATGGATGTTTTGCTAGAAACCGCTCCATATTAGCAAAGAGTTGCTACCAACTAGATAGAACCTATGGGGTCACACGCTATATAGAGTTGTACTAGATTGTGGAATTAATTAATTGGATTAATTAATTAAAAGGATCACTTTGCAAACCCTTGCAAACTTAGTAGGGACTAATTTGCAAGGAAGGGACTAAATTGAATTCTAGTAGGACTAGAATAAGTCCTTTAGGTAGTTAACAAGGAGTTGTTGGACTATATAAAGGACCCTCCTCCTTCCTTCCCTACACACTTATGCTCTAAGAGAGAACATAACAAGAGTAGGAGAGAACAAAGGAGAGAGAGAGCAAGCAAAGAGGGACGCCGCCCCTATTGCCGCCGCCCCCTTGTCCCGACGCCACAAAGGGTGCCGAACCCCTTTTGGTGTCTCGTTTTGCGTGATTTCTTCACCCTCCTTTCAATCCGGGCTAGCACCAAGGTGATTGGAGATCTAGGAACAACTCTAGGCGTGGATCAACTATAGAGAACGTGACACTATTCGCGTTTGAAGTCATCAAGGAGAACCCAAAGGTGTGTTTATGATTTCTTACCTTCACTATCGTTATGCATCTAGACTTGTGATCCTTGGAGGGTTTTGCATGGTTATTTGTTTGATTATGCTTCCGTTGCGCGATCCATGAATCAAAACCCTACAATCTGATTATACAGATCAGGGATTTACTCCATATACTTATAGTTTACACTATTTACATATCTAACACAATTGCAGGTGATCCGAACAGGAAGAATTAAAGTTTTCTGGATTTAACTTTTAATATCTGTGAAGCAGGTTCATAGCTCCACGGCCTTGAGATGTGCCTTGAGTTGCTGAAAGTTTTTACAGAACTAAATGATTCTTTCTTGCAGGTTGTGATTCTTATTATTGTGATTATTCATTGACTTATAATAGTCTCAAACTTGTTTTTCATGATTTATATGTATTAGAAGTTAAACAGATTACTGTTCTAATATTTTAACCAGTTTTATCAGAAATTGGAAAACCAAACAGTCATAGCACTGTTATCTTTCTGGATTTTGTTGTTGGTGTGTTTTTATGTTGTTGCAGGTTTTTTAAACATGCAAGAGCTATCTCAACAAACTCCAACGGATATCCACTTAGAGCTGTTTGAATTTCATTTGAAAACTGAAGGAGGATTTGTAGGAACTGAGATCCTAAAATCTCTCAATCAGTTGCAGCTGTGGATAAAAGAGACTGGTTTGAATTTTGAAGGTAGAGAGGCTTGCAGAATACTCAGAAAGGTGTGAAAATTTCGTGGGAGATCATTCATTCAAACACACAAGGATTCAAGCTTCAATCCAGATTCCTGAAGATCAAATCAATCCAGTTTCCAGAAGAACACATACAGGCTTCAATAGCTTATTTCTTCTACTGTGTTATTCACTTGTTCTCTTATCTGTGTATCTTTCAATTATCTTAAACCTCACTTAACCTAGTGGTTGGTGTTTCAAGTGAACAACAAGAGGTTCTTGTTAGCTCAACAGTTAGTAGCTAGAACTAGATAGGTTTGGAAGCACAAGCTGTATAGGTGTAAAGGAAATCACTTAGGCTTGAAGATCTAGGGTTGTTTATGTGTGAGTAATAAGAAGTGTTTGCCCAATCCTGGTGGGATTAGATCCCTCAGGCAGAGATTAGGTCCATTGGGACTGAACTCTGTAAATTGCTTTGTGTTCATTACTTTACAGTTTGATTATTATCTGCTGCATACAACTCAAATCAAACTAGGGTTCATAAGCTGTTTAGAATTGATAATAGTTCAAGGCCTTGAAGCTTTCTATTTTTCCTTTGAAAGTTTCAGACAGTTTTCTAAAATCTCAAGGCCTTGAGATTTGAGTTTCACACAAAGCTAATCTGTTAAGTATTGAGTTTTGCAAAAAAGTTTCCATACTCTATTCAACCCCCCCCCCCTTCTAGAGTATTTAGGTCATGTATTTAGTCTACATTACACACTTTCAATTGGTATCAGAGCTTGTGTCACTATTTTAGATCTAACAATCTGGTGACTATGAGTAATGTAGGAGATGGTGGATTCTCACAAGGAAGGGCAGCCAACAGACCTCCATTGTTCTATGGTGATAACTTCATGCACTGGAAGGCATTGATGAAGATGTTCATCACATATCATGACATTGAACTGTGGTCAATAGTTCAGAATGGTCCTCATGAGTACTGTACTACAATTGATGGAGTCAGATGTATCAAGTCTGAGGAAAATCTTTCAGTTACTGAACTGGAAAAGGTATCAAAAAATTACAAGACTATGAATCTGTTATACTGTGCTCTTAATGCAGATGAGTTCAACAGAGTGTCAAATTGCAAGAGTGCCAAAGAAGTTTGGGATAAACTGGTGGTGACATATGAAGGAACTAGTCAGGTTAAGCAGACCAAAATCAACATACTTCTGAGTCAATATGACTTGTTCAAGATGAATTCAGATGAGACCATCAAGGAGATGTTCAAAAGATTCACTGATGTGGTGAACAATCTGGAGTCATTGGGAAAGAAGTTCTCAAATGAGGAGAAGGTCAGAAAGATTATGAGAAGCTTGCCAAAAGCCAAGTGGGAGCCAAAGACAACAGCCATTGAGGAAGCTCAGGATTTAAGTCTTCTTCAGCTAGATGATCTACAAGGAAAGTTGCTCACTCATGAAATGTCTATGAAGGATGTGGAAGGTGATTTGAGTGAAAACATCAGGAACTTAGCACTTAAGGCAAAAGACAGTGAAAAGTCTCAAAGCCTTGAGACTGAAGATGAGCCTGATGATGAAGAGGCTTTAGCATTGATCTCCAAGGCCTTTGACAGGATTCTCAAGAAGAAAAGAAACTCTGGTAACAGGGATTACAACAGAGAGAGATCAAGACCTTCAGGCAGCAAGGACTACAAAGGTAAACCTTCATCACAGTCACATAAAACTAAAGTAATGAATTGTTTTGAGTGTGGTGATGCAGATCATTTAGTAAGGGACTGTCCACAAAAGAAGAAGAACATGAACTTTCAGAAGAAAGACAGTGACAACAGAAGGAAGAAAGCCATGATGGCTTCCTGGAGTGATTCTGATTCATCAAGTGACTCAGACACAGAAGAAGATCAAGCAAACTTATGCTTCATGGCATAGCATGATGAGGAAAAATCATCAGACCGACACATTGAAGATATGGTAAAAAATCTACTTGCTAGTCCTTCTGATGTACTTCCTGAAATTCTAAAAAGTATGTTTTTAAATGAGGAAAGTTATAGAAATGAGATTTCTGCTTTAAAGATTAAGATACATGAGCAGGTAAAAGAAAACCTGGACCTAGTTTTTTCAAAAAAAACTGTTGAAGTTTCTAAGACAAAGCTTGAAAAGGACTTCAAGGCCTTGGACAGCAGGTTCAAAGCCTTGAAGGCACAGATAAAAGAGGTTGTTGATCCAAACACTCTTTTGACTGAAAGATATGCTGATCTAAAGACTCATTCTGAGAATTTAGAACAACAAATCTGTTCTTTAACTGAGAAACTTCAAGAGTCTAATAAGGTCCTAGCTAGGTTTACAGGCTCAGAACATAATCTGAATCTCATTCTTGGAAGAAGTCTGAAATCAATGCATAAAAGTGGGATTGGATATAATCCAAATTTTCCAAAGAAAGGCCAAACTACTTTTGTCATGTAGCAAACATTCTCCAAAATGTCATTACTGTGGAAAAATTGGTCATGTCAGATTAACTTGTACCTTCAGAAGATCAGAACCTCACATTATGAGGAATACTTATCCTTATCAGCTTAAGGGACAGGTTAGGCAGATTTGGGTTCCAAAAGGAATTAGGCCACCAAACATGGCTGATTCCGAGTATGACTCAAAGTTCTGCACTTGGTCAAACAGCCTGTTGAGGCAATGATTTGTTTTTGCAGGATGTCACCAAGGCTTTGAAAGATCAGAAATGGATATTAGACAATGGATGTTCCAGACATATGAGTGGAAAGACGTCTCTCTTTACTGAACTTACAGAAAAATCTGGAGGAACAATCACACTTTGTGACAAAGCAAAATTCAATATCATTGGTATAGGTAGTATTGGTAATGGTTCTAATAATTCTATATCTGATGTTTATCTGGTAGATGGACTTAAGTATAATCTGCTTAGTATCTCTCAGTTATGTGATAAAGGTTATAAAGTTATATTTGACAAGGAGAAATGTGTGGTGCAAGATGAGAAATATGGTGATTACATACTTACTGTTCCTAGATCATATAATCTATATGCTATGAGTACTAACAGTGTTGCAGGTGACAAGCTAAAATGCCTCAAGGCCTTGAAGGAAGATTCAAAGCTTTGGCACAGAAAGCTTGGGCATATTAGTATACATACCTTGAATAAACTCATCTCAAAGGACTTGGTAATAGGTTTACCATCACATAAATTTTCAGATGATGAGGTTTGCAAGGCATGTGTACAAGGTAAGCAAACCAGAAGCTCATTCAAGCCAAAGAACTTTGTAAGTACTTCTAGACCATTAGAACTGCTGCATATGGACTTGTGTGGTCCTATGAGAGTTCAGACTCCAAAAGATAAGAGGTATATGCTTTTTATAATAGATGATTATTCTAGATTTACTTGGGTGATGTTTATTAGAGACAAAACTGAAGCTTTATTTGAATTTTCTAGATTGTGCAAAGAGCTTCAAACTTTGAAAAATTTACATGTTGCATCTATTCGAAGTGATCATGGTAGGGAGTTTGATCAACTTGACTTTGATTTGTTTTGTGCAAAGCATGGCATTTCACACAACTTTTCTGCACCTAGAACTCCACAGCAAAATAGAGTAATTGAACGGAAAAACATGACACTTGAGGATATGTCCAGAACCATGCTTCTTGAGAGTAATTTGCCAAAGTTCTTATGGCCAGAAGCTGTTAACACTGCCAATTATGTGCTGAATAGATGCTTGATTCGACTTATTTTGAAAAAGACCCCTTATGAACTGTTTAAAGTTAGAAAGCCTAATGTTTCTTATTTTAAACATTTTGGTTGTATCTGTTTTGTTACCTTCTTCCTGATTATATCCTTGAGCTACCAGTCTGGCTTTATTTCTTACCACTTTGCCCTTCTCATCAAGCTTGTTTCTGAATACCCATCTGGTTCCAATAACTGATTTCTCTTTAGGTCTGGGAACCAGATTCCACACCTTGTTCCTTTCAAACTCATTCAGCTCACTCTGCATTGCAATGATCCAGTCTGCATCTTCTAGTGCTTCCTTGGTATTTTTAGGCTCAATCAAAGATACAAATGCACTAAAAGCACACAAGTTCTTCAACTGTCCTCTTTTCTGAGTTCCAGTTGATGGATCTGATATAATGTTATCAGCTGGATGGTCTGCAAGGTACTTAAACTTCTTTCTTGGTACCCAGAAATATTATCCTTTAAGGCTTTGAGTCCTTGAAACAGTAGAGGGAGCATCATAGAAAGTTTCAGCTTCTGTCTCAAGGCTTTGAGATTTTGGTTCTGCAGGAGGTTCAAGGCCTTGAGATTCTGCTGGTTGACTCTGCACATTAGTTTTTCCTTTGTCTTCTTTCACAGCATCATCATCTGATTCATGCTTGTTCAAATCTAGATCTGCAAAAATTTCACTCAGAGAATCCTTAGTACTTTCATCAAAGATTACATCTCTTCCACAATCTTGGTTTTTCTATTATAAACTCTATAAGCTTTGCTAGTTTGAGAATATCTAAGAAATACACCTTCATCACTTCTAGCATCAAACTTACCAAGATTGTCTCTACCATTATTATGCAATAGATTATGAGGAGACTTTTGCTCCTGTTGCCAGGTTAGAAGCTATTAGAATACTTCTTGCATTTGCATCTCACAATCACATAAAGCTTTATCAAATGGATGTTAAATGTGCTTTTCTGAATGGATATTTACAAGAAGATGTTTTTGTAGCACAACCACCTGGTATTGAAGATGAAAACCTTCCTGATCATGTTTATAAACTGGACAAAGCTCTTTATGGATTAAAACAAGCTCCAAGGGCTTGGTATGACAGGCTTTCAAAATTTCTACTTGAAAATAATTTCAAAAGAGGCCTAGTTGACAAAACTCTTTTCATTAAACATCATCAAAGTGATTTGTTAGTAGTTCAGATTTATCTAGATGATATTTTATTTGGTGCTACTAATGATGCTCTTTCAAAAGAGTTTTCTAGTCTGATGTGCAGGGAGTTTGAGATGAGCTTAATGGGTGAACTGAATTTCTTTCTTGGACTTCATATCTTACAAATGAAGAAAGGAATTTTTTTACATCAAGGAAAGTATACCAAGGACTTATTGAATAAGTACAATATGTCACAGTCCAAGGTTCTTAAGACCCCTATGAGTTCATCACTCTCTTTAGACAAAGATTCAAATGGTAAGAGTCTGAATCAAAAGGAATACAGAGGTATGATTGGATCACTGTTGTATTTAACTGCTAGTAGACCTGATATTATGTTCAGTGTCTGTATGTGTGCTAGATTCCAAGCAGATCCTAAGGAAAGTCATTTAACTGCAGTCAAAAGAATTTTTAGATATTTGAATGGAACCAGAGACTTGGGGTTTTGGTATCCAAGAAGATCTAATTTTATGTTGAGTGGCTATTCAGATGCAGATTTTCAAGGATATAAAGCAGACAGGAAAAGTACTTCTGGATGCTGTCAGTTTCTTGGATCTTCATTGATCAGTTGGCATTCCAAAAAGAAAAATTATGTAGCATTATCAACTGCAGAAGCTGAATACATTACAGCTGGAGCTTGTTGTTCACAAGTGCTATGGATTGCTCAGCAACTTAGAGATCTTGGCTACAATTTCAGAAATGTGCCTATTCACTGCGACAACACAAGTGCTATCTCAATTTCTAAGAATCCAGTCCAGCACTCAAGAACCAAGCACATAGATGTGAGACATCATTTTCTTAGAGATCATGCAGAACAAGGTGATGTTGTTTTAAAATTTATTTCTACTTCAATGCAAATTGCTGATATATTCACTAAACATTTGCCAGATGATAGGTTTTCATCTCTAAGGCTTGAATTGGGGATGTTAAACAAGGATGCATTGGTATAGGGGGAGTATTAGTACTTATATGTGATTATGTGCTGAAATATCAAAGCCTTGAGATTATACTTTCCAAAGCCTTGAAAGTATAGCTCAAAGCTTTGAAGTTTCTCAAACTGCAGAAAATCTCAAGGCCTTGAGATTGTTCTCCAGGTCTTGAAAATATTTGTAATATTTTTTTTTTCAAAAAAATGGATCATCAAATATTATATCTTATCTCTTTAGATAACTTTATAATATTTGAATTACTCAGAGAATTTTCTAAAATATCCAAAAATATTTTTTCAAGATTCTATTTTGCATGTTGATTTAGCAGAGTCCTTTTATGACTCATCCTTTCCAACCTACTTAAGCTGAAAGTCAGGGATTTTTCCTCTCATTCTCTATCAATTCTCTACGACTCTCCTCTCTCTCTCTCACTTTCTCTCAATCACATTCTCTTCTCAAAACCCTAAACCCCAAAATGGAGCGCAAATCAGCCAGAATTCAGCAACAGGGAAAGCCCTCTGGCAGATCCAAGAAGAGGGAAAATAAGAAGGAGAAGATAGTGATTTCTGATTCAGATTCAGAAAACACTCAGAGCTTGCATAGGGACACTCCTCCTGCAAGAAGTCCAGGACAGAGAAGGGAGATGAAGGCTCAAGCATTGATCCACAACAGGAGACACAGACTCAGGGTGGTGATCAACCTAGGTCAGAGAAGAAGAAAGGAGGAGAAAATAAAAAGACTGGTGAAGAGGAAAAGGGGAAATCTGCTCAAGAAAGCAAGAAGAAACCATCTGAAGGAGAACAAGAAAAGAGCAAACCCTCAGAGAAGAAAACTAGGGTTAAGCAGGTTGCTGCTGCAACCAAGAAAGGTTATCAAGGTAAGAATGTACTTCCTACAGACTGGTTTGTTAGTTCTGAGGTTAGAACTGTATGGATGCAAGGTTATACTTCATCTAAGGTAGCTTTCTGTAGTATGGTTTCTGAAGAGTTGTTGGATAAATTGGATATTGACTGCATCAGAAAGTTAAGAGAAACTGTTGTTTGGAAGGTGTTAAATCCTAGTTCTAAGGCGTATCCTAGGTTAACTAGGTTATTTTATCTGAATTTGGTTTCTGAAGGTGATGATAAAATGGTGTTAACTTCAAAAGTGGATGGGGTGGATTTGAGGTTAGATCATAGGACTTTTGCCAAAGTCTTGGTCATTCCTAAGAAATATAATATTGGAGTTAACCATGATAGGAAGGAGTGTCTGGATAATACAAAACAAATGTTTTTCATTGATGGGGTACCCTCTGGCCCAAAGCAGTTGACACACTCTGTGCTCAACTGTGAAGCCAAAATCCTGTTTACAATTCTGATGAGGAGTGTAATTCCTAGGGAGAAATCAAGGGAGTTAGTGACTGATAAGGTTCTTATTTTTATGTATCTAATATCCCAAGGGTTTGAGATAGACTTGCCAACTGTTGTTATGGAACATATAATTTATTGTGCAACCAGAACTAGAAACCATCCTCTTCTATATGCCAACCTGTTGCCTCTTTTTTTTTTGAATACTTTGATGTACATGTGAAAGGAGAAGAAAAACTTACTGGAGGTTTTGGGTTGATTGATGAAACTGCACTTCAGAGGATTGGGGTAGTTCAGTCTGGGAAAGGACATTGGAAGTTTTATTCAGATTTGTCTCAAAGGAGGAACTTGCAGAGAAGGAGTATGTGAAGCCAAAGGGGACTACATCAGGGAAAGGACAAGCCAATGAGGATTACTCTTTATTGGTTGAGAAGTTTGAAGATCAGCAGGTTGAGATTGAAGATCTCAGACAAAGATTATTTGACATGTCAGCTGAATTCAACCAGTTCAAGGGCTTGATGAATGTTATGAATGGAAAGCTTGATGTTGTCATCAAGGGTTTGAATTTGGAGAAGATACCTTCTGCTACTAGTCATGACACAAGTGTGGATTCAGATGAAAGGCTGGGAGATTTTCTGAAAAAGAAAAAGAAACCAATTCCAGTGGTGCTTACTTCAAAGGATTTGTATGAACAAACTGATGAAGAAGATGCTGGTGAAGACACAGGTGTTGATGCAGCTATAGAGGGGGATTCAGTACAGGTTAAGAAGAAAGTGGATGAGATAATTCAAGAAATTATTGTAGAAGTGGAAGCTGAACAAGAAGGTAGTCAGTCTGCTGAAGATGCTGCAAGTGAAGAAGAAGTTGGAGAAGGCTCAGAGAAAGGCCAGACATCAAAGAAGAAGTGAAGATCAGAGAATGCCAAAGCCTTGACCTTCTATTTCTTTCTCTTCTTATTTTTTGTTCTCAAGGCCTTGACTTTTTTAGCAATAATTTTGTTTAAGTTTTTTTTTTTAAATGAATCTGAGTAATGATCCAACATTTCTTCATCCTTATTTGATGAAAGTCAAAAAGGGGGAGAGATTATGTGGTGTTTTTGTGTTTGCAGTATTTGAATAATAATTATACTCAGTTGTTTTGGTTTAATCAGTTGTGTTATTATATTATTGTGGTTATATGTAAATTTGCTGATTATATGTGGTATACTGGTTTCTATCTGGTATAATTGTCTGGTGTATCTGCATTTTGTGGTTATCTAATTTTCGTAATGAGTGGCAGAAAATCTATACAAGACTGTAGGTTTTGTCTTTCATCAAGGGGGAGATTGTTGATTCAAAGACCCTTGAATGTGTTTTGGATTGTAATTGTTTTGAGTGATGAAAGACAAAGACATAAGCAGCAAAGCATTTCAGTTACTCCAAGGCCTTGAGATACTGACAGAGCTTCAAAGTCTTGAGAGTTGTTTTATCATGCTATATGTTCTAACAGTTCTGTGTTGCAGATTGGATATCTGATTATACATATCAGGGATTTACTGCGTATACTTATAGTTTACACTATTTACATATCTAACACAATTGCATATGATCAGAACAGGAAGAATCAAAGTTTTCTGGATTGAACTTTGAATATCTGTGAAGCAGGTTCAGAGCTCCAAGGCCTTGAGATGTGCCTTCAGCTGCTGACAGTTTTTACAGAAATAAGTTGTTTCTTTCTTGTAGGTTGTGGTTCTTATTATTTTGATTATTCATTGACTTATAAGAGCCTTAAACTTGTTTTTCATGATTTATATGTATTAGAAGTTAAACAGATTACTGTTCTAATCTTTTAACCAGTTTTATCAAAAACTGGAAAACCAAACAGTCATAGCACTGTTATCTTTCTGGATTTTGTTGTTGCTGTGTTTTAATGTTGTTGGAGGTTTGTTAAACGTGCAAGAGCTATCTCAACAAACTCCAACGGATATCTACTTAGAGCTGTTTGAATCTCAGTTGAAAACATAAGGAGGATTTGTAGGAACTGAGATCCTAAAATCTCTCAATCAGTTGCAGCTGTGGATAAAAGAGACTGGTTTGAATTTTGAAGGCACAGAGGCTTGCAGAGTACTTATAAAGGTGTGAAAAATTCGTGGGAGATCATTCATTCAAACACACAAGGATTCAAGCTTCAACCCCGATTCCTAAGATCAAATCAATCCAGTTTCCAGAAGAACACATCCAGGCTTCAATAGCTTATTTCTTCTATTGTGTTCTTCACTTGTTCTCTTATCTGTGTATCTTTCAATTATCTTAGACCTCACTTAACCTAGTGGTTGGTTGCTCAAGTGAACAACAAGAGGTTCTTGTTAGCTCAACAGTTAGTAGCTGAAACTAGATAGTTTGGAACCACAAGCTTTATAGGTGTAAGGGATATCACTTAGGCTTGAAGATCTAGGGTTGTTTCTGTGTGAGTAATAAGATGTGTTTGCCCAATCCTGGTGGGATTAGATCACTCATGCAGAGATTAGTTCTATTGGGACTGAACTCTGTAAATTGCTTTGTGTTCATTACTTTACAATTTGAATATTATCTGCTGCATAAAACTCAAATCAAACTAGGGTTCATAAGCTGTTTAGAGTTGATAATAGTTCAAGGCCTTGAAGCTTTCTATTTTGCCCTTGAAAGTTTCAGACAGTTTTCTAAAATCTCAAGGCCTTGAGATTTGAGTCTCACACAAAGCTAATCTGTTAAGTTTTGAGTTTTGCAAAAAAGTTTCCATACTCTATTCACCCCCCCCCCCTTCTAGAGTATTTAGGTTCTGTATTTAGTCTACATTACACACTTTCACCAGTGAATAGTGACAAAAGTCAAATTGGGAACAAAGAGCCGGGACAGACTGGTATTGAATAGGGAGATACGTTCTGTTTTTCTCTTTGTTTTTAGGCGAATACGATTCATATAAATATTATCATTTATGAGATTGTTAAAGTGTTTTTTTTTTGCAGACCTTTAAAAATTCTTGAGTGTGGCATGTTTCCCGATTATATATTATAATTTTACAACATAAAAACAAAAAGGATAAAGTAACTATAAACAAGCTTGAGATTAACATTTCTTTGCCTCTGATCAAGCTCAGATTTCTTTTTTTAGTAAGACAAATCACAGATGTCGTAAATCAAGTAGTAGTATTTAGATCATACTGTACTACTAACGAAGCTTTCGGTTCTTATTTCTTTAAAGCTTCGCTTATCACTACTTTATCATTTTCTTTTTATGTCTTAACACTATAATTGGTTAACATACCACATTGAAAGTTCAAAAGCTCTGCGAATAGAATGCTTTGACAATCTCATAAACTATTTGAACCACGTAGAGAACAATAAAACGTACCCTAATCGAACGTATTTCCTTAATGTTTTGCCTACCTCATTAGTTCCTATTAAACTTAAGACCAAACCAATGAATTAGTTCACAGTTTCCAAGTCAATTATCTGGATAGTGCCCGGATGAAGATATGCGACTCCAAGCATGAACACATAAAAAATGATTCTCAAGAACGAAAGTGACCAACATCTTTACATATTTGTCTGAATGGTTCAAACGGATTTGGTAATAATACCTTATCCTCCCTTACAGCAGAGACACAAGAGTATTTAACGCTATATTCAATCAACCAACCCATTCCTCACCATGACGGTATCTCCGGGGAACAGAATGAGGAAGCTTACAGTACGTGCCATCTTTTTCGTTAGCATTCCATAGGCATAGTGGTTGCATTAATTGTTAGACTCTTGATTCTCCATCGTTTCAACTCAACCTTTCTAGTAGTATGTTGTTCTTCTCCTTCCATTGCGAATTCAGCTTCATGTGGAATAGTATTAAGGTCTATAGTGATCTATGAATTATGGTAGGAAATAACAATTGATCAAACTACTGCAGCTACCCTCCCGCTACGAGTTTCCCTTCTAACATAATAGCTTTGTAATCTAAAGGGATCAGTAGTTGATGGCTAGCAATAGAAGATGGATCAACGAACTTCACTTCTACTTCTTCACATAGTCTTTTGCTCTTCGGGGATGACATTAAGATTTAAGGAAAATGTGGTTTGTTGTTCGCAATGAATGATGGATCAAGCAACTGTAGGCGCCTTTCTTCTACGATGATATTCCTTTCTTTGGAGACATTGATGTCCGCTGAGATTAGCATTTTGAGGCTGGTATTGGAAGATGGATCATGCGAACACGGCAATGCAAGTGAATGGGTTTAGGTGAAAATCCTGGAGTTTTAAGAGAAATCCAAAGTATGACATCTTTATGATTTATGAAGCAAGATTTTTTGGATGTATATAAAACAAGAGGCCTCAGGTTATGTTATATATATTTACAAATCCAGGAGAAGACACCACAAGAAGACACCACAGTGCTGGAATGAACATGATTGAGACAGGGCCAAGTTTGAAAATGTCACAAGCTTAAATTTTACTTTCTTATAAAGAAGACTACAACTTTTGTATCAAGGGTATATTTAGAAGGCAATGCACTTATTTCTTACAATTATGAGCGTCACTTATAAAATTAACACACCATACTTCACCTCTATCGACAAGTAAATAGATTAGTAGATTTTAATGGTGAAAGACTCAACCTTGCATTTCCATTTGCATTATTGAGTTAAAAATGCCAAATCATTCGAAAATTCTAAGAACCAATGAAGTCAAGCAGCACAACACATTTAATACTAGCATTTGATAAGTATTATACCTCAAGAACAAAGGATACATATCAAGCTACGGCATACAATAATACTAGATTGTTATTAATTCCCTAAAATAGCCCAAACGTTGATTCACAACCTACTATTAAGCTGTATCGTCTCGGAAAATAAGCGTCAACATCTGTCATTTCCCTCCATATTCATTTACTAGCTCTGATAAATCTCAATATGATTTTTCTTAATCTAAAGATAAACTATTTGCACAGTTAAGATTTAGTTAGGAGAATTACAGGCTTTTGCCAATGTATTTGACAGCATCCCCTAAGATTTAACATCTCTGGGATTAGGGTAATTGTGATATGGAGTCCATTATGACTCTAGCTTCCATGCCAAATTATCTCCAACTACAAAGAAACTCAAGCAACTCAAATGAAATCTAGTAGCATAAAACTCTAGAATCATTTTCCTACTCTTATTCTTTTTCTTTTTCTTCTCTATATATTTATTTTAATTTTCTTCTTCTCTTTGCCGTGCCCTCACCTGTACGTCTCTCTCTCTCTCCTGTGCCTTGGACCCGATGCCGCCACCGAATGCAGCTGCTGCAGTCGGCCACCTCTTATGCTATTCTTTTCTCTTTTGCTTTGATGAGTTCTTTATCTTGTATTATCTTAATCTGAATCTCTCAATCTCTATATTCTCTATTCTCTATGATGATCATGAATCATGAGATCCATATCTAAATGTTGTTGTGACGTTTGATTTTCAGTTATACCGTTGAGGTCATCAATCCTACATTGTTTACAGTATGTTAATCGAAACCCTAATTTAATTCTTAATATGCATGCCTTAATTTTCAATTAGTATTGTTAGGATAATTATTATTGGAGTTTTAAGATTAATGGTTAATTTTTATGTAAGTATGTTCATAGTTTATGAGTAAAACTCTAGTTATGGATGGGTTGTTTAATTAATTGATTTGGGTGATTTGATGACTATAGTAAGTATAGGAATAAATTCTTAATCAGCATATACTTTGTATTTATGCTATAGTCCCTAGCTAGGTATAGATTGGTCAGTGTATTATTTGTGACTTAATCAATTCAATCAGTTTATTCTACATGGTATCAGAGCGGGTTCTCAACCCTAACCTCTGATTTTTCTCTTCTCTCGAGGATCGACCCTGACGTCGTTCCCTCCGTTTTTCGTATCTCAACGTCGTTCGTCTCCCACCATCCGTCGTCGGCGCCATCTGCGTCATCCAGCAACCCAGAAAATTTTCGTTCTTGGTTCGTCGGTTCTGCGCTACAACAACGTCGTTCACTGCGAAGGTGAATCGCCGATCGTCTTTGAGTTTTCCGATAGTCCTCTGGTACTCCGTCACTACTCACAACTACGCCACTCCATTGCGCCAATAGCACCATCGTTTTCCTTCTTCATCGGTGCCCATACAGGTTTGCACCCTCGACCACTCTCTGCCGGCCCAAGTCACTGTCAATTGTGCCGACTAGTTGCACTTCAGCAGCGCCTCAAGTTGTGCGGAACATCCTCATGTTGATTAACTGCACAGCCTCTTGGATTCAGCTAATTAGTTAGCTTCTTCAACACATATTGGTTATTTTATTCTTTTTCTTCGTCAACTAAACTGAACAGGTGTGGGGTTGTAGGAACTCACAAATTGCTATTAAGTGGCCAGGTTGCTATTAAGCTTATTTCTTCCACTCACATATTTCTATTAAGCTATGTCACCCCCTAATACTGTACTAGATCCCAACAACCCTGACAACCCCCTGATTGTGGTTCAAGCTCCGCCAACGTTGATCAAACTTGACGGAAACAAATTTCTGACCTGGAAGGTCCATGTTCAAGCTATTCATACAGGACATGGACTTCTTAGTCATGTCGCCGGTAGCCAGATACCGCCTCTCCCGCTCATTCCGAAGCCAAACAGTAACCAGTCTCGCACAGTGTCTGGGACAGAATCTTCCGTCTCCTCTGGCATTGCTGATTATGCATATGTTCAACCCAATCCGCCTACACGTCCTGGTCTCAACGGGACCAACTTGTGTTTGCGTTCCTCGCCAGTACACTATCTCATTATGCGCTTTCTCACATCACTACAGCTCGCAGTGCTATTGATATTTGCACCACTCTCCACAACATATATGCGCGCCCGTATCGTGGTCATATTAATCATATTAAGGAACCTCTCAAAAACCCTCAACAGGTCTCGCAGACAATCTCTGCACTCATGCACTTTTTCAAACACAAGGGTGATGAGTTGGCACTTCTCGGGAAACCAAGGGATGAAACTGATATTTTGGATCGGATTCTTGACGGGTTGAATGATATCTATTTTCCTATTGTTGCAGCAATCAAGGTGCGTGACACCGATATTGGATTTGAGGAGCTATTTGAGAAGCTCACTCAGCACGAGCAGTACTTCGCCAAAGCTCAGCTGACTCCTTCCTCCACCCCTGTCTCAGCCAATGTATCATTTGGCCTTCACTCCAGAGGATGTGGCTGATAGCACCTTTTAGGAGCTATCTATTACTTCCATTTTACCAAATTATCACGAGTGATTTGAGCTCAATGTTAGAGAATTTGAGTCGTTTTATCACTTGATGCTTCACATGCTTTGTATTGTTAGTCCGGGAATTTCTATGTATATTTAGTTGTTATTTGTCAAATATAATCGCTTGGTATGTTTTTTCATGTTGTCTTGACAGGAACGGATGCTAATCGGTTTATAGGAGGCATGGAACGAACTTCGGAAACAATGGGAGCACAAGTGGAACGAGGAGAAGCAAAGATGGAGAAGCTAGGATGACCAGTCTGAACTAATCTGATGATATCTTGAGTTATACAAATAATTTTGGAGTGAAACCAGTTCCAAATGAAATTACACTCAAAGAGCTTTCATGGAGCTTGATCCGAGTCCGGAGAGAGAGATATGGCATGCGCAAGATCAATTTACAATTATAGACGGGAATTACAAACTAGAGGGGCTGAGACAGCAAAGTACATTAAAAATTCGCCCCAGCTAGTAAATGAACGTGACGAAGGCTTGTAAAAACACACACGCACGACGGAGTAAGAGAGAGAGAGAGAGACGCACGTGAGTTCAAGGAAGAGAGGATTCACGCCCCATCTTCAAGGATTTCATCGTTTGATTCTTTTTCTTCATCTCTTGTACTATTTTCTATGGAGATCATGATTTTATCAAGATATTTCATGTATAGCTAAACTCATATCTAGGTGATTATGGAGAACTAGGGTTTACTTGGTTGATTGATGGATTCATGGATTTACTTCATGCTTACAACTTAATTTCACTCTTGATTTCATTCATTCTTCTACTTGAGTTCTTAATTCTTAGCATGTGAGGCTTGATCACCCATAGCATGTTAGTTATCTAGGAGAGTGTATGAAAATAACTCAACCCTAGGTTCGTGAAGAGTAGGAAGACACTCTTAATATTCTTGAGACTGAGAGGTGAAAGAATGAGAGTGATCACATAAAGATTGTTTCAGTTGATTATGTTAAAGTGATAACTTTGCAAGGTTGAGAGGTCTTGTAGGTACCTTTGTTATATCAACTAGAGTAGTGTTATTAACAACATTAGGCTGAAAGGATTTGGTGTTGAATACACTACAGTGTGATACACGATTGAGAGATATGTGTTGCGAGTATGATCTGATATGGTGAAATAAAGAGTGAAGTGTTGTGAATTGAACCCGGAAATCAACTAAGCATCCTAGGGACCCTAAATCATATAGTTTCTCCATACTCTTAGTACTATCATTAAGTTAATTTGCAGTTATTAGCTACGTAGAGCCACTTGTTTGAGGGTGAAAAACTCACAATTCTTAATCCATTCCTCCCGGTTACGTCACTTTAAACTAATATTATAACTAAACAATCTCGAGCTTGTCCTCGTGGGATTCGACAATCCGAGTATTAAATATACTCACTCTTTACTACTTGAACCGTGAACTTGCGGTAACACGTATGAAAGCGTGTCAAGTTTTTGGCGCCGTTGCCGGGGACAACGGTAGATTGTTAAGTTAGAAATTAGTTTGGAGTTTTTATTTTATTTTTGTTACTATCTGTTTACCTCACGGGCGTGCTAGTGTTGTTTCCTCAGGTAGCGATGGAGGAAGGCCAAGGGCTAATTAGCCTCACGGTGGAGCAGCTACAAGCTATGGTGGCTACAGCCGTAGAGAAAGCACTAGCGGTAACATCTAGACCGCAGCCGACCTCAATGCCGTACAACCGTTATGGAAAAGCAATAATATAGGCATTTGAGGCGAATCTTAAAGGAAGGGAGCCAGCAATTGTGGTGCCACCAATCGAGGCTAAAAACTTCTACCTCAAGTCAGCCACAATTCAACTTGTACAAGATCAGGGCACCTTTGCTGGTACATATGAGGAAGACCCACATGGATTCATTCGAAGATTTCAGAACCAATGTGGACTAATTCGCTATAGTGGGGTCACATCTGAAGCACTGAAACTGATGCTCTTCCCACATTGCCTCAAGGGAGTTGCCCTGGATTGGCTAGACTCTATGCCATCTGGTTCGATCAAAACTTGGGGGGAGAGTGTGCCTCTCAATTTATGGTCAATTGTTTTCCAATCTCACGTCTAATTCAGCTGCAGAACGAGATTTTGGAATTTTAGGCAAGAGAAAAATAAATCACTTGTCAAAGCATGGGAGCGCCTAAATTGTTTGCTATGTAGATGCCCCAACCATAACATTTACAAAGCCCACATCAACCAGGTCTTCTATGATGCACTTGGAATTCCTAACAAAGACAAAATCGACAGAGAAGCTGGGGGCAATTTCTTGTTCAAATGCGATGAGGAGGGTGCATATGAACTGATGAGACCAGTGGTTGAATAAGAGGAGAGCTTAGATTACGAGTCCCAACAGCAAGAACTGATGAAGCAAAATGCAATAGATTATGGCACAGTTAAGGTGAATGCAGTGGAAGCAGTGCATGAAGCAGCTGTTTCAGATTTGCAGCAACAACAACAAGAATTAGCTTCAGAGTTGGCTGAGCTGAGAGGAGTGATGAAAGTGATGGGTCAACACGTGATGACCATGATTTCAGAGAGCACTACTTCTGCAGTTGCACTCCGGGAAGCTCTAGCAGAAGTTAAGGATCTTAAGCAACAACTCGAACACAGAACACTGGAACACACTATTGTAGCATCTGAGGAACATGTTCAAGCCATCACCACTGGCAGTGGTATTGCACTCAAAGACCCTCCATATCCTACACATTCCAGAGCGGTAGCATCCAAGGCAAGGGAGCATGAAGTCTTCGATTCTGAGAAGACTCATGTCATGGTCCCCCAATCAAAGGGCATGACTAAGCAGGACGAGGAGGATTCCACTGAGGTATTAATTTCATCTCATACTTATTTTTCGAAATTTCCATATCCGTCGCGTAATAGGAAAAAGAATGATGATTCTGAGGAGTACAGGCGCTTTCTTAATGTATTCTCGAAATTGCATATTAATATTCCATTGATTGAGGCACTTCAAAAGATGCTTAAGTATTCTCGATTTATTAAGGATGCAATCCTTGGTAAGAAAGCAATGGATGAATTTCATGGAGTGAAATTAAATGAGCATGTTAGTTCTTGTGTTTTGCATGGGCTACCTAAGAAAAAGAAGGATCCGGGTAGTTTTGTCATTGAAGCTACGTTGGGTGATGCCTACACTTGGAGAGCTCTCTGCGATTTGGGAGCAAGCGTGAATTTGATGCCTCTGTCGGTATTCAAAATGTTAAGTGTGGGGGAGCCTCAGAAAACCTGGATCACTCTTCATTGTGCGGACAAATCATCCAAGAGAGCCTGCGGGATGATACATGATGTACTTGTGAGGGTTGGAATCCTGATCATGCCAGCTGACTTTATCATATTAGACATGCCAGCTGGTGATGTGCCTATAATTCTAGGTAGGCTGTTTTTAGCAACTGGGTGTACTCTCGTTGATGTAGAGAATGGAGAGCTGATTATGAGGGTACATGATGACATGGAGACTTTTCGGGTCTTCAAACCGACACCTCAGTACTCGTGGGAGCAGAAGCCAGGGGTTCGATTTGCTGTACAAGTGAAGCGACAACTCCCTGATTTGTCAAAAGGAGATCCACCTGACTACTGGGAAAGAAACAAGCCTTCAGCTGTACAAGCACACGAATCAGTTCTTCAGATTCAGCACAGGAAAGCTAAGTTGGAAATGGCACAATGTGCCCACCCTCGTGAGGTGGCAGAGGTGACTGGGTCGGGCCGTCGACCTTAAATTACAAGCGCTTCTTGGGAGGCAACCCAATGTAGAGTAGGATATTTGTTATTTTGTTTTATTTTGTTTTCGAGTTATCCATATTTTATAGTTAGAGATGAGAGAGAGGGTGGTTTAATGTTTTCGATGAGTGTGCAGGTTTCGAAGACCCTCCGGTTCCCTTGATGCATGTACACAAGTTTGCATGAAAAACGAGGAACAACGTGCTAACCGGGAGACTTATGATTGGTAAAGGAGCTACTCGAGGTCGAGGATTAGCTAATTATTCATGAGGAACATGGTAGCAAGTTGGAGTATCGGGGTTGCACGCATCGGAATCCGGAGTGGAGATAAAGTACAAGAGCTTTGGAGGCGAGATTCTTTGCACAAGAGAGATAATTTGAGGAGAAATGGAAAATTTCTTGGATTTGGGAATTTTCTAGTCAAAAAGGGATTCCTTGTCGAGTGTGGAGTCCAACGGTTCAATAATCGTGCGAATCGGATACCGGATAAAGAAACTAGAGCAAAAACAAAATGGCCATACTCAGTGATTTCGGCACCCATTTCGGGCCGAAATGGGGGCCAAAATCAAGCCATTTCGGCCCGAATTAAAATGGCCAATCTGATTCATTTTTGACCAGTGGTTTCGGGCCCCAATTCGGGCCGAAATGGGGGCCGAAATCAGCCGGATAGCTCACTTTTTGGGGGTATTTTTGATACTTTTTGGGGGGTTATTTTGACATTTGGGAGGATTTTTAAAGCCAAAAACCAACCAAAAAGTCCCCAAACACCCGAATTTGGATCAAACACTCCTTGTCTTCATCTTCTTCCTCTCCAAACCCTCAAGAACACCAACACACCCCAAACCCAAAACGCAACTAAATCGCAAAATTTACAAGATTAACTCTTGAACATTTGAGATAGTGAGCGGATTGAGTGTGGTGGAATTCAAAGAGTAAGAGCTCCAAGAACTTAAATCTCCCAATTCGTTGCTTTGGAGGGGGATTCGTCCAAAGCTCAACGAGGAACTTAAGACGGGAACACCGAGGAGCACATCAAGGGTATGCTTGCTTCAACTTGTTCGAGTTTTCGGAAAATTTGGTCGACCGATTCGGTCCTATCTTGAATAATTTTCGCGAAACCAACTCCGTAAGAATGGTACTCCGGGATCTTAGGTACCATATTCTCTCTCGCTTTAAATAATCGCTCTAGACGATATGATTCATTTTACGCAAAGTGCCATGCAACACTTGTCTTGTGAATCCTTACATGTTGAGATCATGTCTTTGGGGGGACACTCTAAATTTATTTAGGACAATGATTATCTCAAGTGTGGGGGGGGGGGGTTTACACATATATTTACTTGCCTTAACTTGCATTGCCTCGTTACATATAGAATAGTGAGTCAGTTTGCACGTAGGTATCAGAGTTAGGATTGCATGTACACATTTCTATATTGCATTGTATATATTGTTTGCACTTTTACTTATAGAGTCCTCCTACCCATATATGTTGTTAATCGAGTTGGCCCAAGCATATAGCATTTAAAAAAATTGAAAAATCCTAAAAATTGAATTTTTTTGAGAAAGGGAAATTGAAGAGAGTATACGTGGAGAAGGCTCAATGATAGTATTCCCTAAGTAGTATGAATATCTGAGGTGAGGTAGACGCGATAATATAGAGTAGAAATGTTGTAGGGCCAATGCACTCGAGAATTGTGAGTAGCTGTCTCTCAGACTAGTATCCTACTAGCGCTACACCACCGTCACTTAGGTAGTCGCCAACCCTCCTCGTAGTTGCAACGAAACAGTTGTGCGAGTGACTTTTATGGGGACCTCACGTCCCGTCTCCATCGTCTAGGTCCACTAGTTACCCCAATTTGATCCATTTACCCCTTTTATTCACAACCTCTAGCCTAGGAAGCTATTCCTTGTGACTTTCATCACTAGTTAGAATGGTCCCTTCATATGCGTCATGAAAGAGGGAGTTGAGTTAGGGAGGTTCGTTGTGTAGGGTTTTGATTCATGGATGCACAACGGAAACAATAATAAACCATGCAAAACTCTCCAAGGATCACAAGCCAAGAGACATAACGATGGTAAAGGAAGAAACCAATTAACACACCTTAGGGTTCTCCTTTGATGACTTCAAACGCGAATTGTGTCACGTCCTCTATAGTTGATCCACGCCTAGAGTTGATTTCTAGATCTCCCACTCCTTGCTGTTAGCCGGGAAAGAGGAAGAGGAAGAAGAATCACGCAAAACGAGACCAAACCAAGGAGGTTCGGCCTCCTTGGGGCCGACGGGGAGGGGCGACGGCAAAGGGAGGGGCGGCGGCTCCCTCCTTCCTTACTTGCTCTCTCCTTTTGTTCTCTCCCACTCAAGTTATGATCTAATGAATCATAAGTGTGGGAAGGAAGGGAGGAAGGTCCTTTATATAGTCCAACAAATCCTTGCCAACTACCTAAAGGACTTATTCTAGTCCTACTAGAATTCAATTTAGTCCCTTCCTTGCAAATTAGTCCCTACTAAGTTTGCAAGGTTTTGCAAAGTGATCCTTCTAATTAATTAATCCAATTAATTAATTCCCAAATCTATTTCAACTCTATCTAGCGTGTGACCCCATAGGTTCTATCTAGTTGGTAGCAACTATTTGCTAATATGGAGCGGTTTCTAGCAAAACATCCATTCTAGCCAACTAATAGAATAGTCATCTTGACAACCTTTGTACAAGTAATTGTCTCATCTCTTTGTCTCTATATCCGGATTGGACACGAGACATACAAGTCACACTCGTATATCCAATCCACAGTTTCTCGATCCATGGGAATAGCCTTATTCGTGCAAATAACATCAATATCCCATATTGATTTATTTGAGTCTGGCCAGACATTCTATAAGCACTATCCCTCGAGTGGCCTAGGATATTTGCTCCCGTTATGTGGGAGGGACAAATTCTATCTACGTCCACTACGATCTCTAAGCTTGCTTCTTATTGTATCCGGTACACGCCTTTATAATAATCACAATAATCACAATAATCCACAACTAGAATATCTAGTGACTTCAAGTCTAAGGATGACAATAACATTGCACCGCGAGAAGCACTTGTGACTTAACATAACATGTATGTAGCCTTCTCGGAGATGGGTCAATCCAGTGCGCCATTACCCCTAACGCACACCTATGTGTTGGATCATGACATCTCCATATCAATCCAACCCCATACTAGTCTATAGATAATTTTCCCATTAATTATTATACTGGACTAGGGATATTTAAGATAAACAACACAATTTTAAATCTAAGGAATTCATTATATTAAATATCCAATAAATAATAAATGAATTTCTAGCCACAAACAAATTCATACTAAACTAGATTGCCTCTAGAGCATCTGTTCCAACAGTCTCCCACTTGCACTAAAGCCAATCTGGCGCATCTCGTATGCCCATACTCCTAGTTTTCCCTTTATGCTTCCACTGCGTAAGCGGCTTTGTAAGCGGGTCTGACAGATTCTCATCTGTAGGTATCTTGCATATCCGAACGTCTCCTCTATCGATAATATCTCGAATCAGATGAAAATTCCTGAGCACGTGCTTGGATTAATGGTGCGATCTGGGTTCCTTTGATTGCGCGATCGCCCCAGCTTTGTCACAGTACAACTCAACTGGATCCGCAATGCTAGGAACCACACCAAGTTCAGAAACAAACTTTATCCAAACAGCTTCCTTTGCTGCGCCATTTGCAGCAATGTACTCAGCCTCTGTTGTAGAATCAGCCATCGTCTCTTGCTTGGAACTCTTCCAGCTCACCGCTGCTCCATTCAGGCACAACATATATCCCGACTGTGATCTAAAGTCATCTATGTCGGTTTGGAAGCTTGCATCAGTGAAACCCCTTACACGCAACTCTTCCTCACCGCCAAATATTAAGAAAGCATCCTTAGTTCTTCTGAAGTACTTTAGGATGTTCTTGACTGCAATCCAGTGACTCTCACCTGAATTGGATTGGTATCAGCTTGTCATACTCAAGGCATATGACACATCTGGTCTAGTACATAGCATGGCGTACATAATATATCCTATGGCCGAGGCATAGGGAATTCTACTCATGCGTTCCTTCTCAGTCTCATTGGAAGGACAACCACTCTTCGAAAGAGTGATTCCATGTGACATGGGCAAGAATCCCTTCTTGGAATCTTGCATGTTGAACTGCTTCAACACCTTGTCAATATATGTACTTTGACTTAGGCCTAGCAGTCTCTTAGATCTATCTCTATAGATCTTTATACCGAGTATATAGGCTGTTTCCCCTAAGTCCTTCATTGAGAAACACTTCCCTAGCCAATCTTTAACAGATTGCAGCATGGGAACGTCGTTTCCAATGAGTAGTATGTCATCAACATACAAGACCAGAAAAGCTATAGAGCTCCCACTAACCTTCTTGTAGACACAAGACTCATCTTCGTTCCTGATGAAGCCAAACTCTTTGACTACTTCATTAAAACGTCGATTCCAACTCCTAGAGGCTTGCTTCAATCCATAAATGGATTGTTGCAGCTTACAGACTTTGTTGGCTTGCTTTGGATCCTCAAAACCCTCCGGCTGTATCATATATACGTCCTCGAGGAAATTCCCATAAAGGAATGCTGTTTTGACATCCATCTGCCAAATCTCATAGTCGTGGTATGCTGCAATCGCAAGTAGGATTCGGATGGATTTGGTCATAGCGACTGGTGAAAAGGTTTCATCATAGTCAATGCCATGAATCTGTCTGAATCATTTAGCCACCAATCGGCCCTTATAGGTAATCACATTACCATCCATGTCGATCTTCTTCTTGAAGACCCACTTGCACCCTATGGGCCGCGCCCCTTCGGGTGGTTCCACCAAAGTCCATACTTTGTTGGTATACATGGATTCCATCTCGGATCTCATGGCTTCTAGCCACTTCTGAGAGTCTGGGCCCTTCATGGCCTCTTCATAGGTAGTAGGCTCATCATCTATGAGCATTGTGTCACCGGAATCGGTCACGAGAAGTCCATACCTCTCGGGTTCCTGGCGCACTCTACTAGATCTACGAAGCTCTTGTGTTACCTGAACAGGCTGCTCCACAACCGCTTGTGGTTCCTGTTCATGTTCCATAATCGGTTCAGTGATTTGTGGTTCTTGAACCTCTTCAAGTTCTACAGTCCTCCCACTTGCTTCTTTAGAGACAAACTCTCTTTCTAGAAACACGCCGGTCCGAGCAACAAACATTTTGTTCTCGGTTGGATTGTAGAAATAGTAACCCTTAGTTTCCTTAGGGTACCCCACAAATTTACACTTATCCGATTTTGGCCCTAGTTTGTCTGATAGTAAACGTTTTACATAGACATCGCAGCCCCAAATCCTCATGAACGACAGTGTGGGACGCCTCCCACTCCACATCTCATATGGTGTCTTCATGACTGATTTAGATGGAACACGGTTAATGGTGAAAGCTGCACTTAATAGTGCGTGGCCCCAAAATGATAATGGAAGATCGGTTTGACACATCATAGATCGAACCATATCCAATAAGGTTCGATTCCTCCTCTCAGACACGCCATTCCATTGTGGTGTTCCGGGTGGAGTGAGTTGGGACACGATCCCACACTCTCTAAGATAGTTGTCAAACTCTTGTCTTAAGTATTCTACTCCACGATCCGATCGTAGAGCCTTGATACTTTTGCCAAGCTGCTTCTCTACTTCATTCTTGAATTCTTTGAACACTTCAAAGGATTTGGATTTTTCCCTCACGATGTACACAAATCCATATCTACTGTAATCATCAGTAAATGTAATGAAGTAGACGTAACCACCCTTGGCAGGCGTGGCAAATGGCCCACACACATCAGTATGTATGAGCGCCAATTGCTCACTAGTCCTCTCACCTTTCTTATTGAAAGGGGACTTTGTCATTTTTCCCAATAAACAAGCCTCACATGTCTCATATGATTCAAAATCAAATGAGTCTAGTAGTCCATCTTTATGGAGTCTAGATACATGTTTCTCGTTTATGTGGCCTAAACGACAGTGCCATAAATAAGCGGGATTTAAATCATTTATTTTAATCCGCTTGGTATTAATGTTGTAGACAGGATTGCTTAGATCAAGGACATACAGTCCATTAAATAATTTCGCACTAAAATAGTGAATATTATTCAAATAAAAGGAACAACAATTGTTCTTTATTGAAATAATAAAACCATCCTTGTCCAAACAAGAAATAGAAATAATGTTTCTGCTCATAGCAGGCACAAAATAGCAATTATTTAATTCTAAAACTAATCCTGAAGGCAGAGATAGTTCGCACACGCCCACGGCCAACGCAGCAACTTTTGCTCCATTCCCAACGCGCATATCTATCTCCCCTTTAGCCAATCTTCTACTTCTCTTTAGATCCTGCACATTTCGACAAATGTGAGATCCACATCCAGTATCTAATACCCATGATGTAGAGACAGTTAAATTGACATCTACAACAAAAATACCTGGTGGTGGTGGAATCACTATTCCAAGCCTCTTGTCCTCCAGATATTTTGGGCAGTTCCTCCTCCAGTGTCCAGGTTGACTGCAGTAGTGACACTCACCTTTAGTCACACATTTGGCAATGCCACCAACAGGCTTAAGGGAAGGTTCCTTGGACTTGGAAACTGACTTGCCTTTGCCCTTAGAGGATGAGGCAAACCTTTTGCCCTTTCCTTTCTGCACCATCATAATGGCCTTGCCCTTACCCTTGTTGATGCTCTGTTCAGCTGTCCTCAACATATTGAGTAATTATGGGAGTGGTTTCACGATCTCGTTCATGTTATAGTTCATGATGAACTGTCAATAACTCTCGGGAAACCATTGCAACACGAGATCGGTTGCCAACTCTTGGCTGACCGGGAACCCCAGTCGGGCGAGATTCTCCAAGTACCCGATCATACGGAGTACATGGGGTCCCATCGGGTTCCCTTCTGCCAGATGACACTTGAACAATGCCTTAGAGACCTTATACCTCTCAACCCTTTCCTGCTCTTGGAAGAGCTGCTTCAAATGCTCGATCATATCGACAACATTCATGTTTTCGTGTTGCTTCTGAAGCTCAGAAGTCATGGTGCATAGCATAAGTCAGGCCGCATCATTAGCGTCATCAACACGCTTTTGATACGCCTTTAGGGCAGCAGGTGTTTGGTTCTCTGGACCTGCTGGAACATGCTCCTCGATTGCGTACAGTTTCTTCTCTTGCTTGATAACAATTCTCAAGTTTTTGAACCAATCAAGGAAGTTGGTTCCAGAGATCTTGTCCTTCTCAAGGACAGATCGTAGGGAATGTTGTGAACTCGATGAGTTGTTTGCCATTTGGAATTCTACGAAAAGGAAAATACGCAAGTTTTAGTATTTGTGAATTTTTGACTATATTCAATAATGGCTAGTTTATGAAATATAGCTCCCACTATTTTTCTACGGATTAATAACCCTCAAGATATTAATGCGGAAAATATACTTATATTTTATAGTGGGCCAAGATCCATGTTTCATCTCCTTATGAGCTTGCTTTGGCAAGTCACCCATAATTTGACTACTTTAGGTATGAACAATTCCAATTGCATCCCTTATGCAACTCTTGGTTCAATTGGGCAAATAACTCCTTATTTATCCATCCATATGGATAATCCCAATTGATTGCATCTAGGTTTCTTAATCACATTAATAGCCTAGTTATGTTCAACCTCTTATTTAAAAAATTGCACATTACTAGCTTGTGCCATCGCATTCCATCAATATGAACCAAGTCGCCATGCTTTGGCACGCACGAACTTGATAAATCATGATGATAATGAGTGTTTAAATAACGAGAAGGCAAGAACACAATATTTGAATTTTGAGGGATTTTAAATTCAATTTTAATTGTTTTGTTGATCAACATCAACTCATCTATCTATTTGAGTTTGGGCACAACTCCAAATAATAGATCCAGGTTGTCTAATTATCTTATTATCCTAATTGCTTGCAGCATCCATACACCAACCACAAAATAATAAGACAATAAAGTAAACAACCACAAAACATAAATAAAACGTGATGTGGATATGGCCTTTTCTAGACTAAGATAATTCCAAGCTAATGGAATTATCTATGAACCCTAAAAGCAAACACATCTCCATGCGTCTTGATCTTTCGGTCCATCCTTCATAGTCATGTGGAATGCTCCATGCTCCATTTTTTTGTGTGGCTCCTTTTGTCTTTGGGCTTCTCTTCTTCAATCTTGGCTAACAATCTACTTTATCTAGCACTAGCTAACTTCTATACTAAATAAAATAAATCTCACAAGTTGAGAAAAAAATGGCTCGCAGGGCATGAAACCCTAATTAACTATTACAATTAATTGATCAGCTCGCAGGCCGTAAACCAAACCACAAAAATTAAACATCCACATCAAACCACATCCTAAGGCCATATCCAACCACCATGCGAATTGCACATAAACAGTTAAAATCCAATTTTAATGCGCTTGGTCAATTTTAATTGATTTTAGGATATTCTAGGGTTAAAACGGTCCATGGGCCCAACAATCCAATTGCCCTTGCCCAAAAAGGTGAACCGCAAGGCCCTAGGTCCGGCCGGCCCCTAGCCCACGCAGCTAGGCCGTGGGCTAGGGCTGCCCCGGCCCCTAGGGCGGCCTAGCTTGGGCGGAAAGCAAGAGGGCCGGTCCCTTTAGGGGGGGCGAACCTCTTAGGGAGGTGTTTCCAAAAACAACTCCCTTGCTTGGTGCCCAAGTTTGGTTGTTTCCTTGTTTTGGAAGAACTCCTTCTTCCCCAAGGATGCCCAAACCCTAGATCTAAGATCCTAAAATTTCTCAAACTCACTAATTCATGCATCCAATGCAAAAACTAGGTCTTGTTATGATTGATTATTGACAAATTGCATCACATGCTTGATTTGTCTTGTTTTACGCGATAAACAACAATTTTAAGGTGTAAAACTATCAAAACGTAACACATAAACCACGTTTATGCTCTACGACTTGTGGCTCTGATACCACTGTAGGGTTTTTATTCATGTATGCGAAATGGAAACAATAATAAACCATGCAAAACCCTCCAAGGATCACAAGTCAAGAGACATAACGATGGTAAAGGAAGAAATCAATTAACACACCTTAGGGTTCTCCTTTGATGACTTCAAACGCGAATTGTGTCACGTTCTCTGTAGTTGATCCACGCCTAGAGTTGATTTCTAGATCTCCCACTCCTTGGTGCTAGCCCAGAAAGAGGAAGAGGAAGAAGAATCACGCAAAACGAAACCAAACCAAGGAGGTTCGGCCTCCTTGGGGGCGACGGGGACGGGCGGCGGCAAAGGGAGGGGCGGCGGCTCCTTCCTTGCTTGCTTGCTCTCTCCTTTTGTTCTCTCCCACACAAGTTATGATCTAATGAATCATAAGTGTGGGAAAGAAGGAAGGAAGGTCCTTTATATAGTCCAACAAATCCTTGCCAACTACCTAAAGGACTTATTCTAGTCCTACTAGAATTCAATTTAGTCCCTTCCTTGCAAATTAGTCCCTACTAAGTTTGCAAGGTTTTGCAAAGTGATCTTCTAATTAATTAATCCAATTAATTAATTCCCAAATCTAGTTCAAATCTATCTAGCGTGTTACCCCATAGGTTCTATCTAGTTGGTAGCAACTATTTGCTAATATGGAGCGGTTTCTAGCAAAACATCCATTCTAGCCAACTAATAGAATAGTCATCTTGACAACCTTTGTACAAGTAATTGTCTCATCCCTTTGTCTCTATATCTGGATTGGACACGAGACATACAAGTCACACTCGTATATCCAATCCACAGTTTCTCGATCCATGGGAATAGCCTTATTCGTGCAAATAACATCAATATCCCATATTGATTTATTTGAGTCTGGCCAGACATTCTATAAGCACTATCCCTCGAGTGGCCTAGGATATTTGCTCCCGTTATGTGGGAGGGACAAATTCTATCTACGTCCACTACGATCTCTAAGCTTGCTTCTTATTGTATCCGGTACACGCCTTTATAACTACCCAGTTACGGTGTAGCGTTTAACGCTACCAAAATCACAATAATCCACAACTGGAATATCTAGTGACTTCAAGTCTAAGGATGACAATACCATTGCACCGCGAGAAGAACTTGTGACTTAACATAACATGTATGTAGACTTCTCGGAGATGGGTCAATCCAGTGCGCCATTACCCCTAATGCACACCTATGTGTTGGATCATGATATCTCCATATCAATCCAACCCCATACTAGTCTATAGATGATTGTCCTATTAATCATTATATTGGACTAGGGATATTTAAGATAAACAACACAATTGTAAATCTAAGGACTTCAATTAAATGTCCAATAAATAATAAATGAATTTCTAGCCACAAACAAATTCATACTAAACTAGATTGCCTCTAGGGCATCTATTCCAACACGTTGAGGGTGAGCTGATATTATACATCTTACGTGGATCTTCTTACATGTCATATTTTGAGGGGATGTGAGGGTGAGTTAGAGATGGTAGCACACTTCTGTGTGGCGGTGATTCGTGTCCTTACACCACGATCACAGGGGGAGTGCCGTAGTGCGTGACATTCTTTCCGCACGATATGGGGTGGGGTTGATTGATCTTATAGGAGGAAGTGCTTGTGCTTCATTTATATTTTCTACATCTTAGGTGATGAGGAGGATAGGTTGTAAAAGCACATATATACATTGACTACCGGGTTCGAGATATGGTTTACATTGAGTGTGGGGGTGTTGACATATATTGATTACATCATTTGATTTGACACATTCCATCCCCACATTATCTATTGTGATATTTGATCTCCTTGGATATTACTATCGTATTGGTGGCTCCATGTGCTTATTTTTATGGAAATGAAATTGAAAAAAAAAAAGAGAAAAACAAGAAAGTTGAAATTGAAATGGAATAAATGAGCAAGCTTGAAATTGAAGACCGAGGAGATTAGCTATGAGTTTTGATCACTTCTTCACATTTGTGGCCGCGAGAACGGCGTTGCACCAAGATTGAGGGAATGAGGGCCGGAGTAGTAGATTCGGTGGGGTTCCTTAGATTTTGGTGAGGGAGTGTGAGAATGGGTTTTTGCGAGTTATATCATGACGTCTAGGACTGCGCTTCTAAATATCATATCCTACCCGTCCTAAGCCGTCAACAATTGAAACACGTGGATAAATAGCCCGGATGGTAGGTGATAGGGATACGTTTGATGAGTGTGCAAGAGCAACTTATTGAGTATTCGTGCCCGTTCTGTCTGACGAAACTGGCCGCAAGTTCTACCGATCACCAAAGTTTAGAATCTACAAGGGAATAAGAGAGCCTTATGACATGCCGGTTTGCTTTTCGAGATTGCCCAATCTCTAACTAAAAAGAAAAATTATTGACTTTATTGCATTGTTTATAATCGATTTGCATTGTTTATAGTCATGTAGATTGCATAGTCCGGTGTTTTGATTCGTTGTGTCTACGGAAAAGTAAAGATATATGTGAATCTTGGAAGAAAGTGTTGCTCGGGACGAGCAAGAAGGTAGTGTGGGGGAATTTGATAGCACCTTTTAGGATCTATCTATTACTTCCATTTTACCACATTATCACGAGTAATTTGAGCTTAATGTTAGAGAATTTGAGTCGTTTTATCACTTAATGCTTCACATGCTTTGAATTGTTAGTCCGGGCATTTCTATGTATATGTAGTTGTTATTTGTCAAATATAATCGCTTGGTATGTTTGTTCATGTTGTCTTGACAGGAACGGATGCTAATCGGTTGATAGGAGGCATGGAACGAACTTCGGAAACAACGGGAGCGCAAGTGGAATGAGGAGAAGCAAAGATGGAGAAGCTAGGATGACCAGTCTGCATTAATCTGATGATATCTTGAGTTATACAAATAATTTTGGAGTGAGACCAGTGCCAAATGAAGGTAGACTCAAAGAGATTTCCAATGATAGGTCACGGATCTTGATTCGAGTCCGGATAAGAGAGATATGGCCTGTGCAATATCAACTTACAATTCTGGACGGGAATTACAAACTAGAGGGGCTGAGATGCAATTTCAGCAAAGTACATTAAAATTCGCCCCAGCTAGTAAAAGAACGTGAAGAAGGCTTGGAAAAACACACACGCACGATGGAGTAAGAGAGAGAGAGAGAGACGCACGTGAGTTCAAGGAAGAGAGGATTCACGCCCCATCTTCAAGGATTTCATCGTTTGATTCTTTTTCTTCATCTCTTGTACTATTTTCTATGGAGATCATGATTTTATCAAGATATTTCATGTCTAGCTAAACTCCTATCTAGGTGATTATGGAGAACTAGGGTTTACTTGGTTGATTGATGGATTCATGGATTTACTTCATGCTTACAACTTAATTTCACTCTTGATTTCATTCATTCTTCTACTTGAGTTCTTAATTCTTAGCATGTGAGGCTTGATCACCCATAGCATGTTAGTTATCTAGGAGAGTGTATGAAAATAACTCAACCCTAGGTTCGTGAAGAGTAGGAAGACACTCTTAATATTCTTGAGACTGAGAGGTGAAAGAATGAGAGTGATCACATAAAGATTGTTGTAGTTGATTATGTCAAAGTGATAACTTTGCAAGGTTGAGAGGTCTTGTAGGTACCTTTGTTATATCAACTAGAGTAGTGTTATTAACAACATTAGGCTGAAAGGATTTGTTGTTGAATACACTACAGTGTTGAAAGTGTGTAATGTAGACTAAATACAGGACCTAAATACTCTAGAAGGGGGGGGGGGTGAATAGAGTATGGAAACTTTTTTGCAAAACTCAATACTTAACAGATTAGCTTTGTGTGAAACTCAAATCTCAAGGCCTTGAGATTTTAGAAAACTGTCTGAAACTTTCAAAGGCAAAATAGAAAGCTTCAAGGCCTTTAACTATTATCAATTCTAAACAGCTTATGAACCCTAGTTTGATTTGAGTTGTATGCAGCAGATAATAATCAAACTGTAAAGTAATGAACACAAAGCAATTTACAGAGTTCAGTCCTAATGGACCTAATCTCTGCCTGAGGGATCTAATCCCACCAGGATTGGGCAAACACTTCTTATTACTCACACAGAAACAGCCCTAGATCTTCAAGCCTAAGTGATTTCCCTTACACCTATACAGCTTGTGGTTCCAAACCTATCTAGTTCCAGCTACTAACTGTTGAGCTAACAAGAACCTCTTGTTGTTCACTTGAACAACCAACCACTAGGTTATGTGAGGTTTAAGATAATTGAAAGATACACAGATTAGAGAACAAGTGAATAACACAGTAGAATAAATAAGCTATTGAAGCCTGGATGTGTTCTTCTGGAAACTGGATTGATTTGATCTTCAGGAATCTGGATTGAAGCTTGAATCCTTGTGTGTTTGAATGAATGATCTCCCACGAAATTTTCACACTGACGCGAATTCTTTGCGCGCTTAAAGGCAAGTATACGGTCAAGTAGTATTGGAGTATTTTACGAATCCGAGTATCAAACCCAAGGGAATTTACGATTATTAGTTAACTAGAAAGTAATTATGAGATATCTATGTGACCGGTAAGAAGGGTTTGAATTTTATAAAGTTGTCGCCCACAAACAAGCGACTACAAGCGACTAAAATTAAATGACAAGTAACTAAATATATTTTTTTTGAGAATTTTCACTTTAAACGAAGATAAATTGTGATGTCTTGCGATTAATAAGGAAGAACTAGGTAATTGATGTCCCTAGGGTTGTTAACGATTTCCGGAATTATGCATGAAACACTCTACTCACATTCTAGTTATATCGGGTAATGCTCATCACGATCTTCTCTCGATCTCACGTGAATTTGTGTAAATAATAGATTTTGGGTCCTCTCGGTCCACCTCCGTCTACTACTACAATCTAATTAAATTGTTAGGCTTCGTTCATCGGGACCTATCGGTCCACCGAATTCACTAAGTTCTAACACAATCAATCGAAACTACCCTCACACGATTAATCAAGTTTCTATCTCCTCTCGGTCTCAAGAAACTACAAGATTACCTACCTATTCTTTAACACGTCTCAAAGAATTCACTTTCGTGTAATTCTATCAACAAGTAGCATTCTACGGGTGATCAAGCCAAGAACACTAAGAACTGAGTACAAGAATAGATAAACTAACAAGAACGTGCATAGAATTAAGCAAAAGCATGCATCAAGTCCAAAATCCGGAAAATCATCCAACAAACCCTAGTTTTCCATCAATCACCTAGCTTTAATAAGTTTAGCTAGACATAATATTGTTCAACATATCCAAAATAATGAAGTTCATGAAGAAAAGATGAAGAAACGAAGATCAAACGCTAAAATCTTCAATGTAGTTGATGATCCTTGCTCCAAGCTTGTTCTCCCTTCTTCCCTAGCTCCAAAGACTTCAAGGAAGCGTGAATCTGTGTCTCTTAGGTCGTTCTCCCCGTTTTCTACCAGCTGGGCACGCTTTTTAATGAAAATATGCCGAAATTGCACTTCAGCCCCTCTACTTTGTAATTCCCGGACAGAATTCTTTGCTGATTTTGCGCGGGCTGTATCTCCCTCATACAAACTCGTCTTCAGGCCTACCATATACCGTTGGAAAGCTACGGATGTCTAATTTCCAATGCCGCAAGACTTGATTCAAAATTCCTTGTAGATTTTCCTGGGCATCGAAAAGAGTGCAGGCTGGTCCTGTGTGACTTTTCCAACTTCTCTTCGTTTGTGCGTCTTCTTTTCTCCTCTTCATCTAGCTCCATTCCAAGCATGTCCAAGCATCTCATAAGCTCCATTGCACCTCTTTTAACTGAGATACACAACACTAAACAACCCGGAAGATCACATGCGATAAACAATATATAAATCATATGAAAAACGCCCGGATTACGAATTAAAGCTCAATAAGTCATGTATGCTCAAAACAACTCGGATTTGGTCAATTTCTCACATAAATACACCGAAACGCTCGCAAAAAAGGTCATGGATCATAAACAATATAACTCCTAATGTGGAGTTCTCAAACACCCCCACACTAACCTATTGCACGTCCCGAGCAATCCAATCAAAGTACAACCAAAATCCGGCCACAACCCAACCAAAACATCTCCAATGAAACACAACCCCGCAAGTGATACGAGTCGAGAATTGCATACTTACTAGAAACACCGTTGCATACAAATCCTAACTAGCCGACTCAATAACGACACAAGACTCGACAATGCAACAATATGATGCAAATGCAAACTACGACTCGATCCTACACAAACACATATATACAAAACACACTTTTTATCTTTTTGGTTGAGATCGGGCAATCTCCATTGTCTTAAATCGATTATCATGAAGTGATGAGAATCCTAGGAACAAAGCATGAGTTGAAACTAAACTCGACAACGAGACTCTCCCCTAGTTAGTATAGAAAGCCTAACTTTACTAAGTACAAGAGTACGCTACCTCTTCGCGTGTGCCACGAAATAAGAGACTACGCTAGGCAAAGCCACATCCAAGGTCCGAGCTCCTAATCCGCTAACGGTTTTCACATGATGAGGCTTATGGACATAAAGATAATCTCGTCGAAATCAAGTCCTAAGCGTCACATTCTCACATCAAATCCCACATCTCACACACCCTCACCACGATGATAGGAACCAAAACCCAAAGCTCACCACCTCCGGCCCTTAATTCCCTCAAACCCCGGTACAATAGTGATCTCCGTGGCCATCGTCGTTCGTCGTGCATGAAACATGAACCGTCGTCGTCAAAGTAGCTCCACCACTCGTTCCAATTCAATTCCAACTCAAACTTTATTTAATCTCTCCTTTTTCTTTTTCTCTCATTTTTTTTTATTTTTTTTTCTTTCTTTTTCTTTCTCTTTTTTTTTCTTTCAATTCTCTCAAAATACCATCACAATGCAACAATAATATCCGAGTGGTCTTCAAATAACAATCACATATGCTAGGAGAAGGAAACCCGTAAATCGATGAATGAATATCACATAGAAATATCATCTCCTCCTAACTCAATCAAAGGCCATGTCAAATCCAAGCCGCAAAATCAATGAAGTAAATGTGTGGGAGTGGAGTCGTCGCAAGCTCACACTCATTGTCCGGCGTCAAAAGTCGACACCCCCACACTCGAATGTCACCATATCCCCTCTCAAGTAGTCCCGAAGATGAATGTATCTCGTGCCTAATCCAACCGATCCTCCTACACCAAAGTAATCACAACCGGTACCTAGCACAATCCACCAATTAAGTTCACCCAACCCAATTCCGTGCGTATTAGATTCACGCACTCACGGCTCTCCACAACTGTGTCCATGATGTAGTGGCATGGAACACCGCCACACCGAAGTGCGCAAGCCTACTCACTCACCCTCGCATCCCCTCGTAGATAGTCAATGAAGTGCAAGCGAGACGTAGAAATCAACGAAATGTGTACTCACTCCCTCATCGAACCCCCTCAACTACACAACCTCCTCGTGACGCACTAAAGTGGTGATTCTAATCAATTTGTGTTAAAGGCCAAGAATCGTCACCCTAGGTCCGAAGGCTAGCAAAGAATCCAAGGTTCAAATTGGGGCGTCTAATGGTCCTACAAGGTGAGTTCTAAAAGCAGTGAGTGCTCTAATACACGTCCTCGCACAGCTGTTTCGTGTGCCACTACGAGGCGGGTTGGCGACTACCTAAGACGTACACATGGATGTTCGGCTTGTTTAGCTCACACCTAGCTCAGCTCTTGTAAGAAAATAGGCACACACTTTGAGTTTGAAAATCACGTAAGTGTTAGAAATAGGTAGGCACTCCCGTAAAGAAAGTCTCTCTATACCTACTAGGGGGGACTCACGTCGTCACTCTCGGTCGCAAATCATGCTCTACGCCTAAAATCCTCACACTTCGCGATTTATCAAACTTTAGCCTCTTTTGATTGCCCTTTTCTCAAAATTTTCTCTTTTTACTTTTTTTTTATATATATATAATTCCTACTCTACATGCAAGCCGACACAAACTAAACGAAACTACACAAGACATTCAATAGGGTAGGTAGACTCAAATAAGAAAACGTGCAATATTAAACACAAACATAAACAAATATATACACGACTAACACAAACAATATGACATACTCACACAATATCACGACACGGACTACAAAATTAGACACAATACGACACGAACAAACTATATGCAGACATGGCGATGCAAACACTGACTGGCTAGTCAAGACTAAAACTCCCCCCCCCCACACTAGAATACGTCGTTGTCCTCAACGAAATTAGAAGTAAAACCGAGGACTCAGCATTTCTAATGTGAGGGGCGGTGAATCTACTCATCCTCCGGGCTCTGGTAAGGGTCAGAGGCATACTCGAAAAGCTCGGCCTGAGGATCAACGCCAGAGTTGTGTTGTATGGCTAACTGAGCCAACAACCTACTCTGCCTAGCCACCTCTGTTCCTATCTTCTTCATACTACTACGAGTATGCGCAAAATGCCTATCCTCCTTCGCCCCCAACCTACGAAATGCCCGCTCGAAATCAAAACTGGGCACCGGCTCACTCGAGACACTCTCAACACCTCCTACTGCTGCTCTTCCTCTCCTCCTAATGCCACTCGGTGGTAAGTTCCTAAAAGGGGAAGGAATGTTATTCCAAAGCCGTTTTGGAGGCTTTTGCTTATCTCGCTCAGAATTGGTTAGCGTCACACCGGCATCGGTAGCCAAATGCATTAGCGAATAGATATAGCCGGACGCCCTCCTATTCCCTATTTCCAACCTAGTTCGGAAATTCTTATGAATTCGTGGAGGTATGTCAAACCTCCACCCCTTGAACAAACAGTAGGCCATGACACAGGTATCAAAGTCCACCCATTGGGTAGAAGTAACACCCAAAATCCATGTCTCAACCCACTCTATTAACCACCGGGCAGGCTTTAGGAGAACCTTGTTCTCAACCAGCCAATCTCTCTTATTCTCTCTTCTCACCCAATCTGCCCCTGGCACCCCCGCAAAACAAAACTGTCCGATCTCCTCCTCAATCCCTCTGCGCCTCAAAACCTCATGAAATTTGCACTTCTCAGTTAGGGGTGGCCACTTAAAGGAATTAGCAATAGAATCCGGGGTGAAAACCACAAACTTGCCCCTAGCATAAATTATCCTCTCATCGCTAACCTCAC
This sequence comes from Linanthus parryae, assembly GCA_023055425.1. Taxonomy (NCBI): domain Eukaryota; kingdom Viridiplantae; phylum Streptophyta; class Magnoliopsida; order Ericales; family Polemoniaceae; genus Linanthus; species Linanthus parryae. The sequence goes on along the minus strand of JALGPY010000012.1, from coordinate 15,789,194 downwards.
CATGGTGGAACGCACAAGTAGAGTACCGAGCATTCACAGTCATTTCACGCACAAGTGCCGAACATGAGGACTCTTTGAGTAGGGCATACATACCCAGAAAGTTCTCACGCTTGGCCGCATCTTTAATCTCCTTAGGCACATCAGGGACTGTAAAGTCGAACTCTTTCTCAGTATTAACACTATATTTGATCCCCTTGTTTGTTAAGAAAAACAAATGAGCATCATGACAAACAAATCTATGGGTGCAGAAATTTGTAGGTTCAATCTTCCTAGGATCAGTGATATCCTTCATAGGGTGCTTCCTAGATGCCCTCATTTTAGGATTAGCAGGAAAGGGACCTTTAAGCCAACTAAACTTAGGTGATTTAGGACAATCGGTTTCCTCATCGTCACTAGATGTCTCATCTCCCATCTCCAACTCAAGTTCATCCTCGTTTTGGTAACGGTCAACTAAATCACTCTCATTCACCTTACGTTTCCCTTTATCGACCGACGAACCCATCACCATCTTGCCTCTATTAAGCCTCATCTCACACACGTATCAATTGTCAAACAAATGCAGCAAGTACAAGTGCAAAAATCAAATAATACGCTAAAGTTTAGGAATACCTGTCAAAATCAGTCAAATTGACTGATTTTTCTGTATTTTTCGCGATGTGAGATTTTTAGCTCTTTAGCTTCCCCTTGGTGTCCCCGTCAAAACCCCAAAACCGGTTTGTTGAAATTTCAAACGATGAAGAACGAATCGACGATTCTTCGTTCTAGGGTTCGGACTTCCTTCTTCTCCCCCACACTTGTCTCTTGTAAACTAGCTGAATTGGCTTCACAATAGTTGTAGAGGAGCTTGAGGCGAGCAAAACCCCTATCTTGATTCAGAATTTGATCAACTTCTTCCAATCGCGTTCTTGAGTACTGAGAGAACTCACAAGAGAGAGGGCGACGGGATTGAAGCTGAGGGCGTGTTTCTGTGGTTCAACCCGTGAGGAAGCATCTTTTATTCCTTTTAATTGGTGCAAAAATACCACATTACCCCTCTTTAATGAGCTGCGAGTTTTGTTTCTGATCGTGCGATCACCATTTGTGATCGTACGATCTGATATGGTCGTGCGATCTGGTAGATGACCGGCAATTCCAGTGAGTTGGTCTTTTTTGTTGCGGCAAGACTCCTTAGCAGATCGTGCGATCACTATTTGTGATCGTACGATCTGCTTTGATCGTAGGATCTCCTCTGTGATATTATTCTCCAGTGAGTTGCTCAAATTTTTTTCGTAAAAATTTCTTCTAAGTATTCATGCTGATCCCACGATCTAACATGTTGATCATACGATCTCCTGGCAAATTTTTTTTTCGCTTTGTTTGCTTAGCTTGAATTCCATGTTCCTCTTCTGTTCTTGAGCTCATTTTTTTTTCCCCCGTGACACGCTTCCCAACATCCTCAGGAATCTCGGCGTGATCACATCTTTCTCGTTCCAATTTCGCCTGTCTTTTACGTTCGAACTCCGATGCGCGCATTTCCATGCGAGTCTACGCCCATCAAGAAGGGGAGTCCGAATCGCGTAATAACCTGTAATCCTGCGGAGACTCAACTCAAATGTCAAATTCTCGCTCTCTCACCCCTCAGATAACAAAACAAAAATAAAAACTCACACAACAGTATTTAAAACACACTCTCTACACTAATGCATAAAATACGTTGGGTTGCCTCCCAACAAGCGCTTTGTAATTTACGGTCGACGGCCCGACCCAGTTACCTCAATCAAATCACGGCTCGTCAAAGTAGATAACATCCACTTTGGCCAAAATTGGCGCGGATTCCAAGTACGGTTTCACTCTGCTTCCGTTTACGTGGAAACACTCATTCGTATGTGGATCTTCTAACTCAACCGCACCCCAAGGATAGATTTGGTGGATCCGGAACGGCCCGGACCATCTCGAACGAAGCTTTCCCGGAAAGAGCTTCAAGCGTGAGTTGAATAACAAAACCTTCTGTCCCACACGAAGTTCCTTCGGTTTGAGACGACTATCGTGCCATCTCTTCGTATTTTCCTTTTAAATCCGGGAACTATCATAGGCCTGTAATCTCCATTCCTCAAGTTCAAGAAGCTTCATCTTCCTTGCTTGTCCTGCTAACTCAGGATCCATGTTCAACCGCTTGATCGCCCAATAAACCTTGTGCTCTAACTCAACGGGAAGATGACACGCCTTACCGAAGACAAGCTGGAACGGAGACATGTTCAATGGCGTCTTCCATGCAGTACGGTATGCCCACAATGCGTCATCCAGCTTCATAGCCCAATCCTTGCGTCCAGTGTTGACGGTTTTCTGAAGAATCCCCTTAATCTCCCTGTTTGAAAATTCAGCTTGCCCATTAGTTTGGGGGTGATAAGGTAGGGAAACCTTATGGATAGACACCCCGTACGTCTTCAAGACTCTGGAAAACACTCGGTTTATGAAGTGTGAACCTTCATCGCTCACCATTGCCCTTGGTGTGCCAAACCGAGTAAAGATATGATTCTTCAGAAACTTCTCTACCGTCGCTGCATCATTCTTGGGGCACGCAATTGCCTCAACCCATTTCGTCACGTAATCCACAGCAAGGAGGATGTAGAGATTACCATACGAAGGAGGAAACGGACCCATGAAGTCTATGCCCCAAACATCGAAGGGCTCCACCTCAAGCCATTCAGACATTGGCATCTCATCTCGCTTGGAGATGTTACCCGTTCTTTGGCAACTATCACATCCTGCAACCCAATCATGACAATCTTTAAATATAGTAGGCCAAAAGAAACCGGATTGTAGTACCTTCATGGCGGTGCGAGGACCGCTGAAATGGCCTCCACTAGGCGCTGCATGACATTGCTTTATCACATCATAGATCTCATGAGTAGGCACACACTTCCGAATGATGTTGTCAGCTCCCATCTTGAATAGATATGGATCCTCCCAAAAGTACTGCTTCACCACATATAAGAACCGCTTCTTCTTCTGCACTGTCCACTCTTCCGGAATCTTCCCTATGGTGAGATAGTTAGAAATTGCCCAATACCAAGGCTCAGTATCCCCCAAAGACATCAAGCTCTCGTCCGGAAAGTTCTCTTGAATCGGCACCTTCTCTACCGTTCCATTCTCGAGTCTTGAGAGGTGGTCCGCTACCACATTCTCAACACCCTTCTTGTCGCGGATCTCAACATCAAATTCCTGCATCAAAAGAACCCACCGCAACAATCTTGGCTTGGCATCCTTCTTATCAAGAAGATATTTCAGCGCCGAATGATCCGTAAAGACAATCACTTTCGATCCCACAAGATAAGGCCGGAATTTGTCAAGAGCAAAAATCACAGCTAATAACTCCTTCTCAGTAGTGCCATAATTCAGTTGAGCCTCATTAAGAACCCTACTAGCATGATAAATAACATGGAATACCTTTTCCTTCCTTTGCCCCAATACTGCTCCAATGGCGAAATCACTGGCATCGCACATGAGCTCAAATGGCAAACTCCAATCTGGAGTTGTGATGATAGGAGCAGAGGTGAGTTGTTCCTTCAAAAAGTCGAAGGCCTTCTTGCACGCTTCATCAAACACAAACGGGACATCTTTCCCTAGCAACTCACACAAAGGCTTGCAGATCTTCGAGAAGTCCTTGATAAACCTGCGATAGAAACCTGCATGTCCCAAGAAGCTTCTGACCCCCTTCACTGAAGTCGGATAAGGGAGTTGCTTGATTGTCTCTACCTTCGCTTGATTAACCTCCAACCCTCTGCGTGAAACCTTGTGACCAAGAACTATCCCCTCTGTGACCATGAAGTGACACTTCTCCCAATTCAGTACGAGATTAGTGTCTTCACAACGAACTAAGACACGGCCGAGATGGTGTAGACAATCATCAAAACTGTCACCAAATAAGGAGAAGTCGTCCATGAAGACCTCTAAATTCCTCTCAATCATGTCTGAGAAGATGGCCATCATACACCGCTGGAAAGTAGCCGGTGCATTACATAACCCAATGGGCATGCGGCGGAACGCAAATGTGCCATAGGGGCATGTAAAAGTGGTCTTCTCCTGGTCTTCTGGAGCAATGGCTATCTGGTTGTAGCCTGAATATCCATCCAAGAAGCAATAGTACTCGTGGTGAGCCAAACGATCAAGCATCTGATCAATAAACGGCAACGGAAAGTGATCCTTGAGCGTGGCTTCATTCAGCTTCCTGTAATCCATGCACACACGCCATCCAGTAACTGTCCGTTGAGCAATCTGCTCATGCTTGTCGTTCTCTACCACAGTCATTCCTCCTTTCGTAGGCACACACTGGACTGGGCTAGTCCAAGTGCTGTTTGAGATCGGAAAAATAATACCAGCCTCTAGCCAATTCATGACCTCTTTTCTCACCACTTCTTTCATATGCGGATTCAATCTCCGCTGTGCTTGGATCACTGGCTTCTTTCCTTCTTCTACCTGGATCTTGTGCTGGCAATAGACGGGGCTGATCCCCTTTATATCTGCGATAGTCCATCCAATTGCTCCCTTATGCTTCCTTAGCACATCCAAAAGCTGCTCCTCCTGTGCCTGAGATAAAACAGAAGAAACAATTACGGGCAATGTGTTATCAACACCAAGAAAAGCATACCTGAGATGGCTCGGCAATGGCTTCAACTCAAGCACGGGTGGTGACTTGAGTGAAGGAACAAGAGCTAGTTTCTGCTCCCCTTGCTCATATAAATCCAGCTTGGTCCAGCTGCTCATGTGACACAAATCCATGGGAGGGCTCTGACCTTCATCCTTGTACATTCCATCAATTTCCTCCCACATCAATTTAGCTTCCTCATCCCCCATATATCATCAAAGATCTCTACACTAAAGCAATCTTCATAGTTATAACATGAAGGCATTTTCATTGCCTTGAACACATCGAAGACCACTTTTTCATCATTGATCTGCATAGATAGCTTTCCACTCTTCACATGAATAATAGCCTCCCCTGTAGCTAGGAAGGGCCTGCCAAGAATGAGAGGTACTTCGCCAACCTCTATGTCTAAGATGACAAAATCTGCAGGAAAGATAAGAGTACCAACTTTGACTAAAATGTCGTCAATCACCCCATATGCTCTACGGATCGACCTTTCAGCCATCTGCAAGGTAACTCGGGTGGGACGAGGCTCCCCCACACCTAGCTTCCTGAATACGGACAAGGGCATCAAATTGATGCTTGCCCCCAAATCGCACAATGCAGTCATAGTGAGAGAATCACCAAGAGTAACCGGTATCACAAAGCTCCCGGGGACTTTCTTCTTCTTAGGCAATCCATTCCTGACGCATTCAGAAGTCTCAGCAGTCAAATTCACCTGTGCAAAATCACTCATGCGTCTCTTTCCTGAAAGAATATCCTTGAGAAACTTGGCATATGTAGGCATTTTAGAGATAGCCTCTGCAAAAGGAATGTTGATCTCCACCTTCTTGAATATATCAAGAAACCTCTGAAAATCTCTAGAATCATCCCTCTTTCTCGTTCTCAAAGGATATGGAACTGCCTTAGAAACAGTAGTATCAGTACGTACCTCATCCTTGTCTTTCACCGCCTCCTCATCCGTCGCGCCCTTTGATTGGGGGATCACGACATTAGTATCATCATCAAATATCTCATGCTCTTTAGCCTTAGAAGCATCGGCTCTAGCATGAGTGGGATATGGCGGATCTTTCAATGCAACCCCGCTTCGAGTAGTGATTGCATTAATTTGACGCGGATTTTCTTCCGTGTTGGAAGGCAAAGAACCTGGAGCTCTAGATGAGAGCTGAGTAGCAATCTGACCCACCTGTACCTCAAGAGAACGAAGAGAAGTCTTCGTAGCCTGTAAATCCGCAGACACAGCAGTAACCTGCGTGGACATGTTGTTCACATTGGTGGTCATAGTATTCATGTTTTCACTCAATTGCGCCAATGCCTTTGTCAACACAGAGATTTCTGAACTTGGTGTTGCATCAGCTGCTGGTGGAGCCTGCGAAACCTGTGGTCTATGCTGGAACCCCGGTGCATATGTCGCTCCAGACTGATCCCCATACCTGAATCCTGGATGATCTCTAGTGCCTGGCCTGTAGTTCCCTTGATTCCAGTTCTGCCTCTGTCCGTGTGCCCCCACATAGTTCAAATCCTCATTTGCCATGTGTGCCATTGCTGCATCATATTCTGGCTCCTCAACACTTGCTACTGTCTTCTTGTCCTTATAACATGCTTGGCCAAGTCTGACACCGTCTTGCTGATCCCATCCTTCCACTCATTATCTTTCGCCTCAGGCAATGCCGAAAGTCTTCTAGAATCATAAAACTGCGTATCCTGCTTGGCTAGCTGTTTCATAAGTGCAAATGCTCCTTCTTTGTCAACTGAGTACATGAAATTTCCTCCAGCTTCCCTGTTGACTAACTCCTGGTTATGGCGTTCTAAGCCATGGTAGAAGACCTGCAAAATTTTGTAGTCCCCAAAATCGTGATTTGGGCACTTCCTGATCAAATGCATAAATCTATCCCACGCCTCTACCACGGTCTCATGGGCCTGCTGCTGAAAGCCAAGGATATCACCTTGTAACTGAATAACCCGCTGAACTGGGTAAAACTTTGCCATGAATTCATCCACACATTGAGCCCATGTAGTGATTGAATCCGGAGCTCTCGACTCAAGCCACTTCTCAGCTGCACCTTTCAAACAATAAGGAAATAGGATAAGTTTCAACGCCTCTGGAGTCACGTTCTTATACTTCACATTCTTGATATAACTAGTAGGCCACACGTGCGTTGCACGTGGGGGTAAACTTGATGTTGAACGTTTATGCTCAAGTAAGGGATGAGAACAATAGTTTAACCAAATGTGAATTGCCATTACTTTTGCGGACGAATAGCATTACATTGAATTATGTGTATTTGTAACTTTTAATGTAATTTTATTTTGGGTTATTTGGAATATAAATGTACAATGATAGTTAATAGGTAGGCAACATGCTAATGGATTTTCTTAAAAAATAAAGCGCAACGACGAAATTTGGAAGAAACAACTTTCATGGTTTTCGACATTGATGCTCAATTTATGAATGACAATAATAGTTCAACCAAATGGACAGTTGTACATGTGATAAGAAAGGAATTACAATATTTTTGTTGTAATTACAACGTAAACATTTATGGAAATAACTTTGTCACCTCCCTGCATTAAAAAATAACTTTGTAACCTCCTCATGTATAGATCTGATTTGTACGCCATTGCCAAATTTTGCTACTATTTATATTCGTCTAATTCTTTCCCTTTCGTATGAAATGATCTCATGGTATGTTACATCTTCTTTTTCATAGAGAATATATGGTTGAGCAATGCAAGAAAACCAAGATGTGTAGGGGTTTTTGTAAATTATTATGATAATCCAAGAACTTTTATTCAAATAAGCAAAAGAAAGTGGTCCAAACTTTAAAGCTATCCCAAAGAACAGAAAGCAGCAACTAATAAAGAGAGTTTAGCCGGGAAAAGTCCCCTTCAAACAAAAGTTTCTAAAAGCAACAAAGCAAACATGTGAAACGAAAGTGTCCAACTTCAATCATCCTTTTCTATTTTGATTTTTTTGGCAAGGGGCATATGGGCTCTTGAAGTTCCTTCTTTTATTAGGCCGTCAATGTCTTCAATGATCTTCGCGTGCTCTACAACTATCTTTCCTTCTCTGCGTTGCTTTTCGTTCTTCTTCGCTACTTTTGTGAGGAAAATGTACGATTTGTTACATACTGCCGATAATATGCTTTTATCCTTGATATCATAAGTTTCCTAAATCCACAAGAATGATTAATTTACTGTTAGTAATTGGTAATTATTTAATAAGCAATGCGGATTATAGAAGTATTATTTCTTTTCTCACATAGTACGGACCTTGTCTATGATTTCCGTCACTGGAAGTCCAACAATGTGCTCAGCCGCTTCGAATAATGTCCCCTGGATTTGATTCTCTCCATCTCCAAGTGTTGCGCGCACCAAATACCTGCACACAAAATTATGTGAGTTGCATGGGTTGTTTGGATTCTAATAATATTATTCAACTTTATGGGAGACTTTACTTGGGTTTGTATTTTGGCTGGGGATTGTTGCAGTTTATGCATCGCTGACCTTGTTTTGCCTCAATTACTTTTTTGCTGCACTTCTCGCATGCCAGATAAAATGGCTGGTCTATGTTGTCTATGTGCATGATTGTTGCTTCGAATGAGCAGTATGTATTCTACATGAGTAAAGACAATACAAAAGAACACATAATTTGTTCAATATAATTCATTCATGCCATAAAAAAGGGCTAGTAATATGTTTTACCTCATATTGATCCAAGGATCCATGTAAAATATCTTCTAGTTTGAGCATCGGAGCTGGTCCGTTCAAACTCAGGCTCAGTTTTCCTTGTTCAGGGTTGAGGTTCCCTCGATTTTTACTACACATATCATAGTAAATAGTTAATTTGAATAACTATGAGGTGGTTTTTGTTGTAGTTTTTTATACTTACGTATACCATTTCTTCAACTTTTGGGCTTGTAGGAGTTTCGGATTTATTTGAATAATTGTAGTTGCAATGCTTGAGAGTGAGTACTTATCTGCCAAAAACGACGTTAGATTATTTATGGTAGAAAGAACTGGTAAATATTCAATATACCTGCATATTTTGAGACTTTCACATTTGTTGCAGCTACCACAGGATTATCCATCTCCTCATCCTCTAATATGTCCCCTTCATTAGTAGCCATATCTCCCCACAGTGTTAGATGAATATAGTTGAACCTGGAAATTATTTTCGGGTGAATGTTAATAGGATATGTGGGATTGTGTCTACAGCAGCAAAATTCTTACGTGGAATCAACAAGAACGATTTGTCTTCTGGAGCGTCCGTTGGTTGTCTGACTATTTGCAGATGTTATTGTTGGTTGCACATCCACGACAACGCCGATAATGTCTTCCAGTAGTGTTTTGCAAATCATTCGCGTGCAAATGATGTTAGTGTTATTAACAGAGGTAGTTTCATTGACTATTTGTAAGAATAGAGTAAAGTATTACCAATAATGTCTTCTCCACCATCTATATGGTCGAACGAGACAAATTTTTTGAAGAAGGTATCGTCCACGACGATAGTAGAAGAGACATCCTCAACCACTGTGTCTTGAGTTAGTATGAGTTCGATCCGGTCGTGGATGTTAGGGTACGCGGTGTTAATCGTTTTGACACTACCATTAGAGATAAAATACGTCTTGTCTTTGTGAAGTGTGTTTCCAATATCGTCAATATGTTAATTGAAAACTGCTGCTTGTATCTTTGTTCCCTATAATTTGAAATGGTACATCGCTAGGTCATATATACACATTAGAAGATATGGAATGGGAAGTAATGTTACTATGACAGTGAATTCATACCTGATCATCCATGAAAATAAGACGCCATACTCTTCCGGATCCCCGGGAGTTGTTGTAGTAGTGAATTGATGCACGCCTAACAACCTGAACTTTTATTCTCCAATTTTTATCAAAAGGCTGCAAGTTGTTTATTGGGATAAATCCTTTGGTGTCATCATCGTAATCTTCGGCTGCACATATGTGACAATGTTATGATACAAAGTTTGCACTCGAGCCAAAAAATATATATAAATTATATTCGTATTTGTGATTGTGATTGTAGTATATAAAGAGTGTGCGGCGGTGTAGTATATATGCGTACCATAAGCCTTTTGTGTGTCATTCTTTTCAATGGTCGACACTTTTTTGTTCTTGGCAGCCAATTTTCTCACCTTTTGTGTCGTTCTCATTTTTGAAGTTCTACGTTTGCGAGTACGCACCTGTAATCCAAAACTAAAATTAATCGATAACTTTGAAGTTAATTACAAAACACTGGAAAAAGGTATAGTGCAATCTGAGATTTGAATAAAAATAGATGAAACAAGCAATTGTAGTGTAAGAAGAAAAGAAGATTCTTACCTTCTTTGTTTGATTCTTGTACCTCTGTCAGTACCACTCTGTTGATTTTTGAGTTGATGGGAAAATATGAGGGTGAGTTTTATAGAAGAGTATAGTTATTGTAGGGGAAAAAATAGCAGCCTTGATGATTCGTCAATGAGAGGTGTTTATTGTCAATTTTAATTTGTAGTAACCTCCCTAGTATTTATTTTTAATGAATAGCCGCCTACTAATTAAAATGATTGTTTTATGATGTCTTTTCACATTATCCAACGTTGGGAAAAAAACATTATTGTTAATAACTTTTGAATTGTTTACTGGCATTAAATTGACGGCTATTGAATTACCAATTAATTGCCATGTGATGATGAACAAAGGAAATTTTGTTAGGTATTTTGGAAGATGGACCGATATATTATGAACTTTTTATGTTACAAGGCAATTTAGTAGCAAGACATATTCAAATATATTGTGAATGAAAAGAAATTGTCCTGCTATAATGTGATAAATTAATTATTATTTGGAAACTGTAACGTCTGTTATCCTTGATGATTCGTCAATAAGAGGTGTTTATTGTCAATTTTAATTTGTCGTAACCCCTCTAGTATTTATTTTTAATGAATAGCCGCCTTTTAATTATAATGATTGTTTTATGATGTATATTCACATTCTAAAGGCCGGTGGAGACATAATTAGAACGTATTGTAATAATATGTATCTAACGTTGGGAATAAAAAATTATTGTTAATAACGTTTGAATTCTTTACTGGCATTTAATTGACGGCTATTGAATTACCAATTAATTGCCATGTGATGATGAACAAAAGAAATTTTGTTGGTAGGTATTTTGGAAGATGGACCGATATATTATGAATTTTTTATGTTACCAGACAATTTAGTAGCAAGACATATTCAAATATATTGTGATTGAAAAGAAATTGTCCTGCTATAATGTGATAAATTAATTATTATTTGGAAACTGTAACGTCCGTTGAAAGTTAATTATTGCTATTCCGATTTCTCCAACTCCTTGTGCACACTTCACTTACCACAAAAGAGGAACTATTTTCAACCTTCATCTTATGCTTTCTACGTGGCTATTTGAAGATATTGTTTCATGTATTTCACAGGCCAAATATTATTATTTTTAAGTAAAATTGGGTTTCTAGAATTATTATTATGTATTCTTCTGCTTTTTACAGTGTCCATAATATCTCATGTGACATAAACTGGCAATATGTTCAAGTGTTTGTCTGAATGTAAGTATCTTCCAAGTGATATCTATATAGTTGTAGAACACGATGCCTACCAAATTGAACTATGTAGAACATTATGTCAATAGACATTTTATCCTAAAATCTGGGAATAATGGAGGCTGGAAACTTCCTCGGACTACCTGCAGTGTTTTATGTTTTAACTTGGACTACATACAATCTTGTAACAAATGTAGTATGAAGCAAGGAAACCAAATAGGTCCAAAATTTATATCTGACAAATAGTCATTGTTGATACATAAGATAATCTAAGAGTGGTGTATTTGGAACAGATCCAGTAAGCTAATGGTGTTTAGTAATGGTTGCGTCTGGCCAATAGAAACATTCTTCCAGACCATCAAATTAAAATAAACATTCAAGAACATATGATAGTGTCACTACTACATTTTTATTAAAAGAAACAAAATAACATCCTTGAACATCTGGTTGGATCAACGTCTTATTAAGTTGCATCGGTATTGATCTTCTCTTCGGTCGGATTGTTTGTTGCATTCCAGTTTTTTTTGCATATGCTGCTCCTTCCATAACAGGTGGGATGCATGTCCTGAAATCACATGCCCCAGCAGTTGCAATCGTCTACAATTACATGGTTCAGCCAAAGAACAAAGTTAAATTCCAATATACATACTCGTGTATGTGTGTGTGTGCGCACATACAGAGGAATAAATTGTAGTAATTATTGGGGTAAAATGTCTGATTTTATCTGATAAGTCTTAATATATAAATGAAAGAAACAAACCTTATTTTTTGGCCTGTAGATGTAATTCCACAAAACCTTCAATGAGCTAACCGAGCAACACTGTTTTTGAAGAAATTAGAGCTTAGTGATGGATGCATAATTAAAATCTCAACAATCAGCGCACTTAAGAGCTTCTACTTTACTTTTCCTCATATCGTGCTTTTTGTGGGAGAAACCATACAGTTCTAGCTTTTTTGGTTGGGTATTCGTATTTCTGCTGCATTTCATTAATGACAACAGAAAAAGGAAATGAGAAAAGGAGAATATTACATAGCACTTGAAAAGTTGTTTAAATTATCGATTCGACACATCAACTAAATACTATAATGGGACGGAGATAACTCAGAAAATGCAGTTTGTTTGACATTCAGCCTAGAGACCCTAGACACAAAAGATCAGTTATGCTAAAATTTACTTACGGTGTTTTTTAAGTAGGTGATTGGTAGGACTTGTTGCAGAAGACAGCGAACTTCCCTTCTCATCAATACTAAAGCTGGACGCTGTGCACGGGGTGTAGCAGAAATAAATAAATGTATCGGAATAAAATGTACAACAAATGTAACGAAATCTTACCTTCTTGTATGTAGATACTATCTCATCTTGAGGAGAAGTTGCTTTGTTGGTTGCTGCCATGATATGCCTTTCCGTCATTTGCTTCCAGATTTCAGAATTTGACTTGGTATCGGTGTAATATCCGATTTGTTATTTATACTGATTGCATTGTAACAGCTATCATAATTCCTCTAAGAAAAACAGCCTTCATAAGGCACATTATTTGAAAAAGTAAGATATCATCAGACACATTATCTGTTTTTGTAACAACAGCATTTACAACGAAAATTTATTCTGATTTAATGCATACTATACTATGCCAAAATGATAACATTTTATAACACGAAATTAAAGTTAACAGTTTAAATTCGTATATGCTGTAAAGGTCGAATTTTAAGGTTAAGATTAGCAGCTTCATTCAAATTTTAACATGACAATCAATTCATTTTGCCATTTCTATGAAATTCACATGCAAGAATAAGAAAATATTGGGCAAGAAATAATTAAAACTTTACCAACTTATGGCAGTAGGCACAAAAGCAACAGTTCAAATAAACATCAGAAGTAGGTGTTTTATGTGTTTGTCATTGATGGCAATTTCAACTCCTATATGATATGCCAGGAAATTTTCATATTCCATTACCCAATTAGTTTATAAAATTTGTGAGTAGTAGAACCAAAAAAAAAAGAAGACGAGTTTACTGAGTGAATTAGCTATTAGAAAACCAAACCTGTCTATAAGTAATTTGTTTACTGCTTTGATTTTCTCTTGTGTTGAGACCCAGCGTGTTCTTTAATTTGAAAATGCAAGGAAGAAATAGTCTTGCTCCTTCTCCAGAATTTTTTCTTTTTATGTGGATGCATACTGCTAGATTATATGCATGTTGTTCGTTGAACCAGCAGATTTAAGGACATCGTTTAAACCTAGTCTTTGGGGTCCAAAATTAATAGCCATAGAGCTTGGAAGCGCACCAATTAAAACAATGAGGATTTACAGCTTTTTCAATGAGGATATGACCATCTACAAACTTAGGCTATATTGCTACCGTGTTCATGATTTTGTTGTATGGATACTAATCAAATCCTACGAATTCTTCTAATAATTTTGACATGATCAACACGTAGTTGGTACACCTAGTAACTGCGAGTGAAATTAAAGAAAAAAAATTATACATTCAGAAGAATGAGAAAACGTACCAAAATTTCATGGTGAATAAATGTGTTGTGGTTCTCCAGTAGTTGCTTTTATTGCAGGCCTGAAATACTTTATGGAATCTGAATATGATAGATCTATGGGGGTGATGATTTGGCTCTCCAATGAAGCATACTTCCAGACCTTCGATTTTCTTAAATAATGACACTACCTGGACAAATAGAACATCTCTTTGTATTAAAATTTCTATGATGAAAATGTGAACAATTCAAATAAACATGCTAGTGAATGGAAAAATAGAAATGGAATACACGCTTCATAAACTTCTACAGCACTTAAATGAACGAAAACGCTATGTCTAAAGAAATTTACCTTAGGCTTGTATGGATATTCTGTTCGATAGTTCTCTACTTGAAAAATCTTCAGAAATCTCTGATGGACTTCCAACTTTTTATCTACTGATGACCCGATTCTAACTACAAGTTTTCCCGCTCCAGGAACCAGGAAAAAATAACCAAAAAACTAAAAGTATGTATTTCATAACATGATTTCAAGGTAGCTAAGGGAGTTATATGCTAATTCTAAGGTAGAGCCTAGGTTGGCCTTGAAGTACCAAAAATTTATAGATCAGCCAACCCCATCAAACAAAAGTAAGTTAGATTCTGCATCTTAACCATTTAATACTTAGGAAATGTAACGTCGAAGGAGAATATATTATTTGGATAATAAATCGATATGCTGACTAAACTGAGGTCAATGGTCCCTATTCAAATTCGCCATCGTCTAAGATAACAGTATTTCTAGAAGTACCGGGTTCTATAGTTACTTGGTTTTTCGAAATCCTCTGGTAGACACAATCAAAGCAAGAGGCTAACCAGTTCACACCCGGTTTAGCTGCATCGTCCACGTGGATGTAATTGTTCGAGCATTCAATGACTGCCAAAAGAACTATGTGCAAGATATTAGAAAAATGAAATGCAAATATGAAACAAATCAATAACCACCTGTAGACTCTGTTGCATAAGAAGAAAATCACTTACTTTTCTGAGTTAAATGTGGCATCACATATCAAACTAAAGAAATTGAATAGCTGATGTAACAACTTTTTACAGAATTTGCAAAGATCTCTACAAATCCATCAACAAACAATCCATGTGAAAGTTCTCTGTTGTAGTATTGCAATATGTTTTTTTGTAACATTTAGTTCAAATGATATCCTATTACTGTTATAATTAAATACCATTGGTCCATATTATGTACCTCTAACTATAGACAATGCTCATTTGTGAGTTTGATAAAGGCAGTTAGTAGAAAGACGCAAAGAAATAAATATTTTGGATCAAAGAGATGAGCTCAAAACATAACAAAGTCATTCTAATAAGTATTCATAGGGCATATTTCAGTCTTTGTTCAAAATTTGTCGGCGTCCTTGGAGCTATTTCACAACCGTCTTCAAGATACCTTCATAAACCAAAAAGCATGTCATGTAAAATGTTTTTTATACTCTTGTATTAATTAGTTAAATGCAATGTCTGAAATAAGATGAGATTGTTGTTACCATAAATTATCTGCTGCTCAAAGAAACACCAATGAAGAATAAACATTCTCGAAAATGAAGAGCTCTTGTAATTTTGGCTGCTAATTAAAGGGAAAATGGAGATTTGATGTGAGTACGCATCAGAAAAACTAATAGGTTTAATATTCATTGAATGATTCAAGCAATTACGTACAAGTAATTTAATTTTTACCTGGCTTTTATGTGCAGAGGACTTCTTTGTAGACAATATTCTTAGTGCACGCCCTTCGTTGACCTCTTGGCTTGGCAGATTTGATGAGTATTTTTGTTGTTGACATAGAAGTTCCCCGGGATAGCGCAACATAAAGTTGTCCATGAGAGAACACATGTTCAGGTAGGTATATTCCAACATGGGGAATCGTTTGTCCTTGGGCTTTATTTATTGTCATTGCGAAACACAACCGAATTGGAAACTGAGTTAGCTGAAACTTGAAACGATAATTATCATTCTCTGCAGGTTGTAAAGGTATCCTGGGAATCAAAACTTGTTTTCCAGCATGTTGGCCTAATGTTATCTCTGCGTGAATGACATTGCGCTCAAATCCTTTACATACCATTCTCGTTCCGTTACAAAGGCCATCAGAAGGATTCAGATTCCTTAGCAACATGACTGGACTATTAACTTTCAACACCAAATCTTGAGGGGGAAGTCCGTTTGGCAACAAAGTGTTCAGGAACTCTTCGGGGTAGTAATTATGAGTGTCATCAATTGCTTTGTCGAAGCTGGCATATCTTTGCTCCATACCGGGAAAAGATTTAATCAACTTTTCGTTCAACATATCTACATATTCATTTCTTGTAGCAAGAATAGCTCGTTCCGTTACGAAGTTAGATTCATGTGCATGGTCCTGGAGTGATGGGAATATAGTGTTGATCAATGAGGCTTCACAATCGCCATCTTCTTGTTTAATTACCATCTCTGAAGGTATTTTTATAAGATCATCACCCACTGTTGGCTCATCCCCGTTTCCTACATTCAAAAGAAAATCACTGAATGTAGAGTCATTTTGAGCCCTCATATTTTTGGACAGTTTCAGCTTTATCATCCCTGGCCAAGTATATGATTTCACTAAGCATGCATTTACTGTCTCCGCTCTTGTTCCTCGAGTGACAACTGGCAGAACTTGACGGAAATCTCCACCAAAAACAACAATCTTCCCTCCAAATGGCATTTCAGTACCCATTAAATCTTGCAAGCTCCGATCCAGTGCCTCAATTGCCCATCGCTTTGACATAGGAGCTTCATCCCATATTAATGACTTAGCTCTTCGTAATATTTCTGCCGTGCCACTCTGCTTAGGTATGTTGCATGTACTCGACTCATTCACATCAATTGGTATCTTAAATCTTGAATGAGATGTCCGCCCACCCGGCATAATTGCAGCAGCTACTCCTGATGTTGCTGTTGCGATACCTATCAGACCCCGAGATCGAATTGTACATAACAGAGCGCGATACAAAAATGTCTTCCCAGTACCTCCAGGTCCATCTATAAAGAAAATCCCGTTTTTGTTATTCTCAACATGATCAATTATATGGTCATAGGCACTCTGTTGTACGGTATTCAAACTCTTTACTGCTCCATAGTCTGATGTAGGGGTTTGTACAGATAATTCATCAAGTACTTCTCTTTTTTCAGCATTTCCGTTGCCTACAGACGCGGTGGGTAGATCAAATTGTTCTATTTTTCGGCCCATACTCTGTAAAAAATAATCAACTGACTTGAGAGTTTCAGCTAATCGTTGTTCAGCAGTAATATCCAAATTTCGTGAAAAATCTTCTGAAATTGCTTCGAAGTGGTTGTCCCATAGATCTCTGACATTTGTAGGCTCGCCATATACCAAAATAGTTGCAAAAAGACGACGCAGGGCCAGTGGCATTTGGAATGATGTCGCTTCGAGTAAACACTCAGATATCCAATCGTCAGATTGAAGTAGGCCTCGCTTTTCAGCAGCAGCTTTGAAAGATGTGTGTTG
The DNA here is from genome assembly GCA_023055425.1 of Linanthus parryae. Classification (NCBI taxonomy): domain Eukaryota; kingdom Viridiplantae; phylum Streptophyta; class Magnoliopsida; order Ericales; family Polemoniaceae; genus Linanthus; species Linanthus parryae. Next base: position 15,771,973 of record JALGPY010000012.1, on the reverse strand, counting down.
GATTCCATTATATCTTAACAAATCAAGATATGAGGTTGGACCTCGAACATGGTTCAGTAAAAGTCTCAAATAGTACCTCTCTCCTTCTTGAGGGTTAGCCCCGTTTATGCGGCCAATTACATTTCTAGTCTTTCTTTTATTCCAGCACTTACTTTTTCCATCCCACACAAAATATTCAGGGAATTCTCTGTAAAAAAGTTTTATGTTTCCCTCGTCATTCAAATTGAAGGTGAAGAACTCTGTTAGCATTGTCTTTGAAGTAGTATCAGACATAAGGAGCTTATTCAGATCCTGGTTCTTCCAATACGGGACATAATGTTTATTTGGCAGATGAAGTTGCAAATTGATTACAGCAGGTAGCATTTCATGAAGATTGAACTCAAATATTCGCCAAATTGCTTCTTGTGGTGAAACCCATCTTCCATTTTGGAATTCCCGTATTTCATCTCTACTGTTTGCATCCCTTTGATCAACACATATTTCAACCTTGTCATGACCTTTATATATATACTTGTACAAATACTTGACTGCCTTCACACCAGAGAATATCTCAACATGAATGTGACAATTATATCTGCTTAGAAGATATGGATTGTAAGGTACCACCCATCTGTTATCTAAGGTTTCATTCCGCACATGAACATGATGTGAAGTTTTTCTTCTTCTATAGATTGCATAGGAATCTTTACCTTGCTTGGTTTCTTCGCAGAATGGTCTTGGGTACTTACTCTTACATTTACCTTCCAACATGCATGGATTATTCTTGTTCAATTCTCCACAAGGCCCGTGCATCATATGCTTTACAACTTTCGCATATAAATCAGGATACACAGCAGGGTCCGGGATCTCAGCACAAACATACTTATCATACTGATCTGCACTTGTAATCTTGAATTGTGATTTAAAGATAACTAACATGTGCACATGAGGCAGCCCTCTTTTCGGAAACTCAATAACATGTACATGGGCGGCAACCTTACCAAAAATGTGCTTCTTGAACAATTGGGTTTTAAGATCATGTAACTTTGCCCTGAATACCCGAACAACGACATCAGGTCTGTCTTGTGGATGTTCCCCTTCTTCCAATAAAGCCAAAATTTCATCCCACTCATGATTACATGTCATTGTGATGAACAAATCGGGCTTACCAAAGCGCTGAACTAAAGCCATAGCATCAAGATATCTTCGACGCATGTCCCTCGGCCCACCAACAAATGACGGGGGTAACATGAAAAATTTCCCAACCATGCTACCTCTGCTTTCACCAACCAACACACTATCTACGATCCCTTGATACAACTCAGCTCTTAGATTAGATTGGTTATTCCGGTAGAAGTCCAATCTTGTATTCTCAAGCTTTATGTACATGTCGACGATGTATTGCTGTAACAAGCGACCGCAGTGTAAAACAATGGACTGCTTCATATCGCGAATTTGGAACTTGTAGCAATAATATTCTCGGCAAGAGACATTTGTTCTACTACCACCGTCTGTGCCTGTACCACCAAGAAAAATTAAGTTATCCTGGAAATTTATCAAGAACATTATAGAAAATTTAATGAGATACCAGATGTGACGTCTACAAAAATTAATATTACTCCAAAGCAAGTTGGTTGGCAAAACATATAAATAAATGTTACAAGGAAAAATAATAATTAAAAGAACAGAGACATGGCTACGTACATATTAATAGGCGTTGAAGGTAAAATTAGTAATTAAGTGAATAGAGAAATGCTACAATTTTTCACAAAATACTTTAGCAGACACTTAAAACAAATAAGGTATTAGAATGAATAGTCATGAATTTATTATTACATTATAATAACTCTGAAATGGAAATCATTTGATCAGGTAAAATTAGTAATTAAGTGAATTGAGAAATGCTACATTTATTCACAAAATATTTAGCAGACGCTTAAAGCAAAGAAGGTATTAGAATAAATAGACGTGAATTTCTTATTGCATTGTATTAACTCTGAAAAGGAAATCAGTTTACCAAAGCAAAATCAGTACCTTGTTTTTCCTTCCTTAAAATAGCCTCTGCTGAAGAAGGGATGGAACTATCTGTTACGGAATTGCTATTTTGACCACCATAACTTGTATCCGCGTTCAATACTTGACCAGGCTTCCTTTTAAGAATATTCTGATGCCATCCTACCTCTCCGCGAGGAAAAAGCATCGGGTATTGTAAGGGATCGTAACATCCAAAGTAGGGTTGGACTCTGTGCCTAAGGCCGGACGTTGAATGAACAATGATATCCCTTGCGTGGCGAACGTTTGGGTTATTTCCTTCAATCCAGATTGCTGCTACTTGGTCCGCTGTCGGTCTATTGTAAACCCTCTGGTCCAACTTTACGTCACTACTTATACGGATTTCATATGTATCCAAATCTGTATCTGCCAATCTCCGAAAAACTTGAGCATAAGGATTCTCAGATAAGATATCCCTTAGCTTTTCAACGACGGTTCTACTCAGTGAGGCATCTTTCATTATGTTGAGTCTATTCTCAATTTCATGATCTGTATCATAAAAATACAGTTGAAAATAGCAAGGGCAATCATCAGATGGGATCAGTGCTGGCAGGTCATGGTATATTTGCCCTTGAACACGGAAAGTATATACTCCTTTTCTTGAAGATGCCAAATTTTTATCGAGTTTTACACCCATTGATGTGAATGAGAAAATGCTATTATACGCTCGAATATGTCGCCGAAATTCCAAACCCTCATCAGTTTGTTCGTTGAACAACTTATACAATGCATCAGGAATGGCACTAACTGGTAAATGAACTTTACCTTTTTGGCAGCAGAATGTAGGTGGTTCAAACTCCAACCTTTTAGCCAAACAAAAAGTGCAAGGTGACTCTGTTTTAACTTTATGTGGTTGAGAAAGCTGAAATTGCAATAAACCTGACAACATAAAACACCATTTGTCAAGAATATTCAAATGAAATTATGGAAAATAAATGGTAGTTTTCACGCAACATTTTATACCGTTATTGCCGGAGCCAATATTGTTCGATGTAGAAGGTAAGTCACGAACACTTTTCCTGCTCTTTCTGTTTTGCATAACTTTCTGAATATGATCTTGCCTCTGTTCGGCGCTCAGTGCAGCGTAACGATTTTTTCGCGGGGCACGCTCTGCAATTGTAGAGGAATTTGTACCTGAAAATTTGGAACGAAACAATAATTACTGATAATAAAATCATAGAAGGTATACTTATTTTGTGATAAAAGTTCAATTTCTATCTCTGCTACCATAATATATTCATAAGTATTCCCTATATTTTTCCGTGGGAAGTTATTTAATTAGGAACGAAATAGGATGTAGGGAAAGTTAGCAACCATGTTGTTACTTTATATTACTGACTACCCAGAATCGGCATTTTCTCATTGCTTGCTCATTTTTCGAGAATCAAAACTAAATTGGGCCGTTCAATACTCTACCAGTAAGTTAAAAGAATAAAAGCATCACCTATTGAGTCAGTGTCTTCACTTGGTATGGAATCATCTTCAAATTTATTGCTGTGCCCAGATCCTTTTGATGTAGAAGCCACATTTTGCACTTGCTTCCTTCTCTTTCTATTCTGGATAACTCTATCAATGTAATCTTGCCTCTGTTTGGGTGTAAGTGCAGCGTAACGGTTCATTGGGGAAGGTCTTTCTGCTAAAATTAGAATGAATAAAAAGGTATAAAATACTAATAAATATAAAGAGGGAAATAGGGCTTGACCAAGCCATTGATTTTAATAAGTGGCTTTTACGGCATACCAATGTACAAAATAAAAAATAGTATTCAGTGGAAGTATGAAAAAAAATCACCTGTTGAGTCGTCCTGGCTTGGTAAGGCAACTTCTTTAAGGCTATCGGTAGATCCATTGCTAGTTGATGTACACGATATGTTTTGCTCGGATTTCTTTCTTTTTTGGTTCTCTATAACCTTCTTAATATGATTTTGCTTCTGTTCGGGAGTCCATGCAGCATAACGATTTTTTGTAGGAGTACGTCTATTAGTTATATGGACAACTGAAAACATAAGAGGGAATAACAGTATATGAAACTCCTGGTGGTATGTGTCTTGAGTAATACAATATGTAGTATTTCACTTAATTGATAATACTAATGAAGCTTTAGACAGGACACATAGCTTTTAGTACCAAACTGTGTGATGAAGGAAAATCATAAAATTGAGAAAGTTGTAAACCACGATTTTCTTTGCGGTAACATTACCTGTCGAGTAAGTTCCATTGAACATGCCTGGGTAATTGTGCGAACAAAAACAATTGTATTTCACATGTGAACATTTCATAAGAAAGTAAAGTATAAATGTGACCTTCGTCATTGTCAGCACTTGATCTGGGACAATCTTCACCATTTACATGCATAGATAGCTTTGCTGCACAGTTTGACAAAAGTACTTTAACATGTGGATGTCCTAGGAATTGAAAAATTGATAGGAAATATCATCGACAAAAAAATATGAACGAATTCACGACCTAAATCTCGCATATTAGAAAATGAATGAGGCGTAAGAATGTGTAAAAAACTTTTTTTCCTTATTTATATGACGAAATACCTGGCGTGGAAGGCGGCACACAAGACTGTTTCTTTCTTTTTCTATTATCCATAATGTTTTGAACATAATTGTGTTTTTCCGCCGGCGTTAGATTTGTATATCTTTTCCTTTGTCGAAGACGCCTTTCAGCTATTTGACTATCTGCAAAACAACAAAGAATAATATTCCAGCCAATGTATATTAAATATAATCTTGCAAAGTAATACTTGGTTTCCTTATGCTCATATACCATTATTCTTGTCGGCACGGGTGGAACCATTGTTGGCAGCTCTATTCTTTCTTTTCTTGTTCTCAAGTACCTTCGTAATTTGAATCCGCTTCTCGTCGGAGGTAATCCTGGCATAATACTTTCTCTGACGACTACGCCGTTGGATTATCATCTCTGGACAATTTCAAACAATATGGCAATATAATTACTCACGGGCAATTTTAGTAAATCGGAGAATAGCATCTAAATTCACTTAGCTTCACTAAGTCCCCCAAAGAGCAATAGCATTTTGAAATACACTAATGGACCAAAACAGATCTATGTCAATGGCCAAAGAAGACATAAAAGAAGCGTGATTTCACCTCTGATTAAAGATTCATTAGTAGGATCTTCATGACATTCATTGGAAGGGTTCACAATTTTGGCAGCATGATATCCTCCTTTGCCAAGCGTGTTCATTTTCTTTCTGCAATTAACACAATTTACAAGTGCATTCATAGATATAGGACAGGCATGCAGTGACGCAATATTTGTCAATAACTACCGATATCTAGCTCTGTGCTTTTGTAGGAAAATAACAAGTCTCTGATGTCAATTTATTGTATGATCTTTATTCGATTATAATAATTTTATACAATTCACTTGGTAATTTGATCATAGATGCATTGTATGTAATTTTGCAAGATTATCTTTTTTTAATTGGACGCTATAGAGAGCCAACACATGTTATTACCCTACCCTCTGCCCACCCTCTGTCCGATTTGTGAGACCAGTAAAGTTGTGTATTGATGAATAAATACTAAACAAAAAGCATGTTAATAATTGAAGAGCATTGTAATTTAGTAATACATATAGTCATAGAACCAGTTTTTTTCGAGAAAATAGAACCCTTATTTTTGTAGAAAGGCAACAAGGATTTGTAAGAAAATGAGTGAACTGTGTAGATGTGGTCAACTAAAATAATCAATTGTAAATATAAGAAAGTTTTGGAAATACAATATAAAGCTCAGCAATCTTACAGTCTAAAACTACCATCTATGTTTTTGGCCTGGTATCTAAAACACAGCTTCACATATCAATTTTATCTCATTTCGCATTAGAAGCATACTATGGGCTGTTTGGCTCTCTCCCTTCAATCAATTTTATTATTTTTTTGTGATCATATGGTCGGAGTCTGGTTCTGTTTCTGGCTTTGGCTGGTTATGTGGCATATTTCGAAGTGGATTTTCATCCAGAATGTGCAAAATTTCAAGCAAACAAAAACTACGAAGTCAAGTCCATAACTTCTTTATGTGCTAAACTTCAACAGGAACAAAACTTATTACTTCACAAACATTCCCTGTGTGGATCTTCTTTCCGTAATCTGAAATCATTTAGGTGGTTTCTATGCAGATAAACAAGTGCCATTGCAGCAAGAGGAACAAGGATCAACTTTCTTCCTTGAAACAAAGGGAAAACACAGTGGCCAGCACTCTCTGCTTAAGATGGAAGGATGACGCCCTGCTTTGTGATTTCGATCTTGCAGGTCGACACGCCTTCGATAGCAGTGAAACCCTTAAAAAGTCACCACAAGGCTTCAGGAAATAGAGGCATATACCCAAATACTATATATAATTTTTATTATTAAACGACTCTCTGTTCGGGCTCTATTCTTTCAGCTCATTAACCTCCCAACTAATTGTGAAATTGACATCCATTCTAGAATTTGTCAAATTTAACATAAAATTAAGAATGTACCATCTATGTTTTTGGCCTGGTATCTAAAACACAGCTTCACATATCAATTTTACCTCATTTCGCATTAGAAGCATACTATGGGATGTTTGGCTCTCTCCCTTCAATCAATTTTATTATTTTTTTGTGATCATATGGTCGGAGTCTGGTTCTGTTTCTGGCTTTGGCTGGTTATGTGGCATATTTCGAAGTGGATTTTCATCCAGAATGTGCAAAATTTCAAGCAAACAAAAACTACGAAGTCAAGTCCATAACTTCTTTATGTGCTAAACTTCAACAGGAACAAAACTTATTACTTCACAAACATTCCCTGTGTGGATATTCTTTCCGTAATCTGAAATCATTTAGGTGGTTTCGAAGCAGATAAACAAGTGCCATTGCAGCAAGAGGAACAAGGATCAACTTTCTTCCTTGAAACAAAGGGAAAACACAGTGGCCAGCACTCTCTGCTTAAGATGGAAGGATGACGCCCTGCTTTGTGATTTCGATCTTGCAGGTCGACACGCCTTCGATAGCAGTGAAACCCTTAAAAAGTCACCACAAGGCTTCAGGAAATAGAGGCATATACCCAAATACTATATATAATTTTTATTATTAAACGACTCTCTGTTCGGGCTCTATTCTTTCAGCTCATTAACCTCCCAAATAATTGTGAAATTGACATCCATTCTAGAATTTGTCAAATTTAACATAAAATTAAGAATGTACCATCTATGTTTTTGGCCTGGTATCTAAAACACAGCTTCACATATCAATTTTACCTCATTTAGCATTAGAAGCATACTATGGGATGTTTGGCTCTCTCCCTTCAATCAATTTTATTATTTTTTTGTGATCATATGGTCGGAGTCTGGTTCTGTTTCTGGCTTTGGCTGGTTATGTGGCATATTTCGAAGTGGATTTTCATCCAGAATGTGCAAAATTTCAAGCAAACAAAAACTACGAAGTCAAGTCCATAACTTCTTTATGTGCTAAACTTCAACAGGAACAAAACTTATTACTTCACAAACATTCCCTGTGTGGATATTTTTTCCATAATCTGAAATCATTTAGGTGGTTTCGAAGCAGATAAACAAGTGCCAGTGCAGCAAGAGGAACAAGGATCAACTTTCTTCCTTGAAACAAAGGGAAAACACAGTGGCCAGCACTCTCTGCTTAAGATGGAAGGATGACGCCCTGCTTTGTGATTTCGATCTTGCAGGTCGACACGCCTTCGATAGCAGTGAAACCCTTAAAAGTCAACACAAGGCTTCAGGAAATAGAGGCATATACCCAAATACTATATATAATTTTTATTATTAAACGACTCTCTGTTCGGGCTCTATTCTTTCAGCTCATTAACCTCCCAAATAATTGTGAAATTGACATCCATTCTAGAATTTGTCAAATTTAACATAAAATTAAGAATGTAGAATTCGGATATGTCATGTTTCTGTCATATTAGACGCTGCCGTTGCTTCTCGGATTTTTATTCTGCTACCATGTCCAAAGCATAATTTCGTACTTATAGTACACAAAATCTAGACAGAAACTTGTAATGGAACAAGATCTCATATTAGTTACAGCATCTTCGAATGCTTTTAAATTTTAACACAACTAAATGTAAGATAGTCAAACATTAAAAAATCAGTCTCTTGGGAGAAGAATGACTAATTCAGGGATTGGCAAACTTACTGAACATAGCAAGCTAGAAGGATTTGGTCGGGTATAAACCCAGAATTAAACTGACCTCAGATGAGGAAGCCGATATTTGAGAAATACAACTAATCTGCGTTGAATTTTGTCATCCATGACAAATCCCTCTCTAATAGATCTCTTGGGGAACATCATTTTTGAGGTGCCCTTTGAGACCTGATACGGTACTAAGTTGTGCCTATAACCTTTTACCATATACATTGGTGCAGAGGGACATGAAAACATACACCAAAGAAGTGGAAAAGAACTGTCAAAGCAAAAAGATTAAATGAATAGCTACACTCAGAAACTAAAGATCGATAATAAGATAAGGGTGAGGCCAGAATATTATCTATGCACTGTGGGGATCTATATGTTTTGAAGATGCATAAGACATAAAAGGAACAAATATTAAATACATATAGCTCCCATTGCTGAGTACCTATGCATTAGCTTTGTCACATGGAAGATGAAAGCAACGGAAACGACCGAGAAAAAACCCGGTCAACCTGATTAGGTGGGTATATTAATAACCCTAGTTTTCTAATTTGGAGTAGAGAACGTAGTGGAGTGGCTGCACAAAGAAATTAGGAAGTAATTATAATAAATTATCGCGGAATAGACATGAAAAAGGGTTGGAGAAAACCTGTAATTTACAGCAGTGCACTCATCTAGATCATCTACGTCCAACAATATAAGTAAAATTAGTTGTATAAAACAAATCAAATCCGAGTAGCTAAATAAAACCATATCTGAAACATACCCGCTGGAACCAATTGTCACTAAGAACCAAAACTGAGAGAGCGAGGGACTTACCGGTGGCTGTGGTTCGGTGAATAGGACGGTGGATTACAGTGACTGACAGGGCAGTTGGGAAACCTCGGCATGACGATCGGATGGAGAGCCTAGCAGTCACTTCCACACTTGAATCGTTGGTCGGATTTTAAAGACAGAGAGGGAGAGATTAAAAATCTATAGTACAGGGAGAGGGGGAGACGAAGCTTGAGGAGAGATGGAACCGAAAAAGGCTGAAGGAAACTTGACGTTCCCTAGGGAAAAAAACTGAAATTAATTAATGCGATGTAATTATTGTTTGAAACTTAATGTCATGTAATTGGGCGAAGTAAAGAAAGTGGTGAATATGGTTTATATTCAAGGGTATTTTAGATACTTTAAAAGATGTAGAAAACCAAATATGAGAGAAAACACATGTAAGTGTTAAACTCTCAAAATTGTAAAACACCTACATATGTTAAACACTAATAGCTCTTCAGCTTTTTATAGTAGAGAAGATTATTAAATTTCCCAATGAAATCGTTGGGATCCTCATCCTTGTTCCCATAAAACTGGAATTGATTGGTGACTGTCTGGATCGTAGCTGGCTTGAGATCAAAATGCTCAGCCTGTATGTCTGGCACTACAATTGCCGGATTGTGTCCATACGTGGACGTCTGGAATTTTTCCACAATAGCCTGCCCAGACTTGTTGTATGGTGTCTGAGTGTTGCGATCATTCAACTGTTTCGCCAACTCTTCCATTTTCTCATTGAGTTGCGCGTAGGTCAATTGATCACCCATCTTGCTCTGTTTTTGTCTTCTCCTCTGATCTCTGAATAACTGTTCCGGGTCTTCAAGTGGGGGCACAAGTTCTCTAGGGATCCTGGGCATACACTGACGACCTGAAAAGTATAATCAAATACAAGTGAGAAAACAAATAGCTAATTAAACAAAAAAAAATAAAAGAGATATCCTAAATCAATTTCTACTAAACTAATAAACCGTTAACTTCCCCGGCAACGGCACCAAAAACTTGACGCGAATTCTTTACGCGCTTAAACGCAAGTATACGGTCAAGTAGTATTGGAGTATTTTACGACTCCGAGTATCGAACCCAAGGGAATTTACAATTATTAGTTAACTAGAAAGTAATTATGAGATATCTATGTGACCGGTAAGAAGGGTTTGAATTTTATAAAGTTGTCGCCCACAAACAAGCGACTAAAATTAAATGACAAGTAACTAAATATTTTTTTTTTGAGAATTTTCACTTTAAACGAAGATAAATTGTGATGTAATGCGATTAATAAGGAAGAACTAGGTAATTGATGTCCCTAGGGTTGTTAACGATTTCCGGAATTATGCATGAAACACTCTACTCACGTTCTAGTTATATCGGGTAATGCTCATCACGATCTTCTCTCGATCTCACGTGAATTTGTGTAAATAATAGATTTCGGGTCCTCTCGGTCCACCTCCGTCTACTACTACAATCTAATTAAATTGTTAGGCTTCGTTCATCGGGTCCTATCGGTCCACCGAATTCACTACGTTCTAACACAATCAATCGAAACTACCCTCACACGATTAATCAATTTTCTATCTCCTCTCGGTCTCAAGAAACTACAAGATTACCTACCTATTATTTAACACGTCTCAAAGAATTCACTTTCGTGCAATTCTATCAACAAGTAGCATTCTACGGGTGATCAAGCCAAGAACACTAAGAACTGAGTACAAGAATAGATAAACTAACAAGAACGTGCATAGAATTAAGCAAAAGCATGCATCAAGTCCAAAATCCGGAAAATCATCCAACAAACCCTAGTTTTCCATCAACCACCTATCTTTAAGAAGTTTAGCTAGACATAATATTGTTCAACATATCCAAAATAATGAAGTTCATGAAGAAAAGATGAAGAAACGAAGATCAAACGCTAAAATCTTCAATGTAGTTGATGATCCTTGCTCCAAGCTTGTTCTCCCTTCTTCCCTAGCTCCAAAGACTTCAAAGAAGCGTGAATCTGTGTCTCTTAGGTCGTTCTCCCCGTTTTCTACCAGCTGGGCACGCTTTTTAATGAAAATATGCCGAAATTGCACTTCAGCCCCTCTACTTTGTAATTCCCGGACAGAATTCTTTGCTGATTTTGCGCGGGCTGTATCTCCCTCATACGTACTCGTCTTCGGGCCTACCATATACCGTTGGAAAGCTACGGATGTCTACTTTCCAATGCCGCAAGCCTTGCTTCAAAATTCCTTGTAGATTTTCCTGGGAATCGAAAAGAGTGCAGGCTGGTCCTGTGTGACTTTTCCAACTTCTCTTCGTTTGTGCGTCTTCTTTTCTCCTCTTCATCTAGCTCCATTCCAAGCATGTCCAAGCATCTCATAAGCTCCATTGCACCTCTTTTACCTGAGATACACAACACTAAACAACCCGGAAGATCACATGCGATAAACAATATATAAATCATATGAAAAACGCCCGGATTACGAATTAAAGCTCAATAAGTCATGTATGCTCAAAACAACTCGGATTTGGTCAATTTCTCACATAAATACACCGAAACGCTCCAAAAATTTCATGGATCATAAACAATATAACTCCTAATGTGGAGTTATCACACACCTTTCTGAGTTTTCTGCAAGCCTCTCTGCCTTCAAAATTCAAACCAGTCTCTTTTATCCACAGCTGCAACTGATTGAGATATTTTAGGATCTCAGTTCCTACAAATCCTCCTTCTGTTTTCAACTGAAATTCAAACAGCTCTAAGTGGATATCCGTTGGAGTTTGTTGAGATAGCTCTTGCACGTTTAAAAAACCTGCAACAACATTAAAACACAAGAAACAACAAAATCCAGAAAGATAACAGTGCTATGACTGTTTGGTTTTCCAATTTCAGATAAAACTGGTTAAAAGATTAGAACAGTAATCTGTTTAACTCCTAATACATATGAATCATGAAAAACAAGTTTGAGACTCTTATAATTCAATGAATAATCACAATAATAAGAATCACAACCTGCAAGAAAGAATCAACTTAGTTCTGTAAAAACTGTCACCAGCTCAAGGCACATCTCAAGGCCTTGGAGCTATGAACCTGCTTCACAGATATTCAAAGTTAAATCCATAAAACTTTGATTCTTCCTGTTCTGATCACCTGCAATTGTGTTAGATATGTAAATAGTGTAAACTACAAGTATATGGAGTAAATCCCTGATCTGTATAATCAGATATCCAATCTGCAACACAAAACTGTTAGAACATATAGCAGGATAAAACAACTCTTAAGGCTTTGAAGCTCTGTCAGTATCTCAAGGCCTTGGAGTAACTGAAATGCTTTGATGCTTATGTCTTTGTCTTTCATCACTCAAAACAATTACCATCCAAAACACATTCAAGGAGGTCTTTGAAAATTTGGGTGTATGGATGTATGGGTGTTCTTGAAGTTTGGGAGGAAGAAGATGAAGAAAAGTGGGGTTTGATCCAAGTTTGGGGTGTTTTTACCCTTTATGGCCGGATTGGGCATTAAACAATCAAGAAAATACCAAAAAAACACCCCAAAAATCGGACAAACCCGCCCGATTTCGGCACCCATTTCGCGCCAAAGTGGGGGCCGAAATCACTATAGCAGTTGCAAACAGTGTGCATGTTTGATTTCGGGGCCGAAATCTTCGGCCCGAAATGGGTGCCGAAATCAGTGGATTTCTTCGGCCCCAATTTCGGCCCGAAATGGGTGCCGGAATGCACTGCTTTTCGCCCGTTTTGTTATTGCTCTATCTTCTTCATCCGGTTTCCGTTTCGCACGATTCTTGAACCGTTGGACTCCACACTCGACGAGGAATCTATTTTTGACAAGAAAATTCCCAAGCCAAGAAATTTTGCATTTCTTCTCAAATTGTCTCTCTTGTGCAAAGAATCTCGCCTCCAAAGTTCTTGAACTCTATTTTCACTCCGGATTCCGATGTGTGCAACCCCGATACTCCAACTCGCTACCATGCTCCTCATGACTAATTGGCTACTCCTCGAACTCGAGTAGCTTCTTTATCAAGCTCAATGCTCCCGGTTAGCTAGCTGTTCATCGTTTTGCGTGCGAAATCGTGCACATGCATCAAGAATGGGAATCCGGAGAGTTCTTCGGTACCTGTGTCCTGTACACTCATAGAAAATATTATAACAACTCTCTCTCGCCCCTCATAATCAAATATGAAGTACTCAAAAACAAAAATGAAACAAAATATCAAACTCTACTCTACATTGGGTTGCCTCCCAAGAAGCACTTGTAATTTAAGGTCGACGGCCCGACCCGGTTACCTCAACCGTCTAGGATAGTGAAGGATGCTTAACTCTCCACTTCTTCTTCTTCCACCATCTCTTTTCCAGAACTTCACGTGCACCCCTGTGCTTCGAACATGGTCGACAATTGTAGAAGTTGTCCCCTTTCATCTTACACTTTTTCTTCTTAATCAGCTTCCACGAAGTACTAATGGGCTCAGGTGAATCTCTAGCCATGAAATCATCCCAGTAGTACCTTTCTGGTGCTAAATGCTCTTTAGTCGACGCATGCAGTTCACGCACACCCCCACACTTACTGATTTCCAACTCCTCAAGTGTAATGGACACTATTTCTTCGCCAGCTTCATCATCAGCACACCACAAACTTCCAATATCGGTGTCATCCCAATCATGCCAAGACTGTGAGATGTTCCCTTGTAGAGAGCATCGCCTCCTCTATTGTTGGACACACAACTCCACCCCAGTCTGAATCAGAGTTTGAGTCCTCATAAGTGGCAAAGTCCACAACTCGTTCAGGTACATTGCACTCTTCGCTCGACTCATGTACCTCTTCTTTCACGACTGCCGCTTGCTATTTGGATTCTCGTTCTTTCTCCATCCTAGCTATCAGTTTCCTTTTCATCTCTAGGACCGCTGGTAGCAAATGAGGTTCATCCAAACCATCTTCTGATGGTGTCCATAGAGGCTCAATTAGGGGATCAATGTCTGGAATAGGCTCCTCTTGTGGCTCATCTGTAATAAGGGACATCCTTGTGATGCGCGCTTGGATATCCCCCATAATATTGTGCAAGTCTTCCATGCTTGCCGATGAGTTCTCTTGATGCTGGTGGAGCTGTGGTGGATTGAATATGCATGCGTCTTCATACTTGTGATACTTCTTGCATTTGTAGCACCAAATCATTGAGCATGTGTCATCATTGTGCCAAACTCTGCATTTAGCACAGTAGTAGGGGTAATCAGAGATCCCCACATAATCCTCGTCGCTCCACATGCTCATATGTCTCCTGCTTCCTGCGTTCCTGCAAAAAAAACAAACTCACAAGAAACCCGTGAAGCACAGAGATAGAAACAAAATAAAACAAACTAAAAGAAAAGTACTCTAAACTAACTCCTAACTAAATAATCTACTGCTGTCCCCGACAACGGCGCCAAAAACTTGACACGCTTTCTTACGTGTATGCGCAAGTGCACGGTCAAGTAATATGGGTTGGTATTTCAACCTCGAGTTATCGATCCCACGAGGACAGACTTGAGATTATTTAATTAGTTATTAACTTATAGAACTGTAACAGGAGGAAGAATTGTGATTTAAAGACTTGTCATCCTCAAACAGGTGACTGAAATAAAATAAACAACTAAACTAATATTTTTGGGTTTTTATTTTTATTAAACTAATATGAAGAAACTAGGCAATCTCTAGATCACCTAGGGCTGTACGATTTCCGAATAGCTATGTAACACGTTAACTCTATTCTAGTTAAGCCGGGTAATAGCACTGACAATCTCCTCTCGGTCTCATGTCGTTCTACGTCACGGTTTACTCGGTGTCCTGTCGGTTCACCTACATCTACCGATCCGTTCTAGTAGGCTAACGACCGTGTACGCAATGATGTCCTCTCAGACCACCACCACACGAACACCTCACTATCTCCTACCGAATCTACCCACTAAGGCCAATCCTACAAACTTCTCTTCTCAGTCTCAGTAAATAAGAATTGTTGTTCATATCTCATCACAACTAGGTCTAAGTCGCTCTCACGCACTCGCTAGCTAATTAACAAGTCCGGTTAATTACTCCATTCTTGCCAAGGACTAAGCATAGCATATGAGCAATTAGCTAGAACAAATATTAACTTTAAGGAAGATTACAATATATGAATAAACCCTAAGTTCATGAATATCAATTCCAAACATAGTCGTGTAAATAGACTACACTCATTAACAACTTCATGAAATTAAACTTCATCCAATAGATCAAAATCCAAAAGCATGAGACAAGTCTAAAATCCGGAAAACATATTGTCTACATAAATCCTAGGCTTTCTAGAGAAGCCTAGCAAAACGTATAGCTACTAATTGAAATCATAGCAACACAACAACATAGTCCATACAAGTGATTAAAAGAGAGAAGAAGAGATCAAACGCTAGAAATCGTGAAGATTGGCGCGATCCGGGCTCTTCTCCTTGCTTGAGGTTGCTCCCAATGGAGTCTCCTTGCTCTCCTCCTTCTTCGTGGCTCTCTGGATGATGCGTGAATGATGATTATTTCCGTACCTAGGTCGTTCTTGAATCATAACCCGCATAAGTCTTCAGTAATTGCACAATAGCCCCCTGAAATCTGCTCATGACTTCAATAGGCCATATCTTTATCGTCCGAATTCGGATTTAGCTCTGTGACCTATCGTTGGAAAGCTCTCTGAGTCCAATTTCATATGGCACTGGTCTCACACCCAAATGCGTTGTAGAACTCCTGATATGATCAAAATAGTGCAGACTGGTCATCCAAGCTCCTCCAACTCGGCTTCTCTTCACTCCACTCGAGCTCCCCTTTGTTTCCGAAGTTCGTTCCATGCTTCCTATCAACCGATTAGCATCCGTCCCTGCAAAAAAAATGAACAAACATACCAAGCGATTGTATTTGAAAAATAACAATGAAATATGCATAGAAAACGCCCGGACTAACAATATAGCACATGGTAGCAACAAGTGATAAAACGACCTATAATCTCTAACATTAGGCTCAAATCATTCTCAAATACCTATTAACATGTGGTAAATGCTAAAGAATTATAGCCCCTAAAAGGTTCTATCAAACTGCCCCCCCCCCCAAGCGTGGTATGCTGAACTTCGTCACTTTTTTACTTCATCAGGGCTTCATCAATTCTCGTGCAGACACGTCTCTGTTTATTTACCGTCACTCGGGATTTTCTCTATCTCCTTGTTTATGTCGATGACATTGTTATTACGGGCTCTGATGTGGCTGTTTTCCAGCGCTGTATTCTTGATCTGTCTCCCAGGTTCTCCCTGAAAGACCTTGGTGATGTAACACTCCACGTATCCGGCTCGGTAGAGACCGGGAGGGTGCTACTCGAATAGCGGAAATCGAGAACATTACATCCCATAAAATTTAAATAACAAGTTATTACATTATCGTATTTAGGCTACAATACATGCTACAACATTAGGATAAGGATTTTAAACTAGTTTTCTCATCGTAAAGTGATGATGCGTGATAATCTACGTGAGTCTCGAATCCCGCTACTCCATAATCCCAGCTCCTAGAACTGCGGGGAATGAAACAAAGACCGCAGTTTTTCGAAAGTCAGCAAGAATGTTGAGTGAGTTACACCTTAGCATGTGAAAACAGGAAAGGTTACTAGAGGCTGCAGGGTCGCGTGTTAAATAAAATAAGAGTAACATAGTATATGTAAAACACTATCAGAGATCGCAACGTCAAAAATAACAGTGTCAAATAATGATATAGTCCCACACTATAATCCAATCGTTATGCACAGTAACCAGATGTAGTAATGCCAACAAAGCCTCCCAAATAATAATGCCAACAAGGAAGTCAAATTATGAATTGTTAGTTCCACAATACCCGGGTAGATCAGGATAATGACCACATAAGACATTCTAGACCTTAAGCGTTGCAACACCCTCCTAAGAGCGTCAATCAAAGAAGTGGTATCTAGATGTAAGGGAACACGGAGTCCCTTAGCCATCCTATGGCAGTAAAAGATCCAAGGCGTAGAAGCCAAGGGGAAATAGCTGGTATCGGTCTTCCCGGCTGGAGCCAATCATAAGTCCAAAGCGTATGAGCCAAGGGGAACTAGCTGATATCGGTGTTCCCGGCCGGGGCCAATTATAAGTCCAAGGCCTACAAGCCAAGGGGAACTCGCTGGTGTCGGTGTTCCCGGCCGGAGCCAACTGTAATAAATATAGATCCAAGCCTACATCAAGTAAGCAAGGGGAACTCGCTGGTGTCCTTGTTCCCGGCCGGAGCCGATCAAAGTAAATCCACTGGTTCGGATACATGTGAATTGCTTTACTTTACTCCGGGGATCGAACCCGAATATTTCTTTAGGGACTTGAGCCCAGGGAATCATCACCCGAATAAAAGTAGCATCACTGGTTCGTATACATTACGTTATTAATGATTTCTGATCAAGTGTGACAAACATTCCAAGCTCAAATAATATTTCGAAAGTTTGAAAACAAATACAATACTCTTATCAAGTAGGAGATGAAATACGACAACTATTTTTCAATTAAGCAAGTAGTGGACACGAAATAAGCTGGCACGCAAGGCTAAGCATGTAAACCTCACAGGTATATTTCGAGACATAAAATATAAACCGCATTTTGACGTGAAGTGAGCTAGGCAATCAAGGCTAAGCATACAACTCACCTGATCCAATAACAATTATCACATAAAGCTCATTCGATCGGTCGTAGTCCTTGTTTGCGAACCCGTCGCCTACAATTACCAATTTCTAATTACAACAATAGTACTTCTAAATAAATGGATGCACTAGCCCTATACGATTGCTCAGCTATAATGAATACTAAGTACAACTCTCGAAAATTCCCCTAATGAAAAGCCGTCTCGAGTGTCATACTTATAAATATACAAGAAGTATTTTAAGGACATATTTTGATATCCGAAAAATGAGGAGATATTTATCAAGTGATATTATAATTACGACCACTTGCGATACTAAATATAATCTTTATCTGGGAAGCGTTATTTTAACTCAAGAGACTATTTTTATATTCACAATATTTAGTTAGAGGAATATTCCTGTTCAAAAAGTTAATAAATTTTGAGCTTGCTATACAAACGAAAGTGGCACTAATTTATTGAAACAAATTTATTTTCTATAAATACAAACATTAACTTAGTTTTAAGTAAAACATTTATTTTTTATTTTCTAACAAACAAATTGTGTACTATTTCAACACCCGGATCACATTTATACGATGAGGACAAAAACTAGTATTTTTAGGATGTATTTTTGTTCCAAAATCTCCATTTTTATTTTTAAGTATAATGAAATGTTTAAGTAAATGACAAATAAAACCCCCTAGCTTATACTAAAATTCAGCTAGCACCCCTCCTACACTCACAAGACAGTTTAAGAAAAGACACTTTAAACCCCCCCCCAATGTTTTGGAAAAGACACTTTACTTAACAAACAGTACCCCACAGTACTCAACAATCTCACCCAAACAAAATGCTACTTCAAGCTACAAAAACATGATTTTGATTACATAAAACAACTTAGGGGAAGATTTAGAGCATACCCACGCCAAATTTTGTGAGAAACGGTCAATAAATAGAACGCGTCAAGACGCCGAAAGTGTCGCCGGAGGTGGAGCTCGACGAGGCTTTTTCCGGGTGTTCTTGGCCTCGGTTGAGGCATTCTCAAGCTCGGTCGGACCTCCAGGATGCTAGAGAGATAGAGGAAAGAGGCTGGGTCGCCTTGGGTTGGGTTGGCAGGAGCTCTCGCTGGAAAAAATGGAGGTTCGCCGGAGGTGTTGGCGGCTGTTTCTGCTTCTGTCGCTGTTGTTGCTGTCTTCGTGGATCAACGGAGAGGGAGAGAGCGCAGAGACGTCGAGGGACAGAGGGGAGAGAAAATCAGGTGGTGGTCGTGGTGGGTTCCCCGTCGGTGGGTCTTCTCGGCGGTGGCAGGGGCCATTAATGCCGCTGCTAGTGCTGCTGCTTCTTGCCGGCAAAACAAAGAGGGAGACAGGGGAGAGATATGGGTTCTGGTGGAGGAGGAGGCTGTGGTGATGGTGGTGATGCTGTTGGTGGCGTCGGGGGAATGGGAGAGAGAGAGAGAGAGAGAGAGAGAGAGAAAATTGGGGAATGGGAAAAAAATCGTCAGATGTTGAAATAGGTGAACAAAATTTCATTTTTCTTTATTTTTTTTGTTTACTAAATACAATTTACCTATTAGTTTGTAGGTTTTGCTAACTACGCTATCACCCAACCATAAACTAGTTAACATTATCAAAAAAGACAAATGCCTCCCCACTAGCTATATATTTCGAAAATAAATATTCGAGCTTGGGTGTTCCTTGTCTTCTGCTCCTGCTATTTACTGTGACAACATGGGTTCTAACTATGTTTGTTCAAACCCGGTTTTTCACTCTCGCATGAAGCATGTTGCTCTTGAATTTCATTTTTTCGTGAACAGATTCGGGATTGGCTCCTACGTGTCTCTCATGTGTCTTCTGCCGACCAATTAGCGGGACTGTCTCACCAAGATGCTCTC
Organism: Linanthus parryae; assembly: GCA_023055425.1. Lineage (NCBI taxonomy): Eukaryota > Viridiplantae > Streptophyta > Magnoliopsida > Ericales > Polemoniaceae > Linanthus > Linanthus parryae. Next base: position 15,752,430 of record JALGPY010000012.1, on the reverse strand, counting down.
CCGTGGTCTCTTTGCTTCAGTTGCCATCCAAGATTGGTGTATCTTCACGATCCTCCATCTTGCGGGGGCGTATAGGACTAAACTGTTAATCAGTATATACTTTGTATTTATGCTATAGTCCCTAGCTAAGTATATATTGGTTAGTGTATTATTTGTGACTAAATCAATTCAATCAGTTTATTCTACAGTAAGTGGGTAATAACTTTATTTCAAGTGCGTAATCGTTGTAAATTGAATGGAATTGAAGTGGAGATGATTAATTAGATGCTTTGGATGTTAGTTTGTGTGAAAATCATGAGTTTTAGTTTTCGCGACGGGAAAATCTTTCGCGATAATTAAATGTTGTATAGTAATGTTAAAGTGAGCATATCTTTTGATCCGGGAACAGAAATTCGAATCTGTTTGATGCTAGACTTATTTTTTATAATGTTTGGATATAATGAGAATATTTTTGAGTCATGATTTGTTTGATAAGTTGGAGTAATAAATTAGTGAATTTATGTTGGTTATGTGCATATTAGTTTGTGGGATTCTTGGAGCAAGCATTGGATCATGTTTTGGATTTTGGATTATGTGGTGACCTATATACTTTGAAGTCATATTAGAAAGACCAATATTATGTCATGTAAGCATTTCTTTTACCTATATGTAGTCTTGTGTTTGATTTCGTGTGTATTTAATTATGTAGGAGACATTTTCATTGACAAATGATACGTCGAGTACTACTAGCGAGTGACTTTGCTTTGCTTTTGATTCAAGGTGACTTGATATGCCAAGTCTTGAGCTCTATCTTCTTCCGTGTCTACACGATGTTTTGTTAATACGCCTCAAAATATGTTTCGTGATTACTTGCTTTAAATTGGAAGTTGGTTTTATTTGAAGTATTCTTTTTGAGCAATGACATGGAACATATAATAATGTGTAATGACGTAAAGTGAAAAGAGTTGTACGGATATGGATGAATTTACATATTATAGCAGTTGACGGTCTGACTTCGGTCTTCCGGCAGCCACAATTACTATGTAACTCGGTTTTATTTATCATTTGGCCTTTGGTCAATTTCAATGATTTAAAATCGGTCGTAAGTGAGCCCCGAGTAGTTCTAGTACTCACATATCTGATTGTTAGTGGTCTTAGGGGGTGTTGACACTTAAGGTCTAGGGCCGGTAAGTTTGATGTGAGTTTTCTCCTCTCCAAAATTATAAAGTACAACAAAGTAAAGAAGAAGAGTTTGTTTGATTTGAAAGACATGTTTCTTTTCTTGAAAAAGAATATGAGAAGGTTTTGAGAAGAATTATTTGATAAATATAGAGGAAGTGAAAGAAGAGAATTGTTTCATGAAGTTGTTTTATTTCAATTACTCTTATTATTTCTCTTGGAAATCAATACTTGTTATTTCTTTCGTGTTTACAGCTTGGGTATATCTCGCTTTGTATTTGTTGCTGCTTTTCAAACTGTGGTGTCTTGTCTTTTCTATCCGCACCATAGGTTCATGTTATGGATGCATGATCTAGTGGGGATGCTTCACTGTTATTTATGCATTAGAATAAACACGCGAATTATTAGACGTTCATTTAGTTGGTTATGTTTTATGGGGGTTAGTGGCAACAGATGTTAGATAATTTACATTTAAGACATTTTGGGTATTAGTGAATTAGAAGTTGGTTGGATACTTGTATTAACTTAAACCTTGCATTGCGGGAGGAATTCTTGAGTGAAGAGTGACATCTCTGAATTCCCAGGGGGTGGAATTTGGAGGTGTTACATAAATGTCGCCGGAGATCACTCTTGGGGGATAGGGTTTTTGCTCTCGAAGATCACACGACGATATCCAAACGCAAAAGGGGGGCTAATATAGATACCTAAAACCGGGATACCATCAACAAGCCACGTGGCGCTTCGGATAAGGGACATGTGTGCAGCCGGTGTGCTCCACATAGCAGCGAAATGCGTCATCTGCCTACACGTATGTGAAGGACTTCGAGGCAGGATCCTTCGCATATGCGCCTTATGCTCATGGACTTGGGGCTGCGAGTGGCTTAGAGGCTAGAGTAAGGTCTATAACGTGCGAGATGCCTATCTCGCATGCGAACCTCGTATGTTATCTAGAGACCCGCGAATGGACTGTCACGTCCCCGAAGTCGTGGACCACGATCCTTATACATACGGGCCGCGAGCCGCTCAATTAGGCGGACGTTAATGCCACGAGAGGTCCTATTACCGTCGTGCGTGCTAACCCACTAATGGCATGTATATAAAGGATTTTTCCTCTTCATAACGAAGAAAAAAACGGAGAACAAGGCACAACAGACAGACATAGCTGCAACAACTACCACACTCAGCTCAGCCATCACTATCTCACATCTGGATAACATACATAGGCTTGCTCTTACCCCAAAACGACTCTCACCCTCGGTCCCGAAAACAGGTTAACCAGGTGTCGTTCGTTTTGTTCTTCTACTTGCAGGAACACGAAGAACTGCCCGACAAATCCCTCGCTTACATCAATTAAGATAAATTCATGAATCTTTTAAATCTAGAAGTACATTTTTTGTATCTAACTTTTAAAACGATGAGTTTACTCATTATTCTAGCTACATATGAAATACATCTATTACTCATAAATAAAAAAAAATATCTTTGTTATAATATACACATATATTATTCATTATCTATATTTATCTATTTGACATAGGCCTCTCTTGAAAATAGAATAATTAAAAGGAAAAGAATGTAAGAATATCCAATATCTTTGTATTAAATTGCTAAGATCAAGATGGCTATCCCATAGGACCCTAGAATGATAATGACCTCATTAATAATGACCTCTTTTGTTAAACCCAGCCACTCTTAAATCCCATTGTGTAGAAGCTTCTTGTATTGTAAGCATATAAAGAGTGCTATAACTCTATAATAATTTATAGTAAATATCTTAGGCTTGATGAGGTGGGAAGGTTACATGCCTTCAATCATAACCTTTAGATTGGAGGGGATTAGATCCTTACATGTGGAAGGGACTGGTATATAAGGGAGCAACCTCCTTTGCTCAAAATTATCTCAGTGCATCTCTTCTGACCTTTAGTATTACTGCCTTGGGCACATAGGTTAAAGGAGTGGACCTTAGCCAGAGCATCGCGAAAAATAATCAGAAAGATTCTTGAAAAATACGGCTTCAATTATATGTATACACATATATAATTGTGGCACATGGATCACAATTTTAAATTCAGCAGTTGTATGACGAGCTGAAAGTATAGTGTCGTGAAGTTGACGAGCTGAAAGTTCTCATCTAGGCATAGTGTTACATAGAATAACCGACGCGACTCTAGACCTTTTCCGCTGACTTGGATCATTGGTCTTGAATCCAAATGAACTCCTTATTTCTTCACTTTTTTGGTCTAGCGTTCTCGATTCATCGCCAGGAATGATGCCTCCTACATGCATGACAAGACATCATTAAATTCGTTTATTAAATTACATTATAGAAAGTAATTGTAAGAGAACAAGCATACCATGATTGCGTAGCGCCGGGAGGATATCATATTGCATTCTCAAATCATATGACTTATCAAGATATTGACTTATGTTTTGGAATGGATGATTTGTATCGTTCGCCATATGTTTCTCTTATTCATTGAGCCAAAGTTTGCCAGGATTTTTCATGTCGCTTAGATTAATCCACAAATTGTTCTGCAACTGTTGTAACTTTATGCTGTCAATCTGCATGGAACGACCCAACAAAATTATTAAGCAAAAAATAATGGCTCTAATGAAGATACATACTCCATATCCACGCTTCTTTTTCCTCCATGTCACATTTACTTGAATGATTCACGTTGCATTTTTCATTTTACGTACTAAAGAAACAATTTTAAGCTTCTTTTTATTTGATTTTACTTTCTGCGTTGCATTTTTCATTAATTGTTACCCTCCGATTACCTCACTGTTCCCCACTGATTATGTTAAAAAGACAAGGAAAGTACTTTGAATGGTTATAGTTCTCCAATTTTCTTAGGGTGATATGCTGCTGTCATTACCTTCCAAAATGATGATTTTTGTCACTATGTCACTGACTGAGAAATGGCGAACATAGCCACTCCATTTATGTGGAACATAAACTATATACTATGTTCTCGCTATTGAGGTTTTAGTATTCAAATGGGTAAGAGGAAAATGACTCAGCGCCACGTAGGCATTTTTACAGCGTGGACCAATCGTTGGTTGCCAAACCACATGGTCCAGGCATTAGTTACTTTACGTTTATGTCCATCCGGCTCAACCACCTATTTTCTACTTTCACTGTCTACTAATTTGACAATTCTTTTGGGCTTTACAGAGAGGGTTGATGAGCTTCGGTATCTCTTCAGAAGGAAGCTTGCTTCGGGGATCGATTGAGTAGGGAAGCATAGAGAGAGGGCATGAGGAGAAGTAACCCCTGGTCTGCATCTTATTCAGGTCATCCCACAATCTCTCTTGTCAGACACTCCGCCTTCTCCGATCCCCTCAAATCTCATAAGATTTACCCGCTTTCTTCTTCCGGTGCTTCCATCAAGGTCCTCCCTCTCTCTCATCAAATGCATCCACAATTTCTACCACTTCTCTCGCCCTCCCTCTGAATAGACCCACTAAGAATCGATGTACTTTGTGAGTGGTGTTTCTGATGGTGTTTGTAGGGTAGAGGAGGAAGACACTGACCTTGTTTGGATGAGCTTAATTAAGATTTTGAGACTTTATGTTGTTGAAATGAGTAGTTGAGGTTAAAATAGTACACACTCTCTCTCCTTACCTCAACCACTCATTTCAATAATATACAATCTCATAATATTAATTAAGCTCATCCAAACAGGGTCACTAGGGTCTATAGAAAAAGCGTATGGAGCAATCCCAACAATCCTTCGGGATCTAGTGTTGTTTAAGAAGTTGGATCTCTCTCTCATGTAACATCTGTTTAGGGTTATCTTTTCTGCGTATGTTCCTTATATGTTTTGACTCTATGCCTTTTTTGTGTTCGCGAATTTACACTTCTTCGTTTGATTTGAAATTGCATCTCTTCGATTTGCTGCAATGGATTTGATGTCTGGTTACGAGGTACGAATCATTTCGTACAACTCGCAATTTTCAGATACATTGTGATGGTAATGGTAGAGTGGTTACATATCTTTATAGCAAGTTCATCAAATCTCTTTACTTTGTAATTTTTTTTTGGTGTTTTCTCATTTCTCAAATTGCAGAGTCTTCGAAGCTCTCTATGTCGACAACTCCGGGTTTGACGACGTCATTCTTGAAATTAGGGAATCCAGTTGCATAGAAATGTTTTGATTTTTCAATGCCACTCTGAATTTTTGTTGGGTTCTCCTTTTCTTACCTCAGTGTCTTTGTGGCTTGAAATAATTAGTTTGTCTACTGCATTAGTGACTGAAAGTTCGAGCAGTGAGGCATGGTAGCTTGGACCTAAATACATAAATAAGTTCTAATCATCGTAACTTCTGTTGGGTAGACAAGCTTCTCCTATGCTAGAAGTTCTATATATCAGGATTAATGCTCTATCTAAGCCCTAATCATCGTAACTTCTGTTGGTCGGAGCATCAACGCCCTAATTTAGGCTAGAAATAGAGTGGGCTTTACCAATACTTTTTATGAACCACTATGACTGGAATTGCTGAGTTTCAATCGAAAATGGGCTTGTCTAAAAAAAATTGGAAATGGCCTTGGTAGCAAACTTGGATGGGCTTTATAATTCCTTATAAGCAACTCATAAGTCGTACTTGAGCCATATTCGAAATTGATGAGAGAAACCTCAAAACCCTCAGACCCACCGCTCCACCACCGCCTCCCTTGCTATAACCGGCCAACAAGAACCTCCACACCGGCGACAGTCCAGCCTTCATGTTTCCTCCCGACGATACTAAACATGAAGTTCCAGAACCCGTAACCCTAGACGATGATGGTGGTGATGTTGATACCGACGAGAAATGATCATTCGGCGGAAAAAGGTTGGTTGAATGTTTACTATGAGTTTCTACTTTATCGATTTTGTTCTTTTTTTCGGATAGTTTTGATTTTGATTACATTTCACAATGTGTAGAAGAAAATTACCAGCAGAGAGAGAGAGAGAGAGAGAGAGAGAGAGAGAGAGAGATTTTCCTCTCTGCAAAAGTCTGGGGAACTATCTTTTCTAGCAATTAAGAATTATGTCACTAAATAATATTACCTGAGAGATAATATGAGCACATTGGAAGACATCCTCAGTATTCAATACTGGGAAAGGTTTTAAGAGAACTTGCAGATCAGAGGGTGGGGAGAAGTTTTGTAGATCTCAGTTCAGAAAGAGTTTTCATTTTTTTTTTCTTTTTTTTTTTTTTTTTGCAAACCACTTCAGAAAGAGGTTGGTATTAAGGCGAAACATTAATGGAAGTTATTGTAATTTTCCCAAAAGATTAAAGAAAAATTAAGAAAATAAATGCCTGAATTAACAATATGTATGTAATGGTCATAATTGTTGTATAATAAACTAGTAAAAACGCTTCGATTTGCCTTTGCAAATGTCTCGATATTTGTTCTTGATTTCTGTTACACAATGTTCGATACTCTTAGATACATGAAAGGGAGCGTGTTATGTTGGCATGGTGACTAGGACTCTTAAACAGACATACACTTTTCTTTTCAGTATTATATAAATATGGAATAATCTTATGGACAACTGAAGGTTATTTGGTGCAGTCTATCATATAGATGCGTGAGGTTGAGTGGTTTATTATTCTGTAGTTCTTGTATGCACTTAAATTCCGTAGGATCAAATTGGTTTAGAGTTTCTGAGATTACATTCTGTTTTCTTGGTTGTTTCTTTTGAAGTTTCCATTTTAGGGACATGTTCAGGTGGATGACCTGACATTTGAGGCTAATGTGGTTCAAGGTTGGGGATTGTATTGCCTTCGCAAACCGGTATTTCCTAACTGGACTTGAAGCGGAGTAGAACGATTCCCTACTCAGGTGATATTACTGTTCTTGATCATAGTTCTGTGCTGCCTTTGACACCCTGTCCTAAACTCTATTCAAAATATTTTTTATTAAAATTCGAGACCTCTTGCATCTTTAAGTGGTAAGAAGTCAAAATGTCCATCAGCTACTCTTGTTTGTGGGGAAATAGGAAATATTTACCCAAGTCCGATAGAGCATAAGTATAGACATCTATTATCAAATATGTGAAGTAGTCTAATGCAGTTGAATTCTAGTGCTTTCAGTTGCTTTAAGTTGAACTCGGTTGATAGGAAATAAGCCCAACTTGCGCAATAGATCAATAAAGCGATTGTGGTCCTCTTATATCAATTATATGAAATAATGGAATGCTGACAGAAGATAAAACTTTCTGGAGATTATTGAAAATTTGGGTTAGTAATTATATGGTTTGTTGTGAAACGAACTTCGTAAATGAAGGAACTTCATGAATATCTATGTATGGAAGGATATCTATTCATAATAAGTCATATTTGTCCAGTTCGGGTCAGATTTTTGGAGATAAAACAGATTTTATCGATTGATTCACCATACGGAATTGCTTTATGTCCTAATGATGTCAGTAAAAGAAAAAACTACATTAAACATGAACATCATCGTTCATGTTAATACATTTATAGGTATATGGCTCCTACTTAAAGAAGACATAATGAAGGTGGAAAGAAAGATATTCTTCTGGAAAGTGTTGCGAGATCCATCGTAAGGCAGATTGAATGGAGAAGTGGAGATACTTGTTTGGGAAACCGGAAATTTCTCAAAGAGGAGTGTGTACACCTAATGAAGAGCAATTTTCGAAGATCCCGAGCACAGTTGATAGGACGTGGTGCGGATGAAACAACACCCAACTTTGTTCAAAATGCAGGACAGCTGGCTGCGGAAGAATTCTTTTTAGAAGACCCGATGTATTGGGCTTCAGCCCAACTTTTTCTTAATAGAAATGGTCCCTTCTTCTAAAAAAAATTGAGATCATTTCCTTCTATAATATTAAAGAGAATGAGTGAAAACACAGTGGTTTTTCTCATCAAATAAATAATTGAATGCTTATTTAACATCCAAATGTACTCCTTCCATCCCTATATTAGAGTCCATCATTCCTATTTGGCATGTTCCAAAATAAATTGTATAGTGCCCTTCTTTGTTTCATTCTCACTTCTACCCTTAAAATAGTATGTATTATTTCATGAGAAATGAGAAAGACAGGAAAAATCAGTAAATGACATCTAAAAATGATGCAAGACACATTATTATCGTTCCTCTAAAAATTTTGGAAGCTCAAAACAGCACTCTGATCAAGGACAGCTGATTACAAATTAAGAGCTATATTCTAGAAAATATTTTAACTAAATGGTGTTACTTATATGATGTACGAGTAATGGTCTGTTTCATTAGATGCCATTAAGTGTCATAAATTTTCAACAGAAAAATTTTAGACTTAAAATTCGGCCACTTGGTTTTTTGGTTGTTAGATTTTTGTTTTTAATTTGTCATCGGCATTTTAATGTTAGCTTAATAGTGAAAAGTATAGACCTCTTTATCAAACATGTAAAGTAATTGAATGCGGACAAAATCTATTGCTTTCAGTTGCTTTATAAATTAAACTTGGTTGTTAGGAAATATGAAAACTTGCACAAGTTCAATAGATAAAATGATTGTAGTTCTCTTATATCTATTAGCATATGAAAGAATTGGATGCTGACGGAACATTAAACTTTCTGAGTTGTACCATCGTATTGAAAATTCGGGTTTGTAATTCTATGGTTATAATGAAATGGACATCATAAATAAAAGAACTTCATGAATGGATTATTCTGTAGGCTATTCATAATAAGTCCAATTTATCCAATTCTGGACATCTTTTTGGAGATAGAACTGATTTTATAGATTAATTCATTATACTGCATTTTAATTTTAAGGAACCTTTTGGGACTCTTGCGATAGGATGCTTATCGTGGAAAGCTATAATAGTAGTCAGAATTGGTACATATAACACATCAGTTCAAGACAAAAACTTGATTTCTATTCTTTTAGAAAACTTGCATAACTTTGATCATGGGAACATTGCGTCAATGCTGAGTTCTTTTAATTGGTTTCCTATGATTTAACAGCAAGCAAAGCAAATTTAACAGAGTTAACATTTACTCGGTTAAAAGAAGAAAAAAAGTACATTAAAAATGAACATCATCATTGACGTCAACATATTTATAGATATATGGCTACTAATTTGAAATCAATAATGTAGGTTGAAAAATACCAAGCCTTGTTGAAAACATGATGCACTTCTTTTTGATAGAGTGAGATAAAAGTGTTAATACCTTCCTTGATGGCCAAAATCTTCTAATCTATTTACTTATCAATGTAGGGTAAGGATGGTATATTATTTCATTGGCGGCCTCATAAGTTTTAGAAATATTTACATTGCCTTCTAAATTGGTTCTGGATACAAAAGTTGTAGTCTTCAAAAGAAAGTTCAATTTTAATTTTGTGACATTTACAAACTTAGCCTCTTGTCGCAACAATAATCATTCGAGCACTATGTTGTCTTCTTTTGGATGTTAAATATAAATAACATAACCGATGGCCTCTTGTTACATAGGCATCCACAAAATCTCGCTTCATAAATTATGAAGATTTTTTGTACTTCAAATTTCGCTTAAAACTCTAAGGTTTCCACCTAAACCCATTCATTCGTATTGCAACGATGGCTTGATCCATCCTCCAGGACCAGCCTCAAAATGCTGATCTCAGCCGCCATCAATATTATCTCTGGAGAAAGGAATATCATCGTAAAAGAAAGGTGCCTACAGTTGCTTAATCAATTGTTCCCTGCAACAACAAACCACCTATTTCTTTAGATCTCAATGTCGTCCCCTAAGAGCAAAAGACAATAGGTCAAGAAGGAAAAGTGAAGTTCCTTGATCTATCTTCTGTCGCTAGCCATCAACTAATGATCACTTTAGACCGCAGTGCTGTTTTGTTCGAAGGGAAATTCTTAGCGGGAGGGCAAATGCTGTCATTTGGTCAATTGTTTATTTCCTACTAAAATCTGCATATCACTATAGACTTTAATATCATTCCAGATAACTCTGAATTTGCAACCGAAGGAGAAGAACAATATACTACTTGCAAGGTTGAGTTGAAAAGATGAAAAATCAAGGGTCTAATGGTTAATAAACAACTATGCCCATGGAAGCACGCTGACGGGAGAAATGGCCTGTACTGCCAGCTTCCTCATTCTTTTTGCCGGAGTTACCTTCATGGTGGAAAGTGGGTTGGGGGATTGACGGTAAGTTTAGATGCTCTGGTGCCTCTGCTGAAAGGGTGGATAATGTATTATTATCAAATGCGTTTGGTTACGAATATGTAAAGATGTTAAGCACTTCTGTTCTTTTGAATCATTTTTTATGTGTGCACGCTTGGACTTGCATATCTTCATCTGGGCACTATCCAGAGTATTGAGTTGGAACTTGTGAACTAATTCATTGGTTTGATCATTCATGTCTAAGAGAACGGCGTAAACAAAGCATCAGAGAAATACGTTTGATTAGGGAGATACGTTCTGTTTTTCTTTTTGTGGTTCAGGTAAACATGATTCACATAAATACTATCATTTATGAGATTCTTAAAGCATTTTATTTGCAGAGCTTTTCAACTTCTAGAGTGTGGCAAGTTCGCTTATCACTACTTTATCCTTTTTCTTTTTATGTCGCAACACTATCATTGGTTAACATACCACACACTGAAAGTTCAAAAGCTCAGCGATTAGAATGCTTTGACAATCTCATAAATATACTAAAATATGAGTCTGAACCACGTAGAGAAAAATAAAGCCTACCGCCTAATCAAACTTATTTCCTTAATGTTTTGCTTACCTCACTAGGTCCACTTAGACTTGGGATCAAAGCAATGAATTAGTTCACAGTTTCCAAGTCAATAATCTCGTTAGTGCCGCAATGAAGATATGCAACTTCAAGCATGAACACATAAAAAATGGTTTTCAAGAACAAAAGTGCCTAACATCTTTACATATTTGTCTGAATGGTTCAACAGAGCCCCTAACATCTTTACACATTTGCAATCAAACGGATTTGATAATGATACCTTATCCACCATTCCAGCAGAGGCACCGAAGTATCTAACCCTATAGGCAATCCGCCAACCCATTCCCCACCATGACGGTGTCGTCGGTGAACAGAATGAGGAAGCCGGCAGTACGTGTCATCTCTTTCGTCGGTGTTCTGTAGGCATAGTGGTTGCATTAACCATTAGACTCTTGATTCTACATCTTTTCAACTCAACCTTGCTAGTAGTATATTGTTCTTCTCCTTCTGTTGCGAATTCAGTTTCATGTGGAATAGTATTAAGGTCTATACGGATGTGTAGATTATGGTTGGAAATAAACGATCGATCAATCTACTGCAGCTGACCTCCCGCTACGAGTTTCCCTTCTAATAGAATAGCATTGCAATCTAAATCGGTCAGCAGTTGATGGCTAGCAACAACAGATGGATAAACGAACTTCACTTCTCCTTCTGCACCCATAGTCTTCTGCTCTTCGGGGATGACATTAAGATCTAACGAAGTAGTTGTTTTGTTGCTTACAATAATTGATGGATCAAACAACTGTAAGCGCCTTTCTTCTACGATGATATTCCTTTCTTCAGAAACGATATTGATGTCGGCTGAGATCGACAATTTGAGGCTGGTATTGGAATATGGATCAAGCGAACGCGATGAAACAAGTGAACGTGTTTAGGTGAAATCCCTAGAATTTTAAGTGAAATTCTTGAAGTGAAATCCGAAGTACGAAATCTTCATAATTTATGAAGTGAGATTTTGTGGATGCATATGTAACAAGAGGCCCCCGTTTATGTAATATGTATTCATATCCAAAAGAAGATGGCATAATGCTGGAGTGAACATTATTGAGACAATGAGGCTAAGTTTGTAAATGTCACAAACATACAATTTACTTCTTAAAAAGACTACAACTTTTTGCATCAAAAATAAAATTTAAAGGCGATGTACATATTTGTTACAACTTATGAGGGTGGCTTATAGAAATAGCATATCAGTAGGTTATGTGCACATAATTTGTGTGCAAATCTTCAAATTTTATCACCATTTTTTTTTTTGAAATTGAGTAATGCAAGAGCAGTAACTGTTATACTTAGAACCTGCGACACCGGAATACTGGATGCATATACAACTGAAGACAAAAAAATCGATAAAGGATCAAATATACTTAGACATGTGACCTCTCATACATTGATGGAGCATGTCTTGATATGCTGCTAAAAATCCAAATAAGCAAAAAATAAACACAGACTCTGAGATGGAAAACAGACTTAGGAGAAGAACGAAAATCATATACGTGTAGACATGCCTACCTGGGTACCTAAACACTGCAATTGATGGTGGCAGTGAAAGGGAGGACAAAAAGAAAAAAAAAATCGAAAAAGGATCAAAGATTTCTTAGACATGGGACCTCTGATACATTAATGAAACATGTCTTGATAATCTGCTGAAAACCAAATAAAACAAACCAATGAAACAAAAAGTAAACACGGACTCTGAGATGGAAAACATGCTTAGGAGAAGAACGTAATTGATACCTGGGTACCTAAACACTGCAATTGATGGTGGCAGTGAAAGGGAAGACAAAAAGAAAAAAAAAAATCGAAAAAGGATCAAAGATTTCTTAGACGTGGGACCTCTGATACATTAATGAAACATGTCTTGATAATCTGCTGAAAACCAAATAAAACAAACCAATGAAACAAAAAGTAAACACAGACTCTGAGATGGAAAACATGCCTAGGAGAAGAACGCAATTCATATAGGTTTAGACTTGCCTACCTGGGTATCTCAACACTGCAATTGATGCTGGCAGTGAAAGGGTTGGTAGGCTTCTTAGTTTGTGTTGTGGGAGACGATGAATGCGCGGTTGGAGAACAATATGCAGGTGTTCCGGTTTCGTCAAATTGAGGATGGATAGTGGGTAGGGTTTGTAGGATGGGGATGAACATGGGAAAGTGGTTTTCAAGAGGTGGAATAGTAATTACGGTCTGGTCCAAATATAACTGTTATTTAGATTATATCTTCAGGAGTAGATTAGGCAATTTAATAGTATGACGGCTTCAAAAATTTATTTCACCACAATTGATGCTGCCTTTATATATTAGCTATGAAGCACCGGAACGTTCTCCGAGATAACTGAGATTCGGTACTTACCTGGAACGGCGTCGGGACGCGGTGCTAGTGTTTCTGGAACTCCTAGGGAACGTCCCTAGCCGACTTTCAAGAGATCAATAGTGGCGGCCTTCACGACTAAGGCGACTTTACCTCCAGATTCTCGGAGACGACTGGCGACGTGGCTGTTCATTCACCGGCGACGGGAACGATGAGTTTTACGGCATGGTAGGTCGCTCACAGAAGGAAGGAGAAACTGCGGCCATCGCTGTAACATCAGCCTCCAAACGTTGTTGGAGAAGAAAACCTACTTTTCTTGCTTGTTTTTACTGTATTAACCATGCTTTTTCTCAATTTTACAAAGTTCCCATTCCTCATAAAGCATTAATAGGCTTCTGTGGGCTTTTTTAATTGGGCTTCTTTATTAAATAAGTAAACGGCCCAATGAGTTGGGCTTTCTAATTAGATATATTTACTTATGTGTCACATATATTATAAAAATGTAAATTAATAAGATATATATATGTGTATATGTATATATATATATATATATATATATATATAAATTGCCGTTCCCCCGCGTTTCGTCTCCTAAATTTGTGAAAATTGCCGTTCCGGCGTTCCCGTCCCCGTTTCGGTGCTACATAGTATATTAGTATAGATACTAAACCTATATTGACAAGTAAATAGATTAGAAGATTTTGGCCGTCAATGAAGGACTCAATCTTGCACTTTCAATTTGCATTATTGAGCTAAAAATGCCGTCTTGAAACAAGGAATGTCATGGCATAAGAAAGGCTGCTCCTATTGCTTGATCGATCATTCTTTGTGAACAACAAACCATCCATTTCTGTAGATCTTGACCTCATTATGAAAGAATGGAATATTGTGGGTGAAGAAGGGGAAGTGAAATTCTTTGATCTTTCTTTCCCAACCACCAGCTACCAATACCTTTAAACTGCAATTTTGTTCGTAAGAAGGGGGATTCATAGCAGGACAGAAAGTGCAATCACTGGATCTATCATTTGTTGCCGATCACAAATGTATATGGACATTAAGTCTAATTCGCTATTAGCAGAAGTCGAGTGCTAGCAAGGTTGATTGAGAAAAGTGGAACCTACAGTTTAGTGGGTAATGTGACTGTTATGTTGTGGCCAACTTTGCCAGCAGAGAGAATCTAAAGATTTTTTTTTGGGTTGGGGGGGGGGGGGGGGGGGGGCATGCAAGAGAGGGAGAGACCAGAGTTACCAGAAATCCCTCAAAGGGGTGCGATCTGCGGTCCAGATCGCGCGATCCCAATTTGGGTTCGTTCACGATCTAAATCGCTGCTTTTGGCGATCCCAAAAGTTTTCACACATATACCCAAGTATTTTGATATCATTACTCTATAACTCATAATTTCATCGACTAATTCACATCTTTACCCCTACATTTTCTTGCGTATGATGGAAGTCCCTACAAAATTTTACCGGATAATAATCCGTAGTACTAGGCAACGCTAACATGAGTATATATCGTTCCAACTAATCGCTCGGAGAAGCCTACCCCTAGCGAACCGTATTCTTAGCAGACCGCGAATCGCGTTCCCGATCTCGTTCCGCGAACCACAGCGTTCCGCGATCCTTGTAACCTTGGGAGAGAGTATCTTCTCTGCAAAAGTCTGTGGAACTATCTTTTCAAGAAATTAAGGAATCAAGTCACTGAATAATTACCTGAGAGAGAATACGAGGACGTGGGAAGGGAATCCATAACCAGTATTCAATACTGGGAGGATTTTAAGAGAACTTGCAGATCAGTGGGTGGTGGTATTGCTCGACAACTTGGAAAGGCCGGTGAGAAGTTTGTAGCTCTTAGTTCAGAAAGAGGTTGGTATTGAGGCGAAACATTAATGGAAGTTATTGTAATTTGCCCAAAAGATTAAAGAAAAATAAGAAAATAACCGTATTGAATTAACAATATGTATGTAATGATCATAACTTTTTATGCTCCATCTGTCCCATTTTGTTTGTCTTGTTTGACTTTTCACACATATTAAGGTAGTGTGAAAAGATGCCAAAAAAATCATGCACTACCAAAATTACCCTTACATATTAATGATGATAGTACATGTGGATACGTATAGAAAGACTACAATCGTGTAAATAATCAAGGGTAATAGTGGAAAAGATAGTGGTAAAAAGTGGTTGTGTTTTCAAAGAAGACACAATTTTGGGACAAGCAAGATGACAAAAAGGACAAACATTTTGGGACGGTGGGAGTAACAAACTAGGGAAAACGCTTTATGGTTCTTGTTTTGCATCTGCTAATGTCTCCCAACACCTCTCTGTTCTTGATTCCTGTTACACAATTTTCAATACTCTTAAATACATGAAAACGCGTGTTTCTGTTGGTATGGTGACTAGGTTTCATAAACACACACACGCTTTTCTTTTCAGCATTGTATATATGCTATAGTCTTATGGACAACTGAAGGTTATTTGGTGCAGTCTATTAAAGAGACGTGTGAGGTTGAGTGGTTTATTATTTTGTAGCTCTAGTATGCAGTTAAGTTCCAGAGATTCAAATTGGTGTAGATTTTCTGAGATTGCTTTTTCTTGGTTGTTTCTTTTGAAATTTCCATTTTAGGGACATTCTGAGGTGGATGATCTGACATTTGAGGATAAAGTGGTTCAAGGTGCCTTTTCAAACCGATATTTCCTAACAGGACTTGAAGCGGATTAGCACGATTCCCTACTCAGGTGATATTACTTTTCTTCATCATAGTTCTGTGCCATCTTTGATACCCTATTCTAAACTCAATTCAAAACATTTTCTATTAAGTGGAACCTACAGTTTAGCAAGGTTGATTGAGAAGAAGTGGAACCTACAGTTTAGTGGGTAATGTGACTTGTTATGTTGTGGCCAACTTCGCCAGCAGAGAGAATCTAAAGATTTTTTTACTGGGTGGGGGTGGGGGTGGGGGTGGGGGTGCGGGAGTGGGCATGCAAGAGAGGGAGAGACATTTTCCTCTCTGCAAAAATCTTGGGAACTATCTTTTCTAGAAATTAAGGAATTAAGTCACTAAATAATTACCTGAGAGAATATGAGGACGTCGGAAGCCATCATCAGTATTTAATACTAGGAGGGTGTTTAAGAGAACTTGCAGATCAGTGGGTGGTGGTATTGCTTGACAACTTGGAAAGGCCGGGAGAAGGTTGTAGCTCTTAGTTCAGAAAGAGGTTGGTATTGAGGCGAAACATTAATGGAAGTTATTAATTTGCCCAAAAGATTAAAGAAAAATTACGAAAATAAATGTATTGAATAAACAATATGTATTTAATGATTAGAACTTTTGTAGGCTCCCTCCGCCCCGTTTTGTTTGTCTTGTTTGACTTTTCACACATATTAAGGTAGTGGGAAAAGATGGCAAAAAAATCACGCGCTACCAAAATTACCCTTACATATTGATGATGATAGTACGTGGATACGTATAAAAACACTACAATTATACTACAATCGTGTAAATAATCAAGGGTAATCGTGTAAACACTACACCATGAAGTATACCATTTGGACGGTTGGTCCATTGAACCAGGTAGTTCCATGAATTGCTGTCAACTCATGCTTTAGGACGTTTTTTCCAATTAACCAGATATCGAAGCAAATCATTGTCGGAAAACGACTTAAAAAATTCTTCCAAAGGTCCAAGAAATTTCCAAAGTGTCATGTGATGAGATACGGAATTTGGACGTCCTTTCCATCGAACCAAGTATTGAAGGAAATAACCATGAGTAGGAGAATTCATATAGCTCTTTGACTGAACAATATGCTTCAAACAATGATCATACAAAGACGAACGTGGATAATTCTTCCAATACACTAAATACTTCCAAATCATATCTCGAGATGCAGGAGAATACTTGAACTCAATGCTCATACGTGACTCACCGAGTTGTTGAACATCTTGAGGGAACAAGTAAGAGCTATGTGTCATATCACCTTTGCACAAGTTCACTTGAGGCTGGAAAATAGGATCTAAGTTCAAGTGACCATCAATGAACTCTAGAGTTGTAGGAGGTGGCTCATTAGAAAGCGACGTCTTAAAATCGAGATATAGGCCGACACCAATCCATTCGACTATCTTTGGCATACCTACATGAGACTCAATGCGGTATGTCATCAAGGGGTTCAATGAACAACCATCAAGATAGAACTGTTTACCTTTGAAATGTTTCCTTGGTCGTAGCATAACATGCTTGTTGACTTGGATAGAAACAATACTCTATCTCTGACACGTCTTAACAAAATTAGGTATTGAAAGAGCATATGAATATGAGACATCGGGATAAGGAGTTATTGTTGCGAAAACCCTGGTTGAGTCCGGAGCAGTGAAACAATTCTATCACATGTACTATCCTCACACAGTGCTTCGACTTTTGATGCACTCTTCTTCTTAACCTCCTCAAAGTAAGGAATGAGTCTCGTTGAGCAATTTTCAACAAATTGGTTTCCCAATTGTCTCCCGATTTCAGCAACTTCTTTATAATTTCCTTCCATGCAAGCCAAGAGGGGCGAGGTAAGCTCAAATAATCAAAATACTCATGATATTTTTCATGTCTTAAAACACTGATGGATGATGCTCGGATGTGATGGAGGTCAGAAATAACTCAAACATCGCGTGAATCAAATTATCACATTCAAGATCGAGCATCAATACGAACAACTTGGATTCTGCAACGATGTTGAGGATGTTGATGACTTTGGTGTAAGACCGGCTAAAAGGATTAGAAATTTTTTCGAAGGAAGATACAATGAGCTTAAAAATTTCCTTAGCTCGATCATCATTGTATGGGAGCTTTGGGGCTGTAATTCTGGTCAGCTCACAAATGCATGCAATAGCTGCAATTTTGACATCATCGTTAGAGTGTTCCAATAGTTCTTGTTTAATCAACGAGTTCTTACACGAAGACAAGATTTTCTGCAACACATTCGATGGCGATTGACTCACTTTGTTAAGTAAATTCTCAGTTCGATCAAGTAGATGAAGAAGCTCACCAGTCGAAGATGGTAAATGCAAGAGCTTATTTGCAACATCTGCTAGTTGGTCGGGAAACTCCTTTTCCTTTAGCTAACACGGTTGCAAATTCAATCAACTCGGTCGTAAATTCAACATCTTACTTTCAAGATTTGACGCCCTTGTACGATTTTTTCGAAGTATATACTCATGAACCAAAATCCAATGGATATGGGCGCTGAGGGAGGTGACCCAAAGTTCCGAAGAATATGAGCCAAAGTGTGACAAAAATCCTTAAAAGGAAATTTGCCAAAAAAAATATGAAGTTAATTATTTTCTCTCTCTCTCTCTCTCTCTCTCTCTCTCTTTTTGAAGTTAACAGTGGGTCGGAGACGCTGGGCTGCACAGTGACAAGAGGAAAATGTGGCCCAAATCACATTGGGTTTAGTGGGCTTTTTTTTGTTTTTTTGTTTTTTTGTTTTTTTATTCTTAGTTGGGCTGCTGTATTGGACCTTTATGTTTAGTAACTCAAACCCAAATTCTTTTGCTGTGAATCATGGAGAAAGAAGGCATAAAGTCAGAAGCCCAACAAAGGCATCTTCTTCTACCTCTTCCCTGTAAAACGCAGAGAGAGAACCCACTAGACGACAACAGCAATAGAGTGTTTTCGTCCTGGAATGGCAACAACTCAAGGAAATCAAAATCATGGGTTTTCGGGAATTGCGGCGTGGTTTTGGGACGGCGATAGAGAAGCGGCGATAACATTGCTCGGAATCGATCCTCTTCCCCACCTTAGGATTGGTCGTCCTCGCGTCGCCAGCTTCGATTCGGCAACTGATTCGGCTTCGTCTCGCACTCAATCGGTTG
Organism: Linanthus parryae; assembly: GCA_023055425.1. Lineage (NCBI taxonomy): Eukaryota > Viridiplantae > Streptophyta > Magnoliopsida > Ericales > Polemoniaceae > Linanthus > Linanthus parryae. The sequence goes on along the minus strand of JALGPY010000012.1, from coordinate 15,733,367 downwards.
GTAAGCCTTTTTGGGGATTTTATCTCAAAATATCCATTATATCTAGTTTATCTTGGTTAGGATTTAAACTTATCAGAACAAGTTAGTTATCTTTTTAAAAGTTTATCTGGTTTTGAATTTTAGTTTGGTTAGGAATGTTTCCTATTTATAGGTGAAGTCTGTATTTGTTTTTCAGTTTTGATTGATGAATAAAATTAATTTCTCCTCACGTATTGAGTTGAGTACAGAAATACCTCTTTTCCTCCTCTGGTTCTACATCATTTTGGTATCAGAGCCCAACTCCGTTCCGCCATCACCGTGCACCGCCAACTCCCAGCCAACACCAAATGGTAACCCAGAACCAAATATTTTTCTCACTGTTCCGCAAAAAAAAAAAAATACTCATCTCAATACGTGAGGAGAAATTAATTTTATTCATCAATCAAAACTGAAAAACAAATACAAACTTCACCTATAAATAGGAAACAGTGGAGAAGTCCTAAACAAACTAAAATTTAAAACCAGATAAACTTTTAAAAAGATAACAACTAACTTATTTTGATAAGTTTAAATCCTAACCAAGATAAACTAGATATAATGGATATTTTGAGATGATTTCAATCCTTATCCGCATCACCTCTGTTCTTGATTCCTGTTACACAGTGTTCGATACTCTTAGATACATGAAAGCACGCGTTTTCTGCTGGTATGGTGACTAGGATACATAAACACACATACGCACCGACGCTCCAAATATTTTCCGGTTCGCGTTTCGACACGCGGAAACGTCTCCGACACGTCGCTAAACCTCTCCGACACTCCAGGTGGAGTTTCGGTTCGAAAAACAGAAAAAAATGGCCAGACACGCCGTCCGACACTCGGGAGACGCCCGTATCTTAAAACGGAGACACACGTGTCAGGAATTTTTTAAAATTTCTCGGGGTTTGTTTTGTGATATTCTAAAAATTAGAGCGACTCTTCTGAAATTATCAAGTATCATCTTCTCAATACATAGACCCTTAACCCTAGCCGCACACTATCTCAAAGACTCAAATCAGGGTTGCGAAACAAAGAGAAAACCGCAAAGAATCGAAGACCTACCTGTAGTGTCTGAACTTATTTATGCTTTGATCTATTTGTACTTGGTAGTGACAAAACTTGTTATTGCTTTAATGTCTTTATTATAATGCCTTATGACTTTACCTTGAGGTGTCTGTCTGCCATAAAACCGAGGAAAAAAAATTGTGTACACACACACATATCCCGTGTCGGCGTTTCTCGATTTTTCAAAAATTGGCGTGTCGGCGTCTCTCTGTCTTGCCGTACCCGTACCCATACCCGTTTCCGTGCAACGTAGCTTTTCAGCATTGTATATATGCTATAGTCTTGGACAACTGAAGGTTATTTGGTGCAGTCTATCAAATAGACGTGTGAGGTTGAGTGGTTTATTATTTTGTAGCTCTAGTATGCAGTTAAGTTCCAGAGAATCAAATTGGTTTAGAGTTTCTGAGATTGCTTTCCTTTTTTTGGTTGTTTCTTTTGAAATTTCCATTTTAGGGACATTCTCAGGTGGATGATTTGACATTTGAGGATAAAGTGATTCAAGGTGCCTTTGCAAACCGATATTTCCTAACAGGACTTGAAGCGGAGTAGCACAATTCCCTACTCAGGTGATATTACTTTTCTTTATCATAGTTCTGTGCTATCTTTGATACCCTATCCTAAACTCAATTCAAAACATTTCTATTAAAATTTGAGACCTCTTGCATCCTTAAGTGGTATGAAGTCAAAATGTCCTTCAGCTACTCTCGTTTGTTTGGAAATAGGAAATATTTACCCAAGTCCGATAGAAAGTATAGACATTTATTATCAAATATGTGTAGTAGTTGAATTCAGACAAATGCTTTTAATGCAGACGAAGCTTTCAATTCCTTTATAAGTTGAACTCAGTTGATAGGAAATAAGAAAACTCGCGCATGTTCAATAGATAAAACGATTGTGTTTCTCTTATATAAACTAAATAATGGAATGCTGACAAAACATAAAACTTTCTGGAGTATACAATCTTGCTGAAAATTTGGGTTAATAATTTATGGTTTGTTGTGAAATGGACCGTAAATAAAGGAATTTCATGAAAGTTTATCATGCAGGAGTATCTAATCATAATAAGTTCTATTTGTCCAATTCTGGTCAGTTTTTTTGTGATAAAACAGATTTTAGGTTGATTCACCATACGTAAGTGCTGGTTTTTATTTTAAGGAACTCTTTAATTTTAACCTGGGACATTGTGTCTGTGCCGAGTTCTTTTACTTGGTTTCCTATGATTTAACCTCAAGCAAACGTATTTGGCGAAGTTGTCATTGACAAGTAATTTATGCCCTATTGGTGTTGGTCAGTTAAAAGAAAATAAAAAAACTAGATTAAACACGAGCATCATCATTGACGTTAACTCATTTACAGATATATGGCTCCTAATTAGAGAAGGCATAATGAAGGTGAAAAGAAAGACTAAAGCTAGGTGAAAACATTATGCTGTTCTTATGATAGAATTAGATAAAAGTTTTTCATACCTTGACTTCATATCGCACCAATAGAATCTAAATCACTAAACGTAAAAAGATTCTCTTCAATGAAGTTGTGGAGGTTAAAAAAATGGCAATATAATATTTCTCAAGGATTACGAAATGGTAAACTAATGAGAACTTTTATAGGTGGGGATCATAATGGGAATGAATAGATTAAGCTTTTGGTTTTGTAAACCAGGAACATTGAGGGGCAGGACATCATGAAGTTCACTTATTTAGTCGACCCTAGACCATCTTTGTTTAGGTAATCAGACTTTCACTAAACTGAAAAATAAAGTATTCAAAAGAACTGAAATGTCAGACCATCATAACCTTCAATAACAAACAATTAACAACTACGAAATTAAACTAAGCCAAAGAATCAAGAAAATCCAACCAATGATCAGTAGAGCAAAGGGTCATATAATACCACCATCTACGTTTCATGGACTCGGGTGCGGGTGTCATGTCGGGTGTGTATTTGAGGATCGGATTTGCCTAATTGTTAAAATTTAAGATTCGGGGACTCGGCTAAAAAGTACACAAATTTTGGACACGGGTGCGGGGATATGTTATATTTTTCTATTTTATGTGTTTTTAGTGTAAGGTCATGCATCTATTTTAGTAGTAATAAGAAGATTAATGACATTTTTGGTCATGTGAAGGACCTTTCTGAAACAAAAGATGTTTTTAAAAAGGTTTTTATATATAAATTGTACATTCTGGGCTTTAACAGAAAGAAACTAAGAATACAATGGGCTTAATAATATAATATGCACTTAGGCTTTCTTTTAAGTAATAGAACAGAAGAAGCCCAACCCAATTTATGCAAATTAAGATAACCAAGAGAAGAATTTAGGTCTTGGTATTGAAGTTTGAACGAAGACGACGAAGATCTGCAACAGAGAAACGCAACAGACAAACGCAGCGACTTTGAGGAAGATTGACGGTTCGAAGCGAAGGCAGATGGAAGGAAGAAGGCGTCTCAACAGTGAGCCGCGTCCAAGTTGAAGTCGGCCGGGTCGACGCGGATTTCGTACCCGCACCCGGATCGGGTCGTACGACCCGACCCGGGTGCTCGGGCAAAACTGCCGAGTCCAGGTGACGTAGACCACCATACCAAGAGAAATTGAAGGATATGAGGACGGCAAATGAATTAGACAATTGGATCCAGTCGTTGGGGACCAACCCATGCGAGGAATTGCTACATATGGGAAACAGTATTCCCAATGCTATTTTTTATAGCATCAGGCATATAGATAATTGAAGTGGGATCTGCCTTCGCATACAGTCTCATATGTTCTATACCAGGACAGTGCTACAGCTAGTCTTCCATCCATATCGTCACAAAACATTGAGGAACATTCTACTTTACTACTCCCTCTGTCCACAAATTAGAGTCTCAGTTACAACATGCAGGTTTAGATTTCCATTGGAGCCTTTGATTCTGGTAAGGAACAGAGGAACCCTGGACTAGCAGAAACTAGTCCAGTTAACGTGGTTCTGTCCCTTTTTTGCTTCTAGTGAATGCAACCCGAGTAGAAGAAGAGCGTCTGCCAAACAACAAAGCTAATATGTCCTTCCAGGAAAATGACATGGCCGCCCTCCAATCCATAGAATACATGACACGTGGGAATCCACTAAGTTCTGCTAATCACTTATTCTCTCTCCGCCATATGTGCCATCTGTTTCATGTTTTAGAGAACAGCCACGTCATTTACTCAGAGCACATAAGAATGACCCCTATGGACGCATAGTTATTAAACACTGATCGAAAGTTGACTGGGTTATTGGTCACTGGTTCAACCATTATGTTTACTTGCCAAACTTTTGGGTCTGTTAAACATATACTTAATAATAATTGAGAAATGAGTTATTAATTTTAAATATGCATGATTACCTACGGAAAAAACAAACATTGAAATAAATATATATATATATATATATATGTATATATATATATATATATGAGATAACGAATTTCTATAATACTAAGAGTCCTGCTATAGAGAATGGGTATATGTGCAACAGGTTAACGTTTTTAGTATTGTTCAGCATTAAAATTTACTTAATTTCCATGAAGAAATTTGAAGTATTAAAATATGTATTGTAATTTCCAATAGCAGATCTGGCCCATGGGTTAACGGACTTGGCAGTCCAGCACCTTTAGAAAGGTCAAGTCCCTTGAGCATCATTAACTTTTAGTTTTAGTTGCATCTTTTAGGCTTCAGCCTCCTGGTTCCTCTTTGGTGGTCAGCTTGCGGGTCTGTTGTGTTTGCCTGGTTCAATATGGCATGTACAATCCAACCAAGTACTTGAATCCGTTAGGGATCCGGTTGGACAGTTGATCGGGTTGACCATCTGGGCCATCGGGGTTTTATAACATCCTGTGGAGGTACAACCGGTATATTTGCTATATTTTTTAACCTATTTGACCTTTTCTTTTTTTAAACCTCTTTTACCTCTATTGAGAAAAGAAGTATAGGTCAGAGTTGGCTTAGAAAAGGGACAGCAATATTGTTCCACAATTAAAAAATAAATTGAATGCTCATTTAACATCCAAATGTGCTCCTTCCCTAGATTAGAGTCCCTCTTTCCTAATTGGCATGTCCCAAAATAAATTGTTCACTTCCCTTTATATATGTTTCATTCTCAATTTTACCATCAACAGTATGCATATTATTTCATAAAGAAGTGAGGAAAAACAAGTAAATGACATCTCAAGAAACTTGCAGGGCAGTAATTACACGTTCCTTTAAAATGTTTGAAGTTCAAAGAGCACTCTGATTTAGGGACAGTTGAGTACAAATCAAGAGGATATTGTAGAAAAAATGTTAGCTGAACGGGCTAGTTACTTGTATGATGCACGAGTAATGGACTATTTCGTTAGATGTCATTAAGTGTCACAACTTTTCGACAGAAAATCAATAGACCTAAAATTCAGACACTTGGTTTGTTAGTCATGGGCATCATATTTTAGCCTAATAATAAGTAAAGACCTCTTTTATCAAATATGTAAAGTAATTGAATGCATACGAAATCTACTGCTTTCAGTGCTTTATAAGCTCAACTCAGGTGATAGGTAATAAGAAAACTTGCCCAATTTCAATCAATAAAACGATTATGGTCTTCTTATATAAATTATATGAAATAATTGAATGCTGACTAAAAATTAAACTTTCTGGAGTATACCATCTTACTGAAAATTGGGCTTGTATGGTTTGTTGAGAAATGACCTTTATAAATAAAAGAACTTCATGAATGGGTTATTATTCATAATAAGTCCAACTTGTCCAATTCTAGACACCTTTTTGGAGGTAAAACCGAATTTATAGATTAATTCACTATTTGGCAGGACTTGTTTTTAATTTGAAGGAACCTTTTAGAACTCTTGCGATAGGATGCTTATTCGTGCAAAGCTATAATAGTAGTGTGACTCTTTTTTGAGAGAATAGTAGTCAGAATTGGTAAATATAACACATCAGTTTGATGCGCAAACTAACGTGCTGTCGCAAGTGTACGAATCTTGTAATACCGGGTGCAATTAGACTCGGGTGATCGTTCCCACGAGGACTATTTCAGGTTTACTCACGTTGTCAGTTTCGGTTACTGAGTGTAGTAACAAGGAGGAGTAGGTTGTGATTGCAGTTTACTAAATTAAAAACAGAAATTAAAAACGTAAACGTAAATATTTTGTATGACGTTTTCTGAAATAAGTTGATTCGGTTGTTACGATGATAGATGAGAATTAGGATCCAGGATCCCCTAGGGTTTCTACAGATTTCAGTTTTACGCTCGATTATGAAAACACTCAGCAATTTTGATATCTGTGCAACGTACCCGTTGTGCAGTGACTTTTCAGATTCCACACGTAATCCCGATCCTGCAGACGTTCGGATTCCTGTTAAGCTGCCTAAGTCTGCAGTCTCGTTCTAAGCCTGTTAGGGTTTCTAACCTGTCCTAATGGCCCGGGTCAGATTCTCCAACAGTTGGTCTCACGTTTTTCAATGCTAGCCCTATCTCCCTTTCTCTGGTCGGTCTATCAGGGTAAGGTACTAAATCCTGTCTTTTCTTCCTAACCCTAACCTGACGTTTTCACCTACAGGCTCGGGTCTATAGCAATTCTGGTTCGCGACTCCGATCATGCATATACGATAACAGTCAAAGACAGAATAACAGATAAAGCTGCTGAATTTAAGATAACAATCATGAATCCATAATCAAACGTCTATAATAAAATCTGGATACGAAACCCTAGGTTCACCGAGAACCTAGGTAAAATGTTTAGCTACTAAGTGACATAATTAAATAACAACGTTTCTGAATAAGAGAGATAGTGAAATCAAACGCGTGCTGTAGATTCTGAATCCCTGCTTCCGTGCTCACCGAGAGTGCTCTGCGATCTCCTTCAGTAAGTTGTTGTGTTGAGAATTGTGTTGTGTTTTGTGATGAGCACTGGACGAGTTTTTATATAGTGCTGGAGACGTTTCTGGAAACTGCCGAAATTACGAAACTGCCACTGGGCCGAAACCGCCTCGGGAAATGGGCTGTCTTCCACCGCCTCGGGAAACGGGCCAAATGCGCAAGATAGCTGCGTAGCTAACTGCGTAGCTAACTGCGTAGGTAGCTGCGTAGCTAGCTGCGTAGCTACCTGCCTCCTCGGTTTGCGCGCCAAACTCCTCGGGATGTCTCGGGATGACTGCTGATCTTCTCGGATTGTGTTTCGTCCGTCTCGGGATGCGTGCCAAACTGCTCGGGATGCCTCGGGATGCGTGCCAAACTGCCCGGGATGCGTGCCAATCTTCCTCGGGAAACGTGCCAATCTTCTCGACTTGCATGCTCGGCTTCTCAGCCTCCTTGGATCCTTCACCCGCATGCCTGCTTCATTTCCGGCTCCTGCACAAGTCCTGTCCCTGCATCAACGACACGAAACAAAACCCGTGATCATATCTCGATATGCGTGAAATGAAGCAGTTTATGCGTCTAGGAGATAAAAACAGCAAACCGTGAATTCCCGAGTCAAACGGGGCAGAAATCGACTAAAACGCTCATTTAGGACGAAAATACCCCTCAAATTGGGTTAACCGATAACTCCTAGTGAGGAGCTATCAAATTACCCCCACACTAACCTTTGCTCGTCCCGAGCAAACATCCTGAATACTGCCCTGAAATGCATACATATCTGTCTTGCAAATACCCCCTGCAAGTTCGAATCAAGACCTTTTCCTTTCCATCAATTTGCATACTCTTCCTACCCGTCCATATAAACCAGACGACTCGATCAGAAACTGACTCAGAAAGAATATACACAGACTCAATACACACGACTCAAAAGTCCTAAACAATTTATTTTTGGTGAGATTGGGCAATCTCAAAAACATAACCGAGTGTCCTCAAAACCTCATCCTTTTTCCAGAAAATACTTCCCTGCAATCGATCGGTAAGTCTGAATAGATTTCTTTGGTGGGTTTAAGCACTGGACCCGAGTACTATTACTTTTGCTATCAACCTGAGCGAATCCCTAATTAACCGACCATCCGAGCTATTTCCGAATCAAGGTTCTAAGTCTAACAGGTGGGATATATATATGTGTAAAGGTACGGCATGATCCTACTCGTTATGACATTCTCACAATTTCCCCAAACTCACACCCCTCACCGAGTTTCCGAAAAACTGCCTGAAACGCCTAAGTTCCTGCCATATCAATCTTCCTGTCCCCCGGTGTGTCCTCGCCGTTCTCGCGGCCACAAATGTGAAGCGGTGTAACTGTCTCGAAAATTGTGCTACTCACTCAGCTTTTTGACTCAATAACAAAAACAACATAAATAACTGAAAAACTGCAAAATTAGATCATTTTCTTCTTTTTTTTTCTTTTCTTTTTTTCTTCTTCTTATTCTTTTTTTTTTTTTTTTTTTTTTTTTTTTTTTTTTTTTTATATACACATAAATACACGAATAACAATAAATAAACTGACTAAAGCTGAGTGAGTAAAAATAAACTGTCGTCGTGGGGTATGAAAGATGTCCTCATATGGAATACCCCCACACTAATCCTGAAGCGCTGATCCTGTAGTCGAAATAATACTGTGCAGTCCCACCGAACCTCCTCATCACCAAAGATGTAGAAAACTGGCACAACCACCAATTAAACTCACAACCCCCCGGACCCCATTGTGTGCGGAAAGATGTCTCGCACGCGACTAACTCCTCCTGTGGTCACTATGTAATGCAGTAATCCACCTCCGCAAATTAATGCACTGTCGCCTCTCACTCACCCTGTCCTTCCCTCGAAAAACGTGTCAATGTCAAAACTGTCCAAAACCGATATATCATGAAGTGCTCCCATCTAAAACTCTCCCCAACTCACTCCCTCCGTCATAACTCGTAGAATAGCCAACTAACGACTGATGAGGTCTCAAAGAAGGCTTCCTAGGCTATAGTGGCTAAGAATAAAAGGGGTAAATGGCTTCAAACGGGTTTACTATTTGGACCTAGGGGTAAGAAACAAGACGTGAGGTCCCTTGATAGCCAGTCACTCCACCGAAAGATGCGATGACCGTGACGGCGCCCGTGGGCGGGTTGTCGACTACCTAGATGACGGCGGTGTGGCAACTAGTCGGATCCTTAGCTCAGATGATAACTACTTGTGGTTTCCAAGGGTCACTGGCTCTCACCTATCTACTATACCTCGGTGCAAGCTTTCTTTTCTGTCAAAGGATTTAACCTCGATTTCTTCCCAGTTTCTGTTCTCTTGATTGCCCGTTCTCAAATTTTCTGATTTTTAATTTTTTTTTTTGGATTTTCTGAAAATTTTCGATTTTTTTTTAGATATACACAATGCAAGGCCAGAAATTTGTGGTGGGTAGACTCAAAAATAAAAACGTGCTGACTCAATAAATAAACTCAAAACTGCAAATGAACATGAAAAAACGTGCAGACCTGGTTAATGCAGACACGACCACCACCCCCACACTAAAGATGTGGCATGCCCTCATGGCACTCACTCGGACTCGTCTGGAACATAGGGAGGGTCTGACCCGGTCTCGGAAGTACCGGACATGCTACTGACAGAACTGATGGTAGATCGATACCTAGGACTGCTAGGCCCAGTGGGTCTCGGTCCACGGCCCCCTCGGGAAATGGGCTGTCTTCCACCGCCTCGGGAAACGGGCCAAATGCGCAAGATAGCTGCGTAGCTAACTGCGTAGCTAACTGCGTAGGTAGCTGCGTAGCTACCTGCCTCCTCGGTTTGCGCGCCAAACTCCTCGGGATGTCTCGGGATGACTGCTGATCTTCTCGGATTGTGTTTCGTCCGTCTCGGGATGCGTGCCAAACTGCTCGGGATGCCTCGGGATGCGTGCCAAACTGCCCGGGATGCGTGCCAATCTTCCTCGGGAAACGTGCCAATCTTCTCGACTTGCATGCTCGGCTTCTCAGCCTCCTTGGATCCTTCACCCGCATGCCTGCTTCATTTCCGGCTCCTGCACAAGTCCTGTCCCTGCATCAACGACACGAAACAAAACCCGTGATCATATCTCGATATGCGTGAAATGAAGCAGTTTATGCGTCTAGGAGATAAAAACAGCAAACCGTGAATTCCCGAGTCAAACGGGGCAGAAATCGACTAAAACACTCATTTAAGACGAAAATACCCCTCAAATTGGGTTAACCGATAACTCCTAGTGAGGAGCTATCAAATTACCCCCACACTAACCTTTGCTCGTCCCGAGCAAACATCCTGAATACTGCCCTGAAATGCATACATATCTGTCTTGCAAATACCCCCTGCAAGTTCGAATCAAGACCTTTTCCTTTCCATCAATTTGCATACTCTTCCTACCCGTCAATATAAACCAGACGACTCGATCAGAAACTGACTCAGAAAGAATATACACAGACTCAATACACACGACTCAAAAGTCCTAAACAATTTATTTTTGGTGAGATTGGGCAATCTCAAAAACATAACCGAGTGTCCTCAAAACCTCATCCTTTTTCCAGAAAATACTTCCCTGCAATCGATCGGTAAGTCTGAATAGATTTCTTTGGTGGGTTTAAGCACTGGACCCGAGTACTATTACTTTTGCTATCAACCTGAGCGAATCCCTAATTAACCGACCATCCGAGCTATTTCCGAATCAAGGTTCTAAGTCTAACAGGTGGGATATATATATGTGTAAAGGTACGGCATGATCCTACTCGTTATGACATTCTCACAATTTCCCCAAACTCACACCCCTCACCGAGTTTCCGAAAAACTGCCTGAAACGCCTAAGTTCCTGCCATATCAATCTTCCTGTCCCCCGGTGTGTCCTCGCCGTTCTCGCGGCCACAAATGTGAAGCGGTGTAACTGTCTCGAAAATTGTGCTACTCACTCAGCTTTTTGACTCAATAACAAAAACAACATAAATAACTGAAAAACTGCAAAATTAGATCATTTTCTTCTTTTTTTTTCTTTTCTTTTTTTCTTCTTCTTATTCTTTTTTTTTTTTTTTTTTTTTTTTTTACGACTTTATATACACATAAATACACGAATAACAATAAATAAACTGACTAAAGCTGAGTGAGTAAAAATAAACTGTCGTCGTGGGGTATGAAAGATGTCCTCATATGGAATACCCCCACACTAATCCTGAAGCGCTGATCCTGTAGTCGAAATAATACTGTGCAGTCCCACCGAACCTCCTCATCACCAAAGATGTAGAAAACTGGCACAACCACCAATTAAACTCACAACCCCCCGGACCCCATTGTGTGCGGAAAGATGTCTCGCACGCGACTAACTCCTCCTGTGGTCACTATGTAATGCAGTAATCCACCTCCGCAAATTAATGCACTGTCGCCTCTCACTCACCCTGTCCTTCCCTCGAAAAACGTGTCAATGTCAAAACTGTCCAAAACCGATATATCATGAAGTGCTCCCATCTAAAACTCTCCCCAACTCACTCCCTCCGTCATAACTCGTAGAATAGCCAACTAACGACTGATGAGGTCTCAAAGAAGGCTTCCTAGGCTATAGTGGCTAAGAATAAAAGGGGTAAATGGCTTCAAACGGGTTTACTATTTGGACCTAGGGGTAAGAAACAAGACGTGAGGTCCCTTGATAGCCAGTCACTCCACCGAAAGATGCGATGACCGTGACGGCGCCCGTGGGCGGGTTGTCGACTACCTAGATGACGGCGGTGTGGCAACTAGTCGGATCCTTAGCTCAGATGATAACTACTTGTGGTTTCCAAGGGTCACTGGCTCTCACCTATCTACTATACCTCGGTGCAAGCTTTCTTTTCTGTCAAAGGATTTAACCTCGATTTCTTCCCAGTTTCTGTTCTCTTGATTGCCCGTTCTCAAATTTTCTGATTTTTAATTTTTTTTTTTGGATTTTCTGAAAATTTTCGATTTTTTTTTAGATATACACAATGCAAGGCCAGAAATTTGTGGTGGGTAGACTCAAAAATAAAAACGTGCTGACTCAATAAATAAACTCAAAACTGCAAATGAACATGAAAAAACGTGCAGACCTGGTTAATGCAGACACGACCACCACCCCCACACTAAAGATGTGGCATGCCCTCATGGCACTCACTCGGACTCGTCTGGAACATAGGGAGGGTCTGACCCGGTCTCGGAAGTACCGGACATGCTACTGACAGAACTGATGGTAGATCGATACCTAGGACTGCTAGGCCCAGTGGGTCTCGGTCCACGGCCCCCTCGGTGCGCTGGCGCTGGCGGCGTCTGGTATGACTGAGTGTCCGGGGGTGGGCAGTATGGCCCGGAGTCGGACCAACTATCAGAATGTGCCGGGGCCGAAGCCGGGGCATCGTCATGGTGACTCGACTCCGCCTCTCCAAACCAACTGGTATCGAACTCACTGGAGTAAGTCGAGGGAAAGAATAACGGTAGCGGGATCTGTCGGCCCGCGCTCCGGGCTGCCTCTCTCTGCTCCTCGCGAATCGCGGCCAATGCAGCAGCCTGATCCTTTCCCCTCTTGTCGTTGGTCCTCTGGTTGTGTTTTATCAGTCTCCACATCTTACCAAACTGTTTCTTGCACATGTCCTTAATGGACTTTCTTCCAGACTCGGCCCTCTCATCAATCTGGGTCAGTTTCTGCTCAAAGGCAGTCCACGGAGGAATGGTAGTGTCAGGAGCTCGGGTCGACCGACTACGGTCAGGGGCAGCAGCCCGGGATGGTCTAGAAGGCTCGGGAACATCGGCCCGAAACGACCTGCTATGCTCAGGAGCAGCTGCCCTCGATGGCCGGGGAGGCTCGGGAATCGCGGTCCGGGCTGGCCGAGTAGGCCGGCTAGGCTCAGGCTCGGGAACAGGGATCCTGGTCGGGCGAGTGGGCCGGCTAGGCTCAGGCTCGACGGGCCCACTAGACTGACCGTGCTCATAAGTCGACCGAGACCGATGTAGTCGGGTCGGAAACTCTCTCATGACAGGACGCTCCTGTGTGGAACGCCTCGCCGGGACAGGGGTAGGATCTGAAGCCATGTACTCCTGGGGCGGCTGGTAACTAGAGAGCGGGGTGGGGTCATGGACAGGGCCCCCCCTCGGTCGAGCAGCGCGCCTTCTGGGCGCAGGGGCGGGGGGCGGTCCAATGTCATGGTCCGAGGAAGGGGCCTGCCCATCCTCGTCCATCGGGTCATCACCCGGCTCATCCTCATCTAAGTCCACAAACGCATCGGCCGGCTCAGGTGCCCTACGGTTTCCCATGGCCCGTCTACCTACTCGCCAAAATGGCCGGAAAGAGGCGGGGTCTAAATCTCGCTCACCCTCGATGACAATCTCATTCAGGGCAGCCAATCGGGTAATCAGGCTGCAAAACCCGAAACCTCGCCGGCTATGCGTGTTGGCTCTCTCTCTAATGTTCGCCCAAATCCGGGCCGCTATGTCGACCCGGCGTCGGGTCATGAAGCAGTACACCAGAAGTACCACTTCGTAGGGCAGCTTAGTGATATGCTGAATCCCTACTACCCGGTTCACTCCAAACTCAAACCACCACCGGGCTGGTGGACTCAAAAACGTGCCATGTAGCCTCCCGTTGGTCTCCCAGCGGGCCTCATCCGCCCCCTCACAGAGAGTCCTCAAGAGCTCCTCTTGCGGAGGAGAGTCCTGAACGAGCATATCGTACGCACACTGTCCCTCGAATTCGCCAGGTATGCCATACGCCCAGCGGATTGCGAGGGGCGTCAACCAAATAAACCCCCTACGACAGTATACCCAGTTCGGGTACAACTCTGTCTCCCCGAACTCCTGATAGATGAGGTTACAGAAAAATTCCCGCGTGAGCGCGGAACTAGCCCTCTCGGGGAAGTTCTCTAAGACACATCCAAAGAGATCGGGCCGTCTAGCATAATTTCTCATAGCTAACGGCATCCTCTCATCATCTACCTCGAACCTATAATCCGATGTCAACCCTCTGTCTAAAGTCTCTAGATAGTGCAGATGGGCCTGGTAACTCACAAACCGGAAACTATCAAAGTTGGTCTCAGTAATCTGCTCATACGGGATGTCAATGGCAAAAGGCAAACGAAAATCAAACGCCACGGGTCTCTCAAGCCAGTCCATAACAGCAGAAAATTCAGAAAATTAAAAAAAATTAATTTTTTTTTCTTTAAAACGCACAAAACGCTGTCTAAATGCAGGTACGCAGTCAAAACAGTCAATTACGCAATTTTTTTTTATATCGCAGATAACGCTGTCAAAATGCAGGTACGCAGTCCAAACAGCTAAATACGCAGCTTAAACAGTTAATTACGCTACCCTATGCTAATTTGCAGTTTAACGGTCAATTACGTAAAAATTGTGTTAAATACGCAAGTAACAGTAAAAAATGCAGAAAAGCAGCTAAAAACGCAGTAACAGTCAAAAACAGTCAAGTATGCAGCATGCTAAACCCGAGTACGGGTTGGTATCGAAAACAGAAAAAATAGCGAAAGAAGACATTGTTGAACCTGAGCACTCGGAGTGAGTCAAGGAGTGCAAACAAACTGTCGCCGGAAAAAGTCGCCGGAAAATTTTTCTCGCCGGAAAAAATTCTGACTTGGGCACCTTGTAGGCCTCGCCCTCCTCTTCGACGTTTCTCCTTTGTGTTTTCTCAAATTTCAACCCGAAGCCAACGAATCTGGAGCTTTTCTTCAATTTTTTCACAAACTTTGACTTGACCCCCACACCAATTCGGACACTGTTTTGCAGCTTCAACTACACCAAAATGATCCAGTTCTCACGAGGATCCCAAAAACGTGCTCGGTTTTTGATTTGGTGAAATTTGAACTTTTGAAGGTGGAGAGAAATTGAGGAAAGAGGAAGCTTCAAAACACCAACAATGGAGGACAATGGTTACTGAACCCGTCCATATAGTTGTGCTAAATAATTGGCACTTTTCGAAAATTGCAAAAAACGCCCCCCAAGTTTGGTGAAATGGCATTTTGGCCCCCTAAGGTTTCGGAAGCTGCACTTGCCTCCCCCTGCTGCGTGGCATTCTAGCTGGGCTGCGTAACTGGGCCGGCTGCGGGGCTGGGCCGCGTGTTTGGGCCGGCTGCGTGGCTGGTCCACTTCAATTTTTTTTTTCTTCTGGCCTGCGTATTTGGCCTTGTGGGCTGCGTAATTGGCCTTTGGGCCAGCGTATCTGGCCTTTTGGGCCAGCGTAGTTATATATATATATATATTTTTTTTTATTATTTCTGCGTAATTGGCCTGCTGGGCTGCGTAACTGGTCTTTTGGGCCAGTTTTTCTGTACTTCTTTGAATGCGTGTCGGACCTCTCGGTTTTGACCCGCACATTTTTCTGCTTAAAATTTCCTGCACAAACTTGTCTACCCATTAACACACACTCATCTCGCCTCTCTCAAAATTCAGAACGTAAAAATAAAAACTGTAATAAATAAATAATTAACGTAATCCGATGGGTTGCCTCCCACCAAGCGCTTGTGATTTACGGTCGACGGCCCGACCCGGTTACCTCTCACGGGTCGTCAAAGTAGACGGGGTCTACTTTGGCGACTTCAACTGTCTCGAGATATGGCTTGATCCGGTTCCCGTTCACCCTGAAGCTGGACTCGTCTTTTGGATTCTCCAGCACAAATGCTCCCCAAGCAAATATCTTCTTGATGATGAACGGTCCCGACCATCGAGACCTCAACTTGCCCGGAAAGAACCGCATCCTCGTGTTGTAGAGAAGCACTTTGTCGCCTTCGTTGAACTGCTTTGGCGTGATCCGCTGATCATGCCACTTTTTCGTCTTCTCTTTGTAGATTTTAGCGCTCTCGAATGCCGTTCTGCGGAATTCCTCTAATTCCAGCAGTGCCATCTTCCTCTTATCTCCTGCTAGATTCTGGTCCATGTTGACCAGTTTGATGGCCCAGTATGCTTTGTGCTCCAACTCCACCGGTAAGTGGCACGCTTTCCCAAACACGAGCTGGTATGGTGACATTCCCAGCGGTGTTTTGAAAGCTGTCCTGTAGGCCCAGAGTGCTTCGTCCAGTCTTAGGGACCAATCCTTCCGGCCGAGATTAACCGTCTTCTCAAGTATGCTCTTGATCTCTCTGTTCGAAACCTCGGCCTGCCCGTTCGTTTGAGGATGGTAGGGTAACGAGACTTTATGAACTGACACGCCGTACTGTTTCAGAACTTTTGC
This sequence comes from Linanthus parryae, assembly GCA_023055425.1. Taxonomy (NCBI): domain Eukaryota; kingdom Viridiplantae; phylum Streptophyta; class Magnoliopsida; order Ericales; family Polemoniaceae; genus Linanthus; species Linanthus parryae. The sequence continues at coordinate 15,717,185 of JALGPY010000012.1, read as the reverse complement.
AAAAACTCGATTGATGAAGTGAGAGCCCTCGTCACTAATCATCGCCCTGGGAGTCCCGAAACGAGTGAAAACGTTACGTTTCAGAAAACGCTCAACGGTAGCTGCATCGTTTTTCTGACACGCGATCGCTTCGATCCACTTCGTCACATAATCTACTGCCAGCAGAATGTAGAGGTTACCCATGGATGACCGGAATGGTCCCATAAAGTCAATTCCCCATACATCAAAAGGCTCTACTTCCTGCCACACGGTCATCGGCATCTCGTCCCGATGTGACGTGTTTCCTGTTCTCTGGCATCTATCACATCCCTGCACATAGTCGTGACAGTCCTTGAAGATTGTCGGCCAGAAAAAACCGGACTGCAGTATTTTATGAGCTGTTCGCGTTCCCCCAAAATGTCCCCCACACTGTGATGAGTGGGAGTGTCGGATCACGTTCCAGGCCTCGTGGGTCGGGATACACCTTCTCAGGATGTTATCGGCCCCCTGTTTGAATAAGTATGGGTCATCCCAGAAATACTGTCGACTTTCGGAAACGAACTTTTTCTGCTGAGACGGGGTGAGATCCTCGGGAAGCGTGCCAGTTACCAAGTAATTGGCTATGGCATAGTACCACGGTCTCCCGATTTTCACTGCCATGATGTGTTCGTCCGAGAAGTTTTCCTTGATCGGTACCGGGTCCACCTTCACGTTCTCGAGTCTGGATAGGTGATCCGCCACCACGTTCTCAACTCCCTTCTTGTCCCGAATTTCCACGTCGAATTCCTGCATCAGTAGTACCCACCTCAACAGTCTCGGTTTTGCGTCCTTCTTGTCCAGCAGGTATTTCAGGGCACTATGGTCGGTAAAAACGATAACTTTTGACCCGACCAAATAGGGCCTGAATTTGTCCAGGGCATACACCACGGCCAGCAGTTCCTTTTCTGTCGTGGCAGACTTTATCCTTTCGCTGCCCCAAAACTGCCCCGACTGCGTAGTCGCTGGTGTCACACATCAGCTCAAACGGGAGTGACCAATCCGGCGTGGTTATAACCGGGGCTGTGGTCAGCTTCTCTTTCAAATGGTCAAAAGCCTGCCGACATGCTGCATCGAAATCAAAGGGTACGTCTTTTCCGAGTAAAGCGCAGAGTGGCTTTGTGATCTTGGAAAAGTCTTTGATGAATCTTCGGTAAAATCCTGCATGTCCCAGAAAACTTTTGATCGCCCTTACGTTCGTCGGGTATGGAAGCTGCTTTATCACCTCGATCTTAGCCCGGTCCACCTCGAGTCCCTTGCTGGAAATTCTGTGACCCAGCACGATCCCCTCGGTGACCATAAAGTGACACTTTTCCCAATTGAGCACCAAATTCGCCTTCTTGCATCGGATCAGAACTTGACCCAAATGGAACAGGCAGTCTTCGAAACTGTCCCCGAATAGTGAAAAGTCGTCCATGAAGACCTCCAGATTTTTCTCGATCATGTCGGAAAAAATCGCCATCATACATCTCTGGAATGTGGCAGGGGCATTACACAACCCGAACGGCATGCGCCGAAACGCGAATGTACCGTATGGGCAGGTAAACGTCGTCTTTTCCTGATCTTCCGGGGCTATGTAAATCTGGTTGTACCCGGAGTACCCGTCCAGAAAACAGTAATAGGCGTGGTGGGCGAGCCGGTCCAGCATTTGGTCCATGAATGGTAGCGGGAAGTGGTCTTTCAGTGTTGCGTCGTTTAGCCTCCGATAGTCCATGCAGATCCGCCAGCCTGTAACGGTGCGCTGCGCAATCTGCTCCTGGTCTTTATTCTGCACCACCGTAATACCCCCTTTTTTGGGCACGCACTGGACCGGGCTGATCCATGTGCTGTCCGATATGGGGTATATGATTCCCGCTTCCAGCCACTTCATAACCTCTTTTCGCACAACGTCCTTCATGTTCGGATTCAGTCTCCGCTGGGGCTGAATCACCGGTTTCTTGCCTTCTTCAATTCGGATCTTGTGCATGCAGTAGGAGGGGCTGATCCCCTTGATATCTGCAATCGTCCAGGCGATTGCTTCCTTATGCTCTCGCAATACTTCCAGCAGTTTCTGTTCCTGTTCCTGAGATAAAAGTGACGAAATATTTACGGGCAGAGTACTATTTTCACCAATATACGCATACCTGAGATGGCTCGGGAGCGGTTTCAGCTCCAGTGCGGGTGGCTCCTTGAGTGACGGGACCAGAATCATCTTTTGCCCGCGTCTTCGTCCCGGTGCAAAGTGGTCCAGTCCTCGGCTCGCATGGCGTGCTCGCACCGAGTCTTCTCCTTTTCTTCCCCGTACATGCTGTCGATCTCTTCCCACAATTGGTCCATCTCCTCATTTTCCCAACCTTCGTCAACCACATCGATGACAAAGATATCCTCGTGGTCGTAGTAATTTGGCAGTTGCAGATTTTTGAAAACGTTGAATTTCACCTTTTCTTCGTTAATCTGCATGGTCAGCTCCCCGCTTTTGCAGTTTATCATTGCTTCGCCTGTGGCCAAAAACGGCCTGCCAAGTATGAGCGGTACTTCCCCTGCCTCCATGTCCAGGATGACGAAATCTGCCGGAAAAATCAGCTCGTCGACCTTGACCAGAATATCCTCGATAACCCCATAGGCCTGTTTTACGGACCTGTCTGCCATCTGCAGCATGATTCTGGTGGGTCGGGGTTCACCGACTTTCAAACTCTTAAAAATCGTCAGCGGCATCAGGTTGATGCTGGCCCCTAGGTCACACAGAGCCTTTCCTGTGTAAGCGTTACCTAGGGTGACCGGTATGACGAAACTGCCAGGATCCTTTCTCTTCCTCGGTAGCCCATTCTTCACACAATTGCTCACTTCTGCCGTCAGGTTTATGGTCTCGAAATCGCTCATCCGCCTCCTCCCATACAAGATGTCCTTGAGGAATTTGGCGTAAGTGGGCATCTTAGCCAAAGCCTCGGCAAAAGGTATGTTAATCTGCAGCTGCTTGAACATCTCGAGAAATCTGGCGTAGTCTTTGCTGTCATCCCTCTTTCGTGTTTGCAAGGGGTACGGGACCTCCTTGGAGACTGGTACAGTTTCTGCTCCTGTCTCGTTCTGTACTGCATCCTGCTCAACCGAGCCCTTCGGCTGGGGGCGTTCGACTGTGCTGTTATCCTGGCCCGGCAAGTTGCGTTCTATTTCTTTCGAATTTTCTGCACGTGCGTGGCTGGGATACGGTGGATCCTGCAGTGCCAATCCACTCCGAGTGGAGATAGCATTGATCTGAGCCCGTGGATTATTTACTGTATTCGAGGGTAGGTTTCCTGGCTGTCTCTCCGTTAGCTGCTGTGCTAACTGCCCTACTTGTACTTCCAAAGCGCGCAGTGACGTTTTGGTTGTCTGCATATCTGCCGTCAGGGTGTCCATGTGCTTAAACCGGGACTCCATGGTCTGGAACATGGACTTGATCTCTTTCATCTGGGCGTCGTACTGCTGCGCAGATGGGACTGACTGAGCCTGCTGGGCCGGGGCAGCCTGCTGGGCTGGTGGCCTGTGCTGGAATCCCGGTGCATAAACTGCTGCGTTCGGGTTTCCGTACCGAAACCCGGGATGGTCTCTCGTACCCGGTCGGTACCGGCTCGGGTCCCACTGCTGCTGTACGTAATTGGTGTCTTCGGTCCTTAGCTCCTCTATGGCTGTGTCCAGATCAGGTTCTTCGACTGCTGCAACAGTCTTCTTATCCGAGTAGACTTTCTTGACCAAGTCGTGAACAATCTTGGCCAGGTTGTCTATCCGGTCATCCTCTGCGGGTTCGGCTCTAGCCGCCATCCTGCGATCGTCAAACAGTCGGGTGTCCTGCTTGGCCAACTGCTTCATCAGGTCATACGCACCTTCTTTGTCCACGTGATACAGGAAGTTTCCCCCGGCCTCTCTGTCAATCCTGTCGGCGTTCTCCCTGTCTAGGGCATGGTAGAAAACCTGCAGAATTTTTGCGTCTCCAAAGCCGTGGTTCGGGCACCGTTTGACCTATCTCATGAGCCTGTCCCATGCGTCCACCACCGTCTCCCCCATCTTCTGCCTGAATGACAGGATCTCGCTCTGTAATTGTATGACTCGGGAGGCGGGATAGAACTTTGCCAGAAAATCTGCGACACACTCCTCCCATGTGGTGATAGATCGGGGTGGTCGGGATTCGAGCCAGTCTTTGGCTACTCCGTAAAGACAGTATGGAAATAAGATCAGCATAAGTGCCTCTGCTTCGACCCCCTTGTATCTGACCTTGTTGCAGTAATCTTCGAATTTCCCGATAAAATCGTTCGAGTCTTCGTCGGCCCTGCCATGAAACGGGCAGAGAGTTTGTACCGTCTGGATGGTGGATGGTTTGATGTCAAAGAGCTCGGCGGTGATCTCGGGCACCACAATAGCTCGCTCATGCCCCCCGGTGGGGACTTCGAAATTTTCCACCAACGCCTTCCCAGATCGGTTATATGTTCTCTGGTTGCTTCGGGCAGCAAGTCCCGCTGTGACAAGTTCCTCAATGTACCGAGCCATCTGGGCTGGGGTACGTGTCTCTCGTTCCTGTCCACCGGCTTCGGTGTTCTCGGGTGTATCTCTCTGGTTGGTTCCATCCTGCTTTCTCGGTTTCTGCGGTTCTGTTCGGTATACAGTTTTTCCGGGTTGTCGAGTGGTGACACCAAATCGCGAGGCAATCTGGGCATCAACTGAACAGTCCTGAAAACGCAGATTCAAAAACGCAGTGAGATAAAAGGAAAAATAACAAAACTGAAAATAAACAAAGACTTAGAAAACTAATTCTGACTACTAAATAGACCCTAAAAAGTCCCCGGCAACGGCGCCAAAAACTTGATGCGCAAACTAACGTGCTGTCGCAAGTGTACGAATCTTGTAATACCGGGTGCAATTAGACTCGGGTGATCGTTCCCACGAGGAATATTTCGGGTTTACTCACGTTGTCAGTTTCGGTTACTTAGTGTAGTAACAAGGAGGAGTAGGTTGTGATTGCAGTTTACTAAACTAAAAACAGAAATTAAAAAGTAAACGTAAATATTTTGTATGACGTTTTCTGAAATAAGTTGATTCGGTTGTTACGATGATAGATGAGAACTAGGATCCAGGATCCCCTAGGGTTTCTACAGATTTCAGTTTTACGCTCGATTATGAAAACACTCAGCAATTTTGATATCTGTGCAACGTACCCGTTGTGCAGTGACTTTTCAGATTCCACACGTAATCCCGATCCTGCAGACGTTCGGATTCCTGTTAAGCTGCCTAAGTCTGCAGTCTCGTTCTAAGCCTGTTAGGGTTTCTAACCTGTCCTAATGGCCCGGGTCAGATTCTCCAACAGTTGGTCTCACGTTTTTCAATGCTAGCCCTATCTCCCTTTCTCTGGTCGGTCTATCAGGGTAAGGTACTAAATCCTGTCTTTTCTTCCTAACCCTAACCTGACGTTTTCACCTACAGGCTCGGGTCTATAGCAATTCTGGTTCGCGACTCCGATCATGCATATACGATAACAGTCAAAGACAGAATAACAGATAAAGCTGCTGAATTTAAGATAACAATCATGAATCCATAATCAAACGTCTATAATAAAATCTGGATACGAAACCCTAGGTTCACCGAGAACCTAGGTAAAAGGTTTAGCTACTAAGTGACATAATTAAATAACGTTTCTGAATAAGAGAGTGCTCTGCGATCTCCTTCAGTAAGTTGTTGTGTTGAGAATTGTGTTGTGTTTTGTGATGAGCACTGGACGAGTCTTTATATAGTGCTGGAGACGTTTCTTGAAACTGTCGAAATTACGAAACTGCCACTGGGCCGAAACCGCCTCGGGAAACGGGCCGTCTGCCACCGCCTCGGGAAACGGGCCAACTGCGCAAGATAGCTGCGTAGCTACCTGCGTAGTTGGCTGCGTAGCTAGCTGCGTAGCTAGCTGCGTAGGTAGCTGCGTAGCTACCTGCCTCCTCGGTTTGCGCGCCAAACTCCTCGGGATGTCTCGGGATGCGTACCAGGCTCCTCGGGATGTCTCGGGATGACTGCTGATCTTCTCGGAGTGTGTTTCGTCCGTCTCGGGATGCGTGCCAAACTGTTCGGGATGCCTCGGGATGCGTGCCAGGCTCCCCGGGATGCGTGCCAATCTTCCTCAGGAAACGTGCCAATCTTCTCGACTTGCATGCTCGGCTTCTCAGCCTCCTTGGATCCTTCACCCGCATGCCTGCGTCATTTCCGGCTCCTGCACAAGTCCTGTCCCTGCATCAACGACACGAAACAAAATCCGTGATCATATCTCGATATGCGTGAAATAAAGCAGTTTATGCGTCTAGGAGATAAAAACAGCAAACCGTGAATTCCCGAGTCAAACGGGGCAGAAATCGACTAAAACACTCATTTAGGACGAAAATACCCCTCAAATTGGGTTAACCGATAACTCCTAGTGAGGAGCTATCACAGTTCAAGACACAAGTATAATTTTTTTGCTGTAGAGAACTTGCAGAACTTTTATTGCAGGACATGCGTCAGTGCCGAATTCTTTCACTTGGTTTCCCATTATTTAACCGCAAGTAGCAAACTAATCGGGCAAAGTTGACATTGATGGATGAGTTTTTCATGCAGTGACGATTTGTAGGTTGAAAGGAAAAACTTAGATTAAACACGAACATGAAGTTTTATGGCTACTAATTAGAAAAGGAAAAATGAAGGTGGAAGAAAGAGTAAGCCTCGTTTAAAACATTATAATTAAAAGTGTTCATAGCTTCTTTGATGACCAAAATCTTCTAATCTATTTACTTATCACTGTAGGGTATGTTAATTCATAAGCGGCTCTCAAAAGTTGTAACAAACATGTACATTGCCTTTTAAATTGGTTCTTATACAAAAGTTGCAGTCTTGATAAGAAAGTAAATTTTAATTTTGTGACATTTACAAACTTATCCTTATGTCAGCAATAATGTTCATTCGAGCACTATGGTGTCTTCTTTAGGATATAAACAGAGGGCCACTTGTTACACATCCACAAAATCTCGCTTCATAAATTATCAAGATTCTATACTTCGAAGTTCGCTTACAACTTTTGGGTTTCCACCTGAACCTATTCACTCGTATGTCGTGTTCACTTGATCCATCTTCCAATACCAGCTTCAAAAAGCTGATCTCAGCCGACGTCAGTGTCATCTCTAAAAAAGGAATATCATTGTAAAAGAAAGGCACCTATAGTTGCTTGATCCATTGTTCCTTGAAAACGACAAACCATCGTTTCTTTAGATCTTAATGTCAACCTCGAAGAGGAGAAGACAATAGGTCAAGAAGGAGAAGTGAAGTTCGTTGATCCATCCGACCCCTTTAGACCACAATGCTATTTTGTTCGAAGAGAAACTCGTAGCGAGTGCAGTCATTTGATCGATCGTTTAGTTCCTACCAGAATCTGCAGATAACTATAGACTTTAATGCCATTCCACGTGAAGCTGAATTTGCAAACGAAGGAGAAGAACAATATACTATTTGCAAGGTTGAGTTGAAAAGAATGAATCAACAATCTAATCATTAATGCAACAACTATGCCTTTGAAAGCCCATCGACGGGAGAGATGGTCTGTACTGCTAGCTTCCTCATTCTTTTTGCTGGAGTTACCGTGATGGTGGGGGGTGGGTTGGCGGATTGACTGCAAGCTTAGATGCCCTGATGCCTCTGCTGAAAGCGTGGATAATGTATTATTATCAAATGTGTTTGATTACAAATATGTCAAGGTCGTAGGACTTTTGTTGTTGTGAATCATTTTTTTATGTGCGCATGCTTGGAGTTGCATGTCTTCATCTGGGCACTATCCAGATTATTGACTTTGAACCTGTGAACTAATTCATTGGTTTGATAATTCATGTCTAAGAGGACTTGGTGAGCTAAACAAAATATCAGAGAAATACGTTTGATCAGGGGGATACGTTCTGAATATGATTGATATTAATATTGTCATTTATGAGATTGTTAAAGCGTTATATTTGCAGAGCTTTTGAACTTCCAGTGGGTGGCACGTTTCCCAATTATAGTGTTAAAACATAAAAAAGAAAATGGATAAAGTAACTATAAATGAACTTGAGTTTCAACATCATTCTTATATGGCAATCATTGTCATCGCTAATGATCAAGCTCAGCTTTGAAGAATTGAGAGCTGAAAGCTTGATAAGTTAATACGGCATGTGTTTTTTTTTTTTTTTTTTTTTTTTAGATTTATGATTTAGCTTATTAGAAACCACATGTGTTAACAGACTTGAGTGACTTCTGCAAATGATCAAGTATCATGATGATTATAAGAGCGAAGAAAGACAAAAAAAGCAGAGAAGAGAATTAAATCTGCAAACTAAGTTGAAGAATCTTTAACACTCACCAGATTCTGTCTGTATAAAAAGGACAAAATTCCAGTAAAATCACACGCTGTGTAGCAGCTTCTCCTGTTCAAAGCAAGTCACACTTCACTAAATTAACAGCTCCAGATGCAAAACACGGTTATATATGTATCACGTCACAGTATGCAACAGACAAGAGAAGTATAGCTCAAAGAAGTTTCAGCAACAACTCATTCTCAATATGATTATCCATAGATCTTAGTTGGTATTGGAAGCATCCTACATAATTAATGAAATGGAATAGTTCTTACTCTGATATTAACCAAATTCATATAGGTATACAAAGGTACATTGGTATTCATAATGCGTTATTGTCTATCCACAAAATGAAAAAAGATTATATATTGTGTTAACTATATCTCCATTATACTGTCTAAAAAATTCAACTCCTGGCATGATATGCAGGAAAGTGAAACTCGATGTTAACCGAAAGAGTCAGTTGAGAAAAATCTTTGAGCCCATGATCATCGTGATACTTGATCAGTTGCGGAAGTCCCTCGAGATTGTTAGCACATGTAGTTTTTAGTAAGCTAAATTATAGATGTCATAAATCAAGTAACAATATTGAGATCATACTGTACTTATGACGCTTTCAGCTCTCAATTCTTTCAAGTTAGATAAACAAGCTTGATCACTGGCTAAGGCAATGATTGCGATATGAGAGTGATGTGAAACTCAAGTTAGTTTATCATTACTTTATTCTTTTCATGTCTTAGCACTATAATTGGTAAACATATTACACAGTGGAAGTTCAAAAGCTCTGGAAATATAATGCTTTGTCAATCTCATGAATCATAAGATTAATATGAGTCATATTTAACTGAACCACCTAGAAAAAAATAAAGGCCAACCCCTAATCAAACGTATTTTTGCAATGTTTTGTTGACCTCACTAGGTCCTCTTAGATTTGAGATCAAACCAATGAATTAGTTCCACAGGATCCAGGAATAATCTCGATAGTGCCCAGATGAAGATAAACAACTAGAAGCATGCACGCATGAAAATGGTTCTCAAGAACAAGAATGCCTAACATCTTTACATATTTGTTTGAATGGTTCAAAAGAGCAAGAGGCACCAGAGTATCTGACCCTTGTCCACATTTTTACACATTTGTAATCAAACGGATTTGATAATAATACCTTCTCCAGCCTTCAAGCAGAGGCACCAGAGTATCTAACCCTGTAGTCAATCCGGCAACCCATTCCCCACCATGACGGTATATCCGGTGAACAGAATGAGGAAGACGGCAGTACGGGCCATCTCTTTCGTCAGTGTTCCATAGGCATATTGGTTGAATTAACCATTAAACTCTTGATTCCACATCTTTTCAACGCAACCTTGCTAGTAGTATGTTGTTCTTTTCCTTCAGTTGTGAATTCAGGTTCATCTGGAATAATATTAAGGTATGTAGTGATCTGTAGATTCTGGCAGGAGATAAACGATCGGTCAAACTACTGAACCTGCACTCCCGCTACGAGTTTCCCACTTCTAATAAAATTGAATAGCTTTTGAAGTGGCAAGCAATTGTTGATGGTTAGCAACAAAAGATGGATCAACAAACGTCACTTCTCCTTCTTCACTCATTGTCTTCTGCTCTTCGGGGATGACATTAAGATCTAAAGAAATTGGTGGTTTGTTCGCAATAAATGATGGATCAAGCAAATGTAGGCGCCTTTCTTCTACGATGATATTCTTTTCTTCAGAGACCATCAATGACGGCTATGATCGGCTGTTTGAGGCTGGTATTGGAAGATCGATGAAGCGAACGCGGCCATACAAGTGAATGGGTTTAGGTGAAAACCCTAGAGTTTTAAGCGAAAGCCAAAGAATGAAATCTTTATAATTTTTGAAGTGAGATTTTGTGGATGTACATGTAACAAGAGCCCCCCCCCCCCCCCCCCCCCCCCCTTTTTTTTTTCACCGGCAACGAATGATTAGATAGATAAAAACGGTTACATGGAGAGGTCTGGGGGATATGGCAGTCAGTGGAACTGAGACCAAAAGATAAACTTAAAGAACGAAACAGAAAGGATAGCCGCCAACTAAAAGCAAAATTGAGCATCTTCTTGGGCTGATTTGGCAAGAGTGTGGACTTTTGAGACAGCCGATCTGGAGGAGAGGCCCCCGTCTATATATATTCATATCCAAAAGAAGTCACCATAGTGCTGGAATGAACATTATTGTACATATTTGTTACAACTTATGAGGGTCGCTTATAGAATTTACAATTTTAACATACCATACTTCTCCTACATTGATAAGTAAATAGATTAGAAGACTTTGGCCGTCAAGGAAGGACTCATTGCACTTTCCAATTGCATTATTGAGCTAAAAATGCTAAAGTAATATAGTATTTTTATAACCAATGAAGTCTAGCAACGCAGCACATTTAATACCAGCATTACATGAACATCCTTGTCATGCATTTGATAAGTATAACACCTGAAGAATAAGGGATAAATATCAAGATATGGTATATGATAACACTAGATTGTTATTAATTCCTTAAGATAGCCCAAATGTTGATCCACAACCTACTTTTGAACTGTATCGTCTCTGGAAAATAAGCATCAACATATGTCATTTCCTTCTATATTCATTTACTAGCTCTGACAAACCTCAACATGATTTTGCTTAACCAACAGAGAAACTATTTGCCATTTCAGTCAAGATGTAGTAAGGAGAATCGTAGGCTTTTGTCAATGTATTCAGCGTCATCACCTATGATTTAGCATCTCCTGGATTAGGGTAATCATGAGATGAAGTCCTTATGACTCTAACTTCTGTGGCAGATTCTCTCCAACTGTGAAGAAAATCAAGCAATTCAAATGAAATCTAATAGCATAATGTAAAGCATTAAGAATATGCTCATACAATAATGAATTATCTGCCAAAAATATAGGCACACATTGTCTTGCAATTTCCAATTACCATGGCTTAAACACACTAAAATTTCAGGCTTGTATCATAATTGAATGCACTCTGTGTTGGAGCCTAAGTGAAATGGTGTTGTTCGGATGAGCTGGATTAAGCTAGATTATGGGATTATAAGCTCCATTAGTTTTAGTTTTTGCTGTTTGGATAAATGGGATTATGGTTTCCGGAGTCCGATTTCTTAATTAAAGGGTTCCGGATTGATTTATGTATTAAAAAATGATTTGACTCCTATTTTCTATTCCGGAATCCTATTTTCCAACCCTGAAACCCTATTGTCAATTCCGGAATACGATTTTCCATTGGAACAGTCACAAGAAGACACGTGGTGGCATTTATCACGCCAGAATTCGGAACAGTATAAAGACGGAATCCTATTATGAAATATCGGAACCCTATTTTCCAAATTCAGAAACCTTTTGTGAAATTACGCAACCCTTTTCCCAAATCCGAAATCTTATTTTTGCTTAGGTCTCCATTTTGTTGAGATTATTGACTTTTCAATCAATCTCAAATTACTGACTAAATTTAATCTCAACTCTCTCCTATCCAAATGGGGTCAATGTCTCCAAACGCGCAATAATCCCAAATACAGATAAACAGCCATCAAACGTCGCTCTCCGGATTGTGTGGACATTTTGCTGAGAATTAGGGTAAAAGTGTAGGCTTGACACTTGATGTTTCAACTTTTACTACCACATTCGTTTATCCATCTCTCAATATCAACCTCAAAATGCTGGTCTCCATGGACCAAAATGCTGTCTCGAAAGAAGGAAGATCATGGGATAAGAAAGGCTGTTCCAATTGCTTGATCGATCATTACAAAATGATGGAAAATTATGGGTGAAGAAGGGGAAGTGAAATTATGCTGTCTCAACAGTATACATATTATTTCATAAAGAAGTGATGAAAAACCAGTAAATGACTATGTATCTTTCTTTATGGTTCCAGACAAGTTTTCCAGTTTGCTCAGTGTTTTTCTTGTCTATTTGTTGTTTCTTTGCACTGTGAGGTTTGGTCAGTATATTTCTTCTTTGTTGCTTTAGCTTCATCTGTATCACCATCAAGACAATGCTTTTTCATGTTGATTGCCTCTTGAACTCCCCAACTGATATAGATATTCATATATTTCTTTTCTCCTGCTTCCTCGATCTTGGCGTTAAGAGACATTTATACCTTTTTCACTGTTGCGGTAATGGTATACCATTCTGAATAAGCCGTTGGATAGAGTCAAATATTCTGCTTAACCTGCTATATCTGTCCTAGAAGTCTACAACTGAAGTCCTAGTTCCTTACACTCTTACAGTTGTACTGCAGGAACACGTTGCATTTTTCTCTTTCAACTTCATCATAGTTACATTTGTCATCGCTGATACGGTTGGGGTCATCAGTGACATGATGTTTTGTATACCGTCAGATATGCAGCTAATCACCAGTGATTTTTATCTCCCATATGCTTGCTAGGTTTCTACTTGGTTCATCATCTAGTGCTGATAGTAAAGGTGGGAGGAAGGGAAGCAACTCCAGAAAAAAAGGTGTATCATTTAGTGCTCCATTTAGTGCTGATAGTAAAGGTTCCTCGCGCAGATGCTTGCTAGGTTTTCAATTGGTGCTGTGAAACTCACGAGTCTTGTTTTTTATCATCGCTGTGGCATCTCGCAGCATGGAATATGCCATGCATAAATGCAGAATACTCATGGCTGACCGGCACTACGCTTGTCATCTAATCAACCCATCACTTTGGAATTGGATTCTTTAGCTAGTACCAGTGCGATGAATGATCATTGGTGGTTTTACACGGGATGAAGCCTTCATATGCTGCTATTAATGGTTGGAGAAATGACTGACAACTTGCTGGAGCATAGATGATATATACAACACTAAGCTTCGGTCTGTCTTTCTGCGCCTGTGAGCTGCATTTAACTGTTTCTATGTTAGTATTTGCTTGCAAATCTTGTTTCCGTTTTTTTAATCATCTACCGCTCTGACTCTGAGTTGTATTTGTAGGAATTTGTTTGGTAGTTTTGACGGGGTTTCAAACTAATGTTAGAGCAAAACATGATGAGATAATTGAATGGAGGTCTGCGCATCAAAACAAAGGTACTGTAATTTTTCAAGGGAGCTGCCTTATGCATATTCTTTATTGTTGCGCTGTTGTAAGATTGAAAATAAGTGTTTTGTTTAGTAGTTGTATACTTGTATGTACTGATGACAACCTGCATAACTCTTAACTCTTAACACATTCGAAAATTTGATCAATTGTATCCAGGACATCATTTTGTAGTTCTCTCATCTCATCAATAATTTGACAGGCCAGAGATGGTCTAGCACCATGATCAGACATGAACTTTTGTTACAGTTTTAAATTCATATGTGATAGCAAATCAAAGCATGTGCACTCTTGCTACCTTAATCTTTTTATATGTATCCAGCTGTATATTACTATATTTTATTTAGGGTAAAAGACAAAATGCACCCTCCTTAGATGGTTTATATGTAAAAACAACCTCATTGTTTGGGGATATACAAAACCACCCCTGTCAGAGACAAAAAAGTCCGGACAAATACCACCCTTCTGTTAATGTCAGTTGAGAGGGGGGTGCAATCTGACTTTTTATGACCATTTTACCCTTATTTGTATTTTTGTGTTTATTTTGTTCTTATTCTTGGTGTTCTAGGTGTTCTTGGTGTTCTTGGCCACCTTCCTCCTTCAATCCACCATCATTTTACCACCCACAGACCTACAACCATAACCAAATCAACTATCTACAACCTACACCAATAAACCAGATTACCTCCGAGTCCACAACCAAATAGCCTCTGCCGAATACACTCACAGCCTCTCCAATCCAACACCAATTACACTACCTTGAACACCTATACCTCATCACTGCCACCTCCAACAACTAACACCCATACACCATTAACAACATCCTTCAACTAACACAGCTACCATAACTGCCCTCCATCACAACCACCTGAACCAATCTAAACCCAGGCCATCAGACATGGCCAAACCTTGCAGCCACAACCTGTTAACAGTAGCCACCAATTACTCCACCTCAGTTCACAATTTACACCATAACCACTGCCTTCAACCACCGAACAGTAGACACCAATAGAACCCAAAAAACACAGCAACCCTGAAGCCAATTTACCATCACCACAGTGGCGAAACAATACAGAAACCAACCCAACCTATTTCCAGCTTCAACACCCAATCTGTACACCAAACACCCTGTTCCAAAACCACCAATTCCCAGCCTACAAAACAATCACCCATGGGCGCAACAAAACCCAGCAAGTAGAGAAGGATTGTGAAGAAACGAAGAAGAAAAGGAGAAAGTAGCTTGAATTCCAAAAATAAATAAAAATGCCTGAATTCCATAATAGCACAACCCTAAAGTTCTTCAATTGAAGAGAATTTCAGCATCAAACCCCAAATTTTAACGTAGCAAAACCCAAAGGAATCTTGCCCAGCGAAACGCTCTCTGTAGGGGTCGACGGAGAGCAGAGAGGGTTTGATGTTTCAGAGGAATCAGAGGCTTCGCCCCAGATCTGCAACCACTGTTCGCCGTCTGTGTCGCCGGCTTGTACGAAGCGGCGGCGGCCTTCTCTGGAAAATCATCTCCGTCGAACCCAACTCGACAACACTGTTCGGCGACGGTGGTCTGGAATCCAAACACCTAACCTTGTCAAGCTCGACAGAAGGGTCAGGCGACACCGACGATGGCGAATCTGCTACGAGGACCTCCAATCGATCTCCATCTGCGGCCATGTCTTCCACGAGCTCTAGAGAGATACGCGGGAGAGAGAAAGAGGGAGAGATTTTTTTTGAGGGAAAGAGAGAGATTTAGGGTTATAAATGAGAGGAGAGGGAGAATAATTGGGATTTATGTGGTGTAATTTGTTTGATCCGAAGGGTATTTTTGTCTTTTCACGCCTCCGTTAGTTGCCGTTAGTCACCGTTAACTGACAAGAGTGGTTTTTGTATATCCCCGAACAATGGGGGGGGGGGGGGTTGTATCCAAACGGCGAGGGTGTAAATTGTCTTTTACCCTTTTATTTATCCATGTTCTCGTCATTACATTGATAATTTTTTTTCTTTCTATAAATCAATCATATTAGTGGGTTCTTTCATGCAGATCTCTCTCCGCCATCTCTACCGGCAACGACCATCACCACCACCAATTGGTCTAAAATCCTTAACCGAAATTAGTCTCTCCTTGTTTTCTGATCTCTCCAGTCCAGAGATCAGCAAACCCAGTCAGAGATTTGGAACATTGTTGATAGTGGAATATCCATCTCCTTAGTTCACAACCAAACCCTAACCACATTTTCACATATTGATTTGGGTCTGTGGTCGCCTTCATGGAAAATGATGGGTGTTTCACACTATTGGGGTCTTTGTGTTTCTGGCCATTGCAATGGTATCATTTGTATAAATGATGCTGACGATATAAATAATATAATCTTATCTAATCCTGCTACTAGAGAGTTCAAGACACTCCCATTGCCTTCATTTTCCTACCCTGAACATACAACTGCAAAGTGTCGGACTTGGGTACGATCCCATTTCTGATGATTACAAAGTAGCTAAGATTCTTGTACTGTACGAGGCTTCTCCTGATGGTCGTAGTGTTCGGGGTTATTAAAAGACTCAGATCTATAATTTGAGTACTGGAGGGAGATTGATGCTTTTGTGCCGGTAACACCTGTGTTCTGCTTTTCTCATTTTGAGATGTTCTTTAATGGGGCATTTCACTGGCATGGGGTAGATCAAAAAGGTTTGATTCGGAGAGTATTGTGGCATTTGACACGAAGGATGAGGTTTTTCAGCAATTTCAGAAATTTGAGTTCCACGAGATTAAGGTTTTTAATGTCCATGGGGTTCAATTAACAAGTTTACTCGAGTGGTCTGACTGAAGAGTCCTCAGTTTCTAAAGGGTCTCTTTGAAATACTCCGTTATTTAGAAACGGGTATTTTTAATTAATATTAAGTGTTAATATGTTGAAACGGGTTTTTTTAACAAATATTAAGTTTTACTTTATTAAAACGGGTATTTTATAACCATATTAGGTGTTAAAATAATGTTAGTATAAGCTTTGGGTATTAGTTTAATTATTTAAAAGTTAATTTCTATTGTTTTAAGCTTTAGGGGGCTTTAGTGTCTTTTTCGTAACTTAAATAGTGCAGTTAATATAATTCTGGTGGGTAAAAAGTGTCTTTTAACTAACTAAGTGGGGGTGAAAGTGTCTTTACCCTATAATTTAGTCATCTTCTTCACCCAACAATGGAGGATTTGCTTCTCCTTCTCCATGTCCGAATCTAACACCACCTCCACCTCAAATCTTCACCAAAACTCTTGATATTTGTCCAAATTCAATCCCAATTCGATTTAATCTCATCAAAACTCGATACTTTAGCAAAAAGTAAACTAATTTCGTCGAAAACCCAACCCGATTCGGAATTGGATCTTGAAAGTGGGTTTCCTCATGGAGGTTAAATTCTTCACCTCTCTACCTATATAAACCCATCAATTCTCAGATTTTAAACCCACAATCTCAATCCCTCTAACCTCTCAATCTCTCCTTCGATTTCTCTCTCTCTCTCTCCCGTTCAACCACTCTCTCTCTCTCTCTCTCTCCGGCGCCGCCGTCGCCGCCAAAGGCCGTTGCCCGCCTACCACGTCGCCGCCGTTCACGCCGGCGACCAACGCCGCTGCCCGCGGTCCGCCACCACCACCGTTCGTCGTCCTCTTCTCATTCGGGTACAAACCCGTTCTTCTTCTTCATCTTTTGTTTTATTGTTTTGTTTTCTCATTAGTTTATTTGGTTAGTTATTTAATAGTAGTAGTTGGGAAAGAGACAACAAGTGGGGTCCTGGCTCAGTGGTTAAATGTTAGTACTTAAGGCTTAGGCTTGGTGGGTGTGAGGTTCTAGGTTCAAATCTTACAAGAGACAATTCTTTTTATACAACTTTCAAGTAATATTTTCGTACTCATCTTTACTCCAAAATAAAAGGGTAGAACAAGTTTAAATTATATTTTTTCTTATTTATTTTATAAGTTTATAACAAATTAGAATAAGTTATTTTCCATAAATAGATTTGTTATTTCTTTTAAATAAAAGTTAGTTAGTTTATAACCTATACTCTCTACTAAGGCTTGTTTGGATTGGAAGAAAATTACTATTTGAATTAAAAGTGTTTTTGAGGTAAAATAATATGCTTCTCTACTCTAAATAATAAAAATGATAGTTTATCTAATCTTATAAGATATATTTATATAACTATAGCTATGTTTTTACAAATAATATACGTTATAAAGCGTATTTTATAAAAGAAGTTGTTCACGTTAGCAAGGTTGGGGAGAGTTAGTAAGGGATTTATTTCATAGGACTTTGTGTGCAATATGTTGATTAGGATATTATCAAACTTGTAGGCGACAATTTCGTTGACGAAGGATACGTCGAGTGTTACTAGGAAGCGATTTGCTTTTGTTTGAGATTCGAGGTAAGTAAACATGCCAGGCCTAGCGCCCATATCTTCTTTCGTGTCAAACTGCTTTCGTAATTTCTGTCTCAAAATTTGAATATCTACTTGAACTGTTTATTTGAGAAAGTTTACTGTTTTTACAATGGTGATTCTATCACAACTATCACATAAATTAATAAGACGTAAAGACGTAAAGTGGAATAGTTGTACCGGGGATCAATATTTTGAGCTTTGGTCGATGTGGACTACGTCTCTCGACCCACTTTATTTATTTTGCTCGGTCGCAACCGCCCCGAGTTCGCTCCAGTACTTACCTCTCTGGCCTCAAGAAGTCTTAGGGGGGTGTCGACACTTATGGTCTGGTAGCCAGTTATTAGTAGATCTTCCCCGTGTCAACATGGTAATATATGTTTTCTGAATGATGGACCTTTATGATTGAGAATTGGAAGTCCCGATTGGACAAATGAGGAAGTTTGGGAATGTTTCTCCAATGGAGATACTAAAGTGAAAAGAGTTTGGGAATGTTTCCCCACAAGTGAAGTGACAAAAGGAAAAGATTTGTGAATTCTTATTTCATACTTATACTCTTACTCAAATACTTTACTCTTCAAACTCATGTGTCGTTTTTAAACTGCTTCATAATCTATTTACATGCTTGGGTGTTGCTTACTCAGTATTTTCAGCTGACTTTGGAAACTGTGGTGTTTCTTTTTGATTCTGCACCACAGGTTTATGTGGAAGCATGGCTTGGGGGAAATCGAGACACATCACTTTAGTAAATTTAAATTTCACATCTAGACTTGTTTTATTTAGTAGTTGAATTTTAGATTGGAATAATGCCCATATTTGTGGCGAGACAAGCTTTAAAGTTTTAATTAATTATTTTATGGATTTTGGGTTGGATATTCTGTTATAAAATCTCCTTGTATTCGGGTTTAATCTCGGGTACGGAGTGACATCCCCGGACTTCCGGCTTGGCGGTTTTGGGGGTGTTACAGTTGGTATCAGAGCCAGGTTATCCAAAAGGGAAATCTAAAACCTGTAGGGAATTTAAAATGGACATAGGGAAAGAATTTAAAATTTGACAAGCCGTTGGGAATTTGGGTAGTATTGGATAGGGCTGTTATGTCTTTAGAAATTAGGCTTGTGTGCAAATGCATGTGAAACTAATTGTTTAATGATCAATGTGTTATATTACTTGATTAGTTGCTCATTACATGCCATGTATTGCATTTTTTTATTTATTTATTTGTACTTTAGGGTATTGTATGGATGATACAATAGGTTATAGTGTAGGATTATGGCTAATAGACCACACCTTTGAGAGGAAACATGTGAAGCGAGGGATCGTATGAGGATGAAAGTGTCCTCACCTTTTTTTGACGAGATATTTTGAGTTCCGAAGACGTCACTTCTCTAAGGGGGGAAGGATGTAACCCTTCAGATTTTAAGTACGTCATTCTAGTACATCGTTATAGTATGTTACTCATCGTGTGCGACATTAGGTTGCATTTGGTAGTTATACCCTAGAATGGAGATTCACAGTTGAGGGTCGTTTAGAATGTGGTTTCAACTTCGAGGACGAAGTTTTCTTTAAGGGGGGAAGGATGAAATACCCCGTTATTTAGAAACGGGTATTTTTAATTAATATTAAGTGTTAATATGTTGAAACGGGTATTTTTAACAAATATTAAGTTTTACTTTATTAAAACGGGTATTTTATAACCATATTAGGTGTTAAAATAATGTTAGTATAAGCTTTGGGTATTGGTTAATTATTTAAAAGTTAATTTCTATTGTTTTAAGCTTTAGGGGCTTTAGTGTCTTTTTCGTAACTTAAATAGTGCAGTTAATATAATTCTGGTGGGTAAAAAGTGTCTTTTAACTAACTAAGTGGGGGTGAAAGTGTCTTTACCCTATAATTTAGTCATCTTCTTCACCCAACAATGGAGGATTTGCTTCTCCTTCTCCATGTCCGAATCTAACACCACCTCCACCTCAAATCTTCACCAAAACTCTTGATATTTGTCCAAATTCAATCCCAATTCGATTTAATCTCATCAAAACTCGATACTTTAGCAAAAAGTAAACTAATTTCGTCGAAAACCCAACCCGATTCGGAATTGGATCTTGAAAGTGGGTTTCCTCATGGAGGTTAAATTCTTCACCTCTCTACCTATATAAACCCATCAATTCTCAGATTTTAAACCCACAATCTCAATCCCTCTAACCTCTCAATCTCTCCTTCGATTTCTCTCTCTCTCTCCCGTTCAACCACTCTCTCTCTCTCTCTCTCTCTCTCTCTCTCTCTCTCTCTCCGGCGCCGCCGTCGCCGCCAAAGGCCGTTGCCCGCCTACCCCGTCGCCGCCGTTCACGCCGGCGACCAACGCCGCTGCCCGCGGTCCGCCACCACCACCGTTCGTCGTCCTCTTCTCATTCGGGTACAAACCCGTTCTTCTTCTTCATCTTTTGTTTTATTGTTTTGTGTTCTCATTAGTTTATTTGGTTAGTTATTTAATAGTAGTAGTTGGGAAGGAGACAACAAGTGGGGTCCTGGCTCAGTGGTTAAATGTTAGTACTTAAGGCTTAGGCTTGGTGGGTGTGAGGTTCTAGGTTCAAATCTTACAAGAGACAATTCTTTTTATACAACTTTCAAGTAATATTTTCGTACTCATCTTTACTCCAAAATAAAAGGGTAGAACAAGTTTAAATTATATTTTTTCTTATTTATTTTATAAGTTTATAACAAATTAGAATAAGTTATTTTCCATAAATAGATTTGTTATTTCTTTTAAATAAAAGTTAGTTAGTTTATAACCTATACTCTCTACTAAGGCTTGTTTGGATTGGGAGAAATTACTATTTGAATTAAAAGTGTTTTTGAGGTAAAATAATATGCTTCTCTACTCTAAATAATAAAAATGATAGTTTATCTAATCTTATAAGTTATATTTATATAACTATAGCTATGTTTTTACAAATAATAAACGTTATAAAGCGTATTTTATAAAAGAGGTTGTTCACGTTAGCAAGGTTGGGGAGAGTTAGTAAGGGATTTATTTCATAGGACTTTGTGTGCAATATGTTGATTAGGATATTATCAAACTTGTAGGCGACAATTTCGTTGACGAAGGATACGTCGAGTGTTACTAGGAAGCGATTTGCTTTTGTTTGAGATTCGAGGTAAGTAAACATGCCAGGCCTAGCGCCCATATCTTCTTTCGTGTCAAACTGCTTTCGTAATTTCTGTCTCAAAATTTGAATATCTACTTGAACTGTTTATTTGAGAAAGTTTACTGTTTTTACAATGGTGATTCTATCACAACTATCACATAAATTAATAAGACGTAAAGACGTAAAGTGGAATAGTTGTACCGGGGATCAATATTTTGAGCTTTGGTCGATGTGGACTACGTCTCTCGACCCACTTTATTTATTTTGCTCGGTCGCAACCGCCCCGAGTTCGCTCCAGTACTTACCTCTCTGGCCTCAAGAAGTCTTAGGGGGGTGTCGACACTTATGGTCTGGTAGCCAGTTATTAGTAGATCTTCCCCGTGTCAACATGGTAATATATGTTTTCTGAATGATGGACCTTTATGATTGAGAATTGGAAGTCCCGATTGGACAAATGAGGAAGTTTGGGAATGTTTCCCCAATGGAGATACTAAAGTGAAAAGAGTTTGGGAATGTTTCCCCACAAGTGAAGTGACAAAAGGAAAAGATTTGTAAATTCTTATTTCATACTTATACTCTTACTCAAATACTTAACTCTTCAAACTCATGTGTCGTTTTTAAACTGCTTCATAATCTATTTACATGCTTGGGTGTTGCTTACTCAGTATTTTCAGCTGACTTTGGAAATTGTGGTGTTTCTTTTTGTTTCTGCACCACAAGTTTATGTGGAAGCATGGCTTAGGGGAAATCGAGACACATCACTTTAGTAAATTTAAATTTCACATCTAGACTTGTTTTATTTAGTAGTTGAATTTTAGATTGGAATAATGCCCATATTTGTGGCGAGACAAGCTTTAAAGTTTTAATTAATTATTTTATGGATTTTGGGTTGGATATTCTGTTATAAAATCTCCTTGTATTCGGGTTTAATCTCGGGTACGGAGTGACATCCCCGGACTTCCGGCTTGGCGGTTTTGGGGGTGTTACACTCTTTCTCTTGGAAGCATTGTCCTCTGTGTTGTCATTTAGATGAACCCATGTCTTGTGCTAAGCCTTCATAAATGTCAAGAGGCTTGGCTGAGTTTCTCAGATGTGAAGTATTTAACCTTCTTCATTGTTGTTGCCCTTTGTATTTTTCCTTATTATTCCATACAAGATTTTAAGTTGGCCAAGTGTTTTTCTTGTCTATTTGTTGTTTGTTTGTACTGTGAGATCTGGTCAGTATTCTTCTTTGTTGCTTTAGCTTCATCTGTATCTACCTTCAAGACAATGGTTTTTTTCATTTTGATTGCCTCTTGAACTCCCCAACTGATACAGATATCCATATAGTTCTTTTCTCCTGCTGCCGCAATCTTGGCGTACTGTTGTGGTACTGGTATGTCATATTTGCTCTTGGAGCAAGCAATAATTACCCGGATAGAGTTAAATCTGCTGCTTAAACTGCTATATCTGTCCTAGAAGTCTACAACTGAAGTCCTAGTTCCTTGCGCTCTTACAATTGTACTTCTGGAACATGTTGCAATTTTCTCTTTCAGTTTTGTCATATTTAAATTTGTCATCGCTGATACGGTTGAGGTCATCAGTGACATGATGTTTTGTATGCACTACCATCAGATATCCAGCTAATCACCAGTGATTTTTGGCTCGCAGATGCTTGCTAGGTTTCTAATTGGTGCATCATTTCGTGCTTATAGTAAAGGTGGGAGGAAGGGAAGCTACTCCAGAGAAAGGTGCACCTTTTAGTGCGTCATTTAGTGCTGATAGTAAAGGGTTTGTCTCGCAGATGCTTGAATAAAGAAGTCAGGAAATCAAGGCCTAGTCTAAAGGGCCACCTTCAAAGTGATCGGGCAAGGAAGAAGCTTGTGGAAGGTTGGGAGGTAGTCATGAATGAGAAACTGTTAAATGTGAGAGAGATGGTGGGATGCACATAGAAGCTGCCATCACAGCTTGAGGAGACTTATGTCACAGATTTACGCGGGTTGAAGCCTTCATATGCTGCTGTTAATGGTTCGAGAAATGATTGACAACTTGCTAGAGCATAGTTGATATGTATAACACTCAGCTTCGTTCCGTCTTTCTGCGCCTGTGAGCTGCATTTAACTGTTTCTATGTTAGTATTTGCTTGCATATCTTGTTTCAGTTTTTTTATCAGCTACCGCGCTGACTCTGAGTCTATGTAAGTGTCGTAGTGTCGGATTTGGGTACGATCCCATTTCTGATGATTACAAAGTTGCTAAGATTCTTGTACTTTACTAGGTTTCTCCTGATGGTTGTAGTATTCGGAGTTATTACAAGATTCAGATCTATAATTTGAGTACTGGAGGGAGATTGATGCTTTTGTGCCGGTAACACCTGTTCTGCTTTTCTCATTTTGAGATGTTCTTTAATGGGGCATTTCACTGGCATGGCGTAGATCAAAGGTTTGATTCGGAGTGTATTGTGGCATTTGACATGAAGGATGAGGTTTTTCAGCAATTTGAGTTCCATGATTGTTGCTCTTATCCTTTTGAGGATGGGGAGATAAGGATTCTTTCACTTTGGAAAGATTGTCTTGCTCTGGTTCTATATGATAATTACTCTGAGCACGAGATGCATGTTGATATTTGGGTGATGAAAAAATACAGTGTTAAGGAGTCGTGGACAAAAGAGTTTATTTCTGAACCCTTGATAGGAATGAAAAGGCCATTGACAGTTTGGACGGATAGCTAGTTGCTTTTGGAAAGCAGCAATGGACAGCTTGTATCCATCAATCTTCACTATAAAAAAAAATAGAGATTTTGAAGGTTATGTTATCGTGTTGACAGAAAGTACTGTTTATGTCAACATATTCGGTCAGGTTACCTGATGCATTCTGTTTCTCTCCCAAGTGATTGTCGCTGTCTGCTGCTTGACGAATAGTGGATTGGTTGAGTTTCTCTTCATGTGTAGGACTTAATATTCTTATGTGTTTCCTTATTGTTCTTTTTCGGTTAAAAATGTAGTTCCTCGGGTATCGATTTTCTTAATTTTCTTCCCTTCCTGTTTGCTCTGTGAGATATGATTAAGGTCTTTTCCTTTTTTGCTTTGACTTTATCTATATCTATATATGCTATTTGAGAACGAATTTGTTTGAGAGATTGCCACGTGTAATTTGAGAGATTTCCAGGTGGAATTGTAAATTAATTAATGTTGAAGCTAAAAAGACAAAATTTAAACGTTGGTGCTGAAGTTGAAATTTTAAAATGTTAGAAGTTATAAAATGGCAAAACATTCCTAAGTTAGAAGAAATCATAAATTAAAAATGTACCACTCCGTCCCACCTCTAATGCACCATTTGACTTTTTCACCTGTAAGTGGGTCACTTTGACCCGATGATTTGGATAGCAAAACTTTGTGATTTTTAAATAATTTTTTTATAGTGCTGTAACTATAAAATATTGTCCTGTAATTATCATCACCCTTGAAATAATTAATATTAATTTTTTATCCTAACTTGAAATGCAATACCATGTAGATAGGATTTAAACCTATATTCTGGGTCAACACATTCGAATTTGATCCTCTTCTGACACACAAAATATGAAACAAGTAAAAAATTGATAAAGTAAATTGGAAGATAAGATTTCAGAAAAATGGAAATTATTAAGGTTGCAAATTAATAGAAATTAGTGTCCAAATTGGAAATGTATATATCTAATATGGACATAATTGACTACATGCAAACCGACAAAGTATAGTCCAAATTTTGTATAAAATACTAGTAATTTCTAATTAATATTGATAAAAAAAAGTTATAGTCGTTAAACTAAAACTGACTTAAAATCATAAAATGGAAGTGAATAATCTGAAAAGTTAGTAATATGGAAGTTAAAGAAAACATTAATATGACATATGAAAATAAGTTGTGGCGTAGACAATACACGCTGACTGCTGCTAAATTGGTCTCAAACAATATATGAAGTTATATTTCAACTTCTTGAATTTTGATTATTTGATGATAAATTATGTCATTTGTAATGCAGAATAATCTTATGAAAAATGGAGTCTGTGCTAAACAATGAAAAATGGAGTCGGTCTTAAACAAGAAATTTTATGTTTTCTCTCATTTAGCAGAATGTGATGCTTTGAATTTTTTGCTTATTCGTTTTATGTAATATTTTGACTACATATTTTGGTGACATATTCAACACAATTACATGTCGAGACCGGCTGCTCTGACTTCTCTCTAAACTTAGAGAGAGAAACTTTTTCCGGCTTCAATCCCGACCAACAGAATAGGCATCACACCCTTCTCATGGCAACTCCGATGTGCCTGGACCCAACACCAAGGCGTCGCTTGCGAGAACAGTGTCCCGAAACTCCCCGAGATGATCTTTCTGTCTCGGATTTCCGACCCACAAAGCGAGTTCGGCCTCCCCATCCACCTCTTGAGCCCTTTGTTCCTTTCACCCACCACCGTAGTTCTCGTCTATTGGTGGTGGATCGGGCAAAACTCTTCTCGCTCTCCGCGGCTTCGAACGGAAAACTGCTCCGGTTTAAATCCTTTTCTCATGCCCGGAGAGTCCTGGATCTGTTAAATAGATCAAGATGGTGGAATCAGGAAGTATCCCACTCTGTTAACCCTCCACTGCATGTCCCTGCGACTCCACAGCAAGCTCGGTGTTTTCAACATTATTCCCCCAAATTTCCTCAGCCAACAGCCTCTACAAGGCCAAATCCATCAAGGAATTCGGGGTCTGTATGTGCTCATGTCACGAAGAAGAGGACTTTGCATTCTCAGGTGAAACCCACTCAACCCACTTACACAAAATCACGGTCATCAGTGGTTTTTTCTTCTCCACCAGCAGCAACTGTGAAGAAGTTTCGAGTGTTGGCTCGGCGGTTGCCAAGGCATAGCCGCCCACCGCCTCACCACCATCTGACAATCTGGCCACCTGACCCGAAGTATCCTAGGCATCGCACTGATGTGATAATGTTGCTTCTTACTCAGTCTCGCCACCTCCTTCGTCAGATTTCGGCATCTCAGCTTCACCACCCTCCGGCAATGGTACACCGCCCCACCATCACCGCTCCACCGCTTGGCGAGCCGTAATCACGTTCCACGTCGTTCGATGAGATGACTCATCTCAACCGCTGACTTTCTCGGTCGGTTGCAGAGGATTAGTGTTGAATCCCGATCCACGCGTCTCCAGTCCCTTCCGTAGAGGAGACACTTCCGTAAAGGAGATGTTTTGCTTTCTGTGAAACCTTATCAGTTTGGGTTGTCTTCTTTTGGTTTTTTATTCCTAGTGTGGGTCCACTTCTTTGTTTAGGTCTTCTAGTTTGTTTAGGTCTTCTTTGTTTAGGTCCCGTTTTTAAGTTTGTCTAGTGTGTCTTAAGGTGAGGTATGTATGGGCTTAGTCTAGTTGTTTGTTCAGCCCACTTGTTGTTTGGTTTATTAGCATAGTATAGTACAATTAGGAGCGACTCTTAGACCGTAGATACTCCGCTATGGCGATGAAGGCTTACGGGTGCACTTCTCTGTTGTAAGGTTCTGACTGTCATTTTATCTTAATAATGAAATTCTTACCTTTCACCAAAAAAAAATATTTTGGTGACATCAATTTTGTTTTTAATTTGACATTTTACCTTGCATCGCACGGGTTAAATTCTAATATATACTATTTGAGAATGTCTTCTTCAGCTTTGCATGAGAAAATGTCACGTGGAATTTTCAATTAATTAATGTAATTCTAAAAAAAATGTTAAATCACTTTAGATTCAAAATGTTTCAAAAACTGAAATTCAAAATGTGGGCGCCTAACTATGAAATTTAAAACAATAACAAAATAGAAATGGAATATAAAATTCAAAACACTTACGAAATGGAAATCAATATCAATCAATCAATGTATATACTATTTCAGATAAAAATCGGTGTAAAAGTTGTCATATAAGAATGAAAAATTCATCTATAAATACATGAGTAAAGATGGAAAATCTTTCTCAAAAAGGAAATGTTAAACAGTAAATTGTCCCTCAAAATAAAAAAATAAAATAATGAAAATAATTTGATTGTATCAGTCAAACCAATGTAGTAACAAAACATGTCAAATGTGACTTGTTCAAATATTTATATAACAAATGAACTTTGGCTTACAGGAGCCAAAGGCTCACTTTTTTTAAACTCAATTTTTTCAAATTCCAGGTTCCAGAAAAACTTTACGAGAGAGAACTCAAGCGTGTCCAGAGCCTCCCCCCCCCCACCACTCTCTCACACCGTCGCCTCCAAGAAATCCAGCAGCAGCCAGCGACAACATCGAGCGGTCTCCAGCAGCATTGACTCACGCATACCAAGGTCGTATCAATGATCTCGTCCATAGATGATTCTAGGTTAGGCGAGCCCAACCCATGGCGTCGATCCTACTCTGAGCGGAAAACATGGTCTCTCCGACTCCATTCTTGAACAGAAGGCAAATATTCACCTTCTCCTATACATTTTCTTATCTACATCCCTAGGTCTTCGATCGTTTTGTATTTCTGTTATCATTTGTCTTGGAGTATCTTTAAAAATGCATGATTATATTATGGTTGTGTTTTTGTTGTTGGAGGTGAGTAAAATGGAGTTTGCAGTACCTCTGCTGTAGTGGACTTTTTTTTGTTAGTTTTTCTATTAATTTTGCATACCTATAATCAATACCCACGCCTAAACTGTAATTCATAGTTTGCTAGTTTCTAATGTAATTTTCCAGTTAGTTTTTGCTGCAATTTTCATACCCATAGCAATTTTTGGTTCCTGGTTGAAACAGAACAAATGAGCAGACAAAGAATATGAAATTGAAGTTTTAGCCTTCTTATTTCTCTTAATTGTTTATCTTGGTAGAATGGTCTTCGATGTGTTAAGCAAGTCGGTGAAAATTGGTTTTCAGTCTTTCCATAATTCTCCCCTTACCACCATTCTCAGCTAGCAAAATTATTTTCTTTCTCGCTATTTTGGTGCTTTCATTTGATTCTATCTTATGGCTAATGCACTACGTATTTGGTTTTGGTAGATCATATTATGAAAAGACGACTCGAGGTGAAGGTGCAAAAAGTCTGGATCTTTATGTAGCTATGTTCGCAAGTGCGGGTTCTGGCAAGCTTACGAAATATTAATATTGCAGCACAGCTTGGTTGGGACATGGTTTAGGAAACCTGAACTACATTTTGAACTTAAGGTTTTTTATTCATCTTTTTCCGATTTAGCTTCAAATAATTAGTGTCGTCATATTCTTTTAATGTTGATTTTTATTTTTATTTTTTTGACATCTTATTCTTAATTAATATATTAGTATCTTTGTTTATACTAAATATTAGATTTGCGAAAGAAGATAGGTTGCTACTCTGCCAGCTTGCTTATTGAAAACCACCTATTAATGTCTTCATATGTCCCTCTAATTCATTAATTTTCATTTCATTTGTAGTTTATTAAAACTTTTACATGTTGATGTACCTTCTTTATGTCACGAATCACTTATAGATATTCACATACAACAACTTGTCAATTTAATTTACTTCAATATAAATAATGAGTTCATGCGCTTTTTTAGAATTTCGAGTTTCTAAAAGTAAATGACTAAAATGAAAACTATGTATGCAAAATAAAATGAGTGATGCGGAGACTTTGCAAATGCAAATATAATTTAAACCAAATTCTATCATTTCTTATTTAATGAGAGAATTAATCTCTAACTCTTGGAGTTCACATAAATATATAAAATTCGTAACTTATAAATTTTTGGATGAGAAAAAGAAAATGATAGATTAATTAAGATACAAATCAAGTTAGTAACTAAGAATCGTAACATTGGATCTATTTAGATCTAACAATTTCGGTGATCCTTATATTAGTTAATATCGTTTAAGAATCTGAAATAAAAAATTTAGTCAAATATATCTTGATTTTTTTTTCAAAATTAGAAAATACATAATACATATAGAACGGGATTGTGCAGTTGTTCTGTCCGTTTGCGTTCGGAGTACTACGTTCAACCCTTTTAAGTCTTAAACATCATATAGTACACTGATGACTTTGCCTCTATACAAGTCATGTTTCCGTGCATCGCACGGATTTAAAGCTAGTAATAAACTGATTCAATTGCCTCTTGAAATCCTTGAACAAGTGCACACGTGGACACATTTATTTTCTTTTCGTATGAACCTCCATTATGTATCTTCATGATTTGATTTATCCTTGCTTTTCTGGATTTTTTTCTATAAATTTATGGCTCTTCTGCTCGCTAATCATGTAGAAAACCAATGAGCGTATATACAATTATTTAAAAACCTATACTGTGCAGGTTTAATGTATTCAAAACGAATGGACTCTACAATTACTTTTGAAACCACACATTATTCTTAAGCTGCCCATCAAATAAGCTAAGCATAATTTCCCCATCTGAAGGAATATTTATATAAATCAACCTTAGACAATTAATCACCAGAGTGATTTTT
Source organism: Linanthus parryae (assembly GCA_023055425.1). Taxonomy (NCBI): domain Eukaryota; kingdom Viridiplantae; phylum Streptophyta; class Magnoliopsida; order Ericales; family Polemoniaceae; genus Linanthus; species Linanthus parryae. Next base: position 15,687,749 of record JALGPY010000012.1, on the reverse strand, counting down.
CCAAGAACCGTGCTTGCAACGTCGCTTGGAGATTGTGGTGAGCCCCATTTGAAGGTCAAAAGTACAAGAAAATTTTGCAATTTCCCTCGCGGATAATTTTTTTCACAAGGAAATTGCAATCAAGGTGGTCAGGACCATATATGTTAAAAAAATATTTCGCAGGGGGAGAAGTAAGAATCCGCTCGACAAAACAGTATTTAGAGTAAATGGAAACAAAGTGAAACCATATATGGACTCACAAGTGGATGCCGAACTTCAATAATCTATGACTAAAATGAGGTAACTGGTTCAGGTCGTCGACCTTAAATTAAAAGCGCTCGTTGGGAGACAACCCAGCCTAGGCGTAGATGTAATTTTAATTGTCTGTGCTACGATATTGTAGATTCCGAGTTCGTAAACAGCGAGTTCCTTGAGGACCCGTATTACGAGTAGTGTTGTGCTTGCTTTCATGTGACGTGCTCTCTGCATTTCCAGGTAAATTTACATGCACAACACCGTCAACTGTCAAAATGTGATATTTTGTGTGAATTGTTTCAAAATTATGAATTTGATTATGCTTTGCGATACTTGAAATTTTACTAGCAATTTACTGTGAAATAGATTTGAGATGCATGTGGTTTATTCAAACTTGCGAAGTATTACTCTCGTGAGATATTGGAATGAATGAAAATACGATAATGGAATTAGGACGATGTACAGAGGATGTGCGTGGAGGCTACGGCCGGGAAACACGTGCGTTGATTTCCCTCGGGTACATACCCGCTTATTTTATTGTGGAAATTATGAGTACTACATATGCATGTGTAGGTCACTACTGTATAGGGGTGTCGACACTTAATGTCTTATTAGTATGGTTTACGCGGGATAGAGATGGGATATCTACTAACTTTCGGGAAAAATTGAGGTTTGTGATGTCCCAAGAAGCACCACTATTATTATTATTATTATTATTATTATTATTATTATTATTATTATTATTATTATTATTATTATTATTATTATTATTATTATTATTATTATTATTATTATTATTATTATTTCATCGTGACCTCTCAGTTCACATCCTACATGTTGGGGCACGTGGGCTACGCCTCAACCAAATAAATGATTAAAATGTGGTTACTAGTTATCTCTTCATGTTAGCCAAAACTCTATTTTTACTTGTTGTGGTATATGTTTACTAAGTTTTCACTGACAAACTTTTGATGTGTCGGCTTTTTCCATTTGAAAACCCCCAGGTTATGAATAAAGTGGGGGAACACGTACACGTAAGCGAAAGGCTAGGATCAGGCTGTTAGGGAGTATTTCGTTTATCTGAGAAGCATTTTATTCAGAGAATTTAGACAGTGTCATTTTGATTATTTCAAACTATTGTTGGAGGATTTCTCCATTTTTCTTAACTAAAGGCACGTTTGATTCTGGTTTGGTTCTACTAGCAAGAAACCGTAGGTTCCAGGGAGACGATGTCTGACAGCCGCCAGTTCAACTGTTTCACTGGATTTGAGAGCACACCGCAGCCAGAGGAGGAGGCCTCAATAGCGCAATCTAACCCTCGACCTACCCGAGAGGTAGAAAGTATGGGTGGTACTAGCGGGCCGCGTGGCAAAATGCGACATGTGGTGGTCAGCACCTCCAGCTCTTATGAGCAGGTTCGCGATCCAACTAGCAGCGCCACTCCTCCAGACAGAGACGATGATCCCGAGTGGAGATGGTGGGAATAAAATATCGAGTGATCTCTATAGTCACAAGGACATGTCATCCTCTAGTGAAGGGGTAGGGAGTCTGAGTTGCATCGTGTCTGCATTAGCCAGGTATGCATATTTACCCAATAGCACGCGAGTCGATAATAACAACAATAAACGGATCGACATATATTTAACACGAAGCATGCTCATAAACGGAAGCGATAATGATATTGTAAAGTGCATAACCCCCTACTATTGCGGTGAACGACCTACTGGGCGCGAGCTCACCCCCTAACAGTGTTTGCAGGTCACGACGGACGGATCAGACGGTAGAATCGAAGTGATAACTTTATTGATGAAAGCTTGTTATTTAAATTATTGTATCGGATTATTTGTAAACTCATTTGTATATAAAGATAACTTTTCAAATCGAGCGTCACGTACCGCTGTATCGTCTTTTATGAAATAAATGGATAAGCGTTTACTGAAATATGATTTGGTACCTGAGATGGTGGCTCAGGCGGTACCTGTTTGGCAGACGAGTCTTTGATTTGGTACCCGTGGTGGAGACGCAGGTGGTGCCGGTTAGAACGTCGCGCCGCTTTGTACTTGTCACAATTTTGTCCTAAAACACGACCATGGGTTTCGGGACTTTACAAATAGTCATCTTTATTTTTTATTTGTTATTTTTATTTTTGAGTCAGCATATTAATTTTTCTGTTAGTTGCCGAAGTTTGAGTTTTGGTCAGCCCTGCATTGTATATATATTTTTATTATTATGCTTATTATTGCACTTAATTTTAATTTCATCTTTATTTTGAGTCAGTCAGTGTAAATTAGTAGAGTCAGTCCTTATAATTGAGTCGAGCCAGTTTGGAGTTGTGTCCTCTCACTTAGGATTTTATTCGGTAAAAGCATACAAAAGGGTGTGTATCTGGAGAAGTATGCAAATAGCAGTATGCAGTCAGGTCGAGTATGCGGGGAGTTCGGGACAAGCAAGATGTAAGTGAGAGCGTATTTGATAATGCTCTGTTAGATGGTATCTTTTACCGCTGTTTGACAGGAAAAGATGGGCGATTTTAGGATCTTAACACAATTTCTACCCATTCTGGCTTTGGTTTCACTTTATTAGAACCCTGAGAATTAATTGTGTAATTCGAGTGAATTCGTATTATTTCGCTTTATTTGGATATAACTCTTGGTTCAGTTGCTATATTTGTGCAGGAATAGGGGTTGGAGCGAAAATACGGATAAGACTCAGGTGAATTGTGATTTTGAGAAAAAAGGATCAAGGAAAGAAATGTGCGGTCGACCACAATGGCCAGTCGACCGCTGCCCGCGACGCAGGTATGGACCCACGAGCAGTCACCCCCACATGTGGGTGGTCAATCCCACAAGTGGGCGGTCGACCGCCGGACCGGGCCCTCCAGCACACATCATGTCATACGAAAAAGGAAAGGGACCCACGGTTGAGGTCCACTGCACAGCGAGCGGTCACCCGCACCCCGTGCGATCAACTAAATGTGGACCACCAGGATACCCGACAGACGAATAAAGGACGCGTGGCAGCCGACCGGGCGGTCACCCGCACATGCGGTCAACCGCACACGGGCAATCAACTGCAGCCCACCAACTAGACTTGGATTTTTGGGCTTTTTTGTGATATTTTGGAGGCCCTTTTTCAGATGTAATTTTTGAGTACTATTTTAGGAGGAAAATTTTAGGGTTTTGGACATATCATAGATCATCAAAAAAAAAAAGAACACTTTGGAGAGATCTGGAGACGAAGAAGAACACAGAGGCAGTAAGACGGCGAACTCCCAAGAACTCCGGATTCAGTGTTTGATGTTCAGCCTATCTTTTATTATGAACTTTGTTTTTACATCTATTCTGTCTAGCTAAACTTTTATTAGGCTCTTGTACCTAGGGTTGTGATTGCAGTACTATGTTTTTTATTCAGGATTCATGGCTGATTTAGCCGTAATAGCAGCTTGAGATTTATGGTGTTATCTTGATTTTCATTGATTCACTTTGTGCATGAATGACTTGATCACCCTGAAGTGCTACATTATATGGCCTGGTGCGCGAGAGTGACCAGTTAGGATTAGGAAGAAAAAGATAAGATTTAGTTTCGGCTCTTGATGGACCGAGAGGCGAAGAACAGTCAGAACTAGCCGCTAGCATATAGATCAACTGTTACAGGTTAGGAGTAAGACCGAGAGGAGATCTCTGAAAACCCTAACAACGGATTAGTCTTGATTAGTGAGTTTGGGTAGATCCAAATGATTCAACGATTTTCTAATGTGTGATAGATTGCATGAGACCGAGAGGATATTGTAGTCATGAGTTATGTGGCCGCCATAAATCAGTTGTGTGTTTCTGAATCAATAAGTAACTTGCTGTAATTACGCCCAACGGGATCCTATAATTTAGTGTATTTTCAATTCAGATTTTAATACAATATTACCATAAAAACTATACAAATAGTAGTTAGTTTACTTTATTGTTTAATACTCCACAATCAACTCTTAAAACCTTTTTCATGTCTTTACAATTCTGATAATTATATTCTGATTGTCACAAATAATCCGCAGTCTTCATGGGATTGATAACTCGGAGCTAAGATATATTTGACCATGCACTTCGCAAACGAGCATGGTATATATAGACGTCGCAACTCTATAATTTATTTTTGCACTCGCTATTTATTGAAACAAAACTAAAATGAAATTTATTAGATAACTTGATATCATTCTTTCTCAAATTTATACATATGTATATACCATATATTTTATTTCCCTTGTTTTTTAAGAAAAACAAATTGTAATAATCAAATTGTAACTTACTCATATTTTGTTTTAAAAACGTTCGTTTCTATATTACAAAATGTTTGTATCTTTGTTTATTTCCTTTTCAAAAACATAAATCTATGTACTCTAAAAACCAGTTTAAAAGAAACTAAGTATAATTATTTTAATAAATAAAGAATACATAAATTACAAGTAGCCCCCCCAAACTTTGCAGGATATACAAACAGTTACACCCACTTTACACACATGGTTTCAGTTTGTACAAAAAGACCCCCCACCCATTCTTTTCAACTAAGCCATTTTCTTCGCCCAACTCTACTCACAAGCATGGCTACACCCACACCCATACATTAATACCCAATTGAGGACATCAAAGGCTTAAAAACCAACAAGGGGAGAGTAAATTTTATACGAATACAGAGTAGGGGATCAAAGAAATTCAACAGACGGCGAATCAGAGGTGGTCGGTTATGCTATGTCGCATGGGCTTCGGTCTAGGTGGGTTGGGCTTCAATGGAGATGCAGAAGAGAGCGAGAGAAACTGGGCGACGTGCATAGAGGTTGGTTCCCGTCGCAGGTGTTGTTGTCGGCGTTAATGGAGGTTCGGTGGTGTCGGCGGTGGTGGTTCGGTAGCAAAACAGAGGTGGTTGTAGTGGTGTTTTGGTGGTTGAACAGAGGAGAGGGAGAGAGGTATCGGGGAAGAGAGGGGTAGGGTTGACCTGGGTTGCCGCCTACTCTGCCGGTGCCCGGTGGTGGCTCCAGCTGGGTTCCGATGGGGAGAGAAAGAGAAAGAGGTGGGTGAGAGAGAGGGAAAAAGTTGGTCTTTAAACAGGCTACGAACTTGGTCTTTCTAATCTACCCGTTAAGACTTTAAGTGAATGTAGGATCCTTTTTGGCTGTAATTACCCAAAAAATAAACACAAATAAGAAAATTAAACAATTTCTTATTAATAAAAAATTGAATCGATTACCCTCCACATCACCATCACTATCTGCACTGTCTCTCTCTCTGCAAGTGCGAAATCAACTCTCTCTCCTCCTCCTCCATGGCGTCCTCCTCCACAACTTCTCCCTCCTCTTAATCATCGCCGTCCATGGCTACCTCCGGTTACGGCTCAGTCCCTGCGGGTGTTGATCAAATTTCGGTGGCCACTGTTACCCTCCCCACTGTCGGGACTGTCGGCATCCTCAACCGCCCAATTTCTAAGATGCTTGATGGGAATGATGAGGTTAGAACTTTATTTTGAGTACCATTTTTAGTTTTTTTATTTGTTTTGTTTTGGGTTAGAAATGCGACGAACTCAGATCTAGACTTTTTGGATAGAGACGAACTGTTAAATTTGGGTTGAGTTAGATCTAGGTTTTAGCTAACGGAGACGAATTAGATCTTGGATTGGGACGAAAAACCTGCTAATGGCATATTTTGGGCTGAATTGTCTAGACCAATTCGTCTGGGGCCAGACCTGCTCGTCTAGGGCCAGGCCAGCTCGTCTGGAATAGCTCGTCTCGGTAAATATTGTTTTTACTGAGACGAGTCAGTCTAGACAAATTGGTCTGACCCCAGATGAACCGGCCAGTTTGTCTGGGGCCAGACCATTTCATCTGGACTAGCTCGTCTCGGTAAATAATTTTTTTAGCGAGAGGAGCTAGTCCAGACGAACTAGTCTGGCCCAGACGAACTGCTCTAGACTAGTTCGTCTCGGAAAAATGGCTTCTAGCTCGTCTCGATACAATTCATAGTTCGCCTGGGTGTTTTCCTGTTCGTCTGTGTTTTCCATTATGTTTGTGTCTTTTCTTGTTTCGTCTGGGTGTTTTTTCTATTTCGTCTGGGTTATGCAGAACTACTGAACACTTATCACAAAATTTCTAAGTGTTCATTATTGTTCAAATTACACATTTTGTACAGTACTGAACAGTTAGAAAATTTTGTGATAACTTTGTAATAATCTAATTGTTTAACATACATAAGTTTATCAATACTCTATCAAGACTTAGATTACAAATGTAAAGTAAATACTTAGATTAAAAAGTGTATAGATAATAACATTTAGAATAAATAGTTTTATAACAGTTTTATAACATTATCAATGAACTTTAACATACAATAGTTAGATTAAAAAGTTTCAATAAAATTTAACATACAGTAGTTAGATTAAGAAGTGTATAGATTGAAATGAATACTAAATTGAATATTTAAATTTAATATTGATTCTCAAAAAAAAATTTAATATTTAAATATATCAATTTATTAAGTTACCAATCTTAAAAATAAACCTTACCAACTTAACAATAATGAACTTTAACATAGGGGCAGTTTATTAAGTTACCTATAAATTAACTTATAAATTAGGTATGACACTTTCTTATTAATTGCACTAATTTTTCTTTTACATCCTAGGTGCAGCTACTTAAGGTTTCGGACTTGCGTTGATATTTGGGAGGAGACGTACCGCTCTCGTTGTGCCAGGAACCGATCGAAAGAGGGAAAATCAAAACAAGGTGCCACCTGAAATACTATCAGCAGAGCTTGCACAACCTTAGTGAGGACGTTCGGTCAGTGATCGAGATTAGGCTCGTTCAACTATCCGGGGCAAGTAGTAAACCTTGTTATGCTTGTTAAGATCAACGCAGAGGAAAAAGACACTGAGTTGTGGTTCAACATAAACGGCATGCCGGTTCATTTTGGATTGCAAGAGTTTTGCTTGGTGTCGGGTTGAGTATTGGTAAAACTGACGGGGTAGCTGAGAAACTCAATAATTATAGTTGGGCTGCAAAGTACCTCCTGAGTGACAAGATGGGTACTAACATTAAAATCAACAAGGTTGAAGATGCACTGAAAAATTTGAAATAAGAGAAGGACTTGATCCCTGAGAAACTCAATGATTATGCTAAGTTGAGGATGGTTTGCCTAATGGGAAGAATGGTGTACACGAGAAGCCACAAAAATGACATGTGCATGGATCCATTCGGGTTGTTCTCGGATCTCGATTGGGCTAACAGTTTCGGATGGGGGACTTAACTGTGGACAGATTCCCTTGCTCAGGCGATGGTAAAAGCTTGGGAACACCCATTGGATTTTGACTGTCGCAGGAGGTATAACATGACTTGCTTCCCGCCCATCTTTCTGGCATGGATTTGCAATGCCATACCGGATCTCGGTGACATGGTGGGGAAGAAGAAGCAAGGTGTACCTCTACGGCCAAGTTTGGCTAACTGGAGTGGAGAAACTGCAATGCAACGTTGGAAGAAGCTGCCACTTATTGGAAATCTGCAAAGAAAGTCTATCCAATTCTCCTGCCAACGGAGACAGAGAAGCGGGAGCTCTACTGGGAAAGCTTCATTCAGTACCATAGTATTAACCCTGTAAATCCTCTTTTCCCATGGTGGTCCACAGTCTTTCAGTAAAAGACGGTAATATTAGATGATTTACATCAGAATCGCGTCTTTGAACCTTCCTACAACTTTGAGAAAGTAGTAAAGAAGAAAGGCAAGAACGCCGATGAATCTGATGAAGAGGAATCAGATGATAATGACGATGATGTTGATGCAAAGTCTAGCCAGCAGAGGAAGAAGAAGGGCAAGAATGTCGCCGAGGCTGGCCCACAAAGGAAGAAGAAGAATGTACCTCAAACTGATGAGGCTGGCCCACAAAGGAAGAAGAAGAATGCACCTCAAACTGATGAGGTTGGCCCGCGAAGGAAGAAGCGGAAGACTATTATCATCGATGAATCTGAAGCAGAAGAAGAACAAGGGAGAATCGAAACAATTAGAGAAGCCTCTATCCCTCCGTGCGGAAGTGGCATAATGATGCAACTCCTGCACCTGAGGTCCCTAGAGCTCCTTCTCAACCCGGGGACTTTGAATCGTTCAAGCAAGAATTGTCTTCCTAATTTTTATGTCATTTTCTTGTTAGAAAGCAGAGATTGAAGCAACCTGTAGATCCAACGAGCATGCCACAACAGAGGCAAGAAAAGAAGATGGGTCCAATCAAGTTGTGCTGGCAGCCACAGAGCAAAGAGAATCAGGGGTTTCAAGCCAAACAATACTGCAGAAACAGAGCAAGCAGAAGGAAGGTGGTCAGATCAAAACAAGGCAGCAGCCATCGATTCAGAACTTATCCGCGAAGAAGGGGGATCCCAGCATGCCAGGCCATCAAATATCCAAGAAGCAGGGGGGGTCCCAGACAGCAGAAGTAGAACTGATCGATCATGAAATTGAAGGTTGGTTTAATGACAATTACTCAACCGTTGCAGAAGAGTGAGGGCCAGTTGAAGAGGTAGAAGCGGTGTTTCCAGAATTAAATTTACATGTACCTGAGGATTGGATACCGTACTTCGAGGCTCCAGAGCATACAGTGCGAGAATAGTGTTGTACTCCTCAGTCAATGTAAACTTCTGATAAGCTAGGTTTGTATGACCTGATACATCCTCGAGATAAGTTGGAAATTGTTCGAGAAGGTGGGCATGCAGTTCTATAGCGGCCTGATCGCGCCAGAATTGAGTGGAAGAGAACCAAGTATGCGGCTCAACTTGCTCAAAAAGGAAATTTCTCGACGAATTTATTATACAGTGTGTCGACCGGATCTTTTTGGATCTGGTGCTCTGGTTGCGGTCCCTTTCCCATGGTCGTCGATCTACTTATGATCATCTCTTTTCTGGGTGTTTGGAGTGTTTGGGCGCCCGGTGTTGTCTTTGTCGTCGCTACACCAACCTTGAAAGTGTGTAATGTAGACTAAATACAGGACCTAAATACTCTAGACGGGGGGGGGGGGGGGGGGGGGGGTTGAATAGAGTATGGAAACTTTTTTCAAAACACAGTTTTTTAACAGATTAGCTTAAGTGAGAAACTCAAATCTCATGGGCTTGAGATTTTAGAAAACTGTCAAAAATTTTCCAAGGCAAAATAGAAAGCTTCAAGGCCTTGAACTATTACCAGTTCAAAACAGCTTATAAACCCTAGTTTGATTTTAGTTGTATGCAATAACAAAACTGTAAAGTAAAGAACACAAAGCAATTTACATAGTTCAGTCCCAATAGACCTAATCTCTGCCTGAGGGATCTAATCCCACCAGGATTGGGCAAACACTTCTTATTAATTACACAGAAACAGCCCTAGATCTTCAAGCCTAAGTGATTTCCCTTACACCTATACAACTTGTGGTTCCAATTCTATCTAGTATCAGCTACTAACTGTTGAGCTAAAAAGAACCTCTTGTTGTTCACTTGAACAACCAACCACTAGGTTTAGTGAGGTTTTAGATATACGAAAGATAAGCAGATTACAAAACAGATGAGAACACAGTAGAAGAATAAGCTTGTGAAGCCTGGATGTGTTCTTCTGGAAACTGGAATGATTTATCTTCTGAAATCTGGAATTGAAGCTTGAATGTCTGTGTCTTTGAATGAATGATCTTCCACGAATATTTCACACTTCTCTGAGTTCTCTGCAAGCCTCTATTCTTTCAAAATTCAAACCAGTCTTTTTATCTACTCACTGCAATTGAATGAGAGATTTTAGGATCTCAGTTCCTACAAATCCTCTTTCTGTTTTCAACTGCTTCAAACAGCTCTGAGTAGATATCCGTTGGAGTTTTTTGAGATTGCATTTGCACGTTTAACAAACCTGCAACAACATTAAAACATAGCAACAACAAAATCCAGAAATATAGCAGTAGTAAGTCTGTTTTGTTTTCCAGTTTCTGATAAAAACTGGATGAAATAATGAAACAATAATCTGATTAACTTCTGACACATATAACTCATGATAAACCAGTTTAAGATTCTTAGAAGTCATTAAACAATCACAATAACACAGATCAAACCCTGCAAGAAAGAATCAAATTAGTTCTGTAAAACTGTCAGCAGCTCAAGGCACATCTCAAGGCCTTGAAGCTCTGAACATGCTTCACAGTTTTTCAAAGTTTAAGTCCAGAAATATTTGATTCTCCCTGATCAGGACATCTGCAATTGTGTTAGATATATAGAGAATATAAAACATGAGTATATTCAGCAAATCTCTTATCTATATAATCAGATAGCCAATCTGCAACACAAGATTGTTAGAACATTCAGCACAATAAAAACTACTCTCAAGGCTTTGAAGCTCTGTCAGTATCTCAAGGCCTTGGAGTATCAAAAATTCTTTTCCTTTGTCTTTGTCTTTCGTCACTCAAAACAATTACTTCTCAAAACACACTCAAGGGTCTTTGAGTAAACAAACCTCACGCCGCCGATTGAAAGTTCATGCCTCAGGCGCCGCCCACCACCACCGCTCCAGCTTGGCCACTTCTTTTTCCACCGTCTAAAGATATGAAGCTTGGTGGTTATGGAGCCTTCTCCAAGTTGGGTTTGTTTATGTTTTTATATAGTATATGTTGCAAGTCCTTTAGGCCACTGCCTCTGTTTTATGTTTATGTTTTATGTTTTTCAATACTAGTATTTCTGTTTATGTTTATGCTTTATGTTGTGTCATGCAGGCTGGGTGTTTATCACCATTGTACTATTCTTCCTTTTATTAACGAAATTCTGGACTTTCACTCGAAAAAGGGCTAGCTTTGTCTCCGGTGATGTGTTTTCCCTTTGAAAATTATTCAAATTCTTCATCGTGATTTCAAGCTCGGTTCTTTTCCCGATCGGTAAAGGTTTGTTCTTTGTTCTTTGAGTTGTTGACAAACATCTATCTGTACATATAAAAACTTTTTCTTTGAAGTAATGTTTCTCTATTTGAACCAGATTCATGCAATCCAAAGTACCTTTGGTCATTAAAAATTACCTGTTTTTCCGATTCCTGAACAGTAGAGACGGGCCGTTATTGATTAATCATGGTTAACCGATCATCCATTGAAAATGTTCAATTTTTATGGAGTTAGATGGAAAATATGTGATTGTTCCTTGGTTAATAGTTTTCACACATGTGAAATTCCCGATTCATATCATCATAGGGTAAGGTTAGTTTTTTCCTGCAAACATGAAAAGATTTGATTTTTCATTCTTCGTTGGCCACACGTGAAAGTGGGAACTTATTTGCTTTTTGTTTCCTGATTTGATATGCTCGCCTTGGCTCTAGATTTTTCCAAGTTTTTTTTCAAACATACCGAAGCAGATTGCTCATGTGTGGCGACCAAGTATACGATTTGCTTCTGGCCAGGGGAGATATGGCGACCAGGGCTGAGATCTGCGGCGGTGACGCTTTCAGCTTCGATCTCGTGGTGGAAGACGAGGAGGAGGACGCGGTGGTGGCTCTGATCTGGCGACTGGCGGCTCCTATAGGTACTTTCGTCTTATCCTCTTCTTATTTCATGCCTGATCTCTTCTCTCTCTTGTCTATCTAGCACATGTGGCGCCGTCCACCAGTGGTGATTGTGCCGGTTGTTGGCGGAGGCGACAGTTGTGGCGTTGCGTCCAATCAGTGGACTTGGCTCTGAAACACAGGATGAGAAGTACAAAATATGTTAGTGGCTGTGGTGTATTTTTTTACCTATCAGTCAAAAAGTTCTACCAAAACAGGAAAACTAAAAACTCTTTTTTTACTACAAACGAAGTACCGTATTGTAGCTAACATGTACCCAGATCCACTTCTCCCATCCCACCCACGTATGAAAAAATTGGGACCGCCCGTTTCGTACAGAAAAACCGGACTAACCTGTACCCCGATCCAAACTCTATTCAGAAACACTGAAAACATAAGTCCTTCGAATCTAGGGTGAGAAAGAGAAACCACCGCCTCTCTGGCGGTGGCTTCTCCGGTCTTTTCTTTTTGTCCCTATCGAGTGCGACTGTTCTCGGATGGTTCTTCTCCGGCTCATTTCGTTCCCCCTAAGCTTCCTGCCATCTACGGTTAATTCGTTTGAGGCTGCTATCTGGTTTATTTCCATGCGATAAGCCCCTTTGGGCCAAATCTTTTCGAATATGGTGCTCTGGTTGCAGTCCATTTCCCATGGTCGTCGATCTACTTCTGATCATCTCTTTTCTGGGTGTTTGGAGGGTTCAGTTGCTCGGTGCTGTCTTTTTCGTCGCCTCATCAGCCTCACGCCGCCGGTTTACAGTCCGTGCCTCAGGCGCCGCCCACTGCCACCGCTCTAGCTTGGCCGCTTCTTTGGCCACTGTCAAAAGATTTGTTTCTTTGGGGTTTTGGAGCCTTCCCCAAGGTGGGTGTTTTATGTTTTTATATAGTATTTATGTTGCAAGTCCTTTAGGCCACTGCCTCTGTTTTATGTTTATGTTTTATGTTTTTCATTACTAGTATTTCTGTTTATTTTTATGTTTTATGTTGTGTCTTGCAGGCTTGGTGTTCATCACCATTGTACTACTCTTCCTTATATTAAAGAAATTCTGAACTTTTACCAAGAAAAGGGCAAGCTTTGTCTCCGGCGATGTGTTTTCCCTTCGAATGTTATTCAAATACTTCATCGTGATTTCAAGTTCGGTTCTTTTCCCGATCAATAATGGTTTGCTCTTTTTTCTCTGAGTTGTTGTCAAACATCTATTTGTACATATAAACACTTATTCTTTGAAGTAATGTTTCTTGATTTGTACCAGATTCATGCAATCCAAAGGACCTCTGGTCAATAATAATTACCAGTTTTCCGATTCCTAAGCAGTAGAAGAGACGGACTATTATTGATTAATTATGGTCAACCATCCATTGAAAATGTTCAATTTTTATGGAGTTAGATGGAAAATATGTGATTTTTCCTTGGTTATTTAGTTTTCACACAAGTGCAAATCTCAGATTCATATCATCATATGGTAAGGTTATATTTTTCAAGATTTGATTTTTCCTTCTTCGTTGGGCGCGGTGGTGGCTCCGATCTGGCAATCGGCGGCTCCGATAGGTACTTTCGTCTTCTCCTCTTCTTCTTTTATGCCTCATATCTTCTCTTTCTACTCTCTATAGCAGATGTGGCGCCGTCCGGCGGCGTTGATTGTGTCGGTTGTTGACCGTGGTGGCGGCGGTTGTGTCGTTGTGTCCATGCAGTGGACTTGGATCTGAAACACAGGTTGAGAAATACAAAATACGGTACTGGCTGTGGTGATTTTTTTAAACCTATCAGTCAAAAAGTTTTATTAAAAGAAGAAAACTAAACCAAAATATTTAATACAAACGAAGTACCGTACTGTAGCTAACCTGTACCCAGATCCACCTATCCCATCCCACCCACGTGTGATACAATCTTAATCGTCCGTTTCGTACAGAAAAACTGGACCTAAACTGTACCCCGATCCAAACTCAAATCAGCAACAGAGAAGGCAGAAGTCCTTCGAATCTTGGGTAAGCTCTGAAATCTCTCTAGTTTAGAGAGAGACACCACCGCCTCTCCAGCAGTAGCTTCGCCGGTCTTTTTTTTATCCCTATCGAGTTCATTTTTCCTCGGATGGCTCTTCTCCGACTCGTTTCATTCCCCCTAGGCTTCAGGCCTTCTCTAGCCAATTCATTTCGGGTTGCTCTCTGCTTTTGTTCCCCACGATCAGCCCCTTTGGGCCAAGTCTTTTCGAATCTGGTGCTCTTGTAGTTCCTTTTGCATGGCCATCGATCTACTTCTGAACATCTCTTTTCTGGGAGTTTAGAGAATTCTGCCGCCCGATGCTGTCTTTGTCGTCGTTGCACCTGCCTCACGCCGCCAGTTGACCGTCCGTGCCTCAGGCGCCGCCCACTGCCTCCTCTCCAGCCTTACCGCTTCTTTGGCCACCGACTAAAGATTTCTTGATTGGTGGTAATGGAGTCTTTTCCAAGGTGGTTTTGTTATGTTTTTATATAGTATTTCTGTTGCAAATCCTTTAGGCCACTGCCGCTATTTTATGTTTGTGTTTTATGTTTTTCGGTACTAGAATTTATCTTTATGTTTATGTTTTATGTTGTGTCTTGCCGGCTGGGTGTTTATCACCATTGTACTACTCTTCCTTTTACTAATGAAATTCTGAACTATTGCCCGAAAAAGGGCAGACTTTGACTCCAGAGATGTGTTTTTCCTTCGAAAATTATTCAAATTCTTCATCGTGATTTCAAATTCGATGCTTTTCCCGATCGGTAAAGGCTTGCTCTTTTTTTTTTAGTTGTTGTCAAATATCTATCTGTACATATAAAAACTTGTTCTTTGCAGTAATGTTTCTCAATTTGTACAAGATTCATGCAATTCGAAGGGTCTCTGGTCAATAAAAATTACCCTTTTTTTCCGATGACTGAGCAGTAAAAGAGAGTGGCTGTTATTGATTAATTATAGTCAGCCGATCACCCATTGAAAATGTGTAATCATTGTGGAGTTAGATGGAAAATATTTGATTTTTCCTTGGTTATTAGTATTCACACATGTACAATTCTCGATTCATATGATCATAGGGTGAGGTAAATATTTTCTGGCAAACATGAAAAGATTTGATTTTTCCTTGTTCGTTGGTCACACGTGAAACTGGGAAATTGTTTAATTTTCGTTTCCTGATTTGATTTGCTCGCCTTGGCCCCATCTTTTTCCAAGTTCTTTCTCAAACGTACCGAAGCAAATTGCACATGTGTGGCGACCAAGTCTAAGATTTGCTTCTGGCCAAGGGAGATATGGAGACCAAGGCAGAGATCTGCGGCGTTGACGCTTGCGGGTTCGAATTTACGGTGGAAGACGAGGAGGAGGACGCAGTGGCGGCTCCGATAGGTACTTTCGTATTCTCCTCTTCATCTTTTATGCCTCATCTCTTCTCTTTCTTCTCTCTCTAGCAGATGTGGCGCCGTCCAGCGGCGTTGATTGTGTCGGTTGTTGGCCGTGGTGGTGGCGGTTGTGGCGTTGTGTCCATGCAGTGGACTTGGATCTGAAACACAGGTTGAGAAATACGAAATACGGTAGTGGCTGTGGTGATTTTTTTAACCTATCAGTCAAAAAGTTTTATTAAAAGAAGAAAACAAAACCAAAATAATTATTACAAACGAAGTACCGTACTGTAGCTAACCTGTACCTAGATCTACCTCTCCCATCCCACCCACGTGTGAAACAATTGTAATAGTCCGTTTCATACAGAAAAATCGGACCTAACCTATACTGCGATCCAAATTCAAATCAGAAACAGACAAGGCAGAAGTCCTTCGAATCTAGGGTAAGCTCTAAAAATCTCTCTAGTTTTAGAGAGAGAAACCACAGCCTATCCGGCGGTGGCTTCGCCGGTCTTTTTTTTTGTCCCTATCGGGTTCATTTTTCCTCGGATGGCTCTTCTCCGACTCTTTTCATTCCCCCTAGGCTTTAGGCCTTCTCTAGTCAATTCGTTTAGGTTTGCTCTCTGATTTTGTTCCCTACGATCAGCCCCTTTGGGCCAAATCTTTTCTGATCTGGTCCTCCTGTAGTTCCTTTCGCATGGCCTTTGATCTACTTCTGATCATATATTATCTGGGTGTTTCGTGGATTCTGCAGCCCGATGCTGTCTCTGATTTTGTTCCCTACGATCAGCCCCTTTGGGCCAAATCTTTTCGGATCTGGTGCTCATGTAGTTCCTTTCGCATGGCCTTTTATCTACTTCTGATCATATCTTATCTGGGTGTTTCGGGGATTCTGCCGCCCGATGCTGTCTTTGCCGTCGCTACACCTGCCTCACGCCGCCGGTTGACTGTTCGTGCCTCAGGCTCTGCCCACTGCCTCCTCTCCAGCTTTACCGCTTCTTTGGCCACTGTCTAAAGATTTCTTGCTTGGTGGTTTTGGAGCCTTCTCTAAGGTGGTTTTGTTTATGTTTTTATAGTATTTCTGTTGCAAATCCTTTAGGCCACTGCCACTATTTTATGTTTGTGTTTTATGTTTCTCGGTACTAGAGTTTCTGTTTATGTTTATGTTTTATGTTGTGTTTTGCAGGCTGGGTGTTTATCACCATTGTACTACTGTTCCTTTTACTAATGAAATTCTGAACTATTGCCCGAAAAACGGAAGACTTTGACTCCAGAGATGTGTTTTTCCTTCGAAAATTATTCAAATTCTTCATCGTGATTTCAAGTTCGATGCTTTCCCGATCGGTAAAGGCTTGCTCTTTTTTTTTTGAGTTGTTGTCAAATATCTATCTGTACATATAAAAACATGTTCTTTGCAGTAATGTTTCTTAATTTGTACAAGATTCATGCAATTCCAAGGGTCTCTGGTCAATAAAACTTACCCGTTTTTTCCGATGACTGTGCAGTAAAAGAGAGTGGTTGTTATTGATTAATTATAGTCATCCGATCTCCCATTGAAAATGTGTAATCATTGTGGAGTTAGATGGAAAATATTTGATTTTTCCTTGGTTATTAGTATTCACACATGTACAATTCTCGATTCATATGATCATAGGGTGAGGTAAATTTTTTCTGGCAAACATGTAAATATTTGATTTTTCCTTGTTCGTTGGTCACACGTGAAACTGGGAAATTGTTTAATTTTCGTTTCCTGATTTGATTTGCTCGCCTTGGCCCCAGCTTTTTCTAAGTTTTTTCTCAAACGTACCGAAGCAAATAGCACATGTGTGGCGATCAAGTCTAAGATTTGCTTCTGGCCAAGGGAGATATGGAGACCAAGGCTGAGATCTGCGGCGTTGACGCTTGCGGTTTCGATTTCGCGGTGGAAGACGAGGAGGAGGATGCAGTGGCGGCTCCGATAGGTACTTTCGTCTTCTCCACTTCTTCTTTTATGCCTCATCTCTTCTCTTTATTCTCTCTATAGTAGATGTGGCGCCGTCCGGCGGCGTTGATTGTGTCGGTTGGTTACCGTGGTGGCGACGGTTGTGGCGTTGTGTCCATGCAGTGGTCTTGTATCTGAAACACAGGTTGAGAAATACAAAATACGGTAGTGGCTGTGGTGATTTTTTTAATCATATTAGTCAAAAAGTTTTATGAAAAGAAGAAAACTAAACAAAAATATTTAATACAAACAAAGTACCGTACTGTAGCTAACCTGTACCCAGATCCACCTCTTCCATCCCACCCACGTGTGATACAATCTTAATCGTCCGTTTCGTACAGAAAAAACTGGACCTAACGTGTACCCCGATCCAAACTCAAATCAGCAACAGAGAAGGCAGAAGTCCTTCGAATCTTGGGTAAGCTCTGAAATCTCTCTAGTTTTAGAGAGAGAAACCACCGCCTATCCGGCGGTGGCTTCGCCGGTCTTTTTTTTGTCCCTATCGGGTTCATTTTTCCTCGGATGGCTCTTCTCCGACTCTTTTCATTCCCCCTAGGCTTTAGGCCTTCTCTAGTCAATTCGTTTAGGTTTGCTCTCTGATTTTGTTCCCTACGATCAGCCCCTTTGGGCCAAATCTTTTCGGATCTTGTGCTCCTGTAGTTCCTTTCGCATGGCCTTTGATCTACTTCTGATCATATCTTATCTGGGTGTTTCGGGGATTCTGCCGCCCGATGCTGTCTTTGCCGTCGCTACACCTGCCTCACGCCGCCGGTTGACTGTTCGTACCTCAGGCTCCGCCCACTGCCTCCTCTCCAGCTTTACCGCTTCTTTGGCCACTGTCTAAAGATTTCTTTCTTGGTGGTTATGGAGCCTTCTCCAAGGTGGTTTTGTTTATGTTTTTATATAGTATTTCTGTTGCAAATCCTTTAGGCCACTGACACTATTTTATGTTTGTGTTTTATGTTTCTCGGTACTAGAATTTCTGTATATGTTTATGTTTTATGTTGTGTTTTGCAGGCTGGGTGTTTATCACCATTGTACTACTCTTCCTTTTATTAATGAAATTCTGAACTATTGCTCGAAAAAGGGAAGACTTTGACTCCAGAGATGTGTTTTTCCTTCGAAAATTATTCAAATTCTTCATCGTGATTTGAGTTCGATGCTTTCCCGATCGGTAAAGGCTTGCTCTTTTTGTTTTTTGAGTTGTTGTCAAATATCTATCCGTACATATAAAAACTTGTTCTTTGAAGTAATGTTTCTCAATTTGTACAAGATTCATGCAATTCCAAGGGTCTCTGGTCAATAAAAATTACCCGTCTTTTCCGATGACTGTGCAGTAAAAGAGAGTGGCTGTTATTGATTAATTATAGTCATCCGATCACCCATTGAAAATGTGTAATCATTGTGGAGTTAGATGGAAAATATTTGATTTTTCCTTGGTTATTAGTATTCACACATGTACAATTCTCGATTCATATGATCATAGGGTGAGGTAAATTTTTTCTGGCAAACATGTAAATATTTGATTTTTCCTTGTTCGTTGGTCACAAGTGAAACTGGGAAATTGTTTAATATTCGTTTCCTGATTTGATTTGCTCGCCTTGGCCCCAGCTTTTTCTAAGTTTTTTCTCAAACGTACCGAAGCAAATAGCACATGTGTGGCGATCAAGTCTAAGATTTGCTTCTGGCCAAGGGAGATATGGAGACCAAGGCTGAAATATGCGGCGTTGACGCTTGCGGTTTCGATTTCGCGGTGGAAGACGAGGAGGAGGATGCAGTGGCGGCTCCGATAGGTACTTTCGTCTTCTCCACTTCTTCTTTTATGCCTCATCTCTTCTCTTTATTCTCTCTATAGCAGATGTGGCGCCGTCCGGCGGCGTTGATTGTGTCGGTTGGTTACCGTGGTGGCGACAGTTGTGGCGTTGTGTCCATGCAGTGGACTTGTATCTGAAACACAGGTTGAGAAATACAAAATACGGTAGTGGCTCTGGTGATTTTTTTAATCATATCATACAAAAAGTTTTATTAAAAGAAGAAAACTAAACCAAAATATTTAATACAAACAAAGTACCGTACTGTAGCTAACCTGTACCCAGATCCACCTCTTCCATCCCACCCACGTGTGATAGAATCTTAATCGTCCGTTTTGTACAGAAAAACTGGACCTAACCTGTACCCCGATCCAAACTCAAATCAGCAACAGAGAAGGCAGAAGTCCTTCGAATCTTGGGTAAGCTCTGAAATCTCTCTAGTTTTAGAGAGAGAAACCACCGCCTATCCGGCGGTGGCTTCGCCGGTCTTTTTTTTGTCCCTATCGGGTTCATTTTTCATCGGATGGCTCTTCTCCGACTCTTTTCATTCCCCCTAGGCTTTAGGCCTTCTCTAGTCAATTCGTTTAGGTTTGCTCTCTGATTTTGTTCCCTACGATCAGCCCCTTTGGGCCAAATCTTTTCGGATCTTGTGCTCCTGTAGTTCCTTTCGCATGGCTTTGATCTACTTCTGATCATATCTTATCTGGGTGTTTCGGGGATTCTGCCGCCGGATGCTGTCTTTGCCGTCGCTACACCTGCCTCACGCCGCCGGTTGGCTGTTCGTACCTCAGGCTCCGCCCACTGCCTCCTCTCCAGCTTTACCGCTTCTTTGGCCACTGTCTAAAGATTTCTTGCTTGGTGGTTATGGAGCCTTCTCAGAGGTGGTTTTGTTTATGTATTTATATAGTATTTCTGTTGCAAATCCTTTAGGCCACTGCCACTATTTTCTGTTTGTGTTTTATGTTTCTCGGTACTAGAATTTCTGTTTATGTTTATGTTTTATGTTGTGTCTTGCAGGCTGGGTGTTTATCACCATTGTACTACTCTTCCTTTTACTAATGAAATTTTGAACTATTGCCCGAAAAAGGGCAGACTTTGACTCCAGAGATGTGTTTTTCCTTCGAAAATTATTCAAATTCTTCATCGTGATTTCAAGTTCGATGCTTTCCCGATCGGTAAAGGCTTGCTCTTTTTGTTTTTTGAGTTGTTTTCAAATATCTATCTGTACATATAAAAAGTTGTTCTTTGCAGTAATGTTTCTCAATTTGTACAAGATTCATGCAATTCCAAGGGTCTCTGGTCAATAAAAATTACCCGTTTTTTCCGATGACTGTGCAGTAAAAGAGAGTGGCTGTTATTGATTAATTATAGTCATCCGATCACCCATTGAAAATGTGTAATCATTGTGGAGTTAGATGGAAAATATTTGATTTTTCCTTGGATATTAGTATTCACACATGTACAATTCTCGATTCATATGATCATAGGGTGAGGTAAATATTTTCTGGAAAACATGTAAATATTTGATTTTTCCTTGTTCGTTGGTCACACGTGAAACTGGGAAATTGTTTAATTTTCGTTTCCTGATTTGATTTGCTCGCCTTGGCCCCAGCTTTTTCCAAGTTCTTTCTCAAACGTACCGAAGCAAATTGCACATGTGTGGCGACCAAGTCTAAGATTTGCTTCTGGCCAAGGGAGATATGGAGACCAAGGCAGAGATCTGCGGCGTTGACGCTTGCGGGTTCGATTTCACGGTGGAAGACGAGGAGGAGGACGCAGTGGCGGGTCCGATAGGTACTTTCGTCTTCTCCTCTTCATCTTTTATCCCTCATCTCTTCTCTTTATTCTCTCTATAGCATATGTGGCGCGTCCGGCGACGTTGATTGTGTCGGTTGGTGACCGCGGTGGCGACAGTTGTGGCGTTGTGTCCATGCAGTGGACTTGTATCTGAAACACAGGTTGAGAAATACAAAATACGGTAGTGGCTGTGGTGATTTTTTTAATCATATCAGTCAAAAAGTTTTATTAAAAGAAGAAAACTAAACCAAAATATTTAATACAAACGAAGTACCGTACTGTAGCTAACCTGTACCCAGATCCACCTCTTCCATCCCACCCACGTGTGATACAATCTTAATCGTCCGTTTCGTACAGAAAAATCGGACCTAACCAATACAGCGATCCAAATTCAAATCAGAAACAGAGAAGGCAGAAGTCCTTCGAATCTAGGGTTAGCTCTGAAATCTCTCTAGTTTAGAGAAAGACACCACCGCCTCTCCGGCGGTGGCTTCGTCGGTCTTTTTTTTGTCCCTATCGAGTTCATTTTCCTCAGATGGCTCTTTTCCGACTCGTTTCATTCCCCCTTGGCTTCAGGCCTTCTCTAGCCAATTCATTTGGGGTTGCTCTCTGCTTTTGTTCCCCACGATCAGCCCATTTGGGCCAAATCTTTTCGGATCTGGTGCTCTTGTAGTTCCTTTCGCATGGCCTTTGATCTACTTCTGATCATATCTTATCTGGGTGTTTGGGGGATTCTGCCGACCGATGCTGTCTTTGTCGTCGCTACACCTGCCTCACGCCGCCGGTTGACTGTTCGTGCCTCAGGCTCCGCCCACTGCCTCCTCTCCATCTTTACCGCTTCTTTGGCCAATGTCTAAAGATTTCTTGCTTGGTGGTTATGGAGCCTTCTCAGAGGTGGTTTTGTTTATGTTTTTATATAGTATTTCTGTTGCAAATCCTTTAGGCCACTGCCACTATTTTATGTTTGTGTTTTTTGTTTCTCGGTACTAGAATTTCTGTTTATGTTTATGTTTTATGTTATGTCTTGCAGGCTGGGTGTTTATCACCATTGTACTACTCTTCCTTTTACTAATGAAATTCTGAACTATTGCCCGAAAAAGGGCAGACTTTGACTCCAGAGATGTGTTTTTCCTTCGAAATTTATTCAAATTCTTCATCGTGATTTCAAGTTCGATGCTTTTCCCGATCGGTAAAGGCTTGCTCTTTTTTTTGAGTTGTTGTCAAATATCTATCTGTACATATAAAAAGTTGTTCTTTGCAGTAATGTTTCTCAATTTGTACAAGATTCATGCAATTCCAAGGGTCTCTGGTCAATAAAAATTACCCGTTTTTTCCGATGACTGAGCAATAAAAGAGAGTGGATTTTATTGATTAATTATAGTCAGCCGATCACCCGTTGAAAATGTGTAATCATTGTGGAGTTAGATGGAAAATATTTGATTTTTCCTTGGTTATTAGTATTCACATATGTACAATTCTCGATTCATGTGATCATAGGGTGAGGTAAATATTTTCTGGCAAACATGAAAAGATTTGATTTTTCCTTGTTCGTTGGTCACACGTGAACTGGGAAATGGTTTAATTTTCGTTTCCTGATTTGATTTGCTCGCCTTGGCCCCAGCTTTTTCCAAGTTCTTTCTCAAACGTACCGAAGCAAATTGAACATGTGTGGCGACCAAGTCTAAGATTTGTTTTTGGCCAAGGGAGATATGGAGACCAAGGCAGAGATATGCGGCATTGACGCTTGCGGGTTCGATTTCGCGGTGGAAGACGAGGAGGAGGACGCAGTGGCGGCTCCGATAGGTACTTTCGTCTTCTCCTCTTCTTCTTTTATGCCTCATCTCTTCTCTTTATTCTCTCTCTAGCAGATGTGGCGCCCTCCAGCGGCGTTGATTGTGTCGGTTGTTGGCCGTGGTGGTGGAGTTTGTGGCGTTGTGTCCATGCAGTGGACTTGGATCTGAAACACAGGTTGACAAATACAAAATACGGTAGTGGCTCTGGTGATTTTTTTAACCTATCAGTCAAAAAGTTTTATTAAAAGAAGAAAACAAAACCAAAATATTTAATACAAACGAAGTACCGTACTGTAGCTAACCTGTACCCAGATCCACCTCTTCCATCCCACCCACGTGTGATACAATCTTAATCGTCCGTTTCGTAAAGAAAAATCGGACCTAACCTATACTGCGATCCAAATTCAAATAAGAAACAGAGAAGCCAGAAGTCCTTCGAATCTAGGGTTAGCTCTGAAATCTCTCTAGTTTAGAGAAAGACACCACCGCCTCTCCGGCGGTGGCTTCGTCGGTCTTTTTTTTGTCCCTATCGAGTTCATTTTCCTCGGATGGCTCTTTTCCGACTCGTTTCATTCCCCCTTGGCTTCAGGCCTTCTCTAGCCAATTCATTTGGGGTTGCTCTCTGCTTTTGTTCCCCACGATCAGCCCATTTGGGCCAAATCTTTTCGGATCTGGTGCTCTTGTAGTTCCTTTCGCATGGCCTTTGATCTACTTCTGATCATATCTTATCTGGGTGTTTGGGGGATTATGCCGCCCGATGCTGTCTTTGTCGTCGCTACACCTGCCTCACGCCGCCGGTTGACTGTTCGTGCCTCAGGCTCCGCCCACTGCCTCCTCTCCAGCTTTACCGCTTCTTTGGCCAATGTCTAAAGATTTCTTGCTTGGTGGTTATGGAGCCTTCTCAGAGGTGGTTTTGTTTATGTTTTTATATAGTATTTCTGTTGCAAATCCTTTAGGCCACTGCCACTATTTTATGTTTGTGTTTTTTGTTTCTCGGTACTAGAATTTCTGTTTATGTTTATGTTTTATGTTGTGTCTTGCAGGCAGGGTGTTTATCACCACTGTACTACTCTTCCTTTTACTAATGAAATTCTGAACTATTGCCCGAAAAAGGCAGACTTTGACTCCAGAGATGTGTTTTTCCTTCGAAAATTATTCAAATTCTTCATCGTGATTTCAAGTTCGATGCTTTTCCCGATCGGTAAAGGCTTGCTCTTTTTTTTGAGTTGTTGTCAAATATCTATCTGTACATATAAAAACTTGTTCTTTGCAGTAATGTTTCTCAATTTGTACAAGATTCATGCAATTCCATGGGTCTCTGGTCAATAAAAATTACCCGTTTTTTCCGATGACTGAGCAGTAAAAGAGAGTGGTTGTTATTGATTAATTATAGTCAGCCGATCACTCATTGAAAATGTGTAATCATTGTGGAGTTAGATGGAAAATATTTGATTTTTCCTATGTTATTAGTATTCACACATGTACAATTCTCGATTCATATGATCATAGGGTGAGGTAAATATTTTCTGGCAAACATGAAAAGATTTGATTTTTCCTTGTTCGTTGGTCACACGTGAAACTGGGAAATTGTTTAATTTTCGTTTCCTGATTTGATTTGCTCGCCTTGGCCCCATCTTTTTCCAAGTTCTTTCTCAAACGTACCGAAGAAAATTTCACATGTGTGGCGACCAAGTCTAAGATTTGCTTCTGGCCAAGGGAGATATGGAGACCAAGGCAGAGATCTGCGGCGTTGACGCTTGCGGGTTCGATTTCACGGTGGAAGACGAGGAGGAGGACGCAGTGGCGGCTCCGATAGGTACTTTTGTCTTCTCCTCTTCATCTTTTATGCCTCATCTCTTCTCTTTCTTCTCTCTCTAGCAGATGTGGCGCCGTCCAGCGGCGTTGATTGTGTCGGTTGTTGGCCGTGGTGGTGGCGGTTGTGGCGTTGTGTCCATGCAGTGGACTTGGATCTGAAACACAGGTTGAGAAATACAAAATACGGTAACGGCTGTGGTGATTTTTTTAACCTATCAGTCAAAAAATTTTATTAAAAGAAGAAACCAAAACCAAAATATTTATTACAAACGAAGTACCGTACTGTAGCTAACCTGTACCTAGATCTACCTCTCCCATCCCACCCACGTGTGAAACAATTGTAATCGTCCGTTTCGTACAGAAAAACCGGACCTAACCTATACTGCGATCCAAATTCAAATCAGAAACAGAGAAGGCAGAAGTCCTTCGAATCTGGGGTAAGCTCTGAAATCTCTTTAGTTTTAGAGAGAGAAACCACCGCCTATCCGGCGGTGGCTTCGCTGGTCTTTTTTTTTGTCCCTATCGGGTTCATTTTTCCTCGGACGGCTCTTCTCCGACTCGTTTCATTCCCCCTAGGCTTTAGGCCTTCTCTAGTCAATTCGTTTAGGTTTGCTCTCTGATTTTGTTCCCTACGATCAGCCCCTTTGGGCCAAATCTTTTCGATCTGGTGCTCTTGTAGTTCCTTTCGCATGGCCTTTGATCTACTTCTGATCATATCTTATTTGGGTGTTTTGGGGATTCTGCCGCCCGATGCTGTCTTTGCTGTCGCTACACCTGCCTCAAGCCGCCGGTTGACTGTTCGTGCCTCAGGCTCCGCCCACTGCCTCCTCTCCAGCTTTACGGCTTCTTTTACCACTGTCTAAAGATTTCTTCCTTGGTGGTTATGGAGCCTTCTCAGAGGTGGTTTTGTTTATGTTTTTATATAGTATTTCTGTTGCAAATCCTTTAGGCCACTGCCACTATTTTCTGTTTGTGTTTTATGTTTCTCGGTACTAGAATTTCTGTTTATGTTTTAAGTTGTGTCTTGCAGGCTGGGTGTTTATCACCATTGTACTACTCTTCCTTTTACTAATGAAATTTTTGAACTATTGCCCGAAAAAGGGCAGACTTTGACTCCAGAGATGTGTTTTTCCTTCGAAAATTATTCAAATTCTTCATCTTGATTTCAAGTTCGATGCTTTTCCCGATCGGTAAAGGCTTGCTCTTTTTGTTTTTTGAGTTGTTGTCAAATATCTATCTGTACATATAAAAAGTTGTTCTTTGCAGTAATGTTTCTCAATTTGTACAAGATTCATGCAATTCCAAGGGTCTCTGGTCAATAAAAATTACCCGTTTTTTCCGATGACTGTGCAGTAAAAGAGAGTGGCTGTTATTGATTAATTATAGTCATCCGATCACCCCATTGAAAATGTGTAATCATTGTGGAGTTAGATGGAAAATATTTGATTTTTCCTTGGTTATTAGTATTCACACATGTACAATTCTCGATTCATATGATCATAGGGTGAGGTAAAAATTTTCTGGTAAACATGAAAAGATTTGATTTTTCCTTGTTCGTTGGTCACACGTGAAACTGGGAAATTGTTTAATTTTCGTTTCCTGATTTGATTTGCTCGCCTTGGCCCCATCTTTTTCCAAGTTCTTTCTCAAACGTACCGAAGCAAATTGCAAGTGTGTGGCGACCAAGTCTAAGATTTGCTTCTGGCCAAGGGAGATATGGAGACCAAGGCAGAGATTTGCGGCGTTGACGCTTGCGGGTTCGATTTCGCGGTGGAAGACGAGGAGGAGGACGCAGTGGCGGCTCCGATAGGTACTTTCGCCTTCTCCACTTCTTCTTTTATGCCTCATCTCTTCTCTTTCTTATCTCTCTAGCAGATGTGGCACCGTCCGGCGGCGTTGATTGTGTCGGTTGTTGACCGTGGTGGCGACGGTTGTGGCGTTGTGTCCATGCAGTGTACTTGTATCTGAAACAAAGGTTGAGAAATACAAAATACGGTAGTGGCTGTGGTGATTTTTTTAAACATATCAGTCAAAAAGTTTTATTAAAAGAAGAAAACTAAACCAAAATATTTAATACAAACGAAGTACCGTACTGTAGCTAACATGTACCCAGATCCACCTCTTCCATCCCACCCACGTTTGATACAATCTTAATCATCCGTTTCGTACAGAAAAACTGGACCTAACATGTACCCCGATCCAAACTCAAATCAGCAACAGAGAAGGCAGAAGTCCTTTGAATCTAGGGTAAGCTCTGAAATCTCTCTAGTTTAGAGAAAGACACCACCGCCTCTCCGGACAATCTTAATCGTCCGTTTCATTCCCCCTAGGCTTTAGGCTTTCTCTAGTCAATTTGTTTGGGTTTGCTCTCTGATTTTGTTCCCTACGATCAGCCCCTTTGGGCCAAATCTTTTCGGATCTGGTGCTCTTGTAGTTCCTTTCGCATGGCCTTTGATCTACTTCTTATCTTATCTGGGTGTTTGGGGGATTATGCCGCCCGATGCTGTCTTTGCCGTCGCTGCACCTGCCTCACGCCGCCGGTTGACCGCCCGTGCCTCAGGCGCCGCCCACTGCATCCTCTCCAGCCTTAACGCTTCTTTGGCCATTGTCTAAAGATTTCTTTCTTGGTGGTTATGGAGCCTTCTCCAAGGTGGATTTGGTTATGTTTTTATATAGTATTTCTGTTGCAAATCCTTTAGGCCACTGCCACTATTTTATGTTTGTGTTTTATGTTTCTCGGTACTAGAATTTCTGTTTATGTTTATGTTTTATGTTGTGTCTTGCATGCTGGGTGTTTATCACCATTGTACTACTCTTCCTTTTACTAATGAAATTTTGAACTATTGCCCAAAAAAGGGCAGACTTTGACTCCAGAGATGTGTTTTTCCTTCGAAAATTATTCAAATTCTTCATCATGATTTCAAGTTCGATGCTTTTCCCGATCGGTAAAGGCTTGCTCTTTTTGTTTTTTGAGTTGTTGTCAAATATCTATCTGTACATATAAAAACTTGTTCTTTGCAGTAATGTTTCTCAATTTGTACAAGATTCATGCAATTCCAAGGGTCTATGGTCAATAAAAATTACCCGTTTTTTCCGATGACTGTGCAGTAAAAGAGAGTGGCTGTTATTGATTAATTATAGTCATCCGATCACCCATTGAAAATGTGTAATCATTGTGGAGTTAGATGGAAAATATTTGATTTTTCCTTGGTTATTAGTATTCACACATGTACAATTCTCGATTCATATGATCATAGGGTGAGGTAAATTTTTTCTGGAAAACATGTAAATATTTGATTTTTCCTTGTTCGTTGGTCACACGTGAAACTGGGAAATTGTTTAATTTTCGTTTCCTGATTTGATTTGCTCGCCTTGGCCCCAGCTTTTTCTAAGTTTTTTCTCAAACGTACCGAAGCAAATAGCACATGTGTGGCGATCAAGTCTAAGATTTGCTTCTGACCAAGGGAGATATGGAGACCAAGGCTAAGATCTGCGGCGTTGACGCTTGCGGTTTCGATTTCGCGGTGGAAGACAAGGAGGAGGATGCAGTGGCGGCTCCGATAGGTACTTTCGTCTTC
This sequence comes from Linanthus parryae, assembly GCA_023055425.1. Taxonomy (NCBI): domain Eukaryota; kingdom Viridiplantae; phylum Streptophyta; class Magnoliopsida; order Ericales; family Polemoniaceae; genus Linanthus; species Linanthus parryae. The sequence continues at coordinate 15,659,844 of JALGPY010000012.1, read as the reverse complement.
TCCACTTCTTTTATCCCTCATCTCTTCTCTTTATTCTCTCTATAGCAGATGTGGCGCGTCCGGCGACGTTGATTGTGTCGGTTGGTGACCGCGGTGGCGACAGTTGTGGCGTTGTGTCCATGCAGTGGACTTGTATCTGAAACACAGGTTGAGAAATACAAAATACGGTAGTGGCTGTGGTGATTTTTTTTAATCATATCAGTCAAAAAGTTTTATTAAAAGAAGAAAACTAAACCAAAATATTTAATACAAACGAAGTACCGTACTGTAGCTAACCTGTACCCAGATCCACCTCTTCCATCCCACCCACGTGTGATACAATCTTAATCGTCCGTTTCGTACAGAAAAATCGGACCTAACCTATACAGCGATCCAAATTCAAATCAGAAACAGAGAAGGCAGAAGTCCTTCGAATCTAGGGTTAGCTCTGAAATCTCTCTAGTTTAGAGAAAGACACCACCGCCTCTCCGGCGGTGGCTTCTTCGGTCTTTTTTTTGTCCCTATCGAGTTCATTTTCCTCAGATGGCTCTTTTCCGACTCGTTTCATTCCCCCTTGGCTTCAGGACTTCTCTAGCCAATTCATTTGGGGTTGCTCTCTGCTTTTGTTCCCCACGATCAGCCCATTTGGGCCAAATCTTTTCGGATCTGGTGCTCTTGTAGTTCCTTTCGCATGGCCTTTGATCTACTTCTGATCATATCTTATCTGGGTGTTTGGGGGATTCTGCCGACCGATGCTGTCTTTGTCGTCGCTACACCTGCCTCACGCCGCCGGTTGACTGTTCGTGCCTCAGGCTCCGCCCACTGCCTCCTCTCCATCTTTACCGCTTCTTTGGCCAATGTCTAAAGATTTCTTGCTTGGTGGTTATGGAGCCTTCTCAGAGGTGGTTTTGTTTATGTTTTTATATAGTATTTCTGTTGCAAATCCTTTAGGCCACTGCCACTATTTTATGTTTGTGTTTTTTGTTTCTCGGTACTAGAATTTCTGTTTATGTTTATGTTTTATGTTATGTCTTGCAGGCTGGGTGTTTATCACCATTGTACTACTCTTCCTTTTACTAATGAAATTCTGAACTATTGCCCGAAAAAGGGCAGACTTTGACTCCAGAGATGTGTTTTTCCTTCGAAAATTATTCAAATTCTTCATCGTGATTTCAAGTTCGATGCTTTTCCCGATCGGTAAAGGCTTGCTCTTTTTTTTGAGTTGTTGTCAAATATCTATCTGTACATATAAAAAGTTGTTCTTTGCAGTAATGTTTCTCAATTTGTACAAGATTCATGCAATTCCAAGGGTCTCTGGACAATAAAAATTACCCGTTTTTTCCGATGACTGAGCAATAAAAGAGAGTGGATTTTATTGATTAATTATAGTCAGCCGATCACCCATTGAAAATGTGTAATCATTGTGGAGTTAGATGGAAAATATTTGATTTTTCCTTGGTTATAAGTATTCACATATGTACAATTCTCGATTCATGTGATCATAGGGTGCGGTAAATATTTTCTGGCAAACATGAAAAGATTTGATTTTTCCTTGTTCGTTGGTCACACGTGAACTGGGAAATGGTTTAATTTTCGTTTCCTGATTTGATTTGCTCGCCTTGGCCCCAGCTTTTTCCAAGTTCTTTCTCAAACGTACCGAAGCAAATTGAACATGTGTGGCGACCAAGTCTAAGATTTGTTTTTGGCCAAGGGAGATATGGAGACCAAGGCAGAGATATGCGGCATTGACGCTTGCGGGTTCGATTTCGCGGTGGAAGACGAGGAGGAGGACGCAGTGGCGGCTCCGATAGGTACTTTCGTCTTCTCCTCTTCTTCTTTTATGCCTCATCTCTTCTCTTTATTCTCTCTCTAGCAGATGTGGCGCCCTCCAGCGGCGTTGATTGTGTCGGTTGTTGGCCGTGGTGGTGGAGGTTGTGGCGTTGTGTCCATGCAGTGGACTTGGATCTGAAACACAGGTTGAGAAATACAAAATACGGTAGTGGCTCTGGTGATTTTTTTAACCTATCAGTCAAAAAGTTTTATTAAAAGAAGAAAACAAAACAAAAAAATATTTAATACAAACGAAGTACCGTACTGTAGCTAACCTGTACCCAGATCCACCTCTTCTATCCCACCCACGTGTGATACAATCTTAATCGTCCGTTTCGTACAGAAAAATCGGACCTAACCTATACTGCGATCCAAATTCAAATCACAAACAGAGAAGCCAGAAGTCCTTCGAATCTAGGGTTAGCTCTGAAATCTCTCTAGTTTAGAGAAAGACACCACCGCCTCTCCGGCGGTGGCTTCGTCGGTCTTTTTTTTGTCCCTATCGAGTTCATTTTCCTCGGATGGCTCTTTTCCGACTCGTTTCATTCCCCCTTGGCTTCAGGCCTTCTCTAGCCAATTCATTTGGGGTTGCTCTCTGCTTTTGTTCCCCACGATCAGCCCATTTGGGCCAAATCTTTTCGGATCTGGTGCTCTTGTAGTTCCTTTCGCATGGCCTTTGATCTACTTCTGATCATATCTTATCTGGGTGTTTGGGGGATTATGCCGCCCGATGCTTTCTTTGTCGTCGCTACACCTGCCTCACGCCGCCGGTTGACTGTTCGTGCCTCAGGCTCCGCCCACTGCCTCCTCTCCAGCTTTACCGCTTCTTTGGCCAATGTCTAAAGATTTCTTGCTTGGTGGTTATGGAGCCTTCTCAGAGGTGGTTTTGTTTATGTTTTTATATAGTATTTCTGTTGCAAATCCTTTAGGCCACTGCCACTATTTTATGTTTGTGTTTTTTGTTTCTCGGTACTAGAATTTCTGTTTATGTTTATGTTTTATGTTGTGTCTTGCAGGCTGGGTGTTTATCACCATTGTACTACTCTTCCTTTTACTAATGAAATTCTGAACTATTGCCCGAAAAAGGGCAGACTTTGACTCCAGAGATGTGTTTTTCCTTCGAAAATTATTCAAATTCTTCATCGTGATTTCAAGTTCGATGCTTTTCCCGATCGGTAAAGGCTTGCTCTTTTTTTTGAGTTGTTGTCAAATATCTATCTGTACATATAAAAACTTGTTCTTTGCAGTAATGTTTCTCAATTTGTACAAGATTCATGCAATTCCATGGGTCTCTGGTCAATAAAAATTACCCGTTTTTTGCGATGACTGAGCAGTAAAAGAGAGTGGTTGTTATTGATTAATTATAGTCAGCCGATCACTCATTGAAAATGTGTAATCATTGTGGAGTTAGATGGAAAATATTTGATTTTTCCTATGTTATTAGTATTCACACATGTACAATTCTCGATTCATATGATCATAGGGTGAGGTAAATATTTTCTGGCAAACATGAAAAGATTTGATTTTTCCTTGTTCGTTGGTCACACGTGAAACTGGGAAATTGTTTAATTTTCGTTTCCTGATTTGATTTGCTCGCCTTGGCCCCATCTTTTTCCAAGTTCTTTCTCAAACGTACCGAAGAAAATTTCACATGTGTGGCGACCAAGTCTAAGATTTGCTTCTGGCCAAGGGAGATATGGAGACCAAGGCAGAGATCTGCGGCGTTGACGCTTGCGGGTTCGATTTCACGGTGGAAGACGAGGAGGAGGACGCAGTGGCGGCTCCGATAGGTACTCTTGTCTTCTCCTCTTCATCTTTTATGCCTCATCTCTTCTCTTTCTTCTCTCTCTAGCAGATGTGGCGCCGTCCAGCGGCGTTGATTGTGTCGGTTGTTGGCCGTGGTGGTGGCGGTTGTGGAGTTGTGTCCATGCAGTGGACTTGGATCTGAAACACAGGTTGAGAAATACAAAATACGGTAACGGCTGTGGTGATTTTTTAAACCTATCAGTCAAAAAATTTTATTAAAAGAAGAAAACAAAACCAAAATATTTATTACAAACGAAGTACCGTACTGTAGCTAACCTGTACCTAGATCTACCTCGTACAGAAAAACCGGACCTAACCTATACTGCGATCCAAATTCAAATCTGAAACAGAGAAGGCAGAAGTCCTTCGAATCTGGGGTAAGCTCTGAAATCTCTTTAGTTTTAGAGAGAGAAACCACCGCCTATCCGGCGGTGGCTTCGCTGGTCTTTTTTTTTGTCCCTATCGGGTTCATTTTTCCTCTGACGGCTCTTCTCCGACTCGTTTCATTCCCCCTAGGCTTTAGGCCTTCTCTAGTCAATTCGTTTAGGTTTGCTCTCTGATTTTGTTCCCTGCGATCAGCCCCTTTGGGCCAAATCTTTTCGGATCTGGTGCTCTTGTAGTTCCTTTCGCATGGCCTTTGATCTACTTCTGATCATATCTTATCTGGGTGTTTCGGGGATTCTGCCGCCCGATGCTGTCTTTGCTGTCACTACACCTGCCTCAAGCCGCCGGTTGACTGTTCGTGCCTCAGGCTCCGCCCACTGCCTCCTCTCCAGCTTTACGGCTTCTTTTACCACTGTCTAAAGATTTCTTCCTTGGTGGTTATGGAGCCTTCTCAGAGGTGGTTTTGTTTATGTTTTTATATAGTATTTCTGTTGCAAATCCTTTAGGCCACTGCCACTATTTTCTGTTTGTGTTTTATGTTTCTCGGTACTAGAATTTCTGTTTATGTTTTATGTTGTGTCTTGCAGGCTGGGTGTTTATCACCATTGTACTACTCTTCCTTTTACTAATGAAATTTTTGAACTATTGCCCGAAAAAGGGCAGACTTTGACTCCAGAGATGTGTTTTTCCTTCGAAAATTATTCAAATTCTTCATCTTGATTTCAAGTTCGATGCTTTTCCCGATCGGTAAAGGCTTGCTCTTTTTGTTTTTTGAGTTGTTGTCAAATATCTATCTGTACATATAAAAAGTTGTTCTTTGCAGTAATGTTTCTCAATTTGTACAAGATTCATGCAATTCCAAGGGTCTCTGGTCAATAAAAATTACCCGTTTTTTCCGATGACTGTGCAGTAAAAGAGAGTGGCTGTTATTGATTAATTATAGTCATCCGATCACCCCATTGAAAATGTGTAATCATTGTGGAGTTAGATGGAAAATATTTGATTTTTCCTTGGTTATTAGTATTCACACATGTACAATTCTCGATTCATATGATCATAGGGTGAGGTAAAAATTTTCTGGTAAACATGAAAAGATTTGATTTTTCCTTGTTCGTTGGTCACACGTGAAACTGGGAAATTGTTTAATTTTCGTTTCCTGATTTGATTTGCTCGCCTTGGCCCCATCTTTTTCCAAGTTCTTTCTCAAACGTACCGAAGCAAATTGCAAGTGTGTGGCGACCAAGTCTAAGATTTGCTTCTGGCCAAGGGAGATATGGAGACCAAGGCAGAGATTTGCGGCGTTGACGCTTGCGGGTTCGATTTCGCGGTGGAAGACGAGGAGGAGGACGCAGTGGCGGCTCCGATAGGTACTTTCGCCTTCTCCACTTCTTCTTTTATGCCTCATCTCTTCTCTTTCTTATCTCTCTAGCAGATGTGGCACCGTCCGGCGGCGTTGATTGTGTCGGTTGTTGACCGTGGTGGCGACGGTTGTGGCGTTGTGTCCATGCAGTGTACTTGTATCTGAAACAAAGGTTGAGAAATACAAAATACGGTAGTGGCTGTGGTGATTTTTTTAAACATATCAGTCAAAAAGTTTTATTAAAAGAAGAAAACTAAACCAAAATATTTAATACAAACGAAGTACCGTACTGTAGCTAACATGTACCCAGATCCACCTCTTCCATCCCACCCACGTTTGATACAATCTTAATCATCCGTTTCGTACAGAAAAACTGGACCTAACATGTACCCCGATCCAAACTCAAATCAGCAACAGAGAAGGCAGAAGTCCTTTGAATCTAGGGTAAGCTCTGAAATCTCTCTAGTTTAGAGAAAGACACCACCGCCTCTCCGGACAATCTTAATCGTCCGTTTCATTCCCCCTAGGCTTTAGGCTTTCTCTAGTCAATTTGTTTGGGTTTGCTCTCTGATTTTGTTCCCTACGATCAGCCCCTTTGGGCCAAATCTTTTCGGATCTGGTGCTCTTGTAGTTCCTTTCGCATGGCCTTTGATCTACTTCTTATCTTATCTGGGTGTTTGGGGGATTATGCCGCCCGATGCTGTCTTTGCCGTCGCTGCACCTGCCTCACGCCGCCGGTTGACCGCCCGTGCCTCAGGCGCCGCCCACTGCATCCTCTCCAGCCTTAACGCTTCTTTGGCCATTGTCTAAAGATTTCTTTCTTGGTGGTTATGGAGCCTTCTCCAAGGTGGATTTGGTTATGTTTTTATATAGTATTTCTGTTGCAAATCCTTTAGGCCACTGCCACTATTTTATGTTTGTGTTTTATGTTTCTCGGTACTAGAATTTCTGTTTATGTTTATGTTTTATGTTGTGTCTTGCATGCTGGGTGTTTATCACCATTGTACTACTCTTCCTTTTACTAATGAAATTTTGAACTATTGCCCAAAAAAGGGCAGACTTTGACTCCAGAGATGTGTTTTTCCTTCGAAAATTATTCAAATTCTTCATCGTGATTTCAAGTTCGATGCTTTTCCCGATCGGTAAAGGCTTGCTCTTTTTTTTGAGTTGTTGTCAAATATCTATCTGTACATATAAAAAGTTGTTCTTTGCAGTAATGTTTCTCAATTTGTACAAGATTCATGCAATTCCAAGGGTCTCCGGTCAATAAAAATTACCCATTTTTTCCGATGACTGAGCAGTAAAAGAGAGTGGATGTTATTGATTAATTATAGTCAGCCGATCACCCATTGAAAATGTGTAATCATTGTGGAGTTAGATGGAAAATATTTGATTTTTCATTGGTTATTAGTATTCACATATGTACAATTCTCGATTCATGTGATCATAGGGTGAGGTAAATATTTTCTGGCAAACATGAAAAGATTTGATTTTTCCTTGTTCGTTGGTCACACGTGAACTGGGAAATGGTTTAATTTTCGTTTCCTGATTTGATTTGCTCGCCTTGGCCCCCGCTTTTTCCAAGTTCTTTCTCAAACGTACCGAAGCAAATTGCACATGTGTGGCGACCAAGTCTAAGATTTGTTTCTGGCCAAGGGAGATATGGAGACCAAGGCAGAGATATGCGGCGTTGACGCTTGCGGGTTCGATTTCGCGGTGGAAGACGAGGAGGAGGACGCAGTGGCGGCTCCGATAGGTACTTTCGTCTTCTCCTCTTCTTCTTTTATGCCTCATCTCTTCTCTTTATTCTCTCTCTAGCAGATGTGGCGCCCTCCAGCGGCGTTGATTGTGTCGGTTGTTGGCCGTGGTGGTGGAGGTTGTGGCGTTGTGTCCATGCAGTGGACTTGGATCTGAAACACAGGTTGAGAAATACAAAATACGGTAGTGGCTCTGGTGATTCTTTTAACCTATCAGTCAAAAAGTTTTATTAAAAGAAGAAAACAAAACCAAAATATTTATTACAAACGAAGTACCGTACTGTAGCTAACCTGTACCTAGATCTACCTCTCCCATCCCACCCACGTGTGAAACAATCGTAATCGTCTGTTTCGTACAGAAAAACCGGACCTAACCTGTACTGCGATCCAAATTCAAATCAGAAACAGAGAAGGCAGAAGTCCTTCGAATCTAGGGTAAGCTCTGAAATCTCTCTAGTTTTAGAGAGAGAACCACCGCCTATCCGGCGGTGGCTTCGCCGGTCTTTTTTTTTGTCCCTATCGGGTTCATTTTTCCTCGGATGGCTCTTCTCCGAATCGTTTCATTCCCCCGTGGAAGACGAGGAGGACGCAGTGGCGGCTCCAATAGGTACTTTCGTTTTCTCCACTTCTTCTTTTATGCCTCATCTCTTCTCTTTCTTCTCTCTCTAGCAGATGTGGCGCCGTCCAGCGGTGTTGATTGTGTCGTTGTTGGCCGTGGTGGCGGCGGTTGTGGTGTTGTGTCGAGTAAGTGGACTTGGATCTGAAACACAGACTGAGAAATACAAAATACAGTAGTGGCTGTGGTGATTTTTTTAAACCTATTAGTCAAAAAGTTTTATTAAAAGAAGAAAACTAAACCTAAATATTTAATACAAACGAAGTACCCTACTGTAGCTAACCTGTACCCAGATCCACCTCTCCCATCCCACCCACGTGTGATACAATCATAATCGTCCGTTTCGTACAGAAAAACCGGACCTAACCTGTACCCCGATCCAAACTCAAATAAGAAACAGAGAAGGCAGCAGTCCTTCGAATCTAGGGTAAGCTTTGATATCTCTCTAGTTTTAGAGAGAGAAACCACCGCCTCTCCGGCGGTGGCTTCGCCGGTCTTTTTTTTTCCCTATTGAGTTCGTTTTTCCTCGGATAGTTCTTCTCCGACTCGTTTCTTTCCCCTAGGCTTCAGGCCTTCTCTAGTCAATTCGTTTGGGGTTGCTCTCTGCTTTTTTTCCCTACGATCAGCCCATTTGGGGCAAATCTTTTCGGATCTGGTGCTCTTTTAGTTCCTTTCGCATGGTCGTCGATCTACTTTTGATCATATCTTTTCTGGGTGTTTGGAGGATTCTGCCGCCCGATGCTGTCTTTGTCGTCGTTGCACCTGCCTCACGTCGCCGATTGACCGTCCGTGCCTCAGGCCCCGCCCAGTGCCTCCTCTCCAGCTTTACCGCTTCTTTGGCCACCGTCTAAAGATTTCTGGATTGGTGGTTATGGAGCCTTTTCCAAGGTGGTTTTGTTTATGTTTTTATATAGTATTTTTCTTGCTTAATGTACTTGTATTAAAATAATCATTGTGTAAACTATATGAAATAATATACTAAAAGAGAAACAAGTAGATAGATTCAAATACAATTGTATTATTGATCTTAACCTTCTTCGTTTCTCTTCTATTCCATCATATTTTTATCTAAGGCAATAATTGTGTCAGTTTTTTTACTGTATATTTCATTCCTTTATTACTTAAAATTTGAAATTTATTGACATATTAGTTCTATAATATCCATACACGAATGTTTACGCAAACCGACCGAACCGAACCGAAGTATTTCGGTTTGGTTTGGTTTGGTTCATCATCTCAAATGGTTTGGTTTGGTTACAAAATTAGTAAACCGATCTATTCGGTTTGGTTTATGGTTTTCGCACAAACCGCACCAAACCGAACCGTTTACACCCCTAAGGGGAGATATGGAGACCAAGGCTGAGATCTGCGGCGTTGACGCTTGCGGCTTCGATTTCGCGGTGGAAGACGAGGAGGATGACGCAGTGGCGACTTCGATAGGTACTTTCGTCTTATCCTCTTCTTTTATGCCTCATCTCTTCTCTTTCTTCTCTCTCTAGCAGATGTGGCGCCGCATAGCGTCGTTGATTGTGTCGGTTGTTGGCCGTGGTGGTGGCGGTTGTGGCGTTGCGTCCAGTCAGTGGACTCGGATATGAAACACAGGCTGAGAAATACAAAATACGGTAGTGGCTGTGGTGATTTTTTTAACCTATCCGTCAAAAAGATTTATTAAAAGAAGAAAACGAAACCAAAATATTTGTTACAAACGAAGTACCGTACTGTAGCTAACATGTACCTTGATCTACCTCTCCCATCCCACCCACGTGTGAAACAATTGTGATCGTCCGTTTCGTACAGAAAACCGGACCTAACCTGTACTGCGATCCAAACTCAAATCATAAACAGAGAAGGCAGAAGTCCTTAGAATCTAGGGTAAGCTCTGAAATCTCTCTAGTTTTAGAGAGAGAAACAACCGCCTATCTGGCGGTGGCTTCGCCAGTCATTTTTTTTGTCCCCATCGGGTTCATTTTTCCTCGGATGGCTCTTCTCCGGCTCGTTTTATTCCCCCTAGGCTTTAGGCCTTCTCTAGTCAATTCGTCTGGGTTTGCTCTCTGATTTTGTTCCCTACGATCAGCCCCTTTGGGCCAAATCTTTTCGGATCTGGTGCTCTTGTAGTTCCTTTCGCATGGCCTTTGATTTACTTCTGATCATATCTTTCTGGGTGTTTAAGGGATTCTGCTGCCCAATGCTGTCTTTGTCGTCGCTGCACCTGCCTCACGCCGCCGGTTGACTGTTCATGCCTCAGGCTCCGCCCACTGCCTCCTCTCCAGCTTTACCGCTTCTTTGGCCACTGTCTAAAGATTTCTTGCTTGGTGGTTATGGAGCCTTCTCCAAGGTGGTTTTGTTTATGTTTTTATATATTATTTCTGTTGCAAATCCTTTAGGCCACTGCCACTATTTTATGTTTGTGTTTTATGTTTTTCAGTACTAGAATTTCTGTTTAAGTTTATGGTTTATGTTGTGTCTTGCAGGCTGGGTGTTTATCACCATTTTACTACTCTTCCTTTTATTAATAAAATTCTGAACTATTACCCGAAAAAGGGCAGGCTTTGACTCCGGAGATGTGTTTTCCCTTCGAAAACTATTCAAATTCTTCATCGTGATTTCAAGTTCGGTGCTTTTCCAGATCGGTAAAGGCTTGCTCTTTTTTCTTTGAGTTGTTGTCAAACATCTATCTGTATATATAAAAACTTGTTCATTGCAGTAATGTTTCTCAATTTGTACCAGATTCATGCAATTCCAAGGGTCTCTGGTCAGTAAAAATTACCCGTTTTTTCCGATGACTGCGCAGTAGAAGAGAGGGGTTGCTATTGATTAATTATGGTCAACCGATCATCCATTGAAATCGTGTAATTATTATGGAGTTAGATGGAAAATATTTGATTTTTCCTTGGTTATTAGTTTTAACACATGTACAATTCTCGATTAGATGGAAAATATTTGATTTTTCCTTGGTTATTAGTTTTAACACATGTACAATTCTCGATTCATATCATCATAAGGTAAGGTAGATATTTTCTGGCAAACATGAAAATATTTGATTTTTCCTTGTACGTTGGCAACACGTGAAACTGAGAAATTGTTTAGTTTTTGTTTCCTGATTTGATTTGCTCGCATTGACCCTAGCTTTTTCCAAGTTCTTTCTCAAACGTACCGAAGCAGATTGCACATGTGTGGCGACCAATTCTACGATTTGCTTCTGGCCTTGGGAAATATGGAGACCAAGGCTGAGATCTGCGGCGTTGATGCTTGCAGCTTCGATTTCGCGGTGGAAGACGAGGAGGACGCAGTGGCGCCTCCCATAGGTAATTTCGTCTTCTCCTCTTCTTCTTTTATGCCTCATCTCTTCTCTTTCTTCTCTTTCTAGCAGATGTGGCACCGTCCAGCGGCGTTGATTGTGTCGGTTGTTTGCCGTGGTGGCGGCGGTTGTGGCGTTGCGTCCATTCAGTGGACATGGCTCTGAAACATAGGCTAAGAAATACGAAATACGGTAGTGGCTGTGGTGATTTTTTTAACCTATCAGTCAAAAAGTTTTATGAAAAGAAGAAAACTAAACCAAAATATTTAATACAAACAAAGTACTGTACTGTAGCTAACCTGTACCCAGATCCACCTCTCCCATCCCATCCACGTGTGATACAATCGGAATCGTCCATTTCGTACAGAAAAACCGGACATAACCTGTACCTCATCCAAACTCAACTCAAAAACAGAGAAGGCAGAAGTCCTTCGAATCTAGGGTAAGATCTGAACTCGCTAGTTCTGGGGAGAGAAACCACCGAGGATGAACCCACCCGAACATCCGATCGACAGGCAATGACGACGACGGCGGCGCACGACGACGACAAGTTCTCTCCGGCGAACACCACTCACATCTCTGTTTCTCACCTCTCGTGCCGCCGAGAGTAAGGCGCCCCCGACGGCTCATTCTTGACGATGAATTGGAAGAAACATCTTGTTTAATGGAATAGGAGGAGAAGAGCGGAGTGAGACATCAAGTCGAGTAGAAGTAGGAGAATCATCAAACCCTGCACCTCGTGTGCCAAACCCAACTGTTGAAGTGGAAGAAGAAGAAGAACATGTATGGTTCCTTAAATTTATTTTAGATATTTTTGAATTGATTTGAAATTGAAGTGGAAACTGAATTGATGAATTCAAGATTGAACAAAAAATATCTAATCTGCGAATGATGTGAGCTGTGAATAAAAAAAATTGGGTTATGGTTGAGTCCAGTTATCGACCATTTTGGTAGATGCCTGACTCTCAAAATATGGTTGTCTACCGTTTTGGTCGACTACTGGACCATTTAGTCGATGCCTTATATGAGACCATTTTGGTCGACTACCAGAATACATTTTATCATTGTGGGCACTCATCCAGATTTTTTTGTGATTATTTTTGCAGCATCATGAAATTATCAATGTAGCGGATCTTCCTTTGTTGCCCAAGCGTGCATACGAAGGAGATTTTCGAGATTTGAGGACAAGTAATAAGCGAAAATATAGAGAGTTCGACGATGAAGTTCCTGAAAATATAATGAAAATAATTAGAGACAAACTGCCTAACTTGAAATGGCTATATGAGTTGCCGGCTTCACCAAATTCTGAATATTTGGGTCACACGTTGAGTATTTTTCTACATAGTAGGTTGGTGACGAAGAAGACCCAAGAGTTTTGTTTTAGGATCAATGACATGCCTATGAGCTTCTCTAGGAAGGAGTTTGTGTTAGTGTCAAGCATGAACCTACATAAGTCGTACAACAACAATGAGCTAAACACTGCACTTCAAAACAAGAACTTCGCAGAAAATTTATTCCCAACAAATAAATCATGTATCAAAGAGTGTAAAATTAAGAGTGCAATTGAGTATGCGCGTACGAAGTGTACAATGCAGAGGCACGAGATAGAGGCGAATCTGTATATTGCACTAATGTTGTGCCGTTATTGGATCCCTTGTAAGAAAGCCAATTTGGACCGTGAGATGTTTGGGATTACAGAAAACTTCAACTTGTGTAACAGGTGTGATTTGGGGACCCAAACATGGAACAACATCTACATTGAAATACAAAAGAACCCGTGGATCTTCATGGTATCGAATATATTATTCCCCGTGGATCTTCATGGTATGTACTCGCTTTATGTTTATTGAGAATATTAATAGGTTATTTATAGTTAGTTGTTTAATATACCGTTCTTTGCAGGCTTGGATTGTAGAGGCCATTCCCAGTTTTGCTACATGGATGACACTTCGATTAGGAGGCCGCATATTCCCGAGGGCTAATAGGTATGCGTGGCGGAAGTCACGATTGACTACCGGGAACAGGAATTCATTATTGGCTAAGATAGATTGCATGAAACCCACCCTTGAGCCAACTGAATGTGAGAAAGAACAGTGGTACTACCAACAGTATTTGCTACTTGCGGATGTTGATCGGGCGGATCCAGTTGTTGACACAATCACGACCCTTTTCACAAGGCCAGTTGAGATCCATAGTGGACAAGCACCTGCTGAGAGACAGGTGATTTATGTACATACCCTCCCTACGCTTACACATGACGGTTTAGATCTCGAAATAGGGGAAAGCATCGAGGTAGATGGGACTGGGACAAGGGTGATAAAGAGGACAATTTCTGAATTTATTGGAACACCAACGGAATCGATGCCAATACCCAAGAAGAGGAATATTAGAAGCGAGGACATGTTGCCGTTCAGCTGGTTGTCGGTTCCAGATCATGGATCAATACCTCTATTCGAGAAGTGGGTTCATACTGGAATGAGTAATTCGGATAGAATTCGTTGTGAACTTAAATCACGCCGGAAGTGATTCTTCGAGACCCTATTGGATGTCAATAAGCCTTTTGATAAATAGGTAATTCAATACTTGGATTTATACTTTCATACTATACCGGTGACCGTATGTACTAAATGTCAATGTATCTATTGATGCAGTACATGGATGAATGCTGCTATCTCATTCGCCGTAACCTGGATAAGGTCGCCGGGCCAATGAAAACGCGCACGAAAACGGTGATGGACGTAGAATTTGATGAGACGTTTGAGTATATGCCCAGTTGGGAGGAGGCATATCATAAGATAGAGGACTGTCTTAGGGGAGATAAACCCCGAAGGGGACGTAGTTTTGCAGTTGTAAACGAATTCTACATACCATATAAGATTGGTAGTTATTTGAACCTCGCCATCCACAGGCAGAGAAGTAAAAATTCGACCCTCGTCATCCGTAGTTTTTGACTGCTGATCCAAATTCGACCCTCGCCATCCACTTCTAACTCTGTTATGGTTCCGGGGTTATTCTGCTTTACCAAGTGCAAGTACGAAGGGGTATCAGCGTAGTTCTCATAGGCAACGGGATCCACAACCGAAACGTGATCTCTGCATTCGGTTTGCTGATTCTCATTATAGACTTGATCCTCTACCACAATGTCCTCTAGCCCTACAATAGAATGAGATCCCAGTCTGTAATCCCAATCTAACTCAACACCCCTCTGCGACGAATCATCCTCGTATTGTGTTGTCTTCATCCTTCTAGGTGACATCTTTCTAGGACACAGATTAACATTGACGGTTACATATATTGGTGCCACCCGATCAACACTCTACATGGCAAACAGATCGTCTACATCTTCGTCATCACTAATCACACATGGAGGAAGACCAAACTACGATCCCCTATGCTACCGTGATATATTTTAAGATATTCTATTGCATACTCCAATTTCATCATCTTCTTAATTAAATTCAAAAACCCTTAGTCATTCTCTCACCCACGAACATATGACTTCCATCAAAATGATTCCACTCCCCATAGCAAGTAACGACTGCTTAACTGACTTCCATACCTACAAAATAGTAAAAACTTCAAGTTATTAAACCCAAAACCCTAAAATACAAGCAAATTCTTGTTTAGAGTTGAGAAGGTATACTCTAAACCCTAAACCCTAATCCTAAACCCTAAATATACAAGCAAACTTTTTGTCTGAAGTGGACAAAACATACCCTAATTCTAAACCCTAAACCCTAAACAACAATGTGTTCACAGTTTTCAATCAAAATGGTCGACATGTGTAATTCTGGATCAACATGTCGACCATTTTCAGCGGTCGACATTTTTTGTCTACATGTCGACCATTTTGGTCGACCAGTAGAGCCCTGAAACAGAGCATCGGGAACTTTTTTAAACGATCGACTTTCATAAAAGATCGACTATTTGATCTTCTAGGACACAATGAAATATGTATTTATGTGGAAAAAATAGTATACAGTGTACATATTCACTCTAACAATGAAACTTTTACCTTAAATCCTAAAAAACAAGGTTTAGACGAAACCGAAAATTGGAGGACTTGAGCTTCAAGAGAGAGGTAGAGAGAGAATGAGATGCTCTGTTTTTGTATTTGAGGGAGGGTTTGAGATGTTGTAAAGAGTTGATTTAGCAGGTTGTTGGGGGATTGAATGGGGTGGGTGAAGAATTTACGTTTTTGGAGAGAGAGAGAGAAGATGGTAGGTGGGTGTATCAGGTTTGCATGAAAGAGGGTGGCGGGGTTATAATTTTTTATATGTTTGGAGGGCATTTTAGTCATTTAACGTATAACTCATCTCATTTCATATCTCCTCCTTATTTGACAAGGGTTAGATATGTGGCACTTAGTTGACAAGAGGGGATTGATTTTCCCCTCTTTAGCCAACAACCCCCATTGTTCAACCCCACCTACTCCGGTCAATCTCCTGCCCATTCATCTATCTTCGTCATCACCGCATCTTCTCCCTCTCTCTCTGTCTACCCTCTCTGCTCCAAGCTTCCTCCAGTTGTTTGTGAACTCTTTCAATCTCCTCTCTATAGCTCGCATTTGGTGGTTGGATATGCAGGGCATGGAGCTCTTGCTTCAGGTCTTCAATCCTTCTCTTGTTGTTACCAAAAGTTCTTCTTCTCCAAACTTTCCGTACCTTTTTACAATTTATGAGTTTGGAGCTAACCCCCATCATTGGATCACCATTCTTGTTAAGAAGCCAACCTTCCTCCACTACCTTTTTACACTCAACATGCTCCAAACTGACATTCTCAAATTTGAATTGTCTTCTCCTACTGTGGGTAACTGGATTGTGGTTCAAAACAATAGGGCAGTGGTCTGAACCAACAAACAACTCATGGATCACACTCGCATTTGTACCAATACTTTTATTTTATTTTTTGGTCAAATACCAATACTTTTATGAACCACCAAATATGACTGAGATTGCAGAGTTTCAATTGAAGATGGGCTTTCTCTAAAAAGAATTGGAGATGGGCTTGGTAGCAAACTTGGATGGGCTTTAAATCCACTTAGAATTCCTTGCAGTAAACAACTTTATAAGTCATACTTAAAAACCCCCACTTTCTAAAAAAAAAGAAAAAACCCAGACCCACCGCTCCACCACTCGTTACGAGGTACGAATCATTTCGTATAACTAGTGATTTCCAGATACATTGTGATGGTAGTGGTAGAGTGGTTACATATCTTTATAGCAAGTTCATCAAATCTCTTTACTTTGTGAATTTTCTTTGGTGTTGTCTCATTTCTCAAATTGCAGAGTCTTCGAAGCTCTCTATGTCGACAACTCCGGGTTTGACGACGTCGTTCTAAAAATTAAGGAATCCAGTTGCATAGAAATATATTGATTTCTCAATGCCACTCTGAACTTTTGTTGGGTTTTCCTTTTCTTACCTCATTGTCTTTTGTGGCTTGAAATAATTAGTTTGTCTACTTCGTTAGTGAATGAAAATTCGAGCAATGAGGCAGGGTAGCTTGGACCTAAATAAGTTCTACTCATCGTAACTTCTGCGGGGTGGACAAGCTTCTCCTATGCTAGAAGTTCTATATCTCAGGATTAATGCTTTATCTAAGCCGGACCAGAGGGAAACTTGATAACATATTCATGGATGCAGAAGTTTTGTTCATTGCACCCCTTTTCTTTCAGGCCTTCATAGCTCAGTTTTGGATTTTCCTTTATGATGTATGCTTGTCGTTTTAGAAACTCTCTGTACCATTAAGCGCTATTGTCTATTTGATGTGTGTATCTGTGTCGATGTCTTTCAATATTCGCTCCACTTTTTGTTCTTGTCTTTTCAAGCTTTGGAACGTTATATATATAAATATATCTTTTTTTTTCTAGATTAATGGGTTAAATGGGTATCTCAATAGATATCTCATTCAAACAATTAGGCGGTTTGTGTTCACGATCTTTCCTAGAGAAGGTAGATTCTCTGAATTTCTCGTTTCCTCGATGCTTCCGTTTTCAGTTTTACTTAAAACCGGTCATGTTTCAAGATCATGCTGTCATCATCTTAAAACTCGACGTGGTTGGAGCATCAACACCATAATTTAGGCTAGAAATAGAGTGGGCTTTACTAATACGTAGTACTTTTTATGAACCACTATGACTGGGGGCATTTCTAAAAAAACATTGGAAATGGGCTTGGCAGCAAACTTGGACGGGCTTTAAAATACCTTATAAGCAACTTATTAGTCATACTTAAGCCAGAGTCCAAATTGAGTGACAGATACCTCAAAACCCTCAGACCCACCACTCCACCACCGCCTCCCTCCCTTGCCATAGCCACGGGCTACGGCAAGAAAAAACCTCCACACCGGCGACAGTCCAGCCTTCATGTTTCCTCCCGACAATGACGAAGTTCCAGAACTCGTAACCCTAGACGATGATGATGGTGATACAGATGCCGACGAGAAATGATCACTGGGCAGAAAAAAGGTTGGTTGAATGTTTACTATGACTTTCTATTTTATTGATTTTGTTCTTTGATTTTGATTAGATTTCACAATGTGTAAAAGAAATCACCAGCAGAGAATTAGATTCTCTGGGAAGGGGGGGGGGGGTTGCTGTTAAAGACATGCAAGAGAGGGAGAGGCATTTTCCTCTCTGCGAAAGTCTGGGCAACTATCTTTTCTAGCAATTAAGAATTCAGTCACTAAATAATTATCTAAGAGAGAATATGAGGGCATTGGAAGACATCATCAGTATTTTATACCGGGAGAGGTTTTAAGAGAACTTGCAGATCAGTGGGTGGGTGGTATTAAGGCGAAACATTTATGGAAGTTATTGTAATTTTGTAGCTCTCAGACAGAGGTTGGTATTAAGGCGAAACATTTATGGAAGTTATTGTAATTTGCCCAAAAGATTAAACAAAAATTAAGAAAATATTTGTATTGAATTAACAATATATATGTAATTGTCAGAATGTTGTCTTATAAACTAGGGAAAACGCTTTATGGTTCTCGATTTGCCTTTGCTAATGTCTATAAACACGTCTCTGTTCTTGAATCCTGTTACACAATGTTCCAAACTCCTATATGCATGAAAGCGTGCGTTTTCTGTTGGTATGGTGACTAGGATTTTTAAATACGCATACACTTTTCTTCTCAGCATTGTATGTATGATATTTGTCTTATGGACAACTGAAGGTTATTTTGGTTGGTGAAGTCTGTCAAATAGACGTGCGAGGTTGAGGGGTTTATTATTTTGTAGCTCTAGTATGCAGTTAAGTTCCAGAGAATCAAATTGGTTTAGAGTTTCTGAGATTGCTTTCCTTTTTCTTTGTTGTTTCTTTTGAAATTTCTATTTCAGGGACATTCTCAGGTGGGGGACCTGACATTTCTGGGTAAAGTGGTTCACGTCTGAGGATTGTATTGCCTTTGCAAACAGGTATTTCCTAACTGGACTTGAAGCGGAGTAGCACGATTCGCTACTCAGGTGATATAACTTTTTCTTGATCATACTTGTGTGCTGATACCATGTCCTAAACTCTATTCAAAACATTTTCTATTAGAATTTGAGACCTCTTGCATATTTAAGTGGTAAGAAGTCAAAATGTCCATCAGCTACTCTCGTTTGTAGGAAACAGGAAATATTCACACAAGTCCGATAGAAAATAAGTATAGACATCTATTATCAAATATGTGAAGTAGTTGAATGCAGACAAAATCTAGTGCTTTCAGTTGCTTTATATGTTGAACTTTGTTGATAGAATATAAGAAACTTGCGCAAATTCAATAGATAAAATGATTTTGTGGTCCTCTTATATCAATTATATTAAATAATGGAATGAAACTTTCTGGAGTAGTAATTCTATGGTTTGTTGTGAAATGGACTTTGTAAATAAAGGAATTTCATGAATATTTAATTAATGAAAGAATATCTCTTCATAATAAGTTCTATTTGTCCAATTCTTATCAAATTTTTGGAGATAAAACACATTTTATAGATTGATTCACCGTACGGAAGTGCTTAATGCCCTAATGATGTCGTCAGTAAAAGAAGAAACTTCATTAAACACGAACATCACCATTGACGTTAACACAGTTATAGATATATGGCTCCTAATTAGCAGTGGCGGAGCTAGGAATTCAACCAACCGGGGCAAGAAATAAGTCAAAGGGTAGAATTGATAACATTTGATTTCATCCGGGGAAAGAATGCATTTTTCATAAGGGCGTCTTTGTTAAAAACCTATAAAAATAGGGGTCCTAGCGGAGTTTTTCAAAAGCGGGAGGGGGGGGGGGATTGCCCGCCCTTGCCTCTTGGTGCATCCGCCCCTGCTAATTAGAGAAGACATAATGAAGTTGGAAAGAAAGATATTCTTCTGGAAAGTGACCCGAGATCCATCATAAGGCAGATTGAACGGAGAAGCGGAGATACTTGCTTCAGAAACCGGAAATGTCATCTGAGGAGTGTGTACACCTGTTGAAGAGCAATTTGCGAAGAGCCCAACTACAATGGATTGGACGTGGTGCGAAGGAAACAGCACGTCTTTGCTCAAAATGTGGCACAGGTGGCTGTGGAAGAAGTCTTTTGAGAAGACCCGATGTATTGGACTTGAGCCCAACTGTTTCTTAATAGAAATGGCCCATTTATCTAAAAAAGAATGAGACAATTTCCTTCTATAATATCAAGTAGAATGAGTGAAAACCCAGTGGTTTTCTCATCAAATAAATAATTGAATGCTTATTTAACTTCCAAATTTACTCCTTCCATCGCTAAATTAGAGTCCATCTTCCTATTTGGCATGTCGCAAAATAAATTGTACACTGCCCATCTTACTTGTTTCATCAGTTCTACCCTAAAATAGTATGCATTATTTCATGAGAAGTGAAAAAGAATAGAAAATCAGTAGATGACATCTAAAAAAAATGCAGGGACATAATTACATGTTCCCCTAAAATTTTGGAAGCTCAAAACAGCACTATGATTTAGGGACAGCTGAGTACCAATTAAGAGCTATATTCTAGAAAATATTTTAACTAAACGGTTTGTTACTTAAATGATGTACGAGTAATGGACTTTTTCATTAGGTGTGATTAAGTGTCATAACTTCTCAACAGAAAATTGATATACTTAAAATTCGGTCACTTGGTTTTTTGGCTCTTAGTTTTTTGTTTATAATTCAGATTATAATGTTAGCTTAATAATGAATAAGTATAGACCTCTTTTATCAAACATGTAAAGTAATTGAATGCAGACAAACTACTGCTTTCAGTTGCTTTATAGGTTTTACTCGGTGTTAGGAAATATGAAAACTTGCACAAGTAAAATAGATAGAATCATTGTAGTCCTTTTATATCTATTAGTATATGAAAGAATTGAATACTGACGGAACATTAAACTTTCTGGGTTGTACCATCTTACTGAAAATTTGGGTTTGTAATTCTATGGTTTGTTTGAAATGGACATCATAAATAAAAGAATTTCATGAATGGGTTATTATGCAGGAACATCTATTCATAGTAATTCCAATTTGTCAAATTCTGGAGATCTTTTTGGAGATAAAACTGATTTATAGATTAATTACTGTACTGCTTTTTCATTTTAAGGAACCTTTTGGAAATCTTGCAATAGGATGCTTATTCGTGGAAAGCTATAATAGTGGTCCGAATTGGTATATATAACACATCAGCTCAAGACAAAAATCTAATTTCTCTTGCTTTACAGAACTTCCATAAATTTTATCATGGGGCATTGCGTCAGTGCCGAATTTTTTTACTTGGTTTCCTATGATTTAACAGCAAGCAAAACAAATTTTTAGAGTTGACATTTACTCTGTTAAAAGAAAAAAAAATAGATTAAACATGAACATCATTATTGACGTCAACATCTTTATAGATATGTGGCTACTAATTTGTAAATAAGTAATGTAGGTGGGAAGAAATACCAAGCCTTGTTGAAAACATGATGCACTTCTTTTGACAGAGTAAGATAAAAGTGTTCGTACCTTCCTTGATGGCCAAAATCTTCTAATCTATCTACTTATCAATGTAGGATAAGGATGGTATATTAATTCATGGCCTCATAAGTTGTAAGAAAAATGTACATTGCCTTAAAATTGGTTCTTGATACAAAAGTTGTAGTCTTCAAAAGAAAGTACAATTTTTAATTTTGTGACATTTACGAACTTAGCCTCATGTTGCAATAATGTTCATTCGAGCACTATGTTGTCTTCTCATGTAACATAACCGATGGCCTTTTGTCACACAGGCATCCACAAAATCTCGCTTCATAAATTATGAAGTTTTTATATTTTAAATTTAGCTTAAAACTCTAGAGTTTCCACCTAAACCCATTCTCTTGTATTGCCACGTTGGCTTGATCCATCCTACTGTACCAGCCTCAAAATGCTGATCCCAGCATCCTACTGTACCAGCCTCAAAATGCTGATCCCAGCCGACATCAATATCATCTCTAAAGAAAGGAATATCATCGTAAAAGAAAGGCGCCTACAGTTGCTTAATCAATCATTCCCTGCAACAACAAACCACCCGTTTCTTTAGATCTTAATGTCATCCCCCAAGAGCAAAATACAATAGGTCAAGAAGGAGAAATGAAGTTCCTTGATCCATCTTTTTTCGCTAGCCATCAACTAATGATCCCTTTAAACAGCGGGAGGGCAAGTGCAGTCATTTGGTCAATTGTTTATTTCCAACCAGAATCTGCATATCACTATAGACTTTAATATATTCCAGATAAATCTGAATTTGCAACTGAAGGAGAAGAACAATGTACTACTTGCAAGGTTGAGTTGAAAAGATGTGGAATCAACAATCTAATGACTAATGCAACAACTATGCCTATGAAAGCACGCCGATGGGGAGATGGCCTGTACTGCCAGCTTGCTCATACTTTTTGCCGCAATTACCGCCATGTTGGGGAGTGAGTTGTCGGATTGACTATAAGGTTAGATCTGGTGCCTCTTCTGAAATGGTGGATAGTTTATTATTAACTAATGTGTTTGATTACAAATATGTGAAAGATATAACACTTGTTCTTCACATATTTGTTTGAATGGTTCAAAAGATCAAGAGTGCCTAACATTTTTACACATTTGTAATCAAACAGATTTTATAATAATACCTTATTCACCCTTCAAGCAGAGGCACCACAGTATCTAACCCTATAGTCAATCCGCCAACCCATTCCCCACCATGACGGTATCTCCGGTGAACGGAATAAGGAAGATGGCAGTACGGGCCATCTCTTTTGTCGGTGTTCCATAGGCATATTGGTTGCATTGACCATTAGACTCTTGATTCCACATCTTTTGAACTCAACCTTGCTAGTAGTAACTTGTTCTTCTCCTTCCGTTGCAAATTCAGGTTCATCTGGAATTATATTAAGGTCTGTAGTGATCTGTAGATTCTGGAAGGAAATAAACGATCGATCAAACTACTGCCCCTGCACTCCCGCTAAGAGTTTCCCCCTTCTACCAGAATAGCATTGCAATCTGAAGGGGCAAGCAATTGTTGATGGCTAGCAACAAAAGATGGATCAACGAACGTCACTTATTCTTCACGCATTGTCTTCTGCTCTTCGGGGATGACATTATGATCTAAAGAAATTGGGGGTTTGTTGTTCGCAATAAATGATGGATCAAACAAATGTAGGTGCCTTTCTTCTACGATGATATTCTTTTCTTCAGAGACGCCATCGATGTCGGCTAAGATCGGCAATTTGAGGCTGGTACTGGAAGATGGATCAAGTGAATGCGGCAATACAAGCAAATGGGTTAAGGTGAAAACCCGAGTTTTAAGCGAAATCCAAAGTATGTATATGTAATAAGAGGCCCCGTTTATGTTATATATATTCATATCCAAAAAAAGTCACCATAGTGCTGGAATGATCATTATTGAAACAATGAGTCTAAGTTTGTAAATGTCACAAACATAAGATTTACTTTGTTATACAGACTACAACCTTTTGTATCAAAATAAATCTAAAAGGCAATGTTACAACTTATAAGGGAATTTACAATTTTATCATACCATACTTCTCCTATATTGACAAGTAAATAAATAAGAAGATTTTGGACGTCAAGGAAGGACTCAATCTTGCATTTTCCATTTGCATTATTGAGCTAAAAATGCTAACGCAATATAGTATTTTTAGAACCAATGAAGTCTAGCAGCGTCGCACATTAAATACTAGCATTACAGGAACGTCCTTGTCATGCATTTGATTAGTATCACACTTGAAGAACAAGGGATAAATATCCAGCTATGGTATATGATAACAATATATTGTTATTAATTCTTTAAAATAGCCCAAATGTTGATCCCCAACCTTCTATTAAACTGTATCGTCTCTGGAAAATAAGGGTCAACATCTGTCATTTCCTTCTATATTGAATTTACTAACTCTGATAAACCTCAACATTATTTTGCTTAACCCAACAGAGAAACTATTTGCCATTTCAGTTGAGATGTAGTTAGGAGAATCATAGGCTTTTTCAATGTATTCGGAATCATCACCTATGATATAGCATCTCCTGGATTAGGGTAATCATGAGATGAAGTCCATGATGACTCTAACATCTGTGGCATATTATCTCCAACTATAAATAAAATCAAGCAATTCAAACGAAATCTAATAGCATAATGTAAAGCATTAGGAGTATGCTCATACTATAATGAATTATCTGCCAAAAAATGTAGGCACACATTGTCTTGCAATTTCCAATTACCATGGCTCAAACACACTAAAGTTTTAGGGTTGTATCATAAGTAAATGCACTCTGTTTTGGAGCCTAAGTGAAATGGTGATGTTCGGATGAGCTGGATCAAGCAGAGATTATGGGATTATAAGCTCTTTTAGCTTTAGTTTTGGTTGTTTGGATGAATGGGATTATGGTTTCCGGAGTCCTATTTCTCAATCAAAAGGTTCCGGATTGATTTATGTGTTAAATAAGGTTTGACTCCTATTTTCGATTCGGGAATCCTATTTTCCAACCCCGAAACCCTATTGTCAATTCCGGAACACTAATTTCCAATGGAACAATCACACAAAGACTCGTGGTATTTATCACACAAGAATTTGGAACAGTAAAAATACGGAATCCTCTTATGAAATTTTGGAACCCTATTTTCCAAATTCAGAAACCTTTTGTGAAATTACAGAACCCTTTTCCAAAATCTGGAATCTCATTTTTGGTGGGTCTCCAGTTTGTTGTGGATGATACCTTCTTTGATGACCAAAATCTCCTAATCTATTTACGTATGTTAATTCATAAGCGGCTCTCATAAGTTGTAACGAATATGTACCCTGCCTTCTAAATTGATTCTTATACAAAGTTGTAGTCTTGATAAGAAAGTAAATGTTAATTTTGTGACGTTTACAAACTTAACCTCTATGTCAGCAATAATGTTCATTCGAGCACTATGGTTTGTTCTTTAGGATGTTATAAATAACATAAACGAGGGCCACTTGTTACATGTACATCCACAAAATCTCGCTTCATAAATTATGAAGATTTTGTAATTCGAAGTTCGCTTAAAATTCTAGGGTTTCCACCTGAAACCATTCATTTGTATTGCCGCGTTCGCTTGATCCATATTCCAATACCAATCTCAAAATGCTGATCTCAGCCAACATCGTTCTCATCTCTAAGAAAGGGATATCATCGTAAAAGAAAGGTACTCACAGTTCCTTGATCCATCATTCCTTGAAAACGACAAACGGCCGTTTCTTTAGATCTTAATACCATCCTCAAAGAGCAGAAGACATTAGGTCAGGAAGGTGAAGTGAAGTTCGTCAATCCATCTTTTGTTGCTAGCCATCAGCTAATGACCCCTTTAGACCGCAATGCTATTTGTTTGAAGGGAAACTCGGAGGGGTAGGGCAAGTGCAGTCATTTGATCGATTATTTATTTCCTACCAGAATCTGCAGAAACTAGACTTTAATGTCATTCCAGATGAAAGCTGAAATGAAGGAGAAGGATTATATACTACTTGCAAGGTCGAGTTGAAAAGATGTGGAATCAACAATCTAATCATTAATGCGACAACGATGCCTTTGGAAGCCCGTCAATGGTAGGGATTGTCCGTACTGTTAGCTCCCTCATTCTTTTTGCTGGAGTTACCGTCATGGTGGGGAGTGGGTTGGCGGATTGACTGCGAGGTTAAATGCTCTGATGCCTCTGCTGAAAGGGTGGATAATGTATTATTATCAAATGCGTTTGATTACAAATATGGAAAGATTTTAGGCATTTTTGTTCTTGTGTATCATTTTTAGGTGTGCATGATTGGAGTTACATGTGTTCATCTGGGCACTATCCAGATTATTGACTTGGAACCTGTGAACTAATTCATTGGTTTGATCATTCGTGTCTAAGAAGACTTAGTGAGGTAAACAATATCAGAGAAATATGTTTTATTAGGGGGATACGTCTGAATATGATTTATATTAATATTATCATTCATGAGATGTTAAAGCGTTATATTCGCAGAGCTTTAGAACTTCCACTGGGTGGCATGTTTCCCAATTATAGTGTTTAAACATCAAAATAAAAAAAGATAAAAGTAACTATAAATGAACTTGAGTTTTAACATCACTCTTATATGGCAATCATTGTCATCGCCTGTGATCAAGCTCAGCTTTGAAGAATTGAGAGCTGAAAGCTTGATAGTACGCCTACGGTATGATCTTTTGTTTGTTTTTGTCTTTTTTTACTTTGATTTATGATTTAGCTTATTAGAAATCACATGTGTTAACAGACTTGAGGGACTTCTGCAATTGATCAAGTATCTTGATGATAATAGGAACGAAGAAAGACAAAAAAGAGATAAGACAATTAAATCTGCAAACTAAATGGAAGAATCTGAAACACTCAGCAAATTATGTCCGTATAGAGAGGACTAGACTCCAGTAAAATCACGCTTTATGTACCAGCTTCTCCTGTTCAAAGCGAACAGCTGGTGAATCTTTTATGTACCAGCTTCTCCTGTTCAAAGCGAACAGCTGGTGAATCTTTTATGTACCAGCTTCTCCTGTTCAAAGCAAATTACACTTCACTAATTTAATAGCTCCTGATGCAAAGCACGCGGGACACTCTATGCAAATGAGTCCGTTGAGAAAAAAAATAAAAAATCTTTGAGCCCATAATCATCTTGATAATTGATCAGTTGCAGAAGTCCCTCGAGATTGTTTACACATGTAGTTTTTAGTAAGCCAAATCATAGATGTTGTAAATCAACAATATTGGGATCATACTGTACTACTTTTTGACGTCAGCTCTCAATTCTTTAAAGCTGGATAAACAAGCTTGATTACTAGCTAAGACAATGACTGCAATATGAGAGTGAGGTGAAACTCAAGTTACTTTATCCTTTTTCTTTTTATGTCTTGGCATTATAATTGGTAAACACACTACACACTGGAAGTTCGAAAGCTCTGCAAATATAAATCTTTGTCAATCTCATAAATGATAATATTATTATGAGTCATATTCAACTGAACCACCCTGAGAAAAATAAAACGTAACCCCCTAATCAAACGTATTTCTTTAATGCTTTGCTTACCTCACTAGGTCCTCTTAGATTTGAGATCAAACCAATGTTTAAGTTCCACAAGATCCAAGAATTATGGATAGTGCCCAGATGAGATACACAGCTAGAAGCATGCACACGTAAAATGGTTCTCAAGAACAAAAGTGCCTAACATCTTTACATGTTTGTTTGAATGATTCAAAAGAGTAAGAGTGTCTAACATTCTTACACATTTGTAATCGAACAGATTTGATAACACCCTTCAAGCAGAGGCACCAGAGTATCTAACCCTATAGTCAATCCGCCAACCCATTCCCGACCATGACAGTATCTCCTGTGAACTGAATGAGGAAGATGGCAGTACGGGCCATCTATTTCGTTGGCGTTCCATAGGCATATTGGTTGCATTAACGATTAGACTCTTGATTCCACATCTTTTCAACTCAACCTTGCTAGTAGTATATTGTTCTTCTCCTTCCGTTGCGAATTCAGGTTCATCTGGAATAATATTAAGGTCTGTAGTGATCTGTAAATTTTGGCAGGAAATAAGCGATCAAACTACTGCATCTGCACTCCCGCTACGAGTTTCCTCCTAACAGAATAGCATTGCAATCTAAAGGGGTAAGTAGTTGTTGATGGCTAGCAACAAAAGATGGATCAACAAACGTCACTTCTCCTTCTTCACCCATTGTCTTATGCTCTTCGGGGATGGCATTAAGATCTAAGAAATTGGTGGTTTGTTATTCGCAATAAATGAGTGATCAAGCAAATGTAGGCGCCTTTCTTCTACGATGATATTGTACCACAACTTTTGCTTAACTACCGTTGAAGAAGAAACACAAAATTTCTCTTTTTATAAAATGCTAAAGATCAATTTTAGTTATAATTTGCATAACAAATGCCCAACACCATTGGAGATGCTCTAAACCCTGAAAGTGCGAACCAAGGTGTCAACAATATCATTTCACGAGCTGCATACCAACGAGTAGAAAACCCATAACAGAGCCCCTACTTTCCAAATCAAATGAGCCGAACCACATACGCATATGCTTTACACCGAAAAATAGTGTGATCGAACATGCAACCAATTGGACACGGGTGCCAGTTTTTAGAATCTAACGTCCTGGTGAAACCTAAAAGGCTGAGTAGGAAAAATATATTCAAACAACCTTGCAACTCCAAGATATTCAAGTCTCTGAAATTTGAAGTTTTATGAATGTTGTTCCAACTGTTGTCTCCACATCAAATTCTTCGAAGTTCTATGATGTCTTTAGATTTGATGTGCCCCCTTTTTAGTGTTTATCATACTCGTGGTCTTTTTAGTTTATCATCTCTTATAGCTTTCTGATTTGTAAAGCACTGACACTTGACTGGTGCTTCAAAGCCTTGATGTTTTATATAAATTTATTTTGAAACAAAAATCTGTGTCAGAAAAAGATAAATTAAGGTAACATAATTCTAAGAGAGATTGGTGAGATATAACCGAGAGATATGAACAACGATGGTTTGAAGTTGTGATCAGTGCACAAGAACACGTGGGTTGTGCATGTCAGAAATTCAATTGCAGCCGGACACACGCTTGCCATGGCTCAATAGTTATGGTATACTCCAATCGGTCTTGCAATCTATGCTATAAATCTACCTAGGTTGTGTGTGTGATCATCATACATACTATGATGTATAGTTTTTCATATTATACTTGAAGTAAATGCATTCAAATTTCATGGCTATATGGTTGTTCTGTGAGGGTAAGCGAATTGTTTTAGAATGTGCTATTTGAATGCTTTTCCAAACTTGTCTTGGAATTTGATTGATTCAATTTTTTGTTTATACTTTACTGTCCTTGAAGTTGTCTGATTGCTTTTTAGAGCCCTTTACTGTGTTTATATCCCGAGTCTTGTGTGTGTGTGTGTATCATCTCTTTGAAGTTCCAATTTTAAAGCCATTTCTGTGGCCTGATAGTTAAAGGTCTACTTGAAGTGGTCTTGCAATTTACCCTATAAATCTACCATGGTTTTGTGAGTGATGCATCCTTCCTGATCTGTACGAAAACAACAATTAAACAACACACAACACAACAATGTGACAAACCAAGTTCTTAATAGAGAATTGCAGTATTGTCTTTGGGACTGGTAGTTTCCCGATGGAGTACTGGAAACCGAGTAGAGGAATTCGTTAATCAGGTCATGTTTATATACTACTCGTGATCATGTATAGTCTTTGCTCTTTGTTAACAAACATGTCCTATACTATATACTCCCTGCATCCCAAAATTTTAGAGCCTATTTAATTTTTGGCTGTCCCAAAATTGTTCTCCACTTTCCTATCTTGTAAGTCACAATGTTGTAGGTTCTCTAATTTGCCCTAAAAAGTAAGGGTGACATCATCAATCAGTTAAAGATTGGGGGTATTCTAGCAAATGATCTGACAAAATTTGATAGGAGCGTAATCATTAAAGGTCCACTTAAATAGGGGGATTAGGGGACTAAAGGTACGGGATGGAGCCAGTACTAAGCAAACAAATTAAGCTTGCGTCGCTGAACACAAGTCGAGATGTCTTGCTTCCGTGTAACTGGTATGAAGTCAAATATCCATCGTTTACTCTCAGTTATGGTAGCTTACTCTCAGTTATGGTGGAATATCTAAGTTTTGCACTAGTCCAGTAGAAAAATGTAGCTCTGCCCTCTTTTTATAGATTATGAAAATCTACGGCTCTCTCAGTAGCTTCATAAGTTCATCTCAGCTGTGAGGAAATGAGTAAGTTTGAAGGATAAAACAAATGTGCTTCTAATAATGCTAGAGCTGGATAAACTTGTCATACTTTGACTTATTTAGCAACCATATAATCTAAAGCATTAATTAGTACACCACATAGCTATTAATATATACCAAAATCTCAAGGATGCACTTTTGGAGTTGTGGATGTTAGATGAACAGGTGACTAATAACTTTTTTGAAGACAGTTTTAGGATAAGTGACAACGTTGTTGATGCCCATGCTACACTGGTAGAACTAAAAGACATTAGTACTGGGAGGATTTTGCCTAGTTACTACAAGGATTACCAAATGGAGGAAAGTAATTATAGGAGGGGATCACAATGGGCTCGTCGAAAGAATAACATCACTTAGGGAAGAAATGATTAAGGACGTATATGTGGACAGTTACCGATACATCAACTTGATTAAGGATATGTAGGTCAAAACATGAATTTAACAAGAGTGAGATTTCTAAGGGGGGTGAATGGTGTAACTAGATGTGTATGATACACAATCAGGAAGAATACTGTGAGTATTGTGGCATTTGACATGAAGGACTAGGTTTTTCGACTGAGTTACCTGATTGTTGCTCTTATCCGTTTGAGAATGGGAAGAGAAGGATTCTTTCAATTTGGAACGATTGTCTTGCTCTGGTTCTATATCATTATTACTCTGAGCAGGTGATGTATGTTGATATTTGGGTGATGAAAGAATACGGTGTTAAGGAGTCTTGGAAAAAAGAGTTTAGTTCTGAACGGTTGATAGGAATGAAAGGGCCATTGACAATTTTGAAGGATAGGGAGTTGCTCTTGGACAGCAGCAATGGAGAGCTTGTATCCATCAATCTTCACGATCACAAAATTACTATTTTGAAGGTTGTATTATCCCGGAGAGACTACAAGCTCTCCTGTTGACAGAAAGTCTTGTTTCTGTCAACAGATTCAGCCACGTACCTGATACATTCTGTTTCTCTCCCAAGTGATTGTCGTTGTTCACTGCGTGACGAGGAGAGGCTTGGTTGAGTTTCTCTTCAAGTGTAGGACTCAATATTCTTAGTCTCTTATGCTCATGTATTTCCTTATTGTTCTTTTTGTCTGTAAAAATTGTAGTTCCTTGCTTAGTGATTCTTAATCTTTCGTTCTTGTTTGCTCTGTCCGATGTGATTAATGTATTTCGTTTTGTGCTTTGACATTATCATAGACAGATTCAATTGCCTCTTGAAATTCTTAAACAGGGTGCACACATTGAAAAACTTAAATTTCTTTTCTTATGTGCCTCCATTATGTATCTTCAGGATTTGATTTATCCTTACTTTTCTGGAACTTCTTTTATTAATGTATGGTTCAAATAACATGATGTAGACTAATCCTGTAAACAAATAGAATGAGCGTATCTACAATTATTTTAAAACCTATGCTGTGGCTAAACCGGGTTTAATTTATTCAAAACAAAGGGACTCTACAATTATTTTAAAACCGACAATATTCTTAAGCTCCCCATCAAATCAGCCAAGCATAATTTCCCCATCTGATGGAATATTCATACAAGTCAACCCTACACAGTTAATCATGAGAGCGATTTGTCTAAGAACTGTGCTCACAACATTGCTTGGAGATTGTGGTGAAGCCATGAGAGCGAGAGAGTGACTGTGAGGGAGAGAAACGAGTGCGAGAATGGGTGCTTGTTGTTCGGAGGAGTCGGAGAAGATGGAGGAGTCGGAGGAGTAGGAGAAGTTGGAGAAGATGAGTATGTGAAGTTTCTTTTTGTTTTGTTTTCAGATCCCGAGAAAGGGAAAAAAGCAATTTTTTAAATTTTAATGATTTGGTTAATGACTTTGTTTTAATTAGTTTAATTATGTTATTATTTTTCAATTAGTTTTCCAAATGAAGGTCAAATGGTTCACTAACAAATCTATCGGCACTCCCACCAAAAACGTGGGGGAAGTGCTTTTCCCAATTATTTCTCGACGTGTTCATCACTACTAATCCAGTTTACAGAGTAATTGTCTCTCTTCAGCGTTGATTCATCATCATTCGGTTACTCCTTACCCTATCTGTCGTTTTTACCGGCGACGACAACCACCGTCGATGGAGGGGACTTCAGCGATTCCAGACATAGTCCTCCCAAACCTCCCTATAGACGTATTGATGGAGATCCTTTCCTTGCTCCCTGCGAAATCCCTGATACGATTCAGGTCAGTCTGCAAACAGTGGTGCTCTCTAATTCAAAACCCAAGCTTCATCTCCAATCACCACAACCGATCGAACTCCCTATCTCGCAATGAGTCTCTCCTCGTTCTCCGATCTCTTGAAAGCCATGATCAGCGAATGGGTATTAATTTAGTTTACACCAGTATCTCAATCTCTTTTCTTGATACTGAAACCCTAACCCATGTTCGCACATTGATATGGATCGCTAGTCGCCTTCGTCCCAGATGATTGGTGTCTCACACTATGGCGGTCTTCGTGTTTCTGGCCATTGCAATGGTATCATTTGTCTAATTGATACTGATGATATAATCTTATCTAACCCTGCTACTAGAGAGTTCAAAACCCTCTCTTTGCTTCAATCTACTTACCTTAAGGATACTACTGTGGGCTTTGGGTATGATCATGTTTCTGATGATTACGAAGTTGTTAGGATGCTTGAGGTTTATGATGATGATCCTGATGATTATTACTCTGGTGCTACTCTCAAGACTGAGATCTATAATTTGAGTACTGATTCTTGGAGGGTGATTGATGCCATTGTGCCAGTACCTGTCTTCTACTGCCCTTCTTTTGAGTTGTTCTATAATGGGGCATTTCATTGGTACGGGTTGGATGATAGTATTAGTGGAGAGTGTATTGTCTCGTTCGACATGAAAGATGAGGTTTTTCGAATTGAGTTTCCCCAGGGTTGCTTTTATGCAAACGAGAAATCAAAGAGTCTTTCGGTTTGGAACAATTTCCTCGCTTTGATTTTATATAGTTCCTATTGCCTGGATATGAACATTGAGATTTGGGTGATGAAAGAATATGGAGTTAGGGAGTCTTGGACTGAGGAGTTTAATTTTGGACCACTGATTGGAATCAATGGGCCATTGGGGATTTGGAAAGATAGTGAATTGCTTTTGCAAAGAAGCAACGGACAGCTTGCATCTGTCAATCTTCGCAACCACGAGATTAAGGATTTTAACGTACATGGGGTTCCTGAGACTTTACGAGCTCTTCCGTTTACAGAAAGTCTGGTCTCAATCAACAGGTTTACTCAAGTGGTCTGATTGAAGAGTCCTTAGTTACTAAAGGCTCTCTTTCTCTTCGAAGCATTGACCTCTGTGTTGTCGTTTAGATGAACCCATGTCTTTTGCTAAACCTTCATAAATGTTAAGAGGCTTGGCTGAGTTTCTCTTGATGTGAAGTATTTAACATTCTTCGTTGTTGTTGCCCATGTATTTTTTCCATATTGTTCCGAACAAGATTTGAAGTTGGATCAGTGTTGTTCTTGTCTATTTGTTGTTTGTATGTACTGTGAGTTTAGTCAATATATTCTTATTTGTTGCTTTTAGCTTCATCTGTACCTACCTTTAAGACAATGGCATTTTCAATTTGATTGCTTCTTGAACTCATCCAACTGATACAGATATCCATATATTTCTTTTCTCCTACTGCCACAATCTTGGCGTAGGGTTGTGGTATTGGTATACCATTCTGAATAAGCAGTTGGATAGAGTTAAATCTTCTGCTTAAACTGCTATATCTGTCCTAGAAGTCTACAACCTGAAGTCCTAGTTCCTTACACTCTTACTGCAGGGATACGTTGCAATTTTCTCTTTCAATTTCATCATCGCTAAATTTGTCATCGCTGATACGGTTGTGGTCATCAGTGACATGATGTTTTGTATGCATTACCATAGATATCCAGCTAATCACCAGTGATTTTTGTCTCGCAGATGCTTGCTAGGTTTGTAATTGGTGCATCATTTAGTGCTGATAGTAAAGGTGGGAGGAGGGGAAGAAACTCCAGAGAAAGGTGCATCGTTTAGTGCCTCATTTAGTGCTGATAGTAGAGGTTCGTCTCGCAGATGCTTGCTAGGTTTTTAATTGGTGCTGAGAAAGTCACGAGTCTTGGTTGCAACATCCCTGCGGCATCTTGCAACATGGAATATACCATGCATAGATGCAGTATACTCATGGCTGGCCGGCAATACGCTTGTCATCTAATCAACCAAGCACTTTGAAATCGAATTCTTCAGCTAGTACCGGTGCGATGAATGATCTCATGTCCATGATTCTACACAGGCCTAGTCTAAAGGGTCATCTTCAAAGTGATCAGGCAAGGAAGGTGCTTGTGGAAGGTGGGATGCACGTAGGAGCTGCCTTCACAGCTTGAGGAGGCTTATGTTACACGGGTTGAAGCCTTCATATGCTGCTATAAATGGTCCGAGAAATGACTGACAATTTGCTGAAGCATAGATGATTTATACAACACTCAGCTTCGGTCCGTCTTTCTGTGCCTGTGAGCTGCATTTAACTGTTTCTATGTTAGTATATGCTTGCATATCTTGATTCAGTTTTTTTTAATCATCTACCGCTCTGACTCTGAGTCTATGAATGTGTATTTGTAGGATTTTGTTTGGTAGTTTTGACGGGGTTACAAACTAATGTTAGCGCAAATCATGATGAGATAATTGAATGGAGGTATGCGCGCAGTAAAACAAAGGTGCTGTAATTTGTCAGGGGAGCTACATTCTGCATATTCTTCAGTGTTGGGCTGTTGTAAGATTGAAACCAAGTGTTTTGTTTAGTAGTTGTGTACTTGTATGTACTGATGATGACAACCTGCATAACTCTTAACTCCTACACATTCGAAGGTTTGATCAATTGTATCGAGGACATTGTTTTGTACTTCTCTCGTTTAGTCAATAATTTGGTCTAGCACCATAATCAAACATAAACTATTGTTACAATTTTTAATTCATATGTGATAGCGAGTGAAAGCATGTACACTCTTGCTACTTTTTTTTTTTGATAAATCCTTCTACCTATCTATAAAAGAGAGCATCGCCTGTTCCACGTCGGCGCCACGTCTGCTCTTTGTCCACGGTGGACCACTTGCTGTGTGATTGTTGGAACATGAATAAGGTGGAACACGTCATATAGATAGTTGTTCAATTACACTAATGCCCTTCGCTTTGTTTGCAATTTTGTCCATTTACAACTTTGTGCCTTTTGTAATTTATGTAGTCAAATGCCCCTGGTGTGAGGGTGTGATTAGGGATGGCAATGCGGTTCGATCCGATCCGAAATCCGAGTGATTCATCCGAATGGATCAAGTCCGAATCCGATCCATTTTAAAATGGATCGGATATGGATATTAAAAAATAAAATCCGATCCGTATCCGAATTCGATTCGAATATATGAGGATATCCGATGGATATCCGACCCGAAAGGATCCGAACACACATAGTTTCACAAAAATACCCTTAGAGTTATAAAAAATATGTTTTTATACCTACATATATATAAACACATTAAGCAAATCACTATACATTGTGTTTTCAGGCCTGAATAAAATATTCTACTATGGTTATGGACAATTTTTGTGTTGTTTTGATTGAATTTGTAAACAATTTTAGACATTATTGGTTCCTTAAACCTTTGAATAGCTTGCTTATATTTATTGGTAGATTTACGTTTGTCATATTGGTAAAATATTTTTAATATATTTTTACTTTTTTAGGCATTTTTATTTTTGGTGTGGTGACTCTTTTTAACGTATTTTTCTGAATTTGTTGTGTCTTTTTTATGAGAAGTAAAAATAAAAATGCTCAGGATCCGAATCTGGATCCGTTTCTAGAGATTTGGATTGTCGGATCGAATACGGATATTGCAATTTAAATCCGGTTCGAATTCGATCCGAATCCGTTTAGGATTCGGTTGGATTTGGATCGAATATGGATCCACTTATTTTGATCAGATTCGGATATGGATATAGGTGGATCCGATCCGAATCCGATCCATTGCCATCCCTAGGTGTGATGTTCGCAATCTAATTCACCCACGACAAGCTTCGAAAAGATTCATTCAGGCAGACGAAGAGAGAGAAGAGAGAGATAGTTCTGCGAAGAGAGGCGGTGGAGCTTTGTGGCGGTGGATTAGGCTACTCTTTCCGATCTCTCTCACACAATCGACAGGTGACTTCTCCTTCTCCTTATTGATTTCTCTGTCTATCTGTCGTCTGTTTTGATTGTTGAATTTTCCATGCAGATTGAAAAACATGAAGCGGCGACGGTGGTGTAATTTTTCGGGGGTTTAATAACCACAGAAGAATTCTATTGCTTTCCCTCTCTGGGAAATCAGGTTCGTTCCTCTCTCCAAATTCAAACAGTTCATCTGTAATTTTGAGGAAGAACAAAGCGCCGTTCTAGGGTTCCGGCTCGCTGATTTCGCCAAACAGATTCCCAAGAAGGCTAGGACTGACTTATTAGGCAGAGTTGATGTATACTCTTTAGTTTTGGAGGCATTAGCTGGTAGGGTAAGAGCGATCTGTTCAATTTGGTTCTTTATTTAGATTAGAGTAGGAGTGTGACCCAAAATTTGATTCTAATATAAGCCTCCTACTTGACGCTTTACAGTATTCTGCTACTCATTCGTCGAATTTTTACGATTGTAGAGGAAGTGTACAGTACTACTAGACTTGGTGATAAAATGGGCATATCAACTTTGGTGGGTACTAGACTTGCATAAGTGGTTTTCATTTGCAGAGTAATGGTTTATTTTGTATCATTGTAGCAGATCCATTCTTCATTTGATGTCTCGTTGCCTTCAAGCGAGTGGCCCTTTGAGAAATTGCAGGAGCAATGCTGGATGGGAGCGAAAAATTCTGATTGGTATGAACTTTAAATGACTTAGAATAGTGCTGACGCATACTTGGAACCCTTGGTTGCAGGTTGTATCATATGACACAAACGCACTAAGCGGCTAAGTCGAATCTGCCGCTTCAGGGTGTATCAAAGAAGAACCAATTTAAGAAGATGTGTGTGCTGTAGGAAGTTGCAAGTGATGATGTTTTTAGGAAGAGTTCTCTGAAATACTTCGAAGACCATTTTAGGACGGTGGATTGTTCTCGGTTCTCTGAAATACTTGGTTTGGACAAAGGTAAAGATGTTTGACATCCTTGGCTGTCTCTGTTATTTTTCACAGTGGGATACGAGTCATACGACTGATTCATGAATCCTTAGCAGTCTACTATCAAAGACAAGATGAGGGCTTCTTAATATTTTTCTATTTTGGTGTTGCATTTATGAGTTGCAGATTGTGAGAACTCGAGGTACGGAGGAACTGTCGTCATCACGTCTTCTTCTTTCTCTTGGTTTGAGCTTCTGAGTGCAGCGACCAGGAGAGCACCGATGACGTTGAAGAGCAACAACTGGCGGTATCACGAACGGACTCTCTGAATGTAACAGGTGAGTATCTCAATTCATTTTTATTCTTTTCGGTAATTAGTATCCTGTTCCCTGATTATTTGTTGGAAATTGGGATGTGTGATTGTTATATCTTTTCTTTCTGACCAAATAAACCTAACACTGTTGTTCCGATTGGCGATTATAGGGCACGCTTTTCGTAATCGAACGGCTTACACATCAACAAAGCCACCATCATCATCTTCTTCATGTCTCTAAATCTGGACGGCCGGCAGACGCTTCAATCGAAAATTGAGATGTTCGAGAGAAAGTGTGAAGTGGTGGCTGGAGTGTAAGACGCAGATGAAAGGTTGGGCTTTCCCGCAATCTCCAGGTATGTGAACATCTTGGTGTTCGAATTTCGTCTCTCTTCTCTCTCTTTACCCCCAATCTGTTGAAGAAAGTGTTTCTAGTTTTTTTTTTTTTAGTAATGGATCCAAAAAAAATTCTGAACTTTACTCCAGTAGTTCAATTTGGGTACAACCTTACGGTGCTCTGCTATGTAATATGTATAGACATCATATGCTTAAAATGTTATGGTTTTGTTATTCATTGTACGAGCTTGCCTTTAGGATTCTTTTTCAGATTTCTAGGCTTTTTGACCACTGTGTTGGAGAGTTTCAAGGCAGTGTCTGTAAGATTAAGTAAATTTCTGAGCTTGATGGGAAGAAATAACAAATAAATCTAACAATTTGATTTCCTAATTTACAAGTCCACAATTTCTGCTGATTCATGTTTCAGCCTTTCAGCCTCAACGATATCAGTGCTTAGAAGTCTCCGTCCTGAACTTAGACGACTTTGTTTTTCGAATTTTCTGTTTGACCACTATATGATTACCTTTTACCTATTACTATTACTGTAACTCTCATTCTCTGCTGGATTCTGGGTTGTTTACTCCGTTAGCTTAGGCTATAGCAATTACCGAGAAATGCATTTGTTTGTGCATCTTTCCACACTGAACCCTCTATTTTAGAATTCAAATTTCACAAGTTCGAGTGTGGCATGCGATAGATTTTCCATTGTTTATGACAGGTTGTTAAAGGTCTATTTTATTTAATTAATTTTTAAATGCAAACTTGGCTCCATCGTGTTGCATTTGACTATTTGTTGCTTCATTGTTGACATCCAGTTTCCTAATAAGTTGATACGCTTTTGCTGTCCATTCGTACATTCATTCAGTGTTTGTCCAGTAAATGATGAACCAATTTGCAACTAAGTTATTGGTTGTTTTTTTCTCACAGATTCTCAATGAGATACACTGATTCCACTTTGTTTGTCTAGCTTTTGCAGGTTTCGTCGCCCATTTCTGTGTCAGTTGGGTTTCGGCATTTGGAGAGGGAAGAGAGATTTGTTTCTCTGTAGAAGAAAGGGTTTTCTCTAAACTCATATTTAGTACATGTTTTGGTAGGGTTTTAGAGCTTATTTGGGCTTCAAATATGCCTATTAAACTTCCACTTCAGAGCAATGGTGGTTTATCCAACTTATGTGTTCGCTTCTGTCTCAATGTATAAACTGTGATTGCTTCGCTGCCTTTTACGCTATTGCTCCACTGTCTTTAACGCGATTGAAAGGTTGCCTATATTGTTGACAGAGGCTGTGATGATATATTCATAGAGCTTGCCCTTCAGACTGCAATTCGACCCTTATCTTGGCGGGGCAATTGGGAGAGATTCTTATCTGCCCATCTTGCTGCCATGGTGGTGTCAGCGCAGTCTGATTGCGCTTACAGATCTGAGCCTCTTTTCAAGGTTCCCTATACTACAACTCTTGTCTGGATCATGGTGCCCTCTTCCTAAAGAGGCTGATTACTGCTTCATATAAAAGAAGCTAAGCAACCTAAATATTATGGATTAGTAACTATCTTTTCCTCTAAATTGTGTTGTTCAATCCTCAATTGCTGTCAACACGTGGGCAGTCAGTGGTTCCTTCGGTTGTTGGTGAATCAGTGAACTAATTAGAGCCTCTGATTAAATGAACTGACCTCCTATTAGATTTGAAATGCAGAAAGCAATTTTTTACAGTTCAAACCACTATTACTAAGAATATTAATATACATTCTCTTTTTGCGTTTTATGTGCAGGTGATGTCTGAAAATTGAGCTAGACTGACGTGTACAGCTGATGCTGCTCCTGTTGACATTTTTCTTAAGATTGTGACGATTGCTGATATGCACAAATGGCAGCTGATGAGAAATGACGAGCCTGACCTGTGTGTGGATAATGAGGTGGCATTTGCAAAAGATCGAACTATTAGCTGGTATCTTCTTTTCTCATTATCGTTTTTTGCCTGATGTCTTTTATTGAGTGCAGACTTAAAGTCGTTTTTATGAACACTCTCCGGAACAGCAGTTTCTTTTTTAAAATACAGATGAAGTCGCAGTTAGATCTTCGACTCACAAACTCATTTTTTGTTATATTATGTTAATACACTGGAGGGTGTATGGCTCGAACATGGTATCTGAATGTGATCTATTTGTCTGATAACCTCCATAATATCCTGTTAGAAACCCTTCTCTTTTCTTCTACTTTCTGGAATGTTTTTTGGACCAATCTTGGGAAATATTCCTTCGTTGTTTTTGGATCTGCAAAACATATTCCTTTAACTTAGTAGGTTCATCATTTTTTTGGGTGTAACTGCAGTTAGTTGCATTCCACATGTACTGATGGTGTTCAATTACTGAATTTTTATGGGTGTACCAGCAGTTAGGTGCATTCTATGTGTACTGATACTTGTTCGAATAGTACTCTTATCTCGATCTGTTGCACTATGTATCTTTTTCTTATGGAATTACATACCAGAGTTGTGCCTCCTACTCCTCAATTCCAAGGTCCACTATTTCTCACCTTGAATCGATGTCTCTCATCTGTTTTTAATGGTTTTCAAGGAAGATACTCTGAGCCCCTCAAGCAACATAGTGGGGTGTTAACAAGGAATTCTTCGATGCTCCTCTTCTATTGACAAATTTAATTTTGCAATGTGAGTTATGGGGCTGGGCTTATTAGCTCTGCAAAAGATGCAAGCTGAGTTAACATAAGTGGGAAATAGGCGACGACCTTCGTCTATGGTTCTTCTATTCTCCAACTTGCCTATCTACGTGGTAGGCTAAGATATATCGTTCTTTTCTCCTAGGTACATAGATTTCACAAGCTTTTTTATTTGTTTGGCCATGTGGATCAATGGGTTGAAAATCCACGATTCAGGCTTATCATTTCCTTCATCAGTGGCGAGGCAAATCCTTTTTGCAGTCATGGTGGCAAGAAATTTGCCTCATATCGTGATTCCAAACACATGTCTGAGCCGATGCATTCATTTGCCTATTCGTATTGCTACTGCCATTACATTAAACTGTAAACGGCGGTCATGATACATGTGTTGGATACTCACTGCCTATGCTAAGCTCTCTTGCTCATTTTGCACCGGCGAAAGTCTCAAACTCCCTTCATAATGTTACCGATACTACAAGAAGGTGAAAGTGTTCTTAGTACAGTATTCTTAGTGGAAAGAATCCTATTCTTATTTGTTTCTGAATGTTGGTTTCTATCTCTCGAAGCTCCGCCTTTTCATGTCCGTGCTTGTTTGCTCATAATGGGAATCTCTCTGAAAGTCAAACAACTTGGGGGTTTGACCATTTTGTTTCATTTCGCCTTTTCAGGTGACTGATTCTGAGGAAAAGATTTGTCTGGATAACGTGATGAATTGGTTTTTGGGAATCATTTAGTTTCTTTTATGATCATCAAAGCTGAGTTTTTTTATAGGAATTACTACAGTTAAGACAGATATTTATAAATTAATTACTCTGAAGGCAGAAAAATAAAAATAATCATTAATAAAAGAACTTCTAAAAAACTATTTACAAACAAGCCAAAAACATCTTACTTGGGAGCCCAAATGACATTTATACCCATTACTTATTTCAAATGCACCAACTACTTAATAAAATACGTAAATTACATTGGGATTTCCAATTACATTTCCACCTATAATTTGGCATCGATGCTTAGCAGGCTCATTTGCATTTCGGTGAGTGACTACAACACCCAATTCCTTTTTCTTTTTGAGAAAATTCTTCCTTCCATGTGTTTTTAGCTCTCAACTCCCCACACGCAAACATAGTATTGGGTTCAGTATTGCTTTTGTGTGCTGTTGTAGATCTTTGAAGGGAAGGTTAGCTGCTACTCTCTGCTTTCTCCCTTCGTTGACACGTTTTTTTTTTTTTTTTTTTTTTTTTTTTTTTTTTTTTTTTTTGCTGAATTCCGTGCTTCATCTGTTTTAAATCACTGAATTAGACCGTTTCTGACATGGATATGTATATGGGGAATAGTGTGGAGTTATATTTTTTCGGGGCTGGGCAAATGCGCCAATAGAGACTCATTGGTGCCTATTGGATATAAAAAAAACATATAAATGGTCTAAATCCTAACAAAACATTCAACATCAGTATTAATATACATTACTCAATTGATCTCCGTGTGTGTAACCTCTGAAGAAGAATGGAATATGGATAGTAGGGCTTAAGGAAAAAGAAAACTAAAAAGCAATTTGACCACTGATATTAAGGAGATTGATCATGTCTAGCGCCGATAAGAAAAGTGAATCAAATTTTGCCCCTTTATTCTATGCTTACCAGTCATAGTCATTTTTTTTTCATTGGAATGAGGCAAGGTGGTTGGATCTCTTACTGGGATTGGGGCGACGGATTAATTTACCTTCTTGAACGCTTGGAGCAGTATCAATGGCGGATTTTGATGTAGAAACCAATGAATTAGTGAATGGCCTTTTGACCGAGGCTGGATATGGATCATGAAAGTTTGTATGAGAAATCAGGTGCATATTGCTGGTGTGGGCGACTACAATTTAGCTGGTACCACACATGCCCCTTTTGGCTTGTTCTAAGTCTTCTAATGTCCTGTCTTTATGTAAAGGTTGGCCTACATTCCTGCCCTTCTGCTTCGATGCTTTTTCTTAGTACTACTTTTGGTCTTCTGATGACGAAATTGTAACATTTTGCATGTAGTTTCCCTGGATACAACTTTGAGAAGACAGAAGGATAGGTTGGGGAAACAACGAGTTGTATGAAGCTGATTATGCAGATATGGAAGTTAGGAAATACGACAAAAAGAAAAGGATTTGGCTAACCATAGGGAGACTACTGGAACGTGCAGCCTCCATGATGGGGATTGGCATTCAGAGCATGCGTGCATCGGCTTATATGTATTGGTGGGCCTGTCTGTGGGTGAAGGGTTCGTAGAAGTCAATTATTGGATTCCAGGCGATGGCCCTCCGGAGTGGATCATGCTTCATAGGAGGCAATCTGCAAGCTTTGTCTATAACTGTGCAGTTATGGGTTACCGAAGCAGTGGGTTACCAAACAGATGTATGTACCACTCTGCTTTCCTACACTATTTTTTTATATCTCGAAATCTGCTTTCGTACGTGTATACGTCTGCATTTCTCTGTTTACTTGGGTACTTTTAAATTTTAATTTTACAACAGTTTTTTCCTTGCTTCGCATATTTATACAAGGACATACATTTTCCTGAAAAAATTTAAAAAAGATTATACAAAATTATAAAAATGATACGCACATAAATAATGAGTTCAAGATAACTTACAATTCATTTTGAGTTATAAAAAGATTACTTCTGAGTTGAGTTAAAGATGTGAAATTTATTGCCAAATGTTCATGTTAATTATCTTTGAGAGATTGCCTAGAGTAAGCACATAACAGTACTCAAAATTTCAGTCCTTGGTGGTGGAAAATTGGTTGAATTGAGAAGTAAAGATTATGCACTCTTGAGAGTCCCTGGTTCTGATTCTTTGTTACGAACTTTTTAAGTGAACAATATTCTCCAAATACTCTCAATCTTCCAGCTCTAATTGATTGTTAGCTGATTCGTCTATAAGTAGACAAACATCAAATTCATTGTATTTTCTTTTGTTTCGGAGATGCACCCTTTAGTCGCATTCATGGATTCCATGTTCATCTCTCTGTTTTGCCGTCTGCCCGAATGATTTGGACTTTCAATGTGCTGTATGGACGTCTTCATTATGTATTTTCCCAGTACTTATCTTCCATTGT
Source organism: Linanthus parryae (assembly GCA_023055425.1). Lineage (NCBI taxonomy): Eukaryota > Viridiplantae > Streptophyta > Magnoliopsida > Ericales > Polemoniaceae > Linanthus > Linanthus parryae. The sequence continues at coordinate 15,617,009 of JALGPY010000012.1, read as the reverse complement.
TGCACAGGTAGTTTGGGCACCCGAGACATGGTTCTCTTGGATTTCTTCCTAGGAAGCGTGCTGCTTGCCACAGGGGAAAGGGTACGCTCTGGAATTCTGTTCCACATGTGATTTGGTGTTCGCACGCTTGGATTTTTTCAATTCAGCCATTGCAAGTGTTTATGTCACATGCTCTGAACTTTGAACCTGTAATTGTCACGCAGCCAACAACACCAACACTACATAATCACCGCATCGCTAACCCCACAGCTACCCCACGAGTAATGCAATCAATTGAAGGACATCCAGAGAAAGCAGCTTCGATTTGGTGTACATTTTTTTTCCTGACTTCCGCAGATGTTAGGAATTATAGCTTCCTGTTATCGTTAATTATGCCAACCTGCAGCTTTTTCGTTTGTTTGGTTAACAATAAAGTTTTGTATTACTATTGCCGTTGTACTTCTTCCGGATTGCTCCGCTCATGTTGTTGTTGTTGTTGTTGTTGTGTTGTACGATAGTATTTCGTGCAGAAATTGTTTGTATGCCTCTTTCCTTGCTTCTGGATTATAAGTAGGTGCCCTAAACTTCATTTGCTGCCTGTAACAACAAACTAAACATAGATATCCACCATTTGGTCGAGTCGGTGTTTATCACAACACCAATGTCACCAACATTTGTATGTTGGAACTTTAAAGTTTCAAACATCTCCGAACTTGATCTGACTCCTTCAGCTCTGTTCCTCCATTTCCAGTCTGCAGCTCCATTACCATTTAGTGCATCTGTGATTTTCGTGCAGTCAGATTCCACTATCACTCTTTTCAAACCTTCTTTTTGCGCCCAATTAACTGCTATCAATCGCACTTAGCTCAGCTACTTCGATGCTTCCACTCTGTTCGTGACTAGTTTGGATGTGCATTGCTTCTCCCTTGTGGTTTCTACACACAGCTGCTATCCCTACCACACTTTGCCCTTTCTTCAAACTTGCATCACGGTTATACTTCATAGTACAATTTTCAGGTGGATTCCATCTGATAGCTGGCTCCTCCATGTTCATTTTTTCTTTACTAACTTGACCATCTCCTTGGTAGTAACGTTCTGCTTTGAAACTAATCTCCTCACATAGTTTCTTGAGCCACATTTGGTCTAACAGTTTATTCTCTGCCTTCACCTCTACTTCATTTATGGTTTTCCAGATTTGTTCAAAAATGATACTTGTCAGCAAAATATCTTGCTTTCTGTAGTGTTTCCATCCACACTAATCTCCTCCAACCACTTATACCACTTGATGATAGAATTACCTTCAAAGCAATATGTTCTAATCCCTGCACTCTCAAACCACATACATCTTGCAACATTGCATCTTATCAGAATGTGGACTAAGTTTTCTGAATCAGCTCTGCATAGGGGACATATTTCTTCCACCATAATTGTTTTTTCTCTCAATTTTTGTTTGTGGGGAAAATATTCATACCTGCTCTCCAAATTACCATCTTGAGTCTATTATGTATTGGGAGTCTCCATATATCAGACCATCTGAAATCATCACCCAACTGGTAACCATTTTCAGAAATTTGGCACTGATAAGCTCTTTTAGCATTAACGTCCCCTTTCTGATCTAGACCCCAACACCATCTGTCCTCAGTGTCTTAAATTGGGATTTTTATTTCTCTTATCTTCTCAATGTCTTCTTTATCAAACCATTTTCTAGCAAATCTTGATTCCAAACTATGTTGTTCTGATCAATCACTTCCCACGCCATCTTTGGAGCATTCACTAGATCATCTGGAGGCTTGAGTTTTGCATTCTCTAATTTTGGCACCCATGGGTCTTGCAAGATATCAATCTTCCTCCCATTTCCAACAATCTTATAGGCTCCTTTCTCAATAATATTCCTGCACTTTGGCACCCCTTTCTAGAAGTAGGAGTCACCAGACTTGGGTTCTACTAGATGAAAGTTCAAATTACCACAATATTTAGTAAACAGCTGCTGAACCAACACTTTGTCTTGCTCAGTCCACAGAAGCCAGGTCCGCTTAACAATAAAGCTTGATTGTATTTAGAAGCTTCTTTGAACCCTAATTCCCCATGCCTTTTTGTGTCACACAATCTTTCCCAGTTGAGCCAATGTATCCGGCTCTTCTCATCATTTGAACCCCACAAGAACTGTGCACATATTGAGTTTACTTTGGAGCAGAATTTTTTTGGCATTAAGAAAGTAGACATGGGATATGTAGGAATAGAGCTGATGGTAGCTTGGATCGTGATCTGCCTCCCAGCAAAAGACAAATATTTATCCTTCCACCCACTCACCATTTTTTTCATATTCTTTAAAATATTAGTAGAAGAGCTCATACTAATCATGTCCATACACGGATTAGTCCACATTGCAAATTAGTCCTACCAAGTTTGCATGTGGTTGCGTATTGATGCTTCTATTTAATTAATCATATTAATTAATTCTCAAGTCTAGTTTAATTCATATGGCGTGTGACCCCATAGGTTTCTACTTAGTTGGTAGTAACGATTACAAACATGGAGCGGTGTGTAGCAACACATCCATGCTATGCAACTAATAGAAATAGTCAGTAATCCGACAAACCTTGTGACTGTATTGTCTCATCCATTTGTCTCCATATCCAGATTGGACAGGTGACATACAAGTCACACTCGTATTTCCAATCCATAGTTTCTCGATCCTGGGAATAGTCTTATCCATGCAGATAACATCAATAACCAATATTGATTTAATTAAGTTTGACCAGACATTCTATAAGCACTACCCCTCGAGTGGCCGCGGATATTTGCTCCCGTTATGTGGGAGGGACAAATTCAATCTACATCACTACCATCTCTAAGCTTTCTTCCTATTGTTTCCGATTAGCGCCTTTATTACTACCCAGTTACGGAGTAGCGTTTGACGCTATCAAAACACAATACTCCACAACTAAAGGATCTAGTGACTTCAAGTCCAAGGATGACAATACCGATGTCACTACGAGAAGCGCTTGTGACTTTACATAACTTGTATGTAGTCTTCTCGTAAGTGGGTCATCCAGTATGCCATTACCCCTAATGCATACCCGTGTGTTGGAGATATCTCCATATCAATCCAACCCCATACTAGCCTATAGTTGATCGTCATGTTAATCAATATAGTTGACTAGGTATATTTAAGAATATAACATTTATATTCTAAGGACTTGATTCATGTTAACACATCTCCATGTCGACAACATAAGGAATCGTAAGTCCATATAAATGTCACAATAAATCGATTGCCTCTAGGGCATACTCCAACAACCTCCCACTTGAACTAGAGTCAATCTGGTGCATCACATGCCTATTGATCTAGCACGACCCACATGCTTAGGGTTGACACGTTCCAACTGCAAGTGCACAGCCGTCGTGTGTAGTAATAAACCGGAAATCCGGGTTGTCGAACCCAAGGGACTTTGTTTAAATTAATTACTATTCTATACCTTATGTGGGCAAGTCGCAAGTTGTGTGTTTATCTAATTCTAAGAAATTAAACGCAAAATTCTCAATTAACCAAGTGAAATAATTCACGATTAATAAAGAATGAATATTTGGAGGTTTTTATCAATAAGGGAAAAGCACCGGGAATTCTCTAGGTTCACTAGGTCGATCTAAATTTATGTTTTGATTCGTAAAACAACCACGTGTTATTCACTATTAATCAAGCAACGTTGAACTTAACGAGTTACCAATCAAGTCCACTATACTTAAACTAAACTAAACCGAGTTACCAAGCCTAATTTAGGTTTAAGTATGCATTAATAACATAATTCTACTTTAACGATCCTAGTTAACGATGCCGAGTTACCAAACATTGATACGACTAGGTGGATTATTCGATTTACCGACTAGTTATCACGGAGTTACCGCGTGAAACTAATTGATTCTATCTCTACGTTAGCTACTCGCAAAGATAATAAGATTAAGAACGCAAATAATCCATAATAATGAATAAACACGAGAGATTAAGCTAAAGCATGCATTACAATCATCAAAACATCGACTTTAGATCAAACCCTAGCTACACCAAACAAGAATTCCCAGCAAAAGGTGTTTAGCTACTCATATTCATAATCAAAACAACGATTATAATGAGTTTAAACATAAAAATCAAGAAAAACGAGAGTTTAGAATTCAAACGAATGATCCAAAAGCTCCTAAGCTCTCTCCAAGGGTTCTTGATCTCCCAAGAAGTCTCTAATCCTCCAAAACTACTGAAAAAGACGACCTAAAAGTCTTAAATACGTTCCCATAATAATATTACAAAGTTTGGAAATAATACGGAAAAGCCCCAAAAATCTGCTGCTGTCCCCGACCTCTTCGCACGAAGACAGTTGTCTTCGCACGAAGAGTCTTCGTACGAAGACTTCTGCCTCTTCGTGCGAAGGCCTTCTCATTTAGATACTGAGAGCTGTTTTAAGAAGAGAATTCTGCAGAGTGAAATTTTGGCTAAGTAATTGTCTTCGCACGAAGACAAATGTCTTCGCACGAAGACACTGTGTTCCAGCCCTCTTTTGACTTTCCTCTTCTCTTCTTTGACTTTCTTCTTCCATTCTTTCTTTCTTTGATCTTCCTTTGACTTTCTTTGACCTTTCTCTTCTGTTTGACTTTCCCTTGACTCTCCTTTGACTTCCTTTGACTTTTGACTCTCCTCTTGACTTGTCTTTGAGTTCCTCGTTTCCGAAGTTCGCTTCCAAATCCCGCACGATCATCCAAGCCCTGTTTTCCTGCGAATCACAACACGAAAACACAACCCGCGATCATATCACAATAAAAAGCTCAAAAATCTAAAGAAACGCCCGGATTTAACAAGTTTTGCACATGAACTCATGTTTTCACATTTATGCTCAATTTACTCAAAAGACGACAAATTCTCCATTATAAGCACGCAAAACGTAGAAATAAAAGGCATAAAATAACTCCGAAAACGGAGTTATCAACTACCCCCACACTACCTTTTGCTCGTCCCGAGCAAATCTCTCAAGTCAATTCCATCTCTCTCAAGTCAAAACTTCTTTCGCTTTTCCGCAATTCATCCAACTTTGCATACTACCAATTACTCATTGCATACTTCCCTACGCCAATTGCATACTATCACCTCACATTGCATACAAAACCAAGAACACTTGCATACTAATCCGAGTAGAACCATTCACCAACCATCCTTCCTACTAGTCGACACGACTCGATTATACACAATGCACCTATATGCAAATGCAATATTCACAATGCAAGTATTGGAATACAAATTTTTTTCTTTTCTTTTGTGAGATTGGGCAATCTCCATTAGCTTAAACCGATTCACACGAAGCGATGAGAAATCTAGACACAAGGAATGATTCGAAATCAAATTCGTCAACATGAGTTCCCCCTAGCTAGTATAGAGAACCTAACTTTACTAAGTACAAGAATGCAATACCTTTTCATGTGTGCCACAAAATAAAAGGCTACGCTAGGCTAAGCCACGTTCAAGGTCCGAGCTCCTAATCCGCTAACGGGTTTTAAATGATGAGGCTTTAGGGACAAATAGGATAAGAATCAAATACAAGTCCTAAAGCGTCACATTCTCACAAATACCATAGCTCACACACCCTCACAACAATGATAGAAACCAAGCCCGAAACTCACCATCTCCGGCCCTCGATCCCCTCAAACCCCGGTACAATTACGATCTCCGCGGCCATTGTCATGAATAATGCATAAACCAAAAATTTCCCGTTCGTGAACTAGTTGCTTCTCCACTCGTTCTTCCACAAAGCTTCTCATTCTTCCTTTATTCATCTCTCCTTTTTTTCTCTCTTTTCTTTTTTTTTTTTTTCTGATTTTTGATTTTTTTTTTCTTTTCTTTTTTTTCTTTTTCTTTTTTTTCTTTTTTTTTTTTTTTTAAAATCTCTCAAAATCCTGCATAATTCCTTCAATATCTTCCACGAGTGGTCTTCCAATGAATCAAGCTAATCATGTAATCGTAAGGAAAGACAATATCCAAATCACGTATAAATCACAAATCAATGTCTCTCCCTATCTCAATGAAATCCTCGGTGTAAATCAACAAAGCCGCTAACATAAAAGAACATGTGTGGGGATGGAGTCGTCGCAAACGCAGTCTCGATGTCCGAAGTCAAATGTCGACACCCCCACACTCGAATGTAATCCTGTCCCCTCTCAAGTAGTCGATCAAATGTCTGTCTCGTGCCTAATCCAACCAAACCTCCTACACCATGATGAGTAAGATCCGGTACCTAGCACGATCCACCAATTAAATTCCCCCAACCCAAGTTTTGTGTGTATTAGATGGTACACACTCACGGCTCTCCTCACTTGTGTCCATGTTGTAATGCCATGGAACACCGCCACACCGAAGTGCGCAAGCCTACTCTCACTCACCCTCGCATTCCCCTCGAAGATAACAAATGAAGCGCATGCGATATGTAAGACTCACACAAATATAGCATGAAGTACTCCCTCATCGAACCCCCTCAACTACAACACCCTCGTGACGCACTAAAGCGGTGATTCTAACCAATCAATGCTGAAGGCCAAGAATCGTCACCCTAAGTCCAAAGGTTGTCAAAGAATCCATGGTTCGAATACGGGTTTGCTAGTGGTCCTACAAGGTAAGTTCTAGAAGCAGTGAGTGCTCTAATACACACCTCGCACAGCTGTTCTGTGTGCCACTACGAGGCGGGTTGGCGACTACCTAAGACGTACACAAGAACGTTCGGCTTGTTTAGCTCACACCTAGCTCAACTCTTGTAAGAAAATTAGGCACACACTTTAAATTTGAAAGAATTAAATTCGTGTGTAAAATAGGCACGCATTCCCGTAAAGAGAGTTTCTCTATACTTACTAAGGGACTCTCACATTGTCACTCTCGATCGCAATTCACGCCCTACGCCTAAAAGTCTCACGCCTCTCGATTTTACCGAATTTTCAGCTTTTTTCAATTGCCCTTTCTCAAATTTTTAATTTTTTTTTGGATTTTTCACATTTTTAGTTTTTTTTTTTTTTTTTTTTTTTTTTATATACCTACACTATATGCAAGGCCGACTCGACTAACGACTCAACAATGGTGGGTTGACTCAAAAATACCAAAACGTGCAAAAAAAAAAAAAAAAAAAAAATGAATAATAAAAAGAAAAATAAGGACATAACCAAAAACCTCTAACTACATGCAGACACTGGCGATGCAAAGACACGACACTGACTAGTAAAAAGGATTCAACCACCCCCACACTAGAATGCATCGTTGTCCTCAACGATAACACGAGCACGCAACAATTCTAGCATGAGGGCACACTCCACTACTCGTCATCTTCCTCCTCATCTTCCTCTTGTTCCTCATCATCTTCTTCTTCCTCATCCTCACTCGGCGGAACCTCATATTCAAAGTCATCCTCCTGAAACCACGGATCCGCCGTCGGGACTGGTGGAACAAACTCCCCCGGTGCCTGACCACTAGACTGTATAACCCACTGGCCAACCATCTGGATTAAACCCCCCAGCTTCGCCTGATTGTCCCGAGTGTGGGCAAACTGGCGTCTTCTCTCAAGTCTATCCCGGGCCATCTCCTCTCTCAAGTGGTCGTAGGCAACCTGGTTGTCAAACCTAGAGGTGTTCATCCTCCTACCCTTGCCCTTCTTCCTCGCTGTCTCATCAAACCTATGCCACTTCCTAGCAGTAAACGGTTTCAAGTCCATATCTCTCCCTATGACTACCTCAGCAGTTTTGGCCAGGTGAGTGATCAAGCAAGTATGACCGGGGCCCAATTTGTTCGTCCTCGACACCCTCTCAAGACAGTTCTCCCAAATCAGTTTGGGGATATTAATTCGCACCCCGGTGTAAAGACAAAGGGCCCAGACAGAGAGGCGGAAAGTATAACTAGGGTTTCGTGTGATTCCCAAAACCCAGTTTTCTAGCACTTCACAACACCACCTAGCCTCCGGCCTATAAAACCTCTTCTCGGCCTTCCAATGAATCACCTCTCCCTTCCTGTCCCATGGATCAACCCCCTTCGCAAAGCAAAAAGCATTCAAACGAGACCAAATGTTCTCACTACGAAGAACCGTCTCTAACCCACAACCGTCTTTCAAAGCGGGGAAACCCATGGCGAGAGCGATAGTCTCTGGCGTGAAGACTATCCACTCGTTCCGACAGTAAACGAGACGAGGATCTTGACTCTCTCCATCCTTTGCATAACGCAAATTAAACAAAAACTCTCTCGTAATGTGTGAACTCGACTGCCCTACTAGCTTAAACCAATTGTCAAGCTTCTCGCGCTCATAAATTTCCTTAATTGCTTGAGGCATGTCCTCGTGCAAAGGAAAAGCTTTCTCGGGCTGCCCGTTCTTAGTCAAATACGTATCTCTTCGAGAGTCAAGATGGGCCTCGTAGGTGACGAAACGGTAGCTATCATAATAACCTGGCGCAATACTACGCTCTTTCAAATTAGCTTTGGCCTTTCGTCGGCCGACAATACCCGGTTTAGCCGGAAAAGGGGCCGTCAAGATGGCATATTGGGGCGTAGGCGGAATCTCTAATTGAGGATCGCCCGACCCCGATGCTTCTTGTGACGAACCCTCTCCCGTCTTCCGTTTCTTACCACCCGCCATTTAAAATTCAGTTTCAAGTAAAACAAGCAACTCAACAATTGTGCACGTGAACAAGAAGTGAATACTAAACGAAACACGTAGGCACGTAACAAACAAGTTCCTAGGACTTTACGCAATCGCCCCCAAATACGCTTCTAAGCGCAACAAAATATAACCGGGCTTTTACTCAATGTGCCTAAGACTCGAATATGAAATTACGAGGTTTAGATAGTACCTACGCGTCCGGAGCAAGTCTTACGGACGCAAAAATTTCCCAATTTGACGAACCCGGACTGATTTTGATGGTGCCGGAAAAAGTTGTCGAAATCTCGAATTTCTTGCTGCTCCGTACTCCTTGCGTAGTCCCCGTTAGTGTTCCCTTCTTGTCCGAAAGCTGAATCAAACCCCAACTCGTCCAATTTCTCACTTCTCCTTCAAAACCCTAGCTTTCTTCTCCTCTGATTTCTCTCTTGTCTTGCACTCTCTCTCAAAACCACCTCTGGAATGTTGTTCTCCTTAGAATCGCGAGCAAAACCCTAGGTGGGTTGCTGATTTTGGTGAAGAAACAATGGGGAGGTGAATTGAGCTTGTGCGCGGCTATGGAGGAGGAGGGTGAGTTTGAAGATGAAGAATGAAATTGAATCGAGTACCAGCTGGTTAAGCTTCAATTTCGTGCCTAAATGTCTAAAAAGCCCCCAAAATATAACCCCAAAAGCTTCTATCCGTGCTGGACAAATCCGTCTTTCTGCGCGATGTCTTCGTGCGAAGACGTTTCTCTTCGTGCGAAGAGTCTTCGTACGAAGACAAATTGTCTTCGCACGAAGGTCTTCTCACATAGATACTGCATCTTGTTTTAGGAAGACAATTCAGAGGTTCAAATTTTTTTCTAAGTACAAAGTCTTCGTACGAAGACAATTGTCTTAGTACGAAGACAATGCTGAATTGTGCCAAAAAAAAAAAACATCCTTTTTGTCGATTTTTCGCGTCTTCGATCGTGCCTTTGCTTTCCGAAGGATCTCCTCGACCTCGAGACTCCCTTTTCACCTTAAAACACTCCCAAAATCCGGGGAATGTTTTATTTGTCAATTTCACGCGTTCCAAGGCACGTTTTGCATTTCCGGATGCTTTTGGCCTCGTTTTACTTGCTAAAACATCCTTTTTGGCGTAACTTTCTCATCCGGACTCCGAATTGCGCGATCCACCTGTCTACAGAAAGCTCTCGACCACCCCCACACGTTGGCATTGTTCAATTCTCATTTCAATCTGTCCTTCAAAATTTCACCTCGTAATCCGTGCCGGCGTGCTAGCTTTCTCCGTTCACTAATCAAATTCTTGCGCAAATCAAGACGGGGAGTCCGGGAACATGATCTTCCCCAGGTGCGTGTGTTGAATAGGTGCAGAAATGGCTTCTATCTTCAATTTCTTCACTTCGGATCCCGATACGCGTATCTAGCTGCAAATCCGGACTTTTTACTCTGTTTCGCACGCGCGCATCAAGAAGGGGGATCCGAAATAGGCCTTTCACCTCGTATTCCTGCACATACTCATTGGAAATATTAAATCCACTCTCTCGCACCTCTCAATAACATCAAACCGAATAAAAATTACAAAACAGTATTAAAACCTATCCTAAAGCAATAAATAGGTTGGGTTGCCTCCCAACAAGCGCTTTGTAATTTAAGGTCGACGGCCCGACCCAGTTACCTCAGAGATATGTTAAGGAGGTCTAGCACGACGTGCTTCCTCCTTCAATTTCATGCTCTTGATTTTCTGCACCACATCATGTGCTCTCACCACATTTGGCTTCTTCTCTGATTCCGGTGGATCGGGATGCAAAACGGTAGACAACCCAGGAGACGGATCCACACGTTCTTCTCGAAACTTGATCATGGCCAATTTATTCTTCCCCTTGCTACGAACAAACGCCTTGAACACGATTGATGAGTCTAGAGCCTTGATAGTCAACTCCTCTGCCTCTAGATCCACATTTGCGCGCATTGTTTTCAACAACGGTCTTCCAAAAATGAGTGGAACATCGCGATCCTCCTTGATATCCACTATCACAAAGTCAGCTGGAAATACAAATGCACCCACTTTGACGAGCAAGTTCTCAATCACCCCATTTGCCGTAACTATAGAATTGTCTGCCAATTGCAGACCCATCTTCACAGGAGTCGGTGCCCCAATGCCCAATCTCTGAAACAGAGACAATGGCATGAGATTAATACTCGCGCCTAAATCACAGAGGCCATGTGTATGATATCCACCCCCAAGAGTGCAGCCTAGAATGACACTGCCTGGATCTCTCATCTTGGGAATGTCTCTTTGTATGACTGTGCTACATGTCTCTGTTAGCTTTACCATGGCATAGGGTTCTATGCTCTTCTTTCCCCATAAAATTTCCTTCAAAAACTTCTTGAACCTGGGCATCTGAGCAAGTGCTTCTACAAGGGGAATGTTGATATGCAATTGCTTGAATATATCCATAAATCTCCCAAAGTGTTCCTCATCATTCCTCTTTATTGCTGCCGGATAAGGAATTCGTGGCTTATAAGCAGCCGGATCAGGAGTGCTCTTGGACTCTTCTTTCTTCTCAACCGTGTCCTTTGATTGGGGACTCACGGTAGGCACGGGAATCTCTTCATCCAATGCTTTCTCAGTGGCTTTTGTAGCTTCGGCTCTCGCATGGCTAGGATATGGAGGATCTTGAGTAGTCACACCACTGCGAGTAGTAATAGCCTTGAGCTGCTCAGTAGGAGTAATAGTATTGGAAGGAAGCATTCCTGGCGGCAATTTAGCATTCTGACTGGCAATCTGCCCAATCTGCGTCTCGTGGCTCTTTAATGTTGCTTGTATTGAGACAATCGCGCTCTCCATCCTGTCGTGATTAGCTATCAACTTCCTCAATAAAGCGTTCGTCTCTTGTTCTTCTGGTTGCTGAGCCTGCTGCTGTGGAGCTTGCCTCGCCTGATATGGAACATTAGGTCTCTGACCGGGTGCATATAATCCACTGTTTGGATTGGCATAGCTGAAGTTTGGATGATTACGATTGTTGGGATGATAAGTGTTAGGCCATTGCTGCTGTCGCATAAAATTCACATCTTCAACACTGTTATCATATCCCTGGCTTTCATCTGCTAGTAATTCACCCATGGGCTTCTGAGTTGGAGGGTGCATACCGTGAAATGCTGAAGTCATGGATTCCAACTTTTGTTCCATCGATTCAATCTTGTTGACTAAGGATGTATCCCCCGGTTTGGAATATCTACGCGTTTCAGATCGTGTAGTCTCTCTCTTTGACGCATTGTTCAGCAAATCTTGAGCTCGCTGTGCTCCAAGTCCCATAAAATTACCTCCAGCTAGCATATCCAACTGGTCAGCTGTCTCCTTGTCTAATGCAGTGTAGAAATAATGGAAGAGCTTGTGCCATGGCTCTCCATGATTCGGACATCTTCGGAGAATTTGGCTGAACTTCCTCCATGCATCTCCCAAAGAGCTGTCTTCATCCTGAGTGAACTTTGCAATCTCTGCCATCTGCTGCGCGACTCTGGATGGTGGCAAATACTTCCTCAAAAACTCATGACAACAATCTGCCCATGTCACTATGCTACCAGCTGGCAGCTCCATAAGCCACTTCTTGGCTTTTCCAGATAAGGAGAATGGAAATAGTAAAAGCTTAACTGTCTCATCTGGAACTCGCTGATCGTGCAGGGTTGATGTGATTTGCTCAAATACCAGCAGATGGTGATTGGGGTCATCTCCTGGAGCTCCGTTGAATGCACACTCATCACGAACCATGTTGATCATATGTTGGCGCAACTCGAAGTGTTGGGCATTGATCTGTGGCCTGACAATGGTAGGCTGATAACATGCTGGAGTAGTCCTGAAATAATCCACCATCGGGCGTTCTTCATTCTCAGCATTGTTCTGCCTGTTGTTTTCCCCATTATTTCCATTATTGTTCCCACCGATGTTCGCTACTTGTGCCCCCACACCATGACGTGGTTGTGGATTTGGGGGAGCCATGCGATCCATCCTTGCCTGCATCTCAGCCATTTGAGCTCTCACCTCCTCAGCTTCTGCGGCTCTTTGTGCAGCCTCTTCTACAGCTGCAGCTCTAGCTGCTTCCGCATCCTGCATACCTTTGCGGATCCTCTCAAACTCAGCTCTCGTCTCTTCGTCCATAACTACTGAGCTTGAATTCCTCTTGTCTCTACGCTGTGCTTTTAATAAGGATTCCGGGTCTTCAAACGTTGGATACAAAGGCCTGTCTCGAGAACGGGTCATGCACCGTGTAAATCAACCTGAAATCACAAAACACGCAAAACGTAGGTGAGTAACGAATATAAACAATAAATTAAAATCCCTAAGGCTAGGAATTATAACTAATTTAGCCGAAGTCCCCGGCAACGGCGCCAAAAACTTGACACGTTCCAACTGCAAGTGCACAGCCGTCGTGTGTAGTAATAAACCGGAAATCCGGGTTGTCGAACCCAAGGGACTTTGTTTAAATTAATTACTATTCTATACCTTATGTGGGAAAGTCGCAAGTTGTGTGTTTATCTAATTCTAAGAAATTAAACGCAAAATTCTCAATTAACCAAGTGAAATAATTCACGATTAATAAAGAATGAATATTTGGAGGTTTTTATCAATAAGGGAAAAGCACCGGGAATTCTCTAGGTTCACTAGGTCGATCTAAATTTATGTTTTGATTCGTAAAACAACCACGTGTTATTCACTATTAATCAAGCAACGTTGAACTTAACGAGTTACCAATCAAGTCCACTATACTTAAACTAAACTAAACCGAGTTACCAAGCCTAATTTAGGTTTAAGTATGCATTAATAACATAATTCTACTTTAACGATCCTAGTTAACGATGCCGAGTTACCAAACATTGATACGACTAGGTGGATTATTCGATTTACCGACTAGTTATCACGGAGTTACCGCGTGAAACTAATTGATTCTATCTCTACGTTAGCTACTCGCAAAGATAATAAGATTAAGAACGCAAATAATCCATAATAATGAATAAACACGAGAGATTAAGCTAAAGCATGCATTACAATCATCAAAACATCGACTTTAGATCAAACCCTAGCTACACCAAACAAGAATTCCCAGCAAAAGGTGTTTAGCTACTCATATTCATAATCAAAACAACGATTATAATGAGTTTAAACATAAAAATCAAGAAAAACGAGAGTTTAGAATTCAAACGAATGATCCAAAAGCTCCTAAGCTCTCTCCAAGGGTTCTTGATCTCCCAAGAAGTCTCTAATCCTCCAAAACTACTGAAAAAGACGACCTAAAAGTCTTAAATACGTTCCCATAATAATATTACAAAGTTTGGAAATAATACGGAAAAGCCCCAAAAATCTGCTGCTGTCCCCGACCTCTTCGCACGAAGACAGTTGTCTTCGCACGAAGAGTCTTCGTACGAAGACTTCTGCCTCTTCGTGCGAAGGCCTTCTCATTTAGATACTGAGAGCTGTTTTAAGAAGAGAATTCTGCAGAGTGAAATTTTGGCTAAGTAATTGTCTTCGCACGAAGACAAATGTCTTCGCACGAAGACACTGTGTTCCAGCCCTCTTTTGACTTTCCTCTTCTCTTCTTTGACTTTCTTCTTCCATTCTTTCTTTCTTTGATCTTCCTTTGACTTTCTTTGACCTTTCTCTTCTGTTTGACTTTCCCTTGACTCTCCTTTGACTTCCTTTGACTTTTGACTCTCCTCTTGACTTGTCTTTGAGTTCCTCGTTTCCGAAGTTCGCTTCCAAATCCCGCACGATCATCCAAGCCCTGTTTTCCTGCGAATCACAACACGAAAACACAACCCGCGATCATATCACAATAAAAAGCTCAAAAATCTAAAGAAACGCCCGGATTTAACAAGTTTTGCACATGAACTCATGTTTTCACATTTATGCTCAATTTACTCAAAAGACGACAAATTCTCCATTATAAGCACGCAAAACGTAGAAATAAAAGGCATAAAATAACTCCGAAAACGGAGTTATCAAGGGTTCGCAAGGGGCATGGTAGGCGAGACATCTGCTGGTACTTTGCATATATGCACATCTCCTCTATCGACAATCGAATGAGATTGAATATTCTGAGTAAGTGCATCTCATGCAGCAATATTCTCAGTCCTCTGTGGTAGAATCGGCAACTGAATCTTGCCTGGAACCCCTTCCAGCTCACAGTTCCTCCATCAAGTTGAACACAAAAGTGTAACTACAATCTGAATCATCCATGTCGGTTAGGAAGTCCGCATCATTGTAACCCTTTACAGTGAACCCTTCCTATCTTCCATATATCAAGAATTCATCGTTAGTTCTTCTCAAAGACTCAAGGACATTCTTGATGAGTATCCAGTTACTCTCACTCGAATATGATTGGTATCTATATGTCATACCATATGACATGTCTGGCCTAGTACATATCATGGCGTATCGCGTGAATCTTATTCATACGATCCTTTCTCAATCTAATTGGAAAGACAATTAACCTTCGAAAGACTAATTTCATGTGACATAGGTAAGAATCCATATTCTTGCATGTTGAACCATTTCAACACCTTGTCATTACATGTACTCTGACTTAAGCCGAGCAACTATCTTGATCTATCTCCATAGATCTCCATAGGTTGCTTCGCCTAAGTCTATCATTGAAAATCAATTCCTAGTCAATCTTCACAAGATTGCAGAGTAGGGACATCATTCCCAATGATCAGTATGTCTCCGCATACAAGACCAGAAATATAACGATGCTCCCACTAACCTTCTTGTAAACATAAGCTTCATATTCGTTCTTGATGGAATCAAACCATTTGATTGCATCATTAACCGAAGATTCCTACTCCAAAAGCTTACTTTAATCCATAAATGGACCGTTGTAATTTACACACTCATTAGGCATACTCTCAATCAACAAAAACCTCTGTCTTGTGTCATACACATCCTCGAGGAGGTTTCATATCCATCTGCCAAATTGTGTGAGCTACAATTGCAAGAGAGATGCGAATGGATTTAAGCATCGCAACTAGGGAAGAGTTTCGTCATAGTCTATACTATGAACTCGCATGAAACCTTTGTCCACCAATCATCCCTCAAAAGTAATCATATTACCATCCATGTTGGTTTCCTCATAACCCACTCGCACCTTATGGGTCTTACCCCTTTAGGTGGTTCCACCAAATTCCATACTTTGTTGATATACATGGATTCCATTTTGTACCCCATGGCTCCACGCCATTTTGAGAGTATGCCCACTCGTGGCCCCCTCATAGGTTGTAGGCTCATCTTGATGAGCACTACATCATCAGGTTATGAGAAATTCATATTTCTTTAGTCCCTTCAAAAATCCTACCTCACCTACAAGATCCTTGTGTCACTTGAGCAGGTTACTCCACAACACCTTGTGATCCTGCTCGTGTCCCATCAAAGGATAAATGTTCTGGTGTGGTTCTTGAACCCCTTCAAGTTATATTATCCTCCCACTGTCTCTTTTAAGGAAAATCTCTACCTAGAAAAACAGCGTCTCGAGCAACAAACAATATGTTCTCGATCGGACTGTAGAAAAATATCCTTTTCAGGATATTCGACAATAAACATTTATCCGACCTGGGTCCAAGTTTTATCTGTAAACGCTTTTACATAAACTTCATAACCCCAAATCTTTATGAATGACATACTAGGACACCTCCTAGTCCATATCTTATATGGCGTTCTTCAAAACTCATTTAGATAGAACAAGGTTAAGGGCGAAAACTGCTGTAATTAGAACATGGCCCCAAAAGGAAACTGGAAGTTCTTTTTGACGTATCATGGACCGAACCGTGTCCAACAAGGTTCGAACTCTCCTCTTAGACACGCCATACCCATGTGGCGTTCTAGGTGGAGCGAGTTTGGATCATATCCAATACTCCTATAGATACTTGTCAAACTCTTGGCTCAAGTACACTCCTCCATGATCCATTCGTAGAGTCCTAATACTTTTGACGAGCTAGTTTTCTACTTCATTCTTGGATTCTCTGAGCCTTTCAAAGGATTCTTATTTGTTTCTTCATAATATACACAAATCCATATTCACTGAGGCCATCAGTAAATATGATGAAGTACTGAAAACTACTTTTAGCACTTGTGCTTAGCGGCTTACATACATCAATATGTATGATTCTCAAAAGATCATATCTTTGCCCAATAAATAATACTTACATGTATCATATGATTCCAAATCAAATGAGTCCAGAAATCCATCCATATGGAGTCTTGATATGTATCTCTCATTCATGTGGCCTAAACAACAATGCCAAAGATAAGTGAGGTTCATATCATTATATGCGAACCTCTTGGTATAAATGTTATGGACGAAATTATCATGATCAAGGATATACAGTCCATTAGAAAAAATTGCATTACAATAATGCTTATCAGAATAAATGGAACAACATTTGTCCTTTATTATGATAGGGAGCATTTCTTGTCCAAACAGGAAACTCTGACAATGCTCCTACTCATAGCAGGGACATATTCCCATTGTCTAATTCATGTATGATTTCAGAAGGAAGAGATAAGGGATAAATTCTTACGGCTAATTCAACAACACTTGCTTCATTGCCCCACATGTAGGTGTACCATCCTTTATCCAATTGTCTATATCTCTTAAGATCCTCCACATTTCTATAAATGTGAGATCCTTATCTAGTATCATATACCCATGATGATGAGATAGACACAAAGACTTCTATAACAAATATACCTAAAGTGGAATTCATAAGGGTAATCGACAGAAACCACCCCTGTGAACTGGGCATTTACCAGCTAGGTACCCTGACCTTTGGCAAATACCACAAAACCCCCTTATGTTAGGCCAAAGTATTGGCATCGACCACCCATCTGCCAATGTCTGTTACTTACACATTTTTTGAGCCAATTTTGCCCTTTAAAACTTGAATTGACATAGTTACCCTAAGTGTATAACACAGATCAAAGTTTTACTCTTTCATCCTCTCTTCTTCTTTAACTTTAGGACGATTTTGTCCCGTAAAAGTTCACCTACAGGCCTCATCATTGTTTTTATGGATCTAAAATGACCATTATACTTGAGAGAATTCACATTGAACCCTGAAACCCCATCACACAACCACCAACACTACTTTATGCTTTTTTTCTTGCACCTGCCCACCACTCCCCCTTCCCCAAAAACCCAACCAAAGCCAACCATCCCCACAACCACAATTCAGTGGTACGAAATAAAACAACCCCAATATCGAAATTGAACTTTCAAAAAAAAAGAAAAAAGAAAACCCAATATCATTATGTGACCATGGATGAAGAGTAACAAATAGAAGATTAACAAACAGATCCTTAAGTAGTGGTATATATCTTCTCTATCCTTTTTTTCCCAGCTCCAATGTTGTGATCACCTAAAATACTGAAAAGTATTAGCAAACCATATATGTTGTTGACAATTGCTTGATTCCCAATCAAATGGAATCTAAATAACTAGCTGAAGAAACCCAGATAACAAGGTTAATCCAGCAGATCGAGACCCAACTTCACCAAATCGAACCCTATCTACGGATTCGAACCAAAAAAACTCCCATTTCCTCTGTGGGTATCGGCGTGAGTTGTTGATAGTCACCGACTAAGGACTTTAAGGCTTCTATTCAGTTGGTACAAGATGATATTTCAATCGATTATGTTTGTGAAGAGAGACAGATAGAGCGAGAGAGAGATAGAGAGAGATAGAGAGAGAAAGTCGGAGTGGTGCTTGTTCTTGGTTAGAGACAGAGAGGATTTCGGGTCTAGGTTGGGCACATATAGAGGGTTGGTTCAATCTTGTTTGAACCATAGCTTCTTGTTTGAACCATGTTTTATGTATTTCAGTACTAGTATTGTTGAAACTCCGGTTGTGTCTTGCAGGCTAGGAGTTTATCACCATTGTACTACTCTTCCTTTTATTAATGATATTCTGGACTCTTACACGAAAAAGAGCAGGCTTTGATTCCGAAGAAGTGATTTCCCTTCGAAACTATTAAAAAAATAGCTAATCCAAACTTCTAACTTCAGGGGTCATTTCGTGAACATTTTAACTATAGGGGGTCAAAATGAAATTTACCTAAAGAATAATCTGGCTCTTTGAACGCACGTGCGTGGGACAGATCCAATGGTTCATAGTGTGGGAGGAGGGGGTAGATACAACAGTTTGGTTAACCTCAACCATGAACGGACATTTTGGGAGTTACCAAACTCCGGTGGAAGGAGGGAAAAATGCAAGTGACCGGCTAATTCCGAAACCAGGGGGAGGTTGAAAATATCCGGAGCTTGGTAAGGAAAATGAGGTAACAACTTCAGCCGATGCATGTTTTTAAAAATACAGTGGTCGGTATTCTTAGGAGACAAAACCGGTGTCTAGCTAAATAATGCAGTGCCCGACAATTTACATGTGATGTGGTGTCAAGTAAATTTTGTTGGATAATGAGTTATTTTGTCTTAAAACCCCGGTCACCGGAGAAAATAACTCCACTTCCTCATGTAAAAGCCGGACACCGGTAATAAAATGGATGAACAAGTTTTTCAAATTGCCTGAAACGGGGCAAATACCTGTGGCCAGGTAATATATTCAATGCGAAAAGAAAAATATTCTGCAGCCGGTGTCCGGCTTTAACAAGCCACCGGAATTTTTTCCAACGAAACTACGCTATCCAAACACCCAACGGGTTGGGCCAAACTGTGGTATACAAGCAAGCCCAGCATCTCTCTTATTTCTGCTTCACCTTTCCCATCCCACATGACATAATCATAACCATTCATCTTGAAACCGGACAAAAATGCACGTACATGGGCTGTTTGGATTTGGCAAATTGGTTAACCCCAACCAAATGCCAACTTGTTTTATGGTTGGAAAAGAGACGGTGACCGGCTGTTCAATTCCGGTGACCGGGTAGAGTGCTAGTCGGTGGCCGGTTACATGGGACGCTGCACTATAAATAAATTGGGAGCTGGGTCTTTTTAAAGCTGATGGATGTCTGCCGCCATGTGTGTTGAGAGAGAGAGAGAGAGAAAGGAAGCGGTGGTGAGAGAGAGAAGGGGATCGTAATGAGAGTAGAGTACATGGGTTGTGTTTTGGTTATTGGGATAGTTGAGTAATTACATCAAAAAAGCAAGAAAACAAAACAAAACAAGAAGTTTGTAATCCTAACAGCCAAAGAAAAAATACCAAAACAAGAAAACAAAACAAAACAAAAAAAGCTACGAACTTCACTGTACAGGGAAGAAATTGCGGCATTTTGCAGAACTATATCTAAGTGTACTCGAAGTATCTTTTTTTGAGGAAATACAATTTCTCCCCACCACCATTGAGAAATTGCCCAACCCTTAATTACTATAAAAAAAAAATTGTTGGTGTTTGGACTCAGCACAAGCTCAAGCTGCAAAGACTCACAACAAAATATTTCTAATTAAAACATGGCAGGTGAATGAACATTGATACAACGAAAATTTTCTAATCAACTTGATTCTGGAGACATTCACGAAACTAGTAAAAAACAAACAGCTAATCCGAACTTCTAACTACAGGGGGTATTTTGCAAACTTTTAACTACATAGGGTCAAAATGAAATTTACTAAACTAGCTCTTTGAAGACGCACGTGCGTGAGAATGCGGGATAGATCCTTTGGTTCAGAGTACTTATCTCTCCTATTTCTACTGCACCTCTCCCATCCCACGCGACACAATTATAATTTTCCATCTTGAAACTGGAAGAAACGGCACGTTACCCAGATCCAAACTCAACTAAGAAACACAAAAGACAGAACTCCTCTTAATCTAGGGTAAGCTCTGAACCACTTCCTCACCGGTGGTTGCTTCACCGGCCTTTTTGTTGGTCCCTCTCGGGTTCGTCTGTCCTCGAATTGCTCTTCTTCGGCTCATTTGGTTCCCCCCAGCCTTGAGGCTGTGTCTGGTCAATTCTTTTGGGACCGTCCTCTGCTTTTGTTCCCAGCGATTTCATCCCCCTTGGGCCAAATCTTTTCGGATCTGGTGTTCTGGTTGCAGCTCCTTTCCCATGGACGTCGATTTACTTCCAATCATCTCATTTATGGGTGTTTTGAGGGTTATGTTACCCCGGTGTTGTCTTCCCTTTCAGGTCTGATCATGTTGGGGTCCCCTTGCAAGTTCGTTCCCCCCGTGTTTTCAGCCACCTTCCAGCCATAATTTTTGTAGATCTTCCTCTTCATCATCGTTCTCTCCACTCTTTATCGTCACTGCACCAGCCTCACGCTGTCGGTTGCCGCCGGCGCCGCCCACCGCTACCGCTCCAGCTTTTCCGCTACTTTGGCCACCCTCTGAAGATTTTTCTCTTAATGGTTCTGGAGCCTTCTCCAAGGTGGTGTTGTTTATGTTTTTATCTATTATTTCTGTTGCAGATCTTTTAAGCCACTACCTTTGTTTTATGTGTATGTTTTATGTTTTTCAGTACTAGTATTGTTGAAAGTCCGGTTGTGTCTTGCTGGATGGGTGTATATCACCATTGTACTACTCTTCCTTTTATTAATGATAGTTTGGACTTTTACCCGAAAAAGAGCAGGCTTTGACTCCGATGATGTGATTTCCCTTCGAAACTATTAAAAAAATAGCTAATCCAAACTTCTAACATCAGGGGTCATTTCGTAAACATTTTAACTACAGGGGGTCAAAATGAAATTTACCTAAAGAATAAACTGGATCTTTGAAAGCACGTGCGTTGGATAGATCCAATGGTTCATAATGTGGGAGGAGGGAGGGTAGATGCAACAGTTTGGTTAACTCAATCGTGACCGGACATTTTGGGAGTTACCAACATCCAGTGCAAGGAGGGAAAAATGTTAGTGACCGGCTAATTCCGAAACCGGGGGAGGTTGAAAATATCCGGAGCCCGGTAAGGAAAATGAGGTTACAACTTCAGCCGATGCATGTTTTTCAAAATACATGGGTCGGTATTATTAGGATACAAAATCGGTGTCTGGCTAAAAAATGCAGTGCTCGGCAATTTACATGTGTTGTGGTGTCAAATAACTTTTGTTGGATAATGAGTTATTTTGTCGTAAAACTCCGGGCACCGGAGAAAATAATTCCACTTTCTCATGTAAAAGTCGGACACCGGTAATAAAATGGATGAACAAGTTTTTCAAATTTCTGGAAACGGGGCAAATACCGATGGCCAGGTAAAATATTCAATGTGAAAAGAAAAAAATTAGCCGGTGTCCGGCTTTTACAAGCCACCGGAATTTTACCCAACGAAACTACGCTATCCAAACACCCAACGGGTTGGGCCAAACTATGGTATACAAGCAAGCCCAGCATCTCTCCTATTTCTGCTTCACCTTTCCCATCCCACGTGACACAATCATAACCGTTCATCCTGAAACCGGACAAAAATGCACGTACAGGGGCTGTTTGGATTTGGCAAATTGGTTAACACCAACCAAAAGACAACTTTTTTTGTGGTTGGAAAAGTGACGGTGACCGGCTGTTCAATTCTGGTGACCGGGTAGAGTTCTAGTCGGTGGACGGTTACATGAGACGCTGCACTGTAAATAAATTGGGAGCTGGGTATTTTTAATGCTGATGGATGTCTGCCATGTGTGTTGAGAGAGGGAGAGAGAGAGAAAGGAAGCGGGGGTTAGAGAGAGAAGGGGATCGTCATGAGAGTAGAGTACTTGGGTTGTGTTTTTGTTGGCGGGATAGTTGAGTAATTACATCAAAAAAAAAAGAAAAAAGAAACAAAACAAAACAAAACAAAACAAAACAAAACAAAACAAAACAAAACAAAACAAAACAAAACAAAACAAAACAAAACAAAACAAAACAAAACAAAACAAAACAAAACAAAACAAAACAAGAAGTTTGTAATCCTAACAGCCAAAGAAAACAAAACAAAACAAAAAAGCTACAAACTTCACTGTACAGAGAAGAAATTGCGGCATTTTGCAGAATTGTATCCAAGTGTACTTGAAGTATCTTTTTTTTTTTTTGAGGAAATACAATTTCTCCCCACAACCTTTGAGAAATTACCCAACCCTTAATTACTATAAAAAATTATTTTATTGGTGTTTGGACTAAGCACAAGCTGCAAGTGACCAGCTAATTCCGAAATCGGGGGGAGGTACCAAAATCCGGTGGAAGGAGGGAAAAATCCGGTGCCTAGCTAAGTAATGCCAGTGGAAGGATGGAAAAATGAGGTAACAACTTCAGCCGGTTACCAAAATATGGTGGAAGGAGGGAAAAATGCCAGTGACCGTCTAATTCCGAAATCGGGGGGAGGTTGAAAATATCCTGACACAAATTGGTCATTTTGAAGGACAATAAACTCACTTGAGTAATATCAGTAGTATTTGGAATCTTGAAAGATGGGGCAGCAGATAACCCACCGAAAAGATAACAGTTTGGTCCTCCAAGCAACCCATGGGACTCAAGACCACTGGTATCGAACTTCATCGTGCCTGTCAAAAGCAAGATGAGCAAAATAAATTGGGAGCTTCCATGAGAGAGATATTAAGCATAATCCATATAGCGTAACCATAAGAGATTTAACCAGAAACAAACCAAAAAGTTCTCTATTTGATGAAATACGAGCATTCAGAGGAAAACACTTCGATAACCAGATCGTAGAAACATGATCTCTTGCTTGCAATAAACAATGAACAACGAAGGAAGATGATGAATTAAAGGAATTTTATTGTTGAATACATTACCTGATCAAGAGGAGGGATACTATTCAGGGATCGAAAGGTGAATCTGGCGAAACTCGATGTTGGGTTTGTGGAGGTTGAAAGGTTTTCCACAAATAGCCATCGCCACAGTCAAGCCAGATCTCGATTCGTGACCTCCATGGATAATTCCGTACGCCACCACCAAGGCACCAGAACCGGCGACCCAATTGGCTGGTCATTCGCCTACGCCGGTGACCCAGTGAAGGTCGTCGCCGACCGATTCAAGAGACAAAGAGAGAGAGACAGCAACGAAGCATTCGACGTTTGCGAACTGTTTTAGTAGATGGAGTCCGACCTCGCCGAGCTTCTCGGCAACGAGGACCGTGGGCTTGGAGTCCATGGAGAGGATGACGAAAGCCGACGGCGACCGTGTGTGGCGGGGGAGAAGGACGGAGGCGGTGAAGGCGAAGGAAAGGGGGAGTTTCCATGAGAGAGAGGAATGAGAGGATAATGGAGGTTAGGGTTGCAGAAGAGAAGGGAAGAAGAATGAGGAGAAAAATGGGAAGAAAGGGGATATATAGTTGGCCATTTATCGAAATTATGAGGTTATAACCGTCTTTTGGCCTGGTCTATTAGTCCACCGTCAGCTCCATCCAAAAAAGGGTGCGAAGTGTCTTTTTCCAAAACACAAGGTGCTGGAGTGGAATTTATTCCAAACTCAGGGGTGGTCGGTGTCTTTTACCTTAAAAACAATTGGTTAGAGCTCTTAATGTTATCGTTAAATTAAAAATAGCTATATTTTATTTATAAATGTACCTTCTTAAATCAAATAATAATCTAGAATATTAAATAAAGTTTTCCTTACTTCAATTCTTACTTTTATAATCATAGCCCGTTTTTCTTCTCTTATTAGATATATATATATATATATATAGAGAGAGAGAGAGAGAGATATATAGATATGTATCCTAACTTGCAATTTATGGCTAGTTAAATATAATTTATTTGGGGATTTCAATTGCATTCATTATAGGACATTTTAATTGTAATTGTCGTGTGGTGAATATGTGTTAATATAGGACTATTCAATTATTGTATATTCAGAATTCGTAGGAGGCGAGTTCGTTGAGGACCCCTACTACTAAGTTCCATGCTTCCTTATGTGTGAAGTTTTCTCTCCACTTCCAGGTAAGTTATATGCACAACACCTTCGGTTATCAAAATGTGCTATTTTTGTGTGAGTTGTCTCGAACTGCAAATTCAATTCCCCTTTACAACAGTTGGAGTTTTCTAGAAATTTTATTTTGAGAAGCATGTGGTTATTATTCAAACTTCTGGTTTATTACTTGTGATATAATAAAGAACAAATGACGGATAATAGAATTGGGAACGATGTGCAGAGGATGCGTGTGAAGGCTACGGTCGGGACACATATGTGTGATTCCCCTAGGATACATACCCTCTCATTTATAGTGGAATCTATGAGTACTACATATTCATGTTTAGGTCACGACTGTATAGGGGTGTCGACACTTAAGGACTCATTAGAATGGTTAGGTCCCAAGAAGCACCCCTATTATTATTATTATTATTATTATTATTATTATTATTATTATTATTATTATTATTATTATTATTATTATTATTATTATTATTATTATTATTTATTCAATCGTGACCTCTCTGTCCACATCGTACCTGTTGGGGCTCGTGGGCTACGCCTCAACCAAATAAATGAGTAAAATGTGGTTGCTGCTTAATTACTGCTTATATCCTCGTATTAGCCAAAAACTCTGCTTTACATGTTGTGGTATATTCTTACTCAGTTTTTACTGATAAAATATTGTTCTATGTTGGCTTTTGATATTTTAAAATCGCATGTCAAGGATAAGCTAGCTGGGGTGGAAACGCGCACGAGCTATGGATTAGGATCATAGCTAACAAACATCCTTTAATAGTTGTTTCATTTTTCTTTAGATCTAGTTAATTGTTAGCATGAGTTATATTTCGAATTCCAAACTTTGTCATCTTTGTTTCCTTTTAAACTATGTTGGAGGTTCTCTCCATTTTATTTCAATAAAGTATTCTTTGGATATCGTTAAGTTGTACTAGCAAGGACCGTAGGATCCATGGTGTTTCAATCTTTGTGAGTAATTGACACTTGTTCAAGATGTACATTACATGTAAAGCTAATATCTTGGCCAAGTCCAATTACAGCATCAAATTCTGGTGGCAGTTCTTTTGAATTTTTAATTAACTGATTGTCTCACAATTATCTTCTTTCTTTGTGCTTTTATTTAGAACTAATAGCCATGGGATTTCAGTTACTTGGCTTCCTGCTCTAGTAAACTGTGTATGACATTTACTGAAAACGTCTTCGGATTACCTTTTGATATTTGGTTGTTCCATCTTTGCTTTTGACATTATATTTTCAACTGAGCCACTACACAGTTTTTCATCTTGCACATGGACCTATTTTGTAGGAGGAAGTTTAAACATGACAAAAATCAGAAGTTTTCCTGATGGAGCTTCTTTTTTTGTTCGGTTCGTCATTCAGTTCGATTATTTTCTTTATATTTTCTGACAACTAGGGGTATTTATGAGTTTACGTGTGCCGTTAAATAATAAAAATCACTCAAATTTACTCTGAAGTTGAGTCATCCAGTTGCAAATTTAAGCTTTATGTTACAGTTATTACTCCAAATGATGTACTCAACAACTTAACCAAAGACAGGAGTCTGGCCAGAAAGGGTTACAAACATTCAAGAGAAAAAAGGTATCGATTTAATTGTCCTGTCTTCTTATTTCCAGTTCTCTGAGTCCACGAGAAATGGTTTTTTTTCAACTGTTTCACATCAAGCGAAAGAAGGTATTGAATTAAGGCCCTCTTTTTTCTTCACTCCGGAGTTAGCTGTAAAATCAATTGCGTATTGACCTTGCGGGTTCGATCTTTGTCCTATTTGAGCTGTACGAAGAATGTAAAATCAAGTGAAAAAGCAATTAACCTTAAGCTGATCCAGTGCCAACAAATCAATCTTTAGTTTTACTGCCTTGGGGACATAGGTTAAAGGAGTGCACCTTAGCCAGAGCATCGCGAAAAAGAATGATAAAGATTCTTGAAAAATACGGCTTCGATTATATATATACATATATATATATATATAATTGTGACATATGGATAACAATTTTAAATTCAGCGTTTGTATTTCGTACGAATGTTTTTTCGTATTATAAACCCTTAACAATCTCATTAATCAAGTTCAACCAAACCACGTCACACCTTTATTGAATATGAATCATTCTTAAATTCATTAGTAGTTGAAAAAGTTTTGTTCATGATTGTAGACTAAAAGTCGCAACGTTTATTAGTTCATTTGTAAACCCTGAACGATCTCAGTAGTCCAGTCTGCACAACCATTCTTTCCTGACTTACAGGACCACTCCAATTCCTCACATTCATTATATTTTTCACCCAAAATATCGGTTGAAGGAGGCCTGAACTAACCTCAATTTCAATTTCAATTTTGATAAGTAAAGCCAGTTCAGCAAATCTCATGTTCCTAAGTACCGTGCAAGACATCGCAAAAAGAGGGATAAAGACCAATACTGGCCCCGCACTAAGATAACCACATGTTATAATTGCACACAACTTAACTATGCAGATGTTGTAAATACCGAACACACAACGAAGACACTACTTGCACTAAGTACCTAAGTAATAGAACTTTACGAATTCCTGCCGTATATGAATATATAAAGGGTAAAATACACTTCGCACACCCCGTGTTTAGGCGAAAAGATACCCGACACCCTTGTATTTGGAAAATTAACTTTACCACCCTTGTAACTAACATACCCTAACGGTTGTTAGGAAAATACAGCTTTACCCCTAAAATTGCAACAAAATGACCCCATTAATTATAACCTTTTTTCTCCTCCTTTTCATTCCCCATTCTCCTCCTCCTTGAACACCAAACCCTAGCCGCCTCCAATTCTTCACCCCACCTGCTCCGGTCAATTTCCTGCCCATCCCTCTATCTTCTTGATCACCGCATGTACTCCCTATCTCTCTCTCTGTCGTGCCCTCTATGCTCCAAGCTTCCTCCAGTTGTTCGTGAACTCTTGCAACCTCCTCTCTATAGCTCTCATTTGGTGGTTGCATGCAGGGAATGGAGCTCTAGCTTCAGGTCTTCAATCCTTCTCTTGTTGTTACCAAAAGTTCTTCTACTCCAAACTTTCAGTATCTTCTTACACTTTATGAGTTTGGTGCAAAACACCATCATTGGATCACCATTCTTGTTAATAAGCCAACCTTCCTCCACTACCTTTTTTCACTCAACATGCTCCAGCTCTCAAATTTGAACTGTCTTATCCTATTGTGGTTAACTGAACCGGGGTTCAAAACAATAGGGCAGTGGTCTGAACCAACAAACAACTCATGGATCACACTTGCATTTTTACCCATTTTTTTATGAACCACCAAATATGAGGGGGATTGCAGAGTTTCAATTGAAGATTGGCTTTTTTCTCAAAAAAATTGAAGATGGGCATGGTAACAAACTTGAATGGGCTTTAAATCCACTTAAAATTCCTTACAGTATTCCTTACAGTAAACAACTTAGCATCTCCAACGATAAAATCAACAATTAGTTAAATTTTGACTAGTATGAATTTTAACTAACATGACTTTTTTGTGTTTGCTCCAGTGATGTTATGTATTTTGTATGACTTTGTGTGTAATGAATTATAAAAATATATATTTATTAAATTAAAGTAGGAGAGAGATAACTTTGCAAAAAAAAAAAGTAGGAGAGAGATAGACACAAAAAGTTTAACTAGTACCAGTCTGTCCCTACTCTTTCTTCCCATGGCGGCTGGGCTCGGGAATTAAGGGTAGGGACAGAAAAGACTAAAATACCCCTGTGAATATTTACAATTCCATATTTTGTCCCCTCCATCTCACCACCACCGCGACCACCACCAGCCACCATAAAATTGACAAATTTAGGCTTGAACACAACCAGATCCGGTATAAAATTTGAAGATCTAAACTAATTATTTACAGATCTTAGAAAAATGTGAAATGAAGAAGAAAGAAGAAGAAGAAGAAGAAGAAGAAGAAGAAGAAGAAGAAGAAGAAGAAGAAGAAGAAGAAGAAGAAGAAGAAGAAGAAGAAGAAGAAGAAGAAGAAGAAGAAGAAGAAGAAGAAGAAGAAGAAGAAGAAGGACGGAAGACGGGAAGATCCCTCGATTTGCCACTGCCACAGCCCACTGTAACCCATCGCCGAACCCATCGCCACCGTCGGACCACCCTAGACCTGCGAGAGAGACAGGCGAGTTAGAAGAAGAAAAGGAACAAGAATAGGAAGAGAGTAAGAATCGCCAAAGAATCATAGAGTAAGAGTCACCGTTCGACAGATCTGAACCGCTGGACAACCTCCGTCGCCATCGTAGCCACCGGACGACCTCCGTCGCCTTTCGTAGCAACCGTTCGACCTCCGTTCGTAGCCGTCGTTCAACCTCCGTCGTAGCCGCCGTTCAACCTCCGTCTCCTTCCACCGCCGTCGGAGTCGAATCTTCATCGCCGGCATGTCTATTTCTGCGCAAGAAGAAGACGAAGCACATATCTGAGAGAGAGAGAGAGAAAGAGAGGTAAACTGAAAGAGAGAGAGAGAGAGAGAGAGAGATCACATACCTTTGCCAGGTCGTTGTTGTCGTTGTCGTCGCCGTCGCCGCCGTGTTCTCCGTCAGGCCACCAAGCCAAGGCCTGCGTCCGTCGATCTCCCCTCTCTCTCTCTCTAACCCCTCTCTCTGTCTGTTGTGTGGTGGGAGGAAGAGAGTGTGGTGTTATGCTGTGTGGTGGGAGGAAGAGAGTGTGGTGTGAGAGGGTGAGTAGATAAGGTTTGTGTGGTAAATGGATGTGGTTGGGTGAATGAGAAAAAATAAGTGAGGTATTATTTGAGAGGGTAGTTAGGTCATTTTAAGTGTTTAAGGTTAGCCTAAAAGGAAATGAGAAGAAAGATTAGGGACGTCCCAAAATAGAAATTGGAAAGAAATAGCAGGGACGGAGTGGTACATTGGAACTCGTTATTTCAAAACTAGTGCATTGTAACTCGTTAATTGCTTTAGTTATGTAAATTTTAACTAAACTAACTTTTTAACGGAGCAATTGGAAATATGCCAGTATGTGAATTGGTCTTAGAAAAATGCATTCCGGTGAATTGGTATTTGAAAAATACCCTCCTTTTTAAACACTAGGTAACAAGTGGTTGTTACTTGTTAGCAGGGTAGTGGGGCCATATGTCTCTCTCGTCTCCATTCTCTCTCTCTCGTCTCCATCTGCCTCTCGTCTCCATCTCTCTCTCTCGTCTCCATCTGTCTCTTGTCTCCATCTCTCTCTCTCTCGTCTCCAACTCTCTCCCTCGTCTCCAATCTCTCTCTCTCGTCTCCAACTGTCTCTCGTCTCCAACTCTCTCTCTCTCTCTCTCGTCTCCATCTCTCTCTCTCTCTCTCTCGTCTCGAAAGACAGTATGTCTCGTATCCAAACAGAATTGTTAAATGACTCTGCTACCCTTATCATCTCAAAACAAACCCTAAAAACGCGTACTCTCTCTCTCTCCAACATTGAATTGTTTCTATCTACCTCAACCTACCAAGTACAGTTGAATTTACTCCAACTGTAAACTTTATTAATGTATACCTTAAACTCCTCAAGAATATGGCTCATTTGTCACTCTAAATGGCTCCAGTTCTCCCATAGAAGTATCCCATTTGTCTGTACAAGTCTCTCTCTTTCCTCACTTTTGTTCTTCAGCTACGGTAAAAACTTAAACTCTCATCTCTCTGCTTTTGTCCTTATTATATGTTGATCACAGTACTCTAAAATGTATGGTATTCTCATTTTTTTACTTTCATCCTTCCAATATGTTCATCACATTACTCTAAAATGTAGGTTACGTTCGTTATATTTCTGCTATGTTCTTCATTATTGGTTTGATGTGTGTTGCTGTATGTGGAGAGACTGGGACGAGTATATTCATCGTCTCTGTCTTCTCATAAGACTGAGACTGAGACATGAACTATGCTCGTACCAGTCTTCCCCATGCACAACTGGGAAGAGCAAGGCCAGCCAGACTGGGACGAGAAATATCTCGTCTGGCATTCAAATCACAGACGAGATAGGACTCGTCCCGGTATGGCATTTGATAGACTCGTGGGACGAGTAATCTCTCGTCTGGCCTTCAAATCGCAGACGAAAGATCACTCGTCCCAGTCTAGGGTGTGATAGACTCGTACGAGTACGATACCCAAAGATGACAAGACAGGGACGACTGAGACGAGCATACCCTAAACCCTAAACCCCTAAACCATATAATAATGTAATCTAAAATATAAACTCGAAATCATACAATCATCATATCTTAATCATGTAAAGCCTAAACCTTATACATACCATTAAAGCATATATCATCCAAACAAATTCCTACATTTGTGGACACTAAACACTAGAACCAACTAAGTATCATTCCTATAGCCACTAAAGATGTTAATTGTAAGTCCTAAACCATATAATCATGTAATCTAAACTATAAACTCAAAATCATACACTCATCATATCTTAATCATGTAATGCCTAAACCTTATACATACCATTAAACCAACTAACATCCTCCCAAAATCCTACATTTGTAGACACTAAACACTATAACCAACTAAGTATCATTCCTATAGCCACTAAAGATGTTAATTGTAAGTCCTAAACCATATAATCATGTAATCTAAACTATAAACTCAAAATCATACAATCATCATCTCTAAATCATGTAATGCCTAAACCTTATACATACCATTAAGTATCATCTAAACACTAGAACCAACTAATTATCATTCCTATGGCTACTTAAAGTGTTATTAAATAATATTAAACATGAATCCCTAAATCATAGAACATCCAAGCATTTTAAGTAAACCCTGAGATTGTACACCTAAGACTGGGACGAGTATACTCTCGTCCCAGTTGTAAATACTGGGACGAGTATTCTCTCGTCCCAGTTGGAAATACTAGGACGAGCATCCTCTCGTCCCAGTTGGAAATACTAGGACGAGTATTTCCTTGTCCCATTATTAAAATAAATATGTTTTCTGAGATGGTGGTGGTCCCTCTCCTCCCTGAAAAAAGTACAGAACATTCTGTTACCCATCATATGGTGAGAGAAAACCTTTTTCCTTTGTCAGACCAAACCCTAATTTCATCCAAACCCTAAAATCATTCTCTCTCTTTCTACTATCCGAACCCTAAACCCTGAACCCTAAAATCATTCTCTCTCTTGACATGTAGAAATGGTGAGAAAATTGATGTTCCGTGCTGTTTGGAAAAGTGAATGGACGCGTGCCGAAGGTAGACACATATACATAGGTCAGGCAGTGAAGAATGCAGTTTTCAAGATAATCCAAGGCATTACTGTAGGGTTTTGATTCATGGATGCGCAAAGGAAGCATAAACAAACATAAAACCATGCAAAACCCTCCAAGGATCACAAGTCAAGAGACATAACGATGGTAAGGGTTAGAAATCATGAACACACCTTTGGGTTCTCCTTGATGACTTCAAACGCGAATTGTGTCACGTTCTCTATGGTTGATCCACGCCTAGAGTTGATCCTAGATCTCCCAAGTCCTTGGTGCTAGCCCGGAAGAGGAAGAGGAAGAAGAATCACGCAAAACGAGACCCAAAAGGAGGGTCTTGGCCTCCTTTGGCCGACGGGGACGGGGCGTCAGCAAGGGAAGGTCGGGCCTCCTTGTTGCTTGCTCTCTCTCCTTTTGTTCTCTCCCACTCTTTGTTATGTTCACTAATGAGCATAAGTTATGTGGGAAGGAAGGAAGGAAGATCCTTTATATAGTCCAACAACTCCTTGTTAACTACCTAAAGGACTTATTCTAGTCCTACTAGAATCCAATTTAGTCCCTTCCTTGCAAATTAGTCCCTACTAAGTTTGCAAGGGTTTGCAAAGTGATCCTTCTAATTAATTAATCCAATTAATTAATTCCCAAATCTAGTTCAACTCTATGTAGCGTGTGACCCCATAGGTTCTATCTAGTTGGTAGCAACTATTTGCTAATATTGAGCGGTTTCTAGCAAAACATCCTTTCTAGCCAACTAATAGAATAGTCATCTTGACAACCTTTGTACAAGTAATTGTCTCATCCCTTTGTCTCTATATCCAGATCGGACACGAGACATACAAGTCACACTCGTATATCCAATCCATAGTTTCTCGATCCATGGGAATAGCCTTATTCGTGCAAATAACATCAATATCCCATATTGATTTATTTGAGTCTGGCCAGACATTCTATAAGCACTATCCCTCGAGTGGCCTAGGATATTTCCTCCCGTTATGTGGGAGGGACAAATTCTATCTACGTCCACTACGATCTCTAAGTTTGCTTCTTATTGCATCCAGTACACGCCTTTATAACTACCCAGTTACGGTGTAGCGTTTAACGCTACCAAGATCACAATAATCCACAACTAGAATATCTAGTGACTTCAAGTCTAAGGATGACAATACCATTGCACCGCGAGAAGCGCTTGTGACTCAACATAACGTGTATGTAGCCTTCTCGGAGATGGGTCAATCCAGTGAACATTCCCTAATGCACACCTATTTGTTGGATCGTGATATCTCCATATCAATCCAACCCCATACTAGTCTATAGATGATTGTCCCATTTAATCATTATACTTGACTAGGGATATTTAAGATAAACAACACAATTGTAAATCTAAGGACTTCATTATATTAAATATCCAATAAATAATAAATGAATTTCTAGCCACAAATAATTCATACTAAACTAGATTGCCTCTAGGGCATCTATTCCAACAGTCTCCCACTTGCACTAGAGCCAATCTGGCGCATCTCGTATGCCCATACTCCTAGTGTGCCCTTCATGCTTCCACTGCGTGAGAGGCTTTGTAAGCGGGTGTGACAGATTATCATCTGTAGGAATCTTGCATATCCGAACGTCTCCTCTATCGATAATATCTCGAATCAGATGAAACTTCCTGAGCACGTGCTTGGACTTCTGGTGCGACCTGGGTTCCTTCGATTGCGCAATCGCCCCAGTGTTGTCACAGAACAACTCAACTGGATCCGCAATGCTAGGGACCACACCAAGTTCAGAAACAAACTTTCTGATCCAAACAGCTTCCTTTGCTGCGCCATTTGCAGCAATGTACTCAGCCTCTGTTGTAGAATCAGCTACCGTCTCTTGCTTGGAACTCTTCCAGCTCACCGCTGCTCCATTCAGGCAAAACACATATCCCGATTGTGATATAAAGTCATCTCTGTTGGTTTGGAAGCTTGCATCAGTGTAACCCCTTACACGCAACTCTTCCTCACCGCCAAATATCAAGAAAGCATCCTTAGTTCTTCTCAAGTACTTTAGGATGTTCTTGACTGCAATCCAGTGACTCTCACCCGGATTGGATTGGTATCTGCTTGTCATACTCAAGGCATATGACACATCTGGTCTAGTACATAACATGGCGTACATGATAGATCCTATGGCCGAGGCATAGGGGATTCTACTCATGTGTTCCTTCTCAATCTCAATGGAAGGACAACCACTCTTCGAAAGAGTGATTCCATGTGACATGGTCAAGAATCCCTTCTTGGAATCTTGCATGTTGAACCGTTTCAACACCTTGTCAATATATGTTCTTTGACTTAGGCCTAGCAACCTTTTAGATCTATCCCTATAGATCTTTATACCGAGTATATTGGCTGCTTCCCCTAAGTCCTTCATTGAGAAACACTTTCCTAGCCAATCTTTCACAGATTGCAGCATGGGAATGTCGTTTCCAATGAGTAGTATGTCATCCACATACAAGACCAGAAAAGCTACAGAGCTCCCACTAACCTTCTTGTAGACACAAGACTCATCTTCGTTTCTGATGAAGCCAAACTCTTTGACCACTTCATCAAAACGTCGATTCCAACTCCTAGAAGCTTGCTTCAATCCATAAATGGATCGTTGCAGCTTACAGACTTTGTTGGCTTGCTTTGGATCCTCAAAACCCTCCGGCTGTATCATATACACGTCCTCGAGGAGATTCCCATAAAGGAATGCTGTTTTGACATCCATCTGCCAAATCTCATAGTCGTGGTATGCTGCTATCGCAAGTAGGATTCAGATGGATTTGGTCATAGCGACTGGTGAAAAGGTTTCATCATGGTCAATACCATGAATCTGTCTGAATCCTTTAGCTACCAATCGGCCCTTATAGGTAATCACATTACCATCCATGTCGATCTTCTTCTTGAAGACCCACTTGCACCCTATGGGCCGCGCCCCATCGGGTGGTTCCACCAAAGTCCATACTTTGTTGGTATACATGGATTCCATCTCGGATCTCATGGCTTCCAGCCACTTCTGTGAGTCTGGGCCACTCATGGCCTCCTCATAGGTAGTAGGCTCATCATCTATGAGCATCGTGTCACCGGAATCAGTCACGAGAAGTCCATACCTCTCGGGTTCTTGGCGCACTCTACTAGATCTACGAAGCTCTTGTGTTACCTGAACAGGTTGCTCCTCAACTGTTTGTGGTTCCTGTTCATGTTCCATAATCGGTTCAGTGATTTGTGGTTCTTGAACCTCTTCAAGTTCTACATTCCTCCCACTTGCTTCTTTAGAGACAAACTCTCTTTCTAGAAACACGCCGGTCCGAGCAACAAACACTTTGTTCTCGGTTGGATTGTAGAAGTAGTATCCCTTAGTTTCCTTAGGGTACCCCACAAATTTACACTTATCCGATTTCGGCCCCAACTTGTCTGATTGTAAACGTTTTACATAGACATTGCAGCCCCAAATCCTCATGAACGACAGTGTGGGACGCTTCCCACTCCACATCTCATATGGTGTCTTCATGACTGACTTAGATGGAACACGGTTAATGGTGAAAGCTGCACTTAATAGAGCGTAGCCCCAAAATAATAATGGAAGATCGGTTTGACACATCATAAATCGAACCATATCTAATAGGGTTCGATTCCTCCTCTCGGACACGCCATTCCATTGTGGCGTTCCGGGTGGAGTGAGTTGGGACACGATCCCACACTCTCTAAAATAGTTGTCAAACTCTTGGCTCAAGTATTCTCCTCCACGATCCGATCGTAGGGCCTTGATACTTTTGCCAAGTTGCTTTTCTACTTCATTCTTGAATTCTTTGAACACTTCAAAGGATTCGGATTTTGCCCTCATAAGGTACACAAATCCATATCTACTGTAATCATCAGTAAATGTAATGAAGTAGACATAACCACCCCTGGCAGGCGTGGCAAATGGCCCACACACATCGGTATGTATGAGCGCCAATTGCTCACTAGTCCTTTCGCCTTTCTTATTGAAAGGGGACTTTGTCATTTTTCCCAATAAACAAGCCTCACATGTCTCATATGATTCAAAATCAAATGAGTCTAGTAATCCATCCTTATGGAGTCTAGATACACATTTCTCATTTATGTGGCCTAAACGACAGTGCCATAAATAAGCAGGATTTAAATCATTTATTTTAATCCGCTTGGTATTAATGTTGTAGACAGGATTGCTTAGATCAAGGACATAAAGTCCATTAAATAATTGCGCACTAAAATAGTGAATATTATTTAAATAAAAGGAACAACAATTGTTCTTTATTGAAATAATAAAACCATCCTTGTCCAAACAAGAAATAGAAATAATGTTTTTGCTCATAGCAGGCACAAAATAGCAATTATTTAATTCTAAAACTAATCCTGAAGGCAGAGATAGCTCGCACACGCCTATGGCCAACGCAGCAACCTTTGCTCCATTCCCAACGCGCAGTTCTACCTCCCCTTTAGCCAATCTCCTACTTCTCTTTAGATCCTGCATATTTCGACAAATATGAGATCCACATCCAGTATCTAATACCCATGATGTAGAGAAAGTTAAATTGACATCTACAACAAAAATACCTAGTGGTGGTGGAATCACTATTCCAAGCCTCTTGTCCTCCAGATATTTTGGGCAGTTCCTCCTCCAGTGTCCAGGCTGACTGCAGTAGTGACACTCACCTTTAGCCACGCCCTTGGCTATGCCACCAACAGGCTTAAGAGCAGGTTCCTTGGACTCGGCAACTGACTTGCCCTTGTCCTTGGAGGAAGAGGCAAACCTTTTGCCCTTTCCTTTCTGTACCATCATTATGGCGTTGCCCTTACCCTCGTTGATGCTCTGTTCAGCCGTCCTCAACATGTTGAGTAAATCTGGCAGTGGTTTAACGATCTCGTTCATGTTATAGTTCATAATGAATTGTCCATAACTCTCGGGCAACGATTGCAACACGAGATCGGTTGCCAACTCTTGGCCGACCGGGAACCCCAATCGGGCGAGATTCTCCAAATACCCAATCATTCGTAGTACATGGGGTCCCACCGGGTTCCCTTCTGCCAGATGACATTTGAACAGTGCCTTTGAGACCTCATACCTCTCTACCCTCGTCTGCTCTTGGAAGAGCTGCTTTAGATGTTCGATCATATCGACAACAATCATGTTTTCGTGTTGCTTCTGAAGCTCAGAAGTCATGGTGCAAAGCATAAGGCAGGCCGCATCATTAGCGTCATCAACACGCTTCTGATACGCCTTTAAGGCAGCAGGTGTTTGGTTCTCTGGACCTTCTGGAACATGCTCCTCTATTGCGTACAGTTTCTTCTCTTGCTTGAGAACAATTCTCAAGTTTCTGTACCAATCAAGAAAGTTGGTTCCAGAGAGCTTGCCCTTCTCAAGGACAGATCGTAGGGAATGTTGTGAACTCGATGAGTTGTTTGCCATTTGGAATTCTACAAAAGGAAAATACGCAAGTTTTAGTATTTGTGAATTTTTGACTATATTCAATAATGGCTAGTTTATCAAATATAGCTCCCACTATTTTTCTACGGATTAATAACCCTCAAGATATTAATGCGGAAAATATCCTTATATTTTCTAGTGGGCCAAGATCCATCTTTCATCTCCTTATGAGCTTGCTTTGGCAAGTCACCCATAATTTGACTACTTTAGGTAGGAACAATTCCAATTGCATCTCACATGCAACTCTTGGTTCAATTGGGCAAATAACTCCTTATTTATCCATCCAGATGGATAATCCCAATTGATTGCCTCTAGGTTTCTTAATCAAATTAATAGCCTAGTTGTGTTCAACCTCTTATCTAAACAATTGCACATTGTTACGTGCCATCGCATTCCATCATGATGAACCAAGTCGCCATGCTTTGGCACGCACGAACTTGGTAAATAATGATGATAATGAGTGTTTAAATAACGAGAAGGCAAGAACACAATATTTGAATTTTGAGGGATTTTAAATTCAATTCTTAATTGTTTTGTTGATCAATATCAACTAATCTATCTATTTGAGTTTGGGCACAACTCCAAATAATAGATCCGGGTTGTCTAATTATCTTATTATCCTAATTGCATGCATCATCCATACACCAACCACACAATAATAAGACAATAAAATAAACAACCACAAAACAGAAATTAAACGTGATGTGGATATGGCCTTTTCTAGACTAAGATAATTCCAAGCCAATGGAATTATCTATGAACCCTAAAGCAAACACATCTCCATGCGTCTTGATCTTTTGGTCCATCCTTCATAGTCTTGTGGAATGCTCCATGCTCTATGCTTCATCTTTTGTGGCTTCTTTGGCTTTGGGCTTCTTTTCTCCAATCTTGGCTAACAATCTACTTTATCTAGCACTAGCTAACTTCTATACTAAATAAAATAAATCTCACAAGTTGAGGAAAAAAATGGCACGCAGACCATAAAACCCTAATTAATTATTACAATTAATTGATCAGCTCGCAGGCCGTAAAACCAAACCACAAAATTAAACATCCACATCAAACCACATCCTAAGGCCATATCCAATCACCATTCGATTTGCACATAAACAGTTAAAATCCAATTTTAACGCGCTTGGTCAATTTTAATTGATTTTAGGATTTCTAGGGTTAAAACGGTCCATGGGCCCAACAATCAAATTGCCCGGGCCCAACAAAGTGAACCACAAGGCCCTAGGGCCGGCCCGACCCAAAACCCACAAGCCTAGGCCCGCGGGTTAGGGCCGCCCGACCCCTAGGGAGGCCAAGCTTGGGCGGCAAGCAAGGGGGGCGGTCCCTAGGGGGGCCGAACCTCCTTGAGGGAGTTGTTTCCAAAACAACTCCCTTGCTTGGTGCCCAAGTTTGGTTGTTTCCTTGTTTTGGGAGAACTCCTTCTTCCCCAAGGATGCCCAAACCCTAGATCTAAGATCCTAAAATTTCTCAAACTCACCAATTCATGCATCCAATGCAAAAATTGGATCTTGTTATGATTAATTATTGACAAATTGCATCCCATGCTTGATTTGTCTTGTTTTACGCGATAAACAATCAAATTAAGGTGTAAAACAACTAAAACGTAACACATAAACCATGTTTATGCTCTACAACCAGGCTCTGATACCACTGTAGGGTTCTGATTCATGGATGCGCAACGGAAGCATAAACAAACATAAAACCATGCAAAACCCTCCAAGGATCACAAGTCAAGAGACATAACGATGGTAAGGGTTAGAAATCATGAACACACCTTTGGGTTCTTGATAACGCCCAAATAGGGGTTATTTTATAGCCTGAAAAGACGTGTCTTTGTGTCGGAAAGCCGTGTTTTAGCCCGAATTCACCCTCGGAAAGCCACAGAATTTAGAACGAGACGTTTATTTGCTCTTCGTGAATTTCTGCATGTTTTGTACTTTTATTGGATATGATCGCGGGTTTTTTCCTGCTTTTTCAGGAACAGGTTCGGAAAGTGCATTGGGATGCGTGCCGAGACAGAACCAAGATCGCCTCGGGAAACGTGCAGAAAATGCTCGGGACAGGATTTGACCGAGACTGGTACAAGGGAGAGTGGAATGGAAAACGGAATACACAGAACAGAACAGAACACAAGACAGCACAACCGAAGTAGAAGTCGGAGCATCCCGGAGAGCACGGAAACGTGAATCCAGATTTAAGACACCCGTTTGCTCTTCTTCTCTCTTATTCAAAAACTGTGTTATTTACGTTATGAATTTCAGTAGCTAAACTTTTACCTAGGTTCTCGGTGAACCTAGGGTTTCGTATCCAGATATTAGTTCTACGTTTTGACTATGAATTCATGATCGTGCTATCTTAATATCAGCAGCTTTATTCGTTATTCTGTCTTTGAATTTTACTGTTTATGCATGATCGGAGTAGCTAACCAGAACTGCTACAGACCCGAGCCGGTAGGTGAAAACGTCCGGTTAGGGTTAGGAAGAGAAGACAGAATTTAGCACCTTACCCCGATGGGCCGACTAGCGAAGGGGAGTTAGGACTAGCCTGAAATCGTTGAGACCAACTGTTAGAGAATCTGACCCGGGCCATCAGGACAGGTTAGAAACCCTAGCAGCCTTAAAACGAGACTGCAGATTTAGGCAGCTTAACAGGAATCCGACAGTCTGCAGAATTGTGATAACGTGCAGGAAAAGAAAAGATACTGCACAATTGGTACGTGGCACGGATAACGAGACTGCTGTGTGTTTTCATGTCAAACTAGAACGAAAATCTGAAGTGACCCTAGGGGATCCCGGGACCTAGAATCTCAAACCCTAGTTTTACAATCTCAAGATTATTCAGAAAATTCTCACAAAAAAGATTTACGTTTCAGTTATTTACTTTCAGTACTTAGTTAGTAAGCAAACTCTCAAAATATTCCTCCTTTTTACACTCTGTTCGTTAAAACTGATTACTAGAAAAACCTGCAAAGTCCCTGTGGGATCGATAATCCGAGTCGAAAATACTCTCTATATTACTTGATTCGTATACTTGCGAATAGCACGCTAAATTGTGCACCAAGTTTTTGGCGCCGTTGCCGGGGACTTTTTAGGGTTTATTTAGTAGTCCGAATTAATTTTCAGAGTTTTTATTTTTATTTTATATTATTTTTTATTTTTCTGTTATCTCACTGCTCTTGAGATCTCTACTTTTTCAGGATGGGCGACAATACCGAGAAAACGCCAGAACTGCCCGAGACACGTACTCCGGCCGAGATGGCTCGGTACATCGAAGATCTGATCACAGCGGGCCTTGCTGCCCGGAGCAACCAGAGGACGTACAACCGGTCTGGGAAGGCGTTGGTGGAGAATTTCGAAGTCCCCACGGGGGGGCATGAACGAGCTATTGTGGTGCCCGAGATCACCGCAGAACACTTCGACATAAAACCATCCACCATCCAGACTGTTCAGACCCTCTGCCCATTCCATGGCAAAGCTGACGAAGATCCAAATGACTTCATCGGGAAGTTTGAGGACTATTGCAACAAAGTCCGGTATAAGGGAGTTGGAGCCGAGGCGCTCATGCTAATACTCTTTCCATACTGCCTGTACGGAGTAGCCAACGACTGGCTCGAATCCCGTCCACCCAGGTCCATCACAACATGGAAGGGGTGTGTCACCGATTTTCTGGCCAAATTTTACCCCGCCTCCCGGGTCATTCAATTACAAAGCGAGATTCTGTCATTCAAGCAGAAGACAGGGGAGACGGTGGTAGACGCATGGGACAGATTGATGAGATTGGTGAAAAAGTGTCCAAACCACGGTTTTGGAGACCCGAAGATCCTGCAGGTATTCTACCATGCCTTAGACAGGGAGAGTGCTGACAGGATTGATAGAGAAGCCGGAGGAAACTTCCTGTACCATGTGGACAAGGACGGTGCCTATGAGCTGATGAAGCAATTAGCCAAACAGGACACTCGCCTGTTTGACGATCGCAGGATCACGGCCCGAGCCGAGCCAGTGGAAGACGACCGGATAGACAATCTGGCCAAGATCGTTCAAGATTTGGTCAAGAAAGTTTACTCAACTGAT
Source organism: Linanthus parryae (assembly GCA_023055425.1). Taxonomy (NCBI): domain Eukaryota; kingdom Viridiplantae; phylum Streptophyta; class Magnoliopsida; order Ericales; family Polemoniaceae; genus Linanthus; species Linanthus parryae. The sequence goes on along the minus strand of JALGPY010000012.1, from coordinate 15,575,750 downwards.
GCAGTAGGAAAAACAGATTTGGACACAGCCATCGAGGGGCTCGGAAACGAAGATTCCAATTACGTACAGCAGCAGTGGGATCCGAGCCGGTACAGACCGGGTACGAGAGACCATCCCGGGTTCCGGTACGGAAACCCGAACGCAGCAGTTTATGCACCGGGGTTCCAGCACAGGCCACCAGCCCAGCAGGCTGCACCGACGCAGCAGGCTCAGTCGGGCCCATCTGCACAGCAGTACGACGCTCAGATGAAGGAGATCAAGTCCATGTTCCAGACCATGGAGTCCCGGTTCGAGCACATGGACGCCCTGACAGCCGACGTGCAGATGACCAAAACGTCACTGCGCGTTTTGGAGGTACAAGTTGGACAGTTAGCATAGCAGCTAACGGAGAGACAGCCAGGAAACTTGCCCTCGAATACAGTGAATAATCCACGTGCTCAGGTCAATGCCATCACCACTCGGAGTGGATTAGCACTACAGGATCCGCCGTATCCTAGCCATGCACGTGCAGAAAAATCAAAAGAAATCGAGCGTGAAGTACTTGGCAAGGATAACAGCTCAGCCGACCGCCCCCAGCTGAAGGGCTCGGTTGAGCAGGATGTAGTGCAAAAGGAGAAGGAAGCAGAAACGGTACCTGTCTCCAAGGAGGTGCCGTATCCTTTGAAGACACGAAAGAGGGATGATAGCAAGGACTACGCCAGATTTCTCGAGATTTTCAAACAGCTGAAGATCAACATACCCTTTGCGGAGGCGTTGGCAAAGATGCCCACTTATGCCAAGTTCCTCAAAGATATTTTGTATGGACGGAAACGTATGAGCGATTTCGAGACAATAAATCTGACGGCAGAAGTGAGCAACTGTGTGAAGAATGGGCTACCGAGGAAGATGAAGGACCCTGGCAGTTTTGTCATCCCGGTGACCCTAGGTAATGCTTACACAGGAAAGGCTCTGTGTGACCTAGGGGCCAGTATCAATCTGATGCCTTTGTCGATTTTCAAAACTTTGAAAATCCGTGAACTCAGGCCCACCAGAATCAAGCTGCAGATGGCGGACAGATCCGTGAAGCAGGCTTACGGAGTTATTGAAGATATTCTGGTGAAAGTCGGAGAATTGATTTTTCCGGCAGATTTTGTAATTCTAGACATGGAGGCAGGAGACGTGCCACTCATTCTGGGCAGACCGTTTTTGGCCACTGGAGAAGCCATGATAAACTGCAAGAGCGGAGAACTGACCATGCAAATCAATGAAGACAAGGTGAAGTTCAACGTTTTCAAAAATCTCCAACTACCGAATTATTACGAGCATGAAGACATCTTCGCAGTGGAGGTAGTCGAAGAAGGCTGGGAAAACGAAGAGATGGATGAGCTATGGGCAGAGATTGATAGAGTGGACAGAGAGAACGAGGAGAGATTCCAGGAGGAGCAGGCCATGCAAGCCGAAAACCGGACCACTTTGCAGCTGGACGAGAAAGGTGGACAGAAATTGGCCCTGGTCCCGTCACTCAAGGAGCCACCGACCCGAGAGGTTAGACCACTCCCGAGCCATCAAACTTCAGCACAGCCAAAGCAGTTTCAAGTAGGTCAGAAAATACGTCTCTGCGATTCTCGGAAGCAGTTTTTCCCGGGAAAATTGAGATCTCAGTGGTCAGGACCGTTTATCATCAAAGAGGTACTTTCATGGGAGGCAGTTGAATTGGAGAATCAGCATGACAGTACAACTTGCAGAGTGAGCGGAAACCGGGTCAAGCCATATCTCGGCCCGGAAGCGGACGTCAGGCCTGGCGATTTTGACGTCCCTTGAGCAAACATGAGGTAACTGGGTCGGGCCGTCGACCGTAAATTACAAGTGCTGGTTGGGAGGCAACCCAACGTAGTAAGTTAGTTTAAATTATTTCAAGTTTTATTTTCAGTTTTGAATTTTGAGAGAGGTAAGATGAGTGGGTATTGACTTTGAATTGAGCATGTGCAGATACAGCAGAGCAGAAAACGAGAACAAAAAGGAGTAGAGAGAAAAAAAAAAATTATGTTTGAAAAAAAAAAAAAATTACCTGCTGCCTGCGTATATACGCAGGCTGCTGCGTATATACGCACCCTGCAGTAAAATTTCAGAATTTTGAAAAAAAAATATTTTTTTTTACCTGCTGCTTGCGTATATACGCAGACCTGCGTATATACGCAGTCAGCAGCGAAAATTTCAGGATTTTGAAAAAAAAAATTGAAAAAAAGAAAATTATTTTTGTTGCTGACTACGTAAATACGCAGGGTTGCGTATATACGCAGCCAGCAGTGAAAATATGGAATTTTTTTCAAAAAAATAATAATAATAATAATAATAATAATAATAATAAAAAAAAAAAAACTTTTTCAAATTGCTCCCTGTTTGCGTATATACGCAGTACTGCGTATATACGCAGGCAGAAGAAGAAAAAAAAAAAAAAATTTTCGGACAGCAGCACGTTTTTGCCCCATTTTTCTCTCTCTACCTCCATACACAGATCCGTGGAGTTTGAAGCGAATTCAGAAAATTTCGTAGAAGGAAAGGCAGATTTTCAAAATCTTGAAGAATCGACCCCGGTGTGTTCTGGCACACTCGACCGTCACAGGGACTCGTACGAGTTGGGGATTTTTCAGGAACAGTTTTTCTGCAGAACCGAGCAATCGACCCCGGTGTACGGAAGTATACTCGACCATATGGGAGCACATTGTCAAACACAATGGTGCTCGGGGATTGCACATTTGAAGAGCGCACATAGAGCCCGAAAGGTTGACAGCTTCCGTCGAGAAATTTTCTGGCAACCGGTCAACGGTCCTGCTCCACCGGAATCTGCGAGAAATTCCGCACCTGTAAGAACTGACTCCGGGTGCACAGATTCAATTTCTGTCTCTCGTTTTATTTTTCTGCATATGCTACCAGTTGTTCCCATTCGATGAGTCAAGCCAGCTCATCCAATCCAGATTGTATGCCTAATGATTAGTACCATGAGGGCATGGCACCATCCAGTGTGGGGGTGGTGGCGTTGTAACTGCATTACGTTTTATTAAAAAATAAAAAAAAAAATATTAAAAAAAAAATTGAAAATTTTGAGACTGGGTGAAGGATTTAGCTTAAAACTGGAGAGAGCTTAATGATAGAAAATTTCCCGAAGTGGACGAACTTAGGTGAGGAAGAGCTGCGAGAATCTGTCTAGGGGAGTTAATAGAGCCAATACACTTCAGAAAACGCAAGTAGCTGTCTCCCGAGCAATGTATCCGACTAGCTGCCAGACCACCGTCACCAGGTATTCGTCAACCCGCCATCACGGTCACCACATCATTTGGTGGAGTGATAGGCCATAGGGGACCTCACGTCCTGTCTCGCGCCTTAGGTCCACTAGTGAGCCCCGTTGATCCATTAATCCTTTTTCTTGGTAACCGTTTGACCTAGGAAGCCGTTTTTTGATACTCGCATCATTGTTAGTATTTTTACCCTTCCTACGCGTCATGGCACGAGGGAGTTGAGTTGAGGGGGATTTTCTGGGGTAGAGCAGAATTGTCATATTTGATAGTAGATGAGCTTTATTTTTATATTTGAGGGTGTGTAAGGGTGAGATAGTGACGGCAGCACACTTCGGTGTGGCGGTGACTCACGACATTACACCGTGAGCACAGGAGGAGAGCCGTGGTGCGTAAATTTTCCGCACGACATGGGGGACTTTGGGTTGACAGGGTTGATTGGAGGACATGCTGAGCTATTTAGACATCCTTGGAGTGAGGAGGATCGGTTGGAAAAGCGCGATTATTTTACAGATTGACTACATGGTTCGAAATTAGTGTGGGGGTGGTCGTTTCAGATTTTATTTCAGTATTTTTTCTGCCACCCCACGTTTTAGTTTATCATAGAGTTGGCCTGGTTTATATTGTTTATTGTGTTGCCCCGCAAAAAAAAAAAAACACGAGAAAGATAAAAAAAAACAGAGAAAAAAAAAACGAAGAAAAAAAGTATCAAAGGCAGAAAATTCAGGGTGCTTGATTGATTTTATTTCAAAACGCCAGGCCGGCTATTTTTATCACAGTTTCACATTCGTTCATAGTTGTGGCCGCGAGAACGGCAGTTACACCGGGACTGGGGAAATTGAGTGTCTAGAATCTTAGGTGATTTGGGTCAGTTTCTATCATCTCGGTGAGGGAGTGTGAGATTGGGGTATGTGTGAGTGTGCTGTGACGTTTAGGACATCGCTTCTAAATGACTTATCCTACCGTCCCAAAGCCGGCAGATTTACATTACACCCGGAGTAAAAGCACGGAAGGTGTGCGTTAGGGATACGTTCGGTTTGCGTGCAAAAGCGGAAGTAAGTGGTGTTCGTGCTTGTTCCTAACCTAGGCTGGCCGCGAGTTCTTCCGATCACCGCTGTTTCTGAAATTTAAGGGAATATGAGAACTTGATGATGTTCAGTTTTAGTTGAAGAGATTGCCCAGTCTCACCAAAAAAAAAATATATATATATATATATATATAAACTGTTTTTATAATAGTAATACTGTTTTTAAATAAGTGCAGTTACACCGCTCTGGATTGATTCGGGATAGTATGCATTGGTAGTATATTGCTGGAATTTGCTCGGGACGAGCAAAGTTTAGTGTGGGGGTATTTGATAACGCCCAAATAGGGGTTATTTTATAGCCTGAAAAGACGTGTCTTTGTGTCGGAAAGCCGTGTTTTAGCCCGAATTCACCCTCGGAAAGCCACAGAATTTAGAACGAGACGTTTATTTGCTCTTCGTGAATTTCTGCATGTTTTGTACTTTTATTGGATATGATCGCGGGTTTTTTCCTGCTTTTTCAGGAACAGGTTCCGAAAGTGCATTGGGATGCGTGCCGAGACAGAACCAAGATCGCCTCGGGAAACGTGCAGAAAATGCTCGGGACAGGATTTGACCGAGACTGGTACAAGGGAGAGTGGAATGGAAAACGGAATACACAGAACAGAACAGAACACAAGACAGCACAACCGAAGGAGAAGTCGGAGCATCCCGGAGAGCACGGAAACGTGAATCCAGATTTAAGACACCCGTTTGCTCTTTTTCTCTCTTATTCAAAAACTGTGTTATTTACGTTATGAATTTCAGTAGCTAAACTTTTACCTAGGTTCTCGGTGAACCTAGGGTTTCGTATCCAGATATTAGTTCTACGTTTTGACTATGAATTCATGATCGTGCTATCTTAATATCAGCAGCTTTATTCGTTATTCTGTCTTTGAATTTTACTGTTTATGCATGATCGGAGTAGCTAACCAGAACTGCTACAGACCCGAGCCGGTAGGTGAAAACGTCCGGTTAGGGTTAGGAAGAGAAGACAGAATTTAGCACCTTACCCCGATGGGCCGACTAGCGAAGGGGAGTTAGGACTAGCCTGAAATCGTTGAGACCAACTTTTAGAGAATCTGACCCGGGCCATCAGGACAGGTTAGAAACCCTAGCAGCCTTAAAACGAGACTGCAGATTTAGGCAGCTTAACAGGAATCCGACAGTCTGCAGAATTGTGATAACGTGCAGGAAAAGAAAAGATACTGCACAATTGGTACGTGGCACGGATAACGAGACTGCTGTGTGTTTTCATGTCAAACTAGAACGAAAATCTGAAGTGACCCTAGGGGATCCCGGGACCTAGTATCTCAAACCCTGGTATTACAATCTCAAGATTATTCAGAAAATTCTCACAAAAAAGATTTACGTTTCAATTATTTACTTTCAGTACTTAGTTAGTAAGCAAACTCTCAAAATATTCCTCCTTTTTACACTCTGTTCGTTAAAAACTGATTACTAGAAAAACCTGCAAAGTCCCTGTGGGATCGATAATCCGAGTCGAAAATACTCTCTATATTACTTGATTCGTATACTTGCGAATAGCACGCTAAATTGTGCACCAGTTCTCCTTGATGACTTCAAACGCGAATTGTGTCACGTTCTCTATGGTTGATCCACGCCTAGAGTTGATCCTATATCTCCCAAGTCCTTGGTGCTAGCCCGGAAGAGGAAGAGGAAGAATAATCACGCAAAACGAGACCCAAAAGGAGGGTCTCGGCCTCCTTTGGCCGACGGGGACGGGGCGGCGGCAAGGGGCGGTCGGGCCTCCTTGTTGCTTGCTCTCTCTCCTTTTGTTCTCTCCCACTCTTTGTTATGTTCACTAATGAGCATAAGTTATGTGGGAAGGAAGGAAGGAAGGTCCTTTATATAGTCCAACAACTCCTTGTTAACTACCTAAAGGACTTATTCTAGTCCTACTAGAATCCAATTTAGTCCCTTCCTTGCAAATTAGTCCCTACTAAGTTTGCAAGGGTTTGCAAAGTGATCCTTCTAATTAATTAATCCAATTAATTAATTCTCAAATCTAGTTCAACTCTATGTAGCGTGTGACCCCATAGGTTCTATCTAGTTGGTAGCAACTATTTGCTAATATGGAGCGGTTTCTAGCAAAACATCCATTCTAGCCAACTAATAGAATAGTCATCTTCACAACCTTTGTACAAGTAATTGTCTCATCCCTTTGTCTCTATATCCGGATCGGATACGAGACATACAAGTCACACTCGTATATCTAATCCATAGTTTCTCGATCCATGGGAATAGCCTTATTCGTGCAAATAACATCAATATCCCATATTGATTTATTTGAGTCTGGCCAGACATTCTATAAGCACTATCCCTCGAGTGGCCTAGGATATTTGCTCCCGTTATGTGGGAGGGACAAATTCTATCTACGTCCACTACGATCTCTAAGCTTGCTTCTTATTGCATCCAGTACACGCCTTTATAACTACCCAGTTACGGTGTAGCGTTTAACGCTACCAAGATCACAATAATCCACAACTAGAATATCTAGTGACTTCAAGTCTAAGGATGACAATACCATTGCACCGCGAGAAGCGCTTGTGACTCAACATAACGTGTATGTAGCCTTCTCGGAGATGGGTCAATCCAGTGCAACATTCCCTAATGCACACCTATGTGTTGGATCGTGATATCTCCATATCAATCCAACCCCATACTAGTCTATAGATGATTGTCCTATTTAATCATTATACTTGACTAGGGATATTTAAGATAAACAACACAATTGTAAATCTAAGGACTTCATTATATTAAATATCCAATAAATAATAAATGAATTTCTATCCACAAATAATTCATACTAAACTAGATTGCCTCTAGGGAATCTATTCCGACAATTACCATCGAATCTTTGGAGTATGAAGTTTCGGTCAGAATGGATACAGATTGTCCGCCTACCAAAAAGGTGGTCTTATGTTATCATTTCCAATTTCCAGATGCTAACCTGATCGAGCCTAATATCCTCACTAAAGATTTAGAAATCAAAGATATCTTTGATACTACGGAAAAGGGATCTATTGTAACGATGTACGTCACATTAAAGGATTTGGTGGATCAACCATACATTAATGCTGACGTTGCTGATCAGGATTTGATGGATCAAACTGAAACCCTTAATAGTCAGTTGGTTCCTTTGAGCCCCCCCTTACATACTGCGAGGATTACTTTCCGGGTATAGAGATACTCACCGAGGATCATGACGAAGACAGGGTAGCATATAACGCAATAGATATCACTCCGTCTCCGTTTCACTGTAACGACATTGTGCAATTAGATGACAAAGTTATGGTTGCCACTAATGAGTCAATGGAGCAAACTAATCTTGCATTGGCAACTGTTGCGGTAGATTGTACAGAGAGTCGTGGACAGACTGGTGTGGGAAGGCTAGACGGTCTGGAAACAGAGATGAAAGGTTTGTATACTGGGAGGGCGTTGTCCCACCATATCAGAACGGTTGCAGGTTTGAAGAGATGGAATTTTTACGTTTATAAGCGAGACCAGACTCGTATTATACAATCGGGAATGCAAATGGATGCTTGGGGCTTACAAGTAAAAAGATTCCGTGCACTACCAGGTGAAGAAACATAACCCCATTCACACATGTACGACATGCAGCGTAGATGGGAAGCACCGTAACATTAATAGCGAAGTGATCGCGCAGGAATTGCTGGGAATGATGGGCCAAACAAAAAAGGCACCCACAATCAGTGAAGTACAGAACATCGCCTTAAGAATGGGAAGTAGAATATCGTACTGGCCGGCATGGTATGCACGTCAAAGGGCCAAACAGATGATCCAGGGTACTCGTGCTCAAAATTACGCCGATCTTCCCGTGTTCATGTCATTATGTGAAATCCTGAACCCCGGTACTAAATGGGATATGGGAGTGGACGAAGGTGGTGTTTTCTTGTACTGCTTTCTTACGTTCGGGGCACAAATTCAGGGGATACCGTATATGCGACCCGTAATTATCATCGACATGTCGCACCTGAAGAAAGAACCCCTGCAATTGGTCGTATGCACAATGGTTGATAGCCAGAAACAGTGCTATCCCATTGCATGGGGACTAGTGGACAAGGAAAACACCGTTGCATGGACTTGGTTCTTAGACATACTGAGGTTAATTGTCCAGGATCATGATGAGTTGACGTTCGTTTCAGATCGGCACCAGGCTATCATCAATTCAGTCAAGGCCGTGTACCCCTTATCCAACCACGTCCACTGCTATTACCATTTGAAAATGAACGCTCTGAAGCATTACATTACACAAAAGTAGGTGCCTCATTACCAAGATGTTGCCTATACATTTGATAAGGATGCGTGTGAGTCACATCTGATAGAAATGGGTATTGAGTGCGACCGTGTAAACAGCGTTAACGACAAGACCGTCGAACGTTACTTCCGGGATGCCGATCTAGAGAAATGGGCAAGGTCCCATTGTAAAATAGCACGGTTTGAGATGCTTACATCCAACCATGCTGAGTCTATTAACTCGTGCCTGCTGCCGATCAGGTCTGACAAAGCTCTTACACTGTTCTCCCAAATATGCGACCATCAGAGCGAGTGGCACCTGAAAAAACGAAACTTGGGCATTGACATGGGTAACACCTACCTGACTGCGAAAAGGGAGAAAAGAATGTTGAGTCGTTCTATAAAGTGTATAGATTTTCGCGTGCGACCAATTTCAGAGTCTCTATATGAAGTCCGCGGTAATCATCTGAAAACTCATATCGTGAAATTCAAACCTGGACATTGCCTCGGAACCTGCACGTGCGGCAAATAACAACAGATGTGGTTCCCGTGTGTACATGCGTGTGCTTGTGCAAAAGAACTCAGAAAACTTGGCCGTTACAGTGCCGACCATGATATGAAGGTCATGTACGACCACACCAGCGTGTTCTATTCACTGGAATACTACAATCTGGCTTATGCAGGTACAATTAAGACTCCTCCCAACCCAGCAACGTGGGTCACAAGCGTAGTCACAAGCGAAGTACCTGCACACATAAGATACATTCGCCCACTTCCACCGAAGAAAGTGGTAACAGTTGGGAGGGACAAGGAGAAAACCGTGCGTGAAAAGAAGCGAGGAACGGGAACGTACGGATGTCGCCATTGCCATGTAAAAGGGTATACCAGAAGATTTGCCCTCAATTGAAAAATTAATGTTGTGATAGAAGCCGTTGTTCTTCGTTCTTTGTAATGTAATTCCAAGTTCGCAACCTTTTATGATGATTGCGCAAACAATATATCTTTTGTTTCGATCAATTATTGTGTTTTTTAATATGAATATGCATTTTATTACATAAATAAACAATATATATTTTGTTTGGATCAATTATTGTGTTTTTTAATATGAATATGCATTTTAATACATAAATAAACAATATATCTTTGTTTCGATCAATTATTGTGTTTTTTTAATATGAATAAATTGTTTATTACATAAATAAACAATTTATTTTTTAAATTTATTGGCAAAGAGGAAAACTTTGATACATTGTAATACTGTTAAATGTTTTAAATTTTGATACATTTCTTACAAAAATTGTTACATTTTTCAAGAATGTATCAAAATTATTACAATTTCTAGAAAACATACATGCATGTTTTCTAGAAAATGTAATAATACCCGGCACATGAACCTAAATCTCTCTCCGTCTCTTCATCCACCCAGGAAGCATCTACAAAAGCCACTGTTCTCTCCAAAACTCACCACATCTGAAATGACAAAGAAGAAGATACCAAAGGAGTGGGAAAGCGACGAGGAGGATATTGAAAGGCCCAAGGAAGAGGACGAGGAAGAGGAAGAAGATGAAGACAGTGAAGAAGACAGTGAAGAAGACAGTGAAGAAACTGACAGTGATGCAGAAATCACAGCCTCTTTCAAGACAAAAAGGGGCTCTGAAACGACTCAGTACACTGAATATGGAGACGAAGAAGATGATGATGACTCCGTGGATTGGCCGCCATCTCCGCCGCTGAAGAAAAGAAACAGAGACGACAGCAATGAAGAAGAAGATCCGGAGCTCTGGCCTCGCAAACCCAAAAAAACCAAAAAAATGTAATATTTCTTCAATGTTTTTAAGTTTTTAATGTAATGAACTCTTTTGTTTCTGAACTTTTTCATCTTTCTGATTATGACTGTTCATCTTTCCGAAGTTTTTCGTATTTTTTTCTGGAAAAAACACAGTTTCTGTGCAAGACGAGCAGTTGCTCGTTCCAGTGTTGACCTGCTCGTCTCAGTATCAGTATGACAATATACTTAGACGAGCAGAACTCTCGTCTCAGTATATATTGCCACACTGAGACGAGCAATCAAGAATGAGACGAGGGAATACAAACAGGGACGAGCATTAACAACTGGGACGAGCACACAACTCTCACGTCCCAGTTGTTAAGAAGAGAGAAGAGAGAGTTTAGTTTTAAAAAGAAAATTAATCAAAAGATAATTGAATTAGTTACAATGGTTAACCCTAAGTCAGGTCAACAAATAAACATAAGTGGGAGACGGGTATTTTTCAAAGACCAATTCACCAGACGGGTAGGACGCCAATTCTTTCCTTTTTAACCTAACCATTGGATATGAGCCTCAAAACCCCAGACCCACCGCTCCACCATCGCCTCCCTTGCCATAGCCACGGGTTCCGGCAAGCAACAACCTCCGCACCGGCTAATGCTCACCGTTCATCTTTCCTCTTGAAGGTACGACCAAGTTCCAAGAACCGTAACCCTAGGCGATGATGATAGTGATGCTGATGCCGACGAGAAATGACCATTCGGCAGAAAAACAGGTTGGTTGAAAGTTAATTGATTTTGTTCTTTTTTTTTCGAAAATATTTGATTTTGATTACAGTTCACAATGTGTAGAAGAAAGTCACCAGATGAGAGAATCTGAAGATTCTTTTTCTGGGGGGGGGGGGGTGTTCAAGACATGAAAGAGAGGGTGAGACATTCTCTTCTCCGCAAAAGTCTGGGGAACTATCTTTTCTAGCAATTAAGAATTAAGTCGCTAAAATAATTATCTGAGAGAAGACATCTGAAGACATCATCAGTATTCAATACTGCAAGAACTTGCAGATCGGAGGGTGGTGGTCTTTGGGGGGGGGGGGGTGCTGTTCAAGACATGCTATGAGTGGGAGAGACATTTTCCTCTCTGCAAAAGTCTGGGGAACTATCTTTTCTAACACTTGGATGTTAAATAAGCATTTAATCACCTGAGAGTCTGAGAGAGAATATGAAGACATCATCAGTATTCAATACTGGGAAAGGTTTTAAGAGAACTTGTAGATCAGAGGGTGGTGGTATTGCTCAACGACTTGGAAAGGCTGGGGAGAAGTTTTGTAGCTCTCAGTTCAGAAAGAGGTTGGTTTTAAGGCGAAACATTAATGGAAGTTATTGTAATTTTCCCAAAAGGCTAAAGAAAAATCAAGATAAAATGCCTTGAAATAACAGTAAGTATGTAACTGTCATAATTTTTGTATAATGAACTTGTAAAAACGCTTGGATTTGCCTTTGCTAATGTCTCAATATCTGTTCTTGAATTCTGTTACACAATGTTCAATGCTCTTAGATACATGAAAGAGCGCGTGTTATGTTGGCATGGTGACTAGGATTCCTAAACAGGCGTACGCTCTTCTTTTAAGTATTCTATATAAATATGTTATAATCTTATGGACAACTGAAGGTTATTTGGTGCAGTCTATCATGTTCAGGTGGATGACCTAAGGGTAATGTGGTTCAAGGTTGAGGATTGTATTGCCTTCGCAAACCGGTATTACCTAACTGGACTTGAAGCGGAGTAGCATGATTCCCTACACAGGTGATATTACTTTTCTTGATCATTGTTCTGTGCTGCCGTCGATACCCTGTCCTAAACTCAATTCAAAACATTTTATATTAACATTCGAGACCTCTTGCATCTTTATGTGGTAGGAAGTCAAATTGTCCCTCCGCTACTCTTGTTTGTGGGGGAATAGGAAATATTTACCCAAGTCCGATAGAAAATAAGTATAGACATCTATTATCGCATATATGAAGTAGTTGAATGCAGACAAAATCTAGTGCTTTCAGTTGCTTTATAAGTTGAGCTCAGTTGATAGGAAATAAGAAACTTGCGCAAGTTCAATAGTTATAACAATTGTGGTCCTCTTATATCAATTATATGAAATAATGTAATGGCGACAAAACATAAAACTTTCTGTAGTATACAGTCTAACCGAAGATCTGGGTTAGTAATTCTATGGTTTTTTGTGAAATGGACTTAGTTAATAAAGCAACTTCATGAATATTTATGTATGCAAAAAAATCTATTCATAATAAGTTATACCTTTCCAATTCTGGTAAGATTTTTGGAAATAAAACATATTTTATAGACTGATTCACCATACGTAAGTGCTTTATGCCCTAATGATGTTTTCGGTAAAAGAAAAAAAACTACATTAAACATGAACATCATCATTGACGTTAACACATTTATAGATATATGGCCCCTAATTAAAGAATACATACTGAAGGTGGAAAAAAACATATTCTTCTGGAAAGTGAAGCGAGATCCTTCGTAAGGCAGATTGAACGGGGAAGCGAGATGCTTGCTTCGGAAACCGGAAATTTCATCGAGGAGTGTGTACACCTGTTGAAGAGCAATTTTCGAAGAGCCCGAGTACAGTGGATAGGACGTCTTTGCTCAACCCAGCTGGCTGTGGAAGAAGTCCTTTTAGAATACCCGATGTATTGGGCTTGAGCGTAACATTTTCTTAATTGAAATGATCCATTCAACTAAAAGAAATGGTGATCATTTCCTTCTAAAATATTGAAAAGAATGAGTGAAAACACAGTGGTTTTTCTCATCAAATAAATAAATTGAATGCTTATTTAACATCCAAGTGTTTCCATCCCTGAATTAGAGTCCGTCTTTCCTATTTGGCATGTTCCAAAATAAAGTGTCGACTGCCCTTCTTATTTGTTCCATTCTCAGTTATACCCTAAAATATTACTACTATGTATTATTTCACAATAAGTGAAAGAGAAAATAAAAACCAGTAAATGACATCTAAAAAAAATTGCAGGGACATAAGTACATGTTCCCCTAAGATTTCGCTATCTCAAACTGCACTCTGATTTAGGGACAGCCGAGTACAAATTTAGAGCTATTTTCTAGAAAATATTTTAACTAAACGGTTTGTTACTTATCTGATGTACGAGTAATGGACTGTTTCATTAATGCCGTCAAGTGTCGTAAACTTCTCAACAGAAGATTGATAGACTTGTAATTTGGCCACTTGGTTTTTTGGTTCTTAGTTTTTTTACTTTTTTAGGCATTATAATGTTAGGTTTAATAATGAATTAAGTATTGACTTCTTTTATCAAATTTGTAAAGTAATTGAATGCAGACAAAATCTACTGCCTTCAGTTGCTTTATAAGTTAAATTCTGTTGGTAGGAAATATGAAAACTTCTGCTACGATAGATAAAATGATTGTATGATTGTAGTCCTCTTATATCTATTAATATATGAAAGAATTGAATGCAGATGAAACATCAAACTTTCTGGGTTGTACCGTCTTACTGAAAATTTGGGTTTGTAATGTTATGGTTTGTTGTGAAATGGACATCATAAATAAAAGAACTTCATGAATGGTTATTATGCATGAACATCTATTCACAATAAGTCCAATTTGTCTAATTGTGGACATTTTTTGGAGATAAAACTGATTTTATAGATTAGTTCACTATACTGCTTTTAATTACAAGGAACCTTTTGGAACTCTTGCGATAGGATGATTATTCGTGAAAAGCTATAGTAGTAGTCAGAATTGGTACATATATAACACATCAGTTTCAGACAAAAACTTAATTTCTCTTGCTTTAGAGAACTTCCAAAACTTTTATCAGGGACATTAGGTCAGTGCTGAGTTTTTTTTACTTGGTTTCCTATGATTTAACAGCAAGCCAAACAAATCTGTCAGAGTTGACATTTATGGACTACAAATTTATGCACTGACGATGTTGTTGGTTAAAAGAAGAAAAAAAAACTGGATTAAAAATGAACATCATTATTGATGTCAACATATTTATAGATATATGGCTACTAATTAAAAAATAATAATAATATAGGTGGAAAGAAAGACCAAGCCTTGTTGAAAAAATATGATGCATTTCTTTTGCTAGAGTGAGATAAAAGTGTTCATTTCTTCCTTGATGCCCAAAATCTTCTAATCTCTTTACTTATCAATGTAGGGTAAGGATGGTATGTTAATTCATAGGCGGCCTCATAAGTTGTAAGAAATATGTCCATTGCCTTTTAAATTGGTTCTTGATACAAAAGTTGTAGTCTTTAATAGAAATTCAATTTTGATTTTCTGACATTTACAAACTTAGCCTCATGTTGAAATACTGTTCGTTCAAGCACTATGTTGTCTTCTTTTGGATGTTGAATATGAATAACATAACCGATGTCCTCTTGTTACGTATGCATCCACAAAATCTCGCTTCATAAATTATGAAGATTTTGTACTTTGAATTTCGCTTAAAACTCTAGGGTTTCCACCTAAAACCCGTTCACTCGAATTGCCACATTGGCTTGATCCATACTCCAGTACCAGCCTGCCTCAAAATGCTGATTTCAGCCGACATCAATATCTTCTCTGAAGAAAGGAATATCATCGTAAAAGAAAGGCTCCTACAGTTTCTTGATCCATCATTCTCATGCAAACAACAAAACACCCGTTTTTATAGATCTTAATGTCACCCCCCAAGAGCAAAAGGCAATAGGTCAAGAAGGAGAAGTGAAGTTCGTTGATCAATCTTCTGTTGCTGGCCATCAACTAATGACCCTTTTAGACCGCAATGTTATTTTGTTCGATGGGAAACTTGTAGCGGGAGAGAAAGTGCAGTCATTTGGTCAATTCTTTATTTCCTACCAGAATTTGCAGATCCCTATAGACTTTAATATCATTCCATATAAATCTGAATTAGCAACCGAAGGAGAAGAACAATATACTACTTGCAAGGTTGAGTTGAAAAGATGTGGAATCAACAAACTAATGATTAATGCAACAACTATGCCAATGGAAGTATGTAGACAGGAGAGATGTCATGGTGGGTAGTGGGTTGGCGGATTGTCTGTAAGGTTAGATTCTCGGGTGCCGTGCTGAAAGGGTGGATAATGTATTATTATCAAATGCGTTGATTACAAATATGTGGAGGTGTTTAGCACTTTTGTTCTTTTGAATCATTTTATATGTGTGAATGCTTGAACTTGGATATTTTCATCTGGGCACTATCCAGATTATTGACTTGGAACCTGTGAATTAATTCATTGGTTTGATCATTCTTGTCTAAGAGGCCGACGTAAACAAGACATCAGAGAAATGCGTTTGATTAGGGAGATACGTTCTGTTTTTCTATGCATCTCAGGTGAAAATGATTCATATAAATATTATCATTTATCAGATTGTCAAAGCGTTTTATTTGCAGAGCTTTTCAACCTCTTTAGTGTAGCATGTTTTCCAATTATAGTGTTAAAACATAAAAAGAAAAAGGATAAAGTAACTTTAAACGAGCTTGAGCTTAACATTTCTTTGCCTGTGATCAAGTTCAGCTTTGAAGATTTGAGAGCTGAAAGCTTGACAAGTTAGTACAATATGATCTAGATATTATTACTTGATTTATTATATTTATGATTTAGCTTTTTAGAAACCACACGTGTTAACATACTTGAGGGGCTTTTGCAACTGATAAGTATCATGATGAGAATTAAATCTGCAAACCAAGTGCAAGGATAATGTAACTTTAAACGAGCTTGAGCTTAACATTTCTTTGCCTGTGATCAAGCTCAGCTTCGAAGAATTTGAGAGCTGAAAGCTTGATAAGTTAGTACAGTATGATCTAGATATTATCACTTGATTTAATATATTTATGATTTAGCTTTTTAGAAACCACATGTGTTAACATACTTGAGGGACTTTTGCAACTGATCAAGTATCATGATGAGAATTAAATCTGCAAACCAAGTGCAAGAATCTTTAACACTCAGCAAATTCTGTCATAGGGAGGACAAGATTCCAGTAGAATCACACTTGTGTACCAGCTTCTCCTGGTCAAAGCAGCTGGTGCATCTTTATGAACCAGGTTCTCCTGTTCAAAGCAAATCACACTTCACTTCACCAAATCAACAGCTCCAGATGCTAAACGCGGTTATATACATAACACGTCACACTCTATGCAACAGACAAGAGAAGTATAGCTCAAAGAAGTTTCACCAACAACTCATTCTCAATATGATTATCCATAGATCTTAGTTGGCATGGGAAGCATCCTAAATAATGAATGAAATGGCATTAGTTCCTGTACAAGGTACATTGGTATTCATAATGTGTTATTTGTCTTTGGACAAGTGTAGTGTAGCCAGAAAAAAGGAAAAAAAGGTTACCATATTGTGCCAATGATATCTCCAATGTACTGTTTCCTAAATTCTAAAATTGATATACTGACGTGCAGGAAAGTGAAACTCGATGTTAACCAAAAGAACCAGTTGAGAACAAATCTTTGAGCCCATGATCATCATGATACTGATCAGTTGCAGAAGTCCGTCGAGATTGTTAACACATGTAGTTTTTAGTAAGCTAAACCGTAGATGTCATAAATCAAGTAATAATATTGAGATCATACTGTACTACTTATGACGCTTTCAACTTTCAATTCTTTAAAGCTAGATAAACAAGCTTGATCACTGGCTAAGACAATGATTGCAATATGAGAGTGACGTGAAACTCAAGTTATTTTATTATTACTTTTTCCTTTCTCTTTTTATGTCTTAGCACTATAATTGGTAAACCTACGACACACTGGAAGCTCAAAAGCTCTGCAAATATAATGCTTTGTCAATCTCATGAATGATAATATTAATATGAGCAGCGATACACAAAGAGAAAAATAAAACGTAATCCTCTAATCAAATATATTTCTTTAATATTTTGCTTACCTCACTAGGTCCTCTTAGACTTGAGATCAAACCAATGAATTAGTTCCACAGGATCCAAAAATAATCTGGATAGTGCCCAGATGAGGATACACAACTAGAAGAAGCATGCATGAATATAAAATGGTTCTCAAGAAGAAAAGTGCCTAACATCTTTACATATTTGTTTGAATGGTTCAAAAGTGTTCCTAACATTTTTACAAATTTGTAATCAAAAGGATTTGATAATAATACCTTATCCACCCTTCAAGAAGAGGCACCAGAGTATCTAACCCTATAGTCAATCCGCCAACCCATTCCCCACCATGACAGTATCTCTGGTGAACAGAATGAGGAAGCTGGCAGTACATGCCATCACTTTCGGCGGCGTTCCATAGGCATAGTGGTTGCATTAATCATTAGAGTCTTGATTCCACATCTTTTCAACTCAATCTTGCTAGTAGTATGTTGTTCTTCTCCTTCAGTGGCGGATTCAGCTTCATGTGGAATAGTATTTAGTGATCTGTAGATTATGGTAGGAAATAAACGATCGATCAAACTACTGCATCTACCCTCCCACTACGAGTTTCCCTTCTAACAGAATAGCATTGCAACCTAAAGGGGTCAGTAGTTGATGTCTAGCAACAGAAGATGGATCAACGAACTTCACTTTTCCTTTTTCACCCATTGTCTTCTGCTCTTCGGGGATGACATTAAGATCTAAAGAAATTGGTGGTTTGTTGTTCCCAATAAATGACGGATCAAGCAAATGTAGGCGCCTTTCTTCTACGATGATATTCTTTTCTTCAGAGACGCCATCGATGTCGGCTTAGATCGGCAATTGGAGGCTGGAGTTGGAAGATGGATCAAGCAAATGAGGCAATACAAGTGAATGGGTTTAGGTGAAAACCTCAGAGTTTTAAGCGAAATCCAAAGTATGAAATCTTCATAATTTCTGAAGTGAGATTTTGTAGATGTATATGTAACAAGAGGCCCCGTTTATGTTATATTTATTCATAGTCAAAAGAAGTCACCATAGTGCTGAAATGAACATTATTGAGAAAATGAGTCTAAGCTTGTAAATGTCACAACCATAAGATTTACTTTGTTATGCAGACTACAACCTTTTGTATCAAAAATAAGTTTAAAAGGCAATGTACAAATTTGTTACAACTTATGAGGGTCGCTTATAGAATTTACAATTTTAACATACCTTACTTCTCCTATGACAATAGATTAGAAGATTTTAGTCGTCAAGGAAGGACTCAATCTTGCATTTTCCATTTGTATTGTTGAGCTAAAAATGCTAAGGCAATATAGTTTTTTAGAACCAATGAAGTCTAACGACGCAACACATTTGATACTAGCATTACAGGAACATCCTGGTAATGCATTTAATAAGTATCCAGTATGGTATATGATAACACTAGATTGTTATCAATTCCTTAAAATAGCCCAATGTTGATCCACAACCTACTATTAAACTGTATGTCTCTGGAAAACACCTGAACAACAAGCGATACATATCCAGTATGGTATATGATAACACTAGGATTGTTATTAATTCCTTAAAATAGCCCAAATGTTGATCCACGACCTACTATTAAACTGTATGTCTTTGGAAAATAAGCGTCAACATCTGTCCTTTTCTTCTATATTCATTTACTAGCTCTGATAAACCTCAACATGATTTTGCTTAACCCAACAGAGAAACTATTTGCCATTTCAGTTAAGATGTACTTAGGAGAATCATAGGCTTTTGTCAATGTATTCGGCATCATCAAGTATGATTTAGCATCTCCTGGATTAGGGTAATCATGAGATGAAGTCCATTATGACTCTAACTTCTGTGGCAGATTATCTCCAATTGTAAAATAAATCAAGCATTTGAAATGAAATCTAATAGCATAATGTAAAGCATTATGAATATGCTCATACATTAAGGTAAAGCATTATGAACATGCTCATACATTAATTAATTATCTGTCGAAAATATATGCACACATTGTCTTGCAATTTCCAATTACCATAGCTTAAACACACTAAAGTTTTAGGTTTGTATCATATTTCAATGCACTCTGTTTTTTAGCCTAAGTGAAATGGTGTTGTTCGGATGAGATGGATTAAGCGAGATTGTGGGATTATAAGCTCCTTTAGTTTTAGTTTTAGTTTTAGTTTTAGTTTTAGTTTTAGTTTTAGTTTTAGTTTTAGTTTTAGTTTTAGTTTTAGTTTTAGTTTTGGTTGTTTGGATGAATGAGATTATGGTTTCCGGAGTCCTATTTCTAAATTAAAGGGTTCTGGATTGATTTATGTATTAAAAAAATGAATTGACTCCTATTTTCAATTCGGGAATCCTATTTTTCCACCCCAAAACCCTGTTGTCAATTCCGGAACACTATTTTCCAATGGAACAATCACACGAAGACTCGTGGCATTTATCACACAATAACTCGGAACAATATATATACGGAATCCTATTATGAAATCCTGGAACCCTATTTTCCAAATTCCGAAACCTTTTGTGAAATTAGGGAACCCTTTTTCCATCTCGAATCTTATTTTTAGGTAGGTCTACAATTTGTGGAGATTGTTGACTTTTCAATCAATCGCAGATTACTGACTAAATTTAATCTCAACTCTCTCCTATCCAAATAGGGTGACTGTATCCAAACGCGCAATAATCCCAACCACAGATAACACAACTTAGGGACATTGCTGAGTTAATAAACAGCCATCAAACTTCGCTCTCCGGATTGTGTGGATATTCTGCTGAGAATTTGTCTAAAAGTGTAGGGTTGGCACTTGAGGTCCCAAACTTTAACTACCACATTCGTTTGATCCATCTCCCAATATCAACCTTAAAATGATGGTCGCTATGGACCAAAATGCTGTCTCGAAAGAAGGAAGATCCATGGATAAGAAAGGCTACTCCAATTGCTTGATTGATCATTCTCTGTGAACAACAAACCATCCATTTCTGTGCATCTTTACGAAAGAAGGAAAATTATGGGTGGAGGAGGGGAAGTAAACTTCTTTGTCCTAAACACCAGCTACCAATCCCTTTGAAGTGCAATTTTATTCGTACGAATGGGGAATCATAGCAGGAAAGCAAGTGCAATCACTGGATCTATCATTTATTGCCGATCACAAATGTATATAGACCTTAAAGGAGAATTGGCAAGTAGCAGAAGTAGAGTGCTAGCAAGATTGATTGAGAAGAAGTGAAACCCCAGTAGTGGGTAATGCGACTGATATGTTGTGGCCAACTTTGTCAGCTTTCCCTTTTCCTCCATTTCCTTCGTCCGAGATACTGTTAATGTGAGAATTGGTTAGTCCGTCGACTACAGGTTACACAACATGTTAGACAACAAATATGTAAGGATGTTAGGCATACCTCGTCCATCTTCCACTAGTGGTGGATCCAAAAATCTTCTTCAGATGTGGCTTTTTGTACATAGGAAAATAATCGTGACTTTGTAGCGGGTTTTTAAAAAATTAAAAGTACGATTCGAATACATATAAAGATTATAAAATTCTTGTATTCTTTGCTTATTTTTGCATGCACCAAATGGAATTCATTTCCTCTATGATATTCAAGAGAATGAGTGAAAACAAAAATGGCTCCTCAGATAAATAAATGGAATGCTTATTTACATTTAAATGTTCTCACTCTCTTCCTAAATTTGAGTCCATCTTTCCTATCTGTCATGTCCCAAAATAAATTGTCCGCTTCCCTTTTTATTTGTTTCATTCTCAATTTTACTCTCAACAGTAAACATATTATTTCATAAAGAAGAGAGAAAAAACCAGTAAATGACCATGTATCTTTCTCTATGGTTCCAGACAAGTTTTCCAGTTTGCTCAGTGTTTTTCTTGTCTATTTGTTGTTTCGTCGCGAATACGGATCCTCTGTATCCTTTGTGTGTATCCTTCTCTGTATCTTTACTATAATTGGTCCATATCATATTTATTTTATTTTATTTAGTTATTTTAAAATTCTAACAAATTGAAGTAAAATATGATTTGCACCAATCATAATAAAGATATAGAGAATGATACACATAAAGGATACAGACGACCTTTCTTCGCACTGTGAGGTTGGTCAATATATTTCTTCTTTGTTGCTTTAACTTCATCTGTATCTACCTTCATGACAATGGTTTTTTTATTTGGGTAAAAGACACTGACCACCCCTGAGTTTATGATTAATTCCTCTCTGCTATCATGTGTTTTGGAAAAAGACACTTTCCACCTTTTTTTTGGATGGAGGCTGATGGTTGACTAACTGCACGGGAAAAAAATACCATTTTACCCCTAAAATGTTCTAAAATTACCTTCTATATATTAATCTAACTTCTCTCTCATTCATTTCTAACCCTAATCCTCACTCTCTTTCTAATTGGTACTAAAACCTCCTACCAAATAGCTATTTGTTTCATAAACTTGCCCCAATTCAAAATTAGGCATCTAACCTTCATTTGTGAGAGGCAAAAGTTGTTGTCTTTTTCCTCAGAGGTTAGATTTCCAATTCTGAATTCAGCAGACGTTAGACGACCAATTGTCCCCTCTTAACCTCTTACTGTGAAACCAGCCGCCACCAGAAACCCACACCACTAGTCCACTACCAGCAGCCCCGACGTCCTCCAGAGCTGATTGGAAATGGAGATCCAGAGCTGAAGCTATCAAAACCTGGCTGGACAATTTTGGCTCCTGTATTTTGAGTTTTTGTAATAGAAGTTCTAATGTAGCTGCTCATGAAATATCTAGATGGTGTAGAACTAATAGTTTTGCTGGTTTCTTTGATTTAGATACTCTCCCAGAGAGTATCATTAGTGTTTGTAAGGTGGACTCTTCTTTTCTTGGTGCTTAATATATGACCTGATTATAAAAAAAAAAAGAGAATCCTCCTCCTTCATCTTCATCTTCATCTTCATCTTCTCCTCTCTCCCTCTCTCGATCACCCCACCAGCAAACAACCACCACCACCTATCCTCCTCCTTCATCTTCTCCTCTCTCTCTCTCTCTCTCTCTCTCTCTCTCTCTCTCTCTCTCTCTCTCTTATACAGAAGCAACCCAAGCGAACATCACGAGTGGCGGCGGCGCTGAACAGAGGGGGAAAAACTTCCAGATCTGACCCATTGACCGCCACTCGAATGGACGCCGACCGCTACCCCACGTCGGCGATGACGAAGACACGACGATGTTCGGTGATGGTGAACGGAGGTTGTGGTTTACGACTAGGGGTTCTGGGGTTCATCTTCAACCAGGTTGCTTTTTTTATGGGTTTTTCAGTAACAATTGGGTTTGATTTCAGTACCAATTGGGTTTCTGGGTTATGAATGGGGTTTCTTCTTTTGGATTTGATTTAAGTACAAATTGGAGGGGTTGGTGGTGGAATTAGATTCGGGGCTGGGTTGTGTTGGTGGAGTTGGATGCGGGGCTGGGTTGAGATGGCGGTGGCGGCGACAAGGATGGTGGTGGTGTTCTTGGTGGTTGTAGCAGTGGCGATTTGAAGTCAAATGAAGTTAGTGATGGGAACTCAAATTGAGTCAGCAACTGGTAAAACTGAATCAACTCAGAAGCCCTTAAAACTGAACTCTCTCTGTTGCTGCAATATGACTTTGATCAGCTAGTTTTTGGGATCGGAATAGTGATGCTTGTTGGTTCCTTTTTGTAGCTGTCCATGTTTCAGTCCATGTTTGTAGAGTTGTTTTATTTCTTCTTCTGTTTCTGTTTTAGGCTGGTTTGTTGGCCTCTTTTGGGTAGCTTTGTGGTGGATAGATAGCTCTTATTCCATATGGGTGGTTCTGTGGAGAGCAACTGACAAAGATAACATTGTTGCTGATTGGCACAAGAATTTTTGGGCATTTTATGGGTGTGTTCTTGATGATAAAAAATGGGTTTTATTAAAAAAAAAAGATGATAAACAATGGGTAATATAGACCCAAAAGGCCAAAACATACACAGGGGCAATATGGTCCGAAAAAAGGTATATCTCTCACCTTTCTAACGGAATAGGACAGAAGGGTGCTAAGTGTCCACGGAATATTCCGTTAAATGGGTACAAAGTGTCTTTATCCAAAACACAGGGCAGCGGGGAGGAATTAATCCTAAACTCAGGGGTGATCAGGGTCTTTTACCCTTTTTATTTTGATTGCCTCTTGAACTCCCCAACTGATACGGATATTCATATATTTCTTTTCTCCTGCTGCCTCACTCTTGGCGTTAAGAGACATTTATACCTTTTTCACTGTTGCGGTAATGGTATGCCATTCTGAATAAGCCGTTGGATAGAGTCAAATATTCTGCTTAACCTGCTATATCTGTCTCAAATATTCTACAGTTGTACTGCAGGAACACGTTGCATTTTTCTCTTTCAATTTCATCATAGTTACATTTGTCATCGCTGATACTGTTGTGGTCATCAGTGACATGATGTTTTGTATACCATCAGATATGCAGCTAATCACCAGTGATTTTTGTCTCGCAGATGCTTGCTAGGTTTCTCCTTAGTTCATCATCTAGTGCTGATAGTAAAGGTGGGAGGAAGGGAAGCAACTCCAGAAAAAAGGTGTATCGTTTAGTGCTCCATTTAGTGTTGATAGTAAAGGTTCGTCGCACAGATGCTTGCTAGGCTGTGAAACTCACGAGTCTTGTTTGCATCATCGCTGTGGCATCTCACAGCATGGAATATGCCATGCATAAATGCAGTTTACTCATGGCTGGCCAGCACTACGCTTGTCATCTAATCAACCCATCACTTTGGAATTGGATTCTTTAGCTAGTACCAATACAATGAATGATCTCTTGTCCATGATTCTACACAGGAGGCCTACGACATCATTGGTGGTTTTGGTTGAAGCCTTCATATGCTGCTATTAATGGTTGGAGAAATGACTGACAACTTGCTGGAGCATAGATGATATATACAACACTCAGATTCGGTCTGTCTTTCTGCGCCTGTGAGCTGCATTTAACTGTTTCTATGTTAGTATTTGCTTGCAAATCTTGTTTCAGTTTTTTCAATCATCGACCGCTCTGACTCTGAATCTATGTATGTGTATTTGTAGGAATTTGTTTGGTAGTTTTGACGGGGTTTCAAACTAATGTTAGAGCAAAACATGATGAGATAACTGAATGGAGGTCTGCGCAACAAAACAAAGGTACTGTAATTTTTCAAGGGAGCTGCATTATGCATATTCTTTATTGTTGCGCTGTTGTAAGATTGAAACCAAGTGTTTTGTTTAGTAGTTGTATACTTGTATGTACTGATGACAACCTGCATAACTCTTAAATCTTACACATTCGAAGATTTGATCAATTGTATCAAGGACATCATTTTGTAGTCCTCTCATCTCATCAATAATTTGACAGGCCAGAGATGGTCTAGCACCATGATTAAACATGAACTATTGTTAACAGTTTTAAACTCATGTGATAGCGAATCAAAGCATGTGCACTTTTGCTACCTTAATCTTTTTATATGTATCCAGCTGTATATTACTATATTTTATTTATCCATATTCTCGTCATTACATTGATAATTCTTTTTTCTATAAATCAATCATTTTTCTTTTATGCAGATCTCTCTCTGCCATCTCTACCTGCAACGACTATCACCACCACCAATGGAGGATACGCCGGCGAGTCATGAAACAGTCCTCCCAAACCTCCCTGGAGATGTATTGGCGGGAATCCTCTCCTTGCTACCTG
The DNA here is from genome assembly GCA_023055425.1 of Linanthus parryae. NCBI lineage: Eukaryota > Viridiplantae > Streptophyta > Magnoliopsida > Ericales > Polemoniaceae > Linanthus > Linanthus parryae. Next base: position 15,550,712 of record JALGPY010000012.1, on the reverse strand, counting down.
CGAAATCCCTGGCTTCGATTCAGGTCAGTCTGAAAACATTGGTGCTCTCTAATTCCAAACCCCATTTTTTTATCTCCAATCATCACAATCGGTCTAAAACCCTTAACCGAAATGAGTCTCTCCTTGTTTTCCGATCTCTCCAGTCTAGAGATCAGCAAACCCAGGCAGCGATTTGGAACATTGTTGATAGTGGAATATCCATCTCCTTAGTTCACAACCAAACCCTAACCCCATTTTCACATATTGATTTGGGTCTGTGGTCGCCTTCATGGAAAATGATGGGTGTTTCACACTATGGGGGTCTATGTGTTTCTGGCCATTGCAATGCTATCGTTTGTATAAATGATGTTGACGATATAAATAATATAATCTTATCTAATCCTGCTACTAGAGAGTTCAAGACACTCCCATTGCCTTCATTTTCCTACCCTGAACATACAACTGCATGTGTCGTACTGTTGGATTTGGGTATGATCCCATTTCTGATGATTACAAAGTAGCTAAGATTCTTGTACTTCACGAGGTTTCTCCTGATGGTCGTAGTTTTCGGGGTTATTACAAGACTCAGATCTATAACTTGAGTACTGATTCTTGGAGGGAGATTGATGCTTTTGTGCCGGTAACACCTGTGTTCTGCTTTCCTCATTTTGAGATGTTATTTAATGAGGCATTTCACTGGCATGGGGGGGGGGGGGGGGGAGATCAAAGGTTTGATTCGGAGACTATTGTGGCATTTGACATGAAGGAAGAGGTTTTTCGACAATTTGAGTTCCCTGATTGTTGCTCTTATCCGTTTGAGAATGGTAAGATAAGGATTCTTTCAGTATGGAACGATTGTCTTGCTCTGGTTCTATATGATTATTACTCTGAACAAGAGATGTATGTTGATATTTCAGTGATGAAAGAGTATGGTGTGAAGGAATCTTGGACAAAAGAGTTTAGTTCTGAACCCTTGATAGGAATGAAAGGGCCATTGATAATTTGGAAGGATAGCGAGTTGCTTTTGGAAAGCAGCAATGGACAGCTTGTACCCATCAATCTTCACGATCACAAAATTTCAAATTTTGAAGGTTATATCATCCCGGAGAGACTGCAAGCTCTCGTGTTGACAGAAAGTCTTGTTTCTGTCAACAGACTCAGTCAGGTTACCTGATACATTCTGTTTCTCTCCCAAGTGATTGTCGATGTCTGCTGCTTGTCGATGAGAGGCTTGGTTTGAGTTTCTCTTCATGTGGAGGACTTAATATTCTTAGTTGCTGATGCCCATGTATGTCCTTACTGTTTATATTCTCGGTAAAAAAATGTAGTTCCTTGGGTAGTAATTTTCTTAATCATCGTTCTTGTTTGCTCTGTGAGATATGATTAAGGTCTTTCCCTTTTTGCTTTGACTTTATAATAAATTGATTCAATTGCTTCTTGAAATCCTTATACGAGTGCACACGTGGACTCATTTATTTTCTTTTCGTATGAGCCTCCATTATGTATCTGCAGGATACATATCTTCAGGATACATATTATCTCCAAAAAAAATGTATCTTCAGGATTTGATTTATCCTTGCTTTTCTGTTTTTTTATATTATGTAAGGCTCTTATGCTCGCTAATTTTGTAAACAAAAACAATGAGCGCACATACTATTATTTTAAAACCTATACTGTGGCTTAACCTGGTTTAATCAAAACAAAGGGACCCTACAATTACTTTTGAAACCGACATTATTCTTAAGCTCCCCATCAAATCAGCTAACCATAATTTCCCCATCTGAAGGAATATTTATACAAGTCAATCCTAGACAGTTAATCATGAGAGGGATTTGTCCAAGAACTGTGCTCACAACGTCGCTTGGAGATTGTGGTGAAGCCACGAGAGCGAGAGAGTGACTGTGAGGGAGAGAAACGAGTGTGAGAGTGGGTGCTTGGTGGTCGGAGAAGATGGAGGAGTTGGAGGTGTAGGAGGAGTCCGAGAAGATGAGTGTGTGAAGTTTCTTTTTGTTTTATTTTTAGATCTCGAGAGAGGAAAAAAAATCATTTTTTTTTTAATTTTAATGATTTGGTTAATGACTTGGTTTTAATTAGTTTAATTATGTTATTATTTTTTAATTAGTTTTCCCAATGAAGGTCAAAGGGTTCACTAAATAATCTATAATACTCCCACCAACAAAGTGGGAGAAGTGCTTTTCCCAATTATTTCTCGACGTGTTCATCACTACTAATCCAGTTTTGCAGAGTATAATAGTCTCTCTTTAGCATTGATTCTTCATCATTTGGTTACTCACTTACCCGTCTGTCGTCTCTACCGGCGACGTCAATGACCACCGATGGCGGGGACTTCAGCGATTCCAGACACAGTCCTCCCAAACCTTCCCATAGACGTATTGATGGAGATCCTTTCCTTGCTCCCTGCCAAATCCCTGCTACGATTCATGTCAGTCTGCAAACACTGGTGCTCTCTAATTCAAAACCCAAGTTTCGTCTCCAATCACCACAATCGATCGAAATCCCGATCCCGCAATGAGTCTCTCCTCGTTCTCCGATCTCTTGAAAGCCGAGATCAGCGAACGGGTATTGATTTAGTTTACACAAGTATCTCAATCTCTTTTGTTGATACTGAAACCCTAACCCCATTTTCGCACATTGATATGGATCGCTGGTCGCCTTCTTCACAGATGATTGGCGTCTCACACTATGGCGGTCTTCGTGTTTCTGGCCATTGCAATGGTATCATTTGTCTAACTGATACTGATGATATAATCTTATCTAACCCTGCTACTAGAGAGTTCAAAACCCTCTCTTTGCTTCAATCTACTTACCTTAAGGATACTACTGTGGGCTTTGGGTATGATCATGTTTCTGATGATTACAAAATTGTTAGGATGCTTGAGGTTTATGATGATCCTGATGATTATTACTCTGGTGCTACTCAAGACTGAGATCTATAATTTGAGTACTGATTCTTGGAGGGTAGTTGATGCCATTGTGCCAGTACCTGTCTTCTACTGCCCTTCTTTTGAGTTGTTCTATAATGGGGCATTTCATTGGTACGGGTTGGGTGATAGTATTAGTGGAGAGTGTATTGTCTCGTTCGACATGAAAGATGAGGTTTTTCGACGAATTGAGTTTCCGCAGGGTTGCTTTTATGCAAACGAGAAATCAAAGAGTCTTTCGGTTTGGAACAATTTCCTCGCTTTGATTTTATATAGTTCCTATTGGCTGGATATGAACATTGAGATTTGGGTGATGAAAGAATATGGAGTTAGGGAGTCTTGGACTGAGGAGTTTAATTTTGGACCACTGATTGGAATCAATGGGCCATTGGGGATTTGGAAAGATAGTGAATTGCTTTTGCAAAGAAGCAACGGACAGCTTGCATCTGTCAATCTTCACAATCACGAGATTAAGGATTTTAATGTCCATGGGGTTCCTGAGACTTTACGAGCTCTTCCGTATACAGAAAGTCTGGTCTCAATCAACAAGTTTACTCAAGTGGTCTGACTGAAGAGTCCTCAGTTTCTAAAGGGTCTCTTTCTCTTGGAAGCATTGTCCTTTGTGTTGTAATTTAGATGAACCCATGTCTTGTGCTAAACCTTCATAAATGTCAAGAGGCTTGGCTGAGTTTCTCTTGATGTGAAGTATTTAACATTCTTCATTGTTGTTGCCCTTTGTATTTTTCCTTATTGTTCCATACAAGATTTTAAGTTGGCCAAGTGTTTTTCTTGTCTATTTGTTGTTTGTTTGTACTGTGACATCTGGTCAATATATTTCTTCTTTGTTGCTTTAGCTTCATCTGTATCTACCTTCAAGACAATGGTTTTTTTTTTTTTTTTTTTTTTTGTTGTTGTTGTTGTTTTGTTTTTGTTTTTTTTTTTTTTTTTTTTTTTTTTTTTTGTTTTTTTTTTTTTAGATTGCCTCTTGAACTCCCCAACTGATACAGATATCCAACCGCTATATATGTCCTAGAATCTTGGCGTACCGTGGTGGTACTGGTATACCATTCTGAATAAGCCATCGGATAGAGTTAAATCTTCTGCTTAAACCGCTATATATGTCCTAGAAGTCTACAACTGAAGTCCTAGTCCTTGCGCTCTTACAATTGTACTTCTGGAACATGTTGCAATTTTCTCTTTCAATTCCGTCATAGTTAAATTTGTCATCGCTGATACGGTTGTGGTCATCAGATATCCAGCTAATCACCAGTGGTTTTTCTCTCGCAGATCCTTGCTAGGTTTCTAATTGGTACATCATTTTGTGCCGATAGTAAAGGTAAGAGGAAGGGAAGCAACTCCAGAGAAAGGTGCACCATTTAGTGCATCATTTAGTGCTGATAGTAAAGGGTTTGTCTCGCAGATGCTTGAATAAAGAAGTCTGGAAATCAAGGCCTATTCTAAAGGGCCACCTTCAAAGTGATCGGGCAAGGAAGAAGCTTGTGGAAGGTTGGGAGGTAGTCATGAATGAGAAACTGTTAAATGTGAAAGAGATGGTGGGATGCACATAGGAGCTGCTATCACAGCTTGAGGATACTTATGTCCCAGATTTACAGGAGGCATATGACATCATTGGTGGTTTTACACGGGTTGAAGCCTTCATATGCTGCTATAAATGGTTAGAGAAATGATTGACAAATTGCCAGAGCATAGTTGATATATACAACACTCAGCTTCGGTCCGTCTTTCTGCGCCTGTGGGCTGCATTTAACTTTTTCTATGTTAGTATTTGCTTGCAAATCTTGTTTCAGTCTTTTTATCAGCTACCGCGCTGACTGAGTCTATGTAAGTGTCGTAGTGTCGGATTTGGGTACGATTCCATTTCTGATGATTACAAAGTTGCTACGATTCTTGTACTTTACAAGGTTTGTCATGATGGTCGTAGTGTTCGGGGTTATTTCAAGACTCAGATCTGTAATTTGAGTACTGATTCCTGGAGGGAGATTTATGATTTTGTGCCAGTAACACCCGTGTTCTGCTTTCCTCATTTTGAGATGTTTTTCAATGAGGCATTTCACTGGCATGGGGTGGATCAAAGGTTTGATTCGGAGAGTATTGTGGCATTTGACATGAAGAGGTTTTTCGACAATTTGAGTTTCCTGATTGTTGTTGCTCTTATCTGTATGAGAATGGGAAGAGAAGGATTCTTTCATTTTGGAACGATTGTCTTGCTCTGGTTCTATATGATAATTACTCTGAGCATGAGATATATGTTGATATTTGGGTGATGAATAAATACGGTGTGAAGGAATCTTGGACAAAAGAGTTCAGTTCTGAACCCTTGATAGGAATGAAAGGGCCATTGACAATTTGGAAGGATAGGGAGTTGCTTTTGGAATGCAGCAATGGACAGCTTGTATCCATCCATCTTCACGATCACAAAATTAGAGATTTTGAAGGTTATATTATCCCGGAGAGACTTAAAACTCTCCTGTGGACAGAACGTCTTGTTGCTGTCTACAGATTCAGTTAGTTTACCTGATACATTATGTTTCTCTCCCAAGTGATTGTCGCTGTCTGTTGCTTGACGGTGAGAGGCTTGGTTGAGTTTCTCTTCATGTGGAGGACTTAATATTCTTAGTTGCTGATGCTCATGTATTTCCTTATTGTTCTTGTTTTCGGTAAAAGAATGTAGTTCCTCGGGTAGTAATTTTCCTAATTTTTCGTTCTTGTTTGCTCTGTGATATGATTAAGGTCTTTCCCTTTTTGCTCTGACTTCATAATAAATGATTCAGTTGCTTCTTGGAATCCTTAAACTGAGTGCCTACGTGGACTCATTAATTTTCTTTTCGTACGAGCCTCCAATATGTATCTTCAGGATTTGATTTATCCTTGCTTTTTTGGATTTTTTTTATATTACCGTATGGCTCTTATGCTCGGTAATCATGTAAATAGAAACAATTAGCGTATATACTATTATTTTAAAACCTATATCGTGGCTTAATCGGGTTTAACGTATTCAAAACGAAGGGACTCTACAATTATTTTTGAAACATTTCTTTATCGGGTTATGATTGCAGTACTATGTTTTTTATTCAAGATCCATGGCTGATTTAGCCTTAATGTGGAATCACTATTCCAAACATCTTATCCTCCAGATATTTAGGGCAATTCTTCCTCCAGGGACCCGGCTGGCTACAATAGTGACATTCACCTTTAGCCACGCCCCCACTAGGCTTTAGGGCCTCCTTGAACTTTGCAACTTTCTTGCTCTTTCCTTTGGAAGTAGAGGCAACTCCTTTACCCTTCGTTTTATGCACCATCATTATGGCTTTGCCCTTTCCTTTGTTGATGCTCTGTTCAGGTGTCTTCATCATGTTCAGCAAGTCTGGCAGAGTTTTACTGATCTCGTTCATGTTATAGTTCATGATGAACTGATTATAACAGTCAGACAACGATTGCAAGAGAAGATCAGTTGCCAACTCTTGGCCGAGTGGGAACCCCAGCCTAGTGAGGTTCTCAATGTACCCGATCATGCGGAGTACATGAGGCCTAATTGGGTTCCCCTCTGCGAGACTGCTCTTGAACAGTGCTTTGAACACCTCATACCGCTCATGCCTTGCCTGCTCCTGAAACAACTGTTTCAAGTGTATGATCATATCAAAGGCCTCCATGTTCTCGTGTTGCTTCTAAAGCTCAGAGGTCATGATGCAGAGCATGAGGCAAGTCACATCATTAGAATCATCTATATGTTTCTGACGTGCTCTTACTTCAGCTAGAACAGATTCATCCTAGGGTGGGTCTGGAATAGGAGTGTCCAAGACGTACAGCTTCTTTTCTTGCTTAGGGACAATCCTTAAGTTTCTGTACCAGTCAAGGAAATTCGTTCCAGACAGTTTGTCCTTCTCAAGGACAGATCGCAGGGATGAAGCCGCGTTATTGTTTGCCATTTGGAATTCTACAAAAGCGAGAAATATGCAATTTTAGTATTTTGAACAATTTAACTATATTTAATAATGGCTAGATCATTAAATATAGCTCCCACTATTTTTCTTGGATTAATAGCCCTCACTATTAATGAGGAAAATATCACGTATATTTTCTAGTAGGTCCAAGATTCATAATCACTTCTTCTTGAGCTTGCTTTGGCAAGTCACCCAAGAATTGGTTACTTTAGGTAGGAACCATTCCAATTGCATCCCATGCAACTCTTGGTCCAATTAGGCGAATAACTCATTATTCTTTATCCTTTAGATATCGCCTAATTGTCATGCCTATAGGCTCATCAATCCAATTGATATTACCCAGTTACGTCCAACCTCTTGCTACAACAAACACACATTAATTGCTTGTGTCGTCCGCAACACATCATGGTAAATTAAAACGCCTTGCTTCGGCAAGCCCTAATTTAATAGACCCTGATCATGAAGGGTGTTTAGACAAGAGAAGGAAAAACACAATATTCTATTCGAGGGATTTAATAGTCATTATTTGTTTGGTTGATCCCATCAACATGATCTACTTATTTGGATAAGGGCAATCCACAATAAAAGATCAAACTTGTTTATTATTATCTTGTTAACGTTTTGCAAGTATCGCCATACACACAAAATTAAATAACAAGACATAAAATAATAAACATCCACAAAATAAAAATTAACGTGGCATTGATATGGCCCCTAGACTAAGATATTATCAAGCCAATGGTAATATCTATATGCCCTAAAGTGACAAGCTCATCTCCATGTGCTCCACCATAGTTGCACGCCTAGGATGGGAGTCATCATCGTCTTTGTGGCTTCTTGGTCCTCCGGTCTTCTTCTCCATGCTCTTGGCTATCATCTAAATATTCTAATTCTAGTCTAACATCTAGAATAAACAAAACCTCACATGTTGAGAGGATAATCATCTCGCAGGCCGTAAAATTAACTAACCATTACATTAATTTAATCACCTCGCAGGCCGTAAACCTAACCACAAAATTAAACATTCACAACCTAGGCCATATACATCCACCATGCAACAAAGCACATAATACAGCTAAACCAATTTTAACGCGCTTGTTTAAACTTTTAGTTTGAAATTAGGCAACTAGGGTCAAAATAGTTCAAGGAGTCCACCATCCACCATGGCTGAACCACCCAAGGACCAAGGCAAGGCCTTGGGGCGGTCGACAGAGCCTCACGCGCGGCTAGGCCGCACGCTAGGCCGGCCCAACCCCTTGGTCGAGCCCTAGCTTGGGCGGCAAGGCAAGAGGGACGGTCCCCCTAGGGGCCGAACGTCCTCATGTAATTGTATCCAAAACAATTTCTTGCCTTGTTTCCCAACCTTAGTTGTATCCAAGTTTGAAAAACCCTTTTCAAGCCTGTGCCCAAACCCTAGTTCCTAGATCCAAAATTATTCACATCCTATGTGATCAAACTCACCAATCTCCACATCCAATGTTAGATTAGATCTTGTTTGTCTTGAATCTAATTAAATTTGCATCCATTATGCCAATTAGTTTCAGTTTCGCGTAATATGAATAAAACGGTGTATAAACTGAAATCGTAACACATAAAATCATGTTATGCACTACGACCTTTGGCTCTGATACCACTGTTGGGTTTTGACGTAGGAAACGCAGCGGAATAACAAAAATTTCCTACTCAAAGCCCACCAAGGATCACAGGAAGATACATTCATAACATGATAAGAGCATAGAAAATGTGTACCTTTTGGTTTGGGAGATCACACGAAGAATGGTGTCTTCGTCTCTACGGTTGATCCACGCCTAGAGTTGAGATCTAGATCTTTCTACTCCTTAATGCTAGCTTGGACCGGAGGAAGAGGAAGAAGGAATCACACAATGAAGAACAAAGAAAGGATTCGACCTCTCTTCGTGGCCGACGGGTAGGGGGCCGACGACAAGGGGCTTCAGCCTCTTGTTGTGTTGCTCTCTCTCTTGGTTTCTCTCCCACTCACTTATGTTATGAGCATTAGTTGTGGGAAGGAATATAGGAGCATCCTTTATATAGTCCAAAAACTCCTTGTTAATTACATAAAGACCCTTCCTAATCTTACATGAACTTGGATTAGTCCCTTCCTTGCATATTAGTCCTACTAAGTTTGCAAGGTGTTGCAAAGTGATCATTATAATTAATTAATCATATTAATTAATTCCAAATCTAGTTCAACCCTATTAGGAGTGTGACCTCATAGGTTTCTACTTAGTTGGTAGTAACTTATTACTAACATGGAGCGGTGTCTAGCAACACATCCATGCCACTCAACTAATAGAAATAAGTCAGTGATCTCGACAAACCTTGTGCCCAATAGCACATATTGCGTTATCCCTTTGTCTCTATATCCGGATTGGACACGAGACATAATAGTCACACTCGTATATCCAAGCCATAGTTTCTCGATCCAGGGAATATGCTTACGCAAGCAGATAACATCAATATCTCTATTGATTTATCCGAGTCTGGCCAGACATTCAATAAGCACCATCCCTCGAGTGGCCATAGATATTTACTCCCATTATGTGGGAGAGAAAATCCTCTCTACATCACTACGATCTCTAAGCTTGCTTCCTATCATGCCCGATAGCTATCTTTATAATTGCCCGGTTAAGGCGCAATGTTGGACAACATCAAAGTATGATATTCCACAACTAGTGTATCTAGTGACTTCAAGTCTAAGAATTACAATATAACTGGCACTACGAGAAGCGATTGTGACTTTGACATAATCTAATGTATCCTTCTCGTTGTGGGTCTATCCGGTATGCCATTACTCCTAATGCATACCCATGTGTTAGACTTGATATTCCATATCAATCAACACACATACTAGTCTATATTTGATCGTCCTATTAACCAATATAATGGACTAGAGATATTTAAGTTAAACAACACACTGTATCTAAGGACTTCATTATATTAGATATCACAATAATTAATAAATGAATATTCTAGCCAAAACATTGTTCATACTAAATACAGATTGCCACTAGGGCACCTATTTCAACAAAAGCCAATTGCTCACTAGTCTTCCCACATTTCTTATTGAAAGGGGACTTTGTTATTTTTCCCAATAAATAAGTCTCAGATGTCTCATATAATTTAAAATCAAATGAGTCTGAAAAACCATCCGTATGGAGTCTAGATACACGTTTCTCGCTTATGTGGCCTAAACTACAGTGCCATAGATAAGCAGGATTTAAATCATTAATTTTAATCTCCTTGGTATTTATGGTATAGACATGATTATTTAGGTCAAGGATATATAATCCATTAAATAATTGCGCACTACAATAATGAATACTATCAAAATAAATGGAGCAACAATTGTCCTTTATTGAAATAGTAAAACCTTCGTTGTCCAAACAAGAAATAGAATTAATGTTTCAGCTCATAGCAGGCACATAATATCAATTATTTAATTCTAAAACTAATCCTGAAGGCAGAGAAAACTCGTACACGCCTATAGCCAATGCAGCAACTCTTGCTCCATTCCCAACGCGCATGTATATCTCCCCTTTAGCCAACTTTCTACGTCTTTTTAGATCCTTCAAATTTCGACAAATGTGAGATCCACATCCAGTATCGAATATCCAAGATGAAGAGAAAGTTACATTGACATCTATAACAAAGTTACATTGACATCTATAACAAAAATACCCGGTGGTGGTGGAATCACTATTCCAAGCATTTTATCCTCCAGATACTTTGGGCAGTTTCTCTTCCAGTGTCCGGGCTGACTACAGTAGTGACAATCACTCTTAGTCACTCCATTGGAAACGCCACCAACATGTTTAAGGAAAACATCCTTGGGTTTGGAAACTTCCTTTCCTTTCCCTTTGGAGGTAGAAGCAAACCTTTTGCCTTTCCCTTTGTGTACCATTATTATGGCCTTGCCCTTTCCCTTGTTGATGCTTTGTTCAACTGTACTCAACATATTGAGTACATATGACAGAGGTTTCACGATCTCGTTCATGTTATAGTTCATAATGACTGTCCATAACTCTCAGGCAACGATTGCAAAACGAGATCTGTTGCCAACTCTTCGCCCACCGGAAACCCTAGTCGTTCAAGATTCTCCAAGTACCCGATCATTCGGAGCACATGAGGTCCCACTGGGTTTCCCTCTAACAAATGACATTTAAACAATTCCTTGTAGACTTCATACCTTTCGACCCTAGCCTTCTCTTGGAAGAGCTGATTTAAGTGAATGGGCATACCAAACGCATCCATGTTCTCATGTTGCTTCTGGAGCTCAGAGGACATGCTGCAACGCATTAGGCATCCTGCATCATTAGAATCATCAACGAACTTTTGATGCGCCTTTAGGGCTGCAGGGGTATTATTTTCTATAGTCTGAGGAACTTCCTCCTCTAGAGTGTACAGTTTCTTTTCCTTCTTGAGAACGATTCTCAAGTTCCTGTACCAGTCTAGAAAGTTTGTTCTGAAAAGTTTGTCCTTATCAAGGACATAACGTAGGGAGTGTGATGAACTCGATGAGTTGTTTGCCATTGGAATTCTACGAAATGAGAAATATACAAGTTTTAGTATTTTGTGAATAAATAACTATATTTAATAACAGCTAGATTACTAAATACATCTCCCATTTTTTTCTCGGATTAATAACCCTCAATATTAATGCGGAAAATATCATGATCCAAGATCCATATTTCACTTCCTTTAAGCTTGCTTTGGCAAGTCACCCAAAATCAGTTATTTAGGTAGGAACAATTCCAATTGCGTCCTTATGCAACGCTTGGTTCAATTGGGAATATAACTCATTATTTATGTATCCCATAGACAATACCAATTGGTTGCCTCCATGCTTTTAATTCTACTAAAATCACCTAGTTATGTCCAACCTCTTACTAAAACATTTTCACATTACTTGCTTGTGCCATCGCATCACATCATGACAAACCAAGTCGCATTGCTTTGGCACTCACGAGCTTGGTAATCACTGAAAGTTTGTAATGTAAGTACAAACACAGGATCAAACAATCTTGAAGGGGGGGGGGGGTGAATAGAGTAAAGAAACTTTTGCTAAAATTTAGTCTTATGAAAAATTAAGATAAGCCAGTGGTTGAATCTCAAGGCCTTGGAGGAGTTTTGATAAAAGACATAAGCTTTCTAAGAACAAGTGAAAGCTTAAAGGCCTTGAGTTGTAAGATACTTCAAGCCTTTGAACAAACTGTTTTGAGCTAGATAGTTTGCAGTGATAAAGAACAATAATGTAAAGTAAAGAACACACGGATTTTACAGGGTTCAGTTACAATTGGACCTAGTCTCTACCTGAGGTATCTAATCCCTACAGGATTTGGAAAACACTTCTTATTAAACAACCAGATTTAGCCCTATACCTCAAGCCTAAGTGAATCGCCTTACACCTATACAGCTTGTGGTTCCAAACCTATCTAGTAACAGCTACAATCTGTTGAAATGTTTCAAGAACGTTGTTCACTCGAACAACTAAACTTCTAAGTTTTTGAGGTTTAAGAAATCAGAATGATAACACAAAATAAGTACAAGTATGAAGAACACATATAAGAAATAAGCAGTGAAGCTTGGATGTGTTATTTAGATTTCTAGATGATTGATCTCCTTTTTCAGCAATGTTGAAAGCTTGATTGATTGAAGAGTTGATTGTATGATCTCCACGACAGTAAACACTCTTATTTCTCAATGATAAGTCCTCTCATAGTCTCTTATCTTCTTTGAAATTCAAACTGGAACTTATAACAAGCTGCAGTAACTGAATGAGAGATTTTAGTAACTGCCTCCCTACAAATCCTCTCACAAACATGCTTCTTTCAACAGCTATGAATGGATAGCCCTTAGAGTTTGTTGTGAGGGGTTTGAACAACAAACAAACCTGAAAAAAACTTGATTTCAAGTTCAAACAAAAACCATAAAATATATCAACATATTACTGACTGTTTGGCATAACAGTTTCTGCAATAAACTATGCCAAACTTTTGATAACAAGATAAATAGAAGATCAAAAATTTGAAAGAGATAATGATAAAATTATGATTAAGACTTATATCAATTCAGTAACCAATCACATTTCCACAGATAGAATCCTGCAAGAAAGAATCATTTAAACTAAATAAGACTGTCAGCAGCTCAAGGAAGATCTCAAGGCCTTGGAGCTCTGTGACATTCTTCACAATTTTAAGCTTAAAACTTCTAATCCTTGATTCATTCAAGCGGTGAAACATGTAATTGTTAGAAACACACAGATATAGTCCAAGAATATTTGTAAAACGCATTAAACCAACAACTAATCTAATGCTAAGCATGCATACACCAGATTGCTAAACAACACTTAGCCAATTCAAATGCAAACATAAACCTTCAAGGCCTTGGAGCCTTGAACATGTGTTACCACTTTCTTTCATCATCTTCATATAAACATCCACAGTTCATACTTCATATCAAGGTAGAGAAATTGAATTATCAATCTCCCACATGATGAAAGACAAAACAAAGATTCTTATGTACTCAGCACCCTGCAACTCAATAACAAAATTAAATAGGAAGTATGAAACCATAAACCACATAAATTGTCATAGATCATAGATAATCCTACAAAAACAAAACAATCCTACAGATTTATTACACAAAAACCAAATATATCCTTCTCCCCCTTTTTGACTTTCATCAAACAGAGGTTAAGGAATGTAGGATCATACTCAGAGTTCTTGAAAAACAACAAAAAGAAAAAAAAACAGTTTACTGAACTGCAAGGCTTTGAAGAAAAAAGAAGGAATTAGATAGAAAGCAGAGACAGAAGGGTTCAAGGCTTTGGGTTTCACTCAGCAAAATCCTTCTAGGCAGTCTTCTTTCCTTCAGAAACCTTGTCTTTTCCTTTGCCTTTATCATCTCCAGCTTGCTCTTTCTTATATCCAGTTGTTTCATCTGTATATGTGTCTTCTTGCTCTTCACCTTAATCTTCTACATTCTTAGTTTCAACAGCTTCCTCATCAAAGATTGAACTTATGGTGTTGATCACACAATTGAACAAGAAGTTTAACCCTTCTAATGCAATATGTCCTAGCTTCAGTTTATTCTTCAAAAAAATTCTTTTCTTATTTACTGAAGACTTCTTCTCATGATCCTTTCTTTCTGATTCCAATCTAGATTATGACTCAGCTTCTTGAACTGCTTTCTCTGATGCCTGATCCTTCTGTTTTTCTTCCACAACTTTCTTCTTCTTTTCTCCCCCTTTATTCTTCTTTGATTCAGATTGACCCTCTTGATCATTCTTCTGTTGCTCTGCTTCTAGTACTTCTTCCCTCTGTTCTTGACTTTGATGAACGTATTCTGATTCTACCCTTGAAGTCTCCACATCCTTCACTAGTTTGACCTTCTTGTCTGGAGGAGATGCCTCTTGCATGCTCTGTTTCCCCTCTGAACCAGAATCAGATATGGTGACCTCAGTTTTCTTGTTGGCTCTCTTCTTCTTCCTCATTGTTGAAGGCTCTGTCTTCTGTTGAAGTCTAGCTAACTTGCGCTCCATTTAGGTTTAGGGTTTTGAGAAGAGGAGAGAATTGAGAGAGAGAGAGAGATAAGAACTAAGAGATTGAGAGAGAGTTGAGAATAAAAGCCCTAAATTTCAGCTTATAAGTTACAGAAAAATAGTTTAAAAATGACTCTTTTTGATCTGCATGCAATAATCGAATATGAGAAGATATTTTAAGATATTTTGTGGTATTTTGAGTAAATCTCTGAGAAAATCAAATATTCTACAATTATCTATTAAGATAATGCATAATATATGGTGATCCAATTATTGAACAAAATATGCACAAATTTATCAAAGCCTTTGAAAAACAATCTCAAGGCCTTAGAGAATACTGCAGTTACTCAGAAACTTCAAAGCTTTGAAGCATACTTCCAAGTCTTGGAAAGTATGATCTCAAGGCTTTGAGATTTCAACATATAAGCACATACAAGATCCAATACCCCCCCTAAACAAATGAATCTTTGTTTAGCATTCCCAATTCAAGCCTTAGAGATGCAAACCTTTCATCTGGAAATGGTTTAGTGAAAATATCAGCTATTTACAAAATAGTTGAAATAAAATAAATATATACATCACCTTTCTCAGCATGATCTCTTAAGAAATAATGTCTCACGTCTATGTGCTTAGTTCTTGAATGTTGTACTGGATTCTTAGAGATTGAAATAGCACTTATATTATCACAGTTGATAGGCACATTCCTGAATTCATATCTAAGATCTCTCAATTGTTGAGCAATCCATAATTCTTTTGAGCAACAAGCACCAGCTGCAATGTATTCAGCTTCTGCAGTTGATAAGCCTACAAAAATTTTCTTCTTTGAGTGCCAACTAATCAATGAAGAACCAAGAAATTGGCAACACCCTGAAGTACTCTTTCTATCCACTTTGTAATCTGCAAATTTTGCATCTGAATAACCACTCAACATAAAGTTAGTTCTTCTTGGATACCAAAGCCCCAAGTCTTTGGTTCCATTCAAATATCTGAAAATCCTTTTAACAACAATCAAATGACTTTCCTTAGGATCAGCTTGAGACCTTGCACACATGCTACTAGCAGTTAAATATAGAAGAGAACCAATCATACCTCTGTATATTTTATGATTTACACTCTTACCACTTGAATCCTTATCTAAGGATAGTGATGAACTCATGGGGGTCTTAATTACCTTGGACTGAGACATATAATACTTGTTTAATAAGTCCTTGGTATATTTCCGTTGATGCACAAAAATTCCTTTGTTCATTTGATGTACATGAAGTCCTAGAAAGAAATTAAATTCTCCCATTAAGCTCATCTCAAATTCCCTGCACATTAGACTAGAAAACTCTTTTGAAATAGTATCATTAGTAGCGCCAAATAGTATATCATCAACATAAATTTGTACTACTAACATATCCTTCTCTTTATACTTAATGAAAAGATTTTCGTCTACAAGACCTCTCTTAAGACCATTGTCAAGTAAAAACTTTGAGAGTCTGTAAAGCCCTTGGAGCTTGCTTAGGGCCATAAAGAGCTTTGTCTAATTTGTAAACATAATCAGGGAAACTTTCATCTTCAAAACCAGGTGGTTGAGAAACATATACTTCTTCTCGTAAATAAACATTCAGAATAGCACATTTGACATCCATTTCATAAAGCTCTATATGTTTACGAGATGCATTTGCAAGAAGTATTATGATAGCTTCTAAACTGGCAACATGATCAAATGTCTTCTCATAGTCAATACATTCTTCTTTTTTGTATCCCTGTACCACTAGTCTTGCTTTATTTCTCACAACCTTGCCATTTTCATCAATTTTGTTTCTGAACACCCATCTGATTCCAA
This sequence comes from Linanthus parryae, assembly GCA_023055425.1. Classification (NCBI taxonomy): domain Eukaryota; kingdom Viridiplantae; phylum Streptophyta; class Magnoliopsida; order Ericales; family Polemoniaceae; genus Linanthus; species Linanthus parryae. The sequence continues at coordinate 15,534,437 of JALGPY010000012.1, read as the reverse complement.
TTACTGATTGGGTCTTTGGTTTAGGAACCAAATTCCAAACTTTTTTACTCTCAAACTCATTCAGCTCATTCTGCATTACAATGATCCGATCTGCATCCTCTAGTGTATCTTTTGCATTTTTAGGCTCAATAAGTGATACAGAAGCACTAAAAGCACACAAATTCTTTAGCTGGCCTCTTGTCTGAAATCCAGTAGTTGGAACTGAGATGATGATGGTTGCAGGATGATCTGATAAGTATTTGAACTTCTTCCTTGGTGTCCAGTTATAAGGTCCTTCAAGGCTTTGAGATCTTGACACAGTAGATGGAGCATCAAATGTTCTGTCAATCTCAGTCTCAAGGCTTTGAGATTTTGGCTCAGCAGGAGGTTCAATGCCTTGAGATCTTCTGACTGATCATGCAATTTAGTTTTTTGTTCTTTTCTCTTTCTTATAATCATCATATACGTCATACTTATTCAAGATGAGATATGAAAAATTTTCACTCAGAGAATCATCAGTACTTTCATCAAAAATCACATGAATACTCTCCTCTACAATCTTAGTTCTCTTATTGAAAACTCTATAAGCCTTGCTAGTTTGAGAATAACCAAGAGATACACCTTCATCACTTCTGGTATCAAACTTTCTAGGATTATCTTTACCATTATTATGCACATAGCAAGTACAACCAAAAGGTTTGAAATAAGAAGCACTAGGCTTCCTGCCTATAAAAAATTCATATGGAGTTTTCTTCAAAATAGGCCTAATCTATTGAGCACATAATTGGAAGTGTTAATAGCTTCTACCCACAAATATTTTGGCAAATTACTTTCAAGTAGCATAGTTCTAGACATATCTTCAAGTGTCCTATTCTTCCTCTCAACAACTCCATTCTGCTGAGGAGTTCTAGGTGCAGAGAAATTGCGTCAAATGCCATGCTTTGCACAAAATAAATCAAAATCAAGCTGATCAAATTCCCTACCATGATCACTTCTAATAGATGCAACATGTAAGTTTTTCAAAGTTTGAAGCTCTTTGCAAAAGAATTCAGGTAAAGCTTCAGTTTTGTCTCTAATGAACATAAAGCAAGTAAATCTAGAATTATCATCTACCACAACAAGCATATACCTCTTACCTCTTGGATTTTGACCTATCATAGGACCACACAAGTCCATATGCATCGGTTCTAAAGGTCTAGAAGTACTTACAAAGTTCTTTGGCTTGAAGGAACTTTTTTTCTGCTTACCTTGAGTGCATGCCTTGCAAATCTCATCATCTTTGAATTTCAGGGTTGGTAAACCTCTTACCAAGCTTTTGAGATGAGTTTGTTCATAGAATACATGCTTATATGCCCAAGCTTTCTATGCTGGAGTTTTGAGTCTCCTTCAAGGCCTTGAGACATTTTAGCTTTTCACCTGCAAATTTGTTAGTACTCAAAGCATATACATTATATGATCTAGGAGCAGTGAGTATGAAACTTTCAGATTTCTCATCTTGCACAACACATTTCTCCTTGTCAAAAATAATGTTTATACCTCTATCACATAGCTGAGATATACTAAGCAGATTATACTTAAGACCATCAACAAGATGAACATCTAAAATAGAATCAGTAGAACCATTACCAATACTACCTATACCAATTATGTTGCATTTGGCTTTGTCCCCAAGTGTAATTGTTCCTCCAGAATGCTCTTTAAGTTCAGTGAACACATATTTATTTCCACACATATGTCTGGAACAACCACTATCCAAGATCCATTTATGATCTTTCAAGGCCTTGGTGACATCCTGCAACAAGTAAATCTATGCCTCAACAGGCCATTAGACCAAATGTAGAATTTTGATTCATATTTAGAATCAACCATGTTTGGTGTTCTAATTCCTTTAGGAACCCAAATCTGTTTAACTTTTCCCTTGAACTGGTAAGGATAAGTGTTCCTCAAAATGTGAGGTTCTAATCTTCTGAAGGGGAAAGTTAATCTTGCATGACCAATTTTTCCACAGTAATGACATTTTGGAGAATATCTGCTTCCATATTTCACAAAATTAGTTTGGCTTTTCTTGGGAAAATTTGGATTATAGCCAATTCCACTTTTATGCATAGACTGCAGATCTCCTCCAAGTATGAGACTGAGATTGTGTTCTGAGCCAGCAACGGTTGATAAACATTTTAGATTCCTGAAGCTTCTCAGTCAATGAAGTTTTCTGTTGCTCTAAATCATCTGAATGATTCTTTAGACAATATACTTATCAGTTACAAGAGAGTTTTGATCAACAACTTCCTTGACTTGTGCATTCAAAGCTTTGAACCTACTTTCCAAGGCTTTGAAGTCACTGTCAATTTTCAACTTAGTAGCTTCAAGACATTTGTTTTGAAAAATCAAGTCTAAGTTCTTTTTTGCTTGCTCATGAACCTTTACTTTTAAAGAGTCAATCTCATTTCTATAACTTTCCTCATTCAAAAGCATACTTTTGAGGATTTCAGGCAAAATAGTAGAAGGACAAGCCAACAGATTCTTTACCATGTCTTCAATAGGTTTGTCTGAGTTCTTTTCATCATGCTCAACCATAAAACAAAGATTTGCTTTCTCTTCATCAGGATCTGAGTCTGTTGAAGTTTCTGAATCACTCCAAGAAGCAACCATTGCTTTTTTTTCTTCTGTTGTCATTTTCCTTTTTAGGAAATTTTCTACTTTTCTTCTTTTGAGGACAGTTCCTTACTAAATGATCTGCACCATCACATTCAAAGCAATTGACACTTTGGAATTATGTGAATGTGAAGAAGACTTACCTTTGTGATCCTTGCTGCTTGAGGATCTGGATTTGTCCTTGTTGTAGTCCTTGTTTCCAAAGTTCTTCTTTTTTAAGATTCTGGCCAAAGATTTGGCGGTTAAGGCTAAAGCCTCTTCTTCATCATCATCATCTTGATCAAGGCTTTGGGATTTGTCATTGTCTTTTTCCTTGAGTACCAAGATCTTGATGTTGTCACACATGTCACCATCTACCTCCCTCATAGATATTTCATGAGTGAGCAGCTTTCCTCGTAGATCATCTAGCTCAAGAAGACTTAGGTCCTGAGCTTCCTCAATTGCTATTGTCTTTGGCTCCCACTTGGCTTTTGGAAAAATTCTCAAAATCTTTCTGACTTTCTCTTCATTTGAAAAGGTCTTTCCCAAGGTTTCTAGATTATTCACTACATCTATGAATCTTTTGAACATCTCCTTGATAGGTTCATCTGAGTTCATCTTGAATAACTCATATTTCCTTAGGAGAATGTTGATCTTAGTTTGCTTGACTTGACTGGTTCCTTCATAGGTTACTACCAGCTTGTCCCAAACCTCCTTAGCACTTTTTTTTGTTTGAAACTCTATCCGGCTCAGACAAGACCGGGAGGGCGATGCTAAAAGTACCGGTGGAAATCAAAAGCATAACATCCCAACTTATTTATTCATTACATAATATTAAACATTACAAAAGTCTCTAGATATTACACAAGCGTTATCAAAACTACTACATTATTCATAACTAGCCACACTAGTTTCTACTCGCGACGATAACTTTCTAGGTGAGTCTCGTACCCGGCTACCCCATAGTCTTCAGCTTCTTAACCTACGGTGGGAAGGAAACAGGAACCGCAGTTTTCAAAGTCAGCACGGACATAATGAGTAACACCCAAGCTCGTAAATCAGAAGATGAGGCATGCTTTTCATAAAATAATAAAGAGGAATAAATTATAAAACAATAACCTTGAAGAATAAAGTAAGAACTCATAAAGTAGGAACTCAAATCTAAACTTCTCATCCTTTTTAATTTCTTTTCTCAACTTTCAAACGGGGGGAATTAGTCCCAATCTCTTCTTCTATTCTTTTATAAATATCCAAATCTTAGAGAAACTGTATTATTAATTTGTTGATATGAGAAAGAATCTACTAACTCTACGCATCCAAGACCTTAAGTGCCGGCACCCCCCTAAGACTTCTCGCGGCCATAGAGGTGAGTACATGGAGTGACCCGGCAGGTTGCGACGGGGTTAAACATAATAAGGGTCGAGTGACCGAAGCCAACACGAACAATCTAATCACAGTCCGAGTGACCGAAGTCAACACGACAATAATACGCTTATCCCGTACAACTCTTTCCACTTTACGTTAATTACGCATTATTATTACTTTTCGTGTGAAAATATCAAGCAAAATAACTTCTTTAAAATGTAAAAAAAATCTCAAAATATAACATATAAATAAATAACAAACACATTTCGAGATAAATATTAAAATCAACTTGCGACACGAAAGGAGCTTGGCATGCAAGGCCTGGAATGTTCACTTACCATATTCCACAGCAATAAGCTCCTAAAAATCCTACTGATGAACTTCGCCTTTGTCTTCAATCCTGTCACCTACAAATTATACTTTCTTATTCAATAGCAAGTCCAACAATACAAGTATGGTACTACAAATCCTATCGATAATCCTACTTAGTCTTTAGTTCAACCAATATCCTTCTATTACTTCAACACTTATTTCTTAGCTATATTTTCTAAATAACGGATTTATACGAAACAACGCGTCTATTTTTAAATTACTAATAGATTTTAAATTTCTAAAAGTGGCTATTTATTTAGAGAAGTTATTTTATATAAAAAACATGATATAATAGTGAGAATGAAAATTAGTTTATATTTATGAAAAATAATACTTATTATTACTATAACAGTTAAACATTATTTAAGACTATTAAATTTTAAGAAAATATCTTCTAGATACTTAACACGACAAAACAACGTTTAAAGACTAGAAAAATGTCCATTTTTACAAGCATTGAGCAAACTAAGTTGAAAGCTAAGTGACCAACAAAGTTTATTTAGAGCTTTTAATAAAAAAATTTCTTGTTTAATTTTTAACGAACAAACCGTTCACTATTACAACACCCGAATCACATTTCCGGGACGGGGACGAAAACTAGTATTTTTAGAAATTATTTTTAATTCGGAATTAGATTTTCATTATTAGCGAAAACTGTGAAGTTTAAGTAAAAGACATGTAAACACCCAAAAGTTACACTTAAAGACAGCTAGTACCCCAACTATTACTAAAACAGTTTTGACAAAACACACTAGCAACCTTCCTAGTTCCTTAAAGTACAAACAACCCCCTTTTTGTAATGTAATTAAAATTTCTCTAAATTACACTTTGATCCCCTTTTTACAAAACTTCAAATTCATCAATCTAGATTAGGATTCAAGCTAGAAAGATTCAATTTTGATTAACTAGAAAAACTAATTGAGAGTTTTAGGACATACCTAGGCCAAAAATGGCCAGAAACCGTCAAGAAATGAGTCGGGTCGGAGTTTGACGTTGGAGTCGCCGAAGTTGAGCTTCGTGGCCGGCTTTAATGGCTTCTCTATCTTGGTCTGAGCTATCCAATGGGTTGGTCGGGGTCCTAGGAGCCTTCTAGAAGCAGCTCAGGTTCTGGGTGGTGCATAGGAGCTTGGCCGGAGATTTGGCCAGTTTTAATGGAGTTTCGGCGGCGGCGGGGTGGCCTCTGTTCGCCGCTGGTTCTGGTTCTTCTTGCCTCTGTTTTCGGAAAGAGGTGAGAAAAGAAGAAAGCAGAGAGGGACGGGGAAAGGAAGAGAGAGAGAGCTCTGGGTTTTCTTCTCGGTTGGCCTCTCGGTGGTGGTTCCCGACGGGGAAGATGGTGGCTGTTGGTGGTGGTCGCTGCCACCCTTCTTCTGCTGCTGCTACTAGCTGCTGAGATCAGAGAGATAGGGAGGGAGAGAGAGCAAGGCGGGTTTTCTATTTTTTTTTGTTAGCTTAACAGTGGTGGTGATGATGATGGTGGTGATGTGGTTTAGTTGTGAGGATGGCTGGTGGCGAGGGGGTGGCTGGAGAGTGAGCCTTATATAGGCTGAGTTGGGGAGGTGGTGTGGAGGCGGTGATTGTGCCTTTGCCGTGAAGAAAACGAAGGAGGAGATGAACCTCCTGGAAACAAAATTTCAAATAAACTAATATTTCATTGGAAATAATTGGGTAAGGGTTGAGCACCACTTTCCTAATTGATTGGGTGTAGCAATACTACGAACCCTCGCGGTGGTCGGACACGTGCTTAAAACTTAAATTAACTAAAATTTACGAAACGTTACATATTAATTCTCGAATACTACCTTAACATTTTTCCTAAAATTTCACACAAATATAACTTGATAAATTACCCGAATATTATTTTGCAACTAAAATTCTTTTTAGCCTTCGAAAATTACTATTTACCCTCGCTATTTAGAGGGGGTATTACATTCTTCCCCCCTTAAGCAGAGCTTCGTCCTCGAAGCTAAAATCAGAAAACTAATCATGAGGCTCAGAACATCTACCAAGCAAATATTTAACAGAATCATGATCACATAGCATGCAAGTGATTTCATACAACAAATAACCATTTTCTGTAATACATATAACATCAAATAAAGTCGTAGTTACAGCTATCTACTAAAGTGGTCATAGTCTCATTTAGTAACTAAGGGTCATGGTTAAGAATGTCGTAAGGACGTGTATTCCTTCTCTATTGCTCCCCGCTTTACTAATCTCCATACGGATGATGATTCCCTTGATAACTATGCTGAAGTGGCCTCGTCTTGGTTTATCTGTTGATCACCCAAATCTTACAAACTTTGAAGTACTCCGCCTTCGAGCTACTGCTTTGTTTTGAGTTCATGAAATCTTAATACTTTCTTTCTCTCACCTGGCCATGGTAAAAGCAAGATCTGAGAGCAACCTGAAGTGCTTCCAGGTTAAAGTTGGACCTTGCCAACAGGGTTTCTTGTGAGTTCCTCCTTCAGAGGTTCACTTTACTTCTTCAAATAAGATGTTGCGCAGTTTGACCTCTCGGTCTTCAGGACATTCCACTGTCTCTTAGAATCTTATCAATTCCCATGATCCGGTGTACTAGCTCTACGGGATCTTCTTTTTCTGTGAAGTCTATTGGACTCGTGTCTGCCTCTTCCTTGGCTCACTTGTCTGAATAGTCCGAACGAAGAACCATACTATAATTATCCTGAGCCATCCATTCTTGCCGAATCGTCTTCATGTAGCAACGCAATGATCTACCAGTCTATACTTTTACTTATCATATCATTTCTCATTCTACCGTAGTCTAAAGGGTTTATACCTTCTTAATAATGCACAACTATCAATCCACCAAACATCACATAGTATGTCACACATAGGAATCTGACTTATAGCTTGGCAGTCTCAATCAAAGCAACTCGTCATTCAAAGTATAACTTCTACGATTCACACTCAATTTCCTCCATTATTATCTATCCCACAATCAATCAGGAATGAACACACAAACCAATCCATATCAGAACACGTAGCATATAATTATTCTTAGTGACACACATATAGATCATCTTCTCAAACACGATTCAGAATTCAATTTCACATATATTTTCCCATTATAGGAGTAGCATTTCTTACTAATATCTTGCCTCATCAGATAACGCAATACTTCTTCCATAATTCAGAATCATCCGTACTTCTCAATTTCTATCACAGGGATAACATTCAACAACAAAACCATAAAATTAAAATTCTTGAATCAAACCAAACAATATCAAAGGATGAGGGTGGAAGAGAATAATCAAGAACAACACTTAAGATACCCATAACCCGAACGACTTTTCCAATTTTAATTATCTTTCCCTATGTTCATTTTAAGTTGCCCTACATGTATTAAACTGGAACGACTACTCTGATACCACCTGTAACAACCCCCTTATCCGGCTCAGACAAGACCGGGAGGGCGAGGCTAAAAGTAACGACGGAAATCAAAAGCATAACATCCCAACTTATTTATTTATTACATAATATTAAACATTACAAAACTATCTAGATATTGCACAAGCGTTATCAAAACTACTATATTATTCTTAATTAGCCACACTAGTTTATACTCGTGACGATAACCTTCTAGGTGAGTCTCGTACCCGGCTACCCCTTGTTGGAATAGATGACCTAGATGCAATCTAGTTTAGTATGAATTTATTTTGGCTAGAACATTCATTGTATTATTTATTGGATATTTAATATAATGAAGTCCTTAGATTTACAATTGTGTTGTTATCTTATATATCCCTAGTCGAGTATAATGATTAATAGGACAATCATGTATAGACTAGTATGGAGTTGGATTGATATGGAGATATCATGATCCAACACATGGGTGTGCATTAAAAGTAATGGCGCACTGGATTGACTCATCTCCGAGAAGGCTACATACATGTTATGTTAAGTCACAAGCGCTTCTCGCGGTGCAATGGTATTGTCATCCTTAGAATTGAAGTCACTAGATTATCAAGTTGTGGATTATTGTGATTTTGGTAGCGTCAAACGCTACACCGTAACTGGGTAACTATAAAGGCGTGTACCGGATACAATAAGAAGCAAGCTTAGAGATCGTAGTAGACATAGATATAATTTGTACCTCCCACATAACGGGTGAAAATATCCGAGGCCACTCGAGGGATAGTGCTTATAGAATGTCTGGCCAGACTCATATAAATCAATATAGGATATTGATTTTATTTGCACGAATAAGGCTATTCCCAGGATCGAGAAACTATGGGATATACGACTGTGAATTGTATGTCTCATGTCCAATCCGGATATAGAGACAAAGGGATGTGACAATTACTTGTACAAGGTTTGTCGGATGACTATTCTATTAGTTGGCTAGAATGGATGTTTTGCTAGAAGCCGCTCCATATTAGCAAATTGTTGCTACCAACTAGATAGAACCTATGGGGTCACACGCTATATAGAGTTGAGCTAGATTTGGGAATTAATTAATATGATTAATTAATTAATTAGAAGGATCACTTTGCAACACCTTGCAAACTTAGTAGGACTAAGTTGCAAGGAAGGGACTAAACCGAATTCTAGTAGGACCATAATAGGTCCTTTAGGTAGTTAACAAGGATTTGTTGGACTATATAAAGGATGCTCTTTCCTTCTTTCCCACACTTATGAACTCATTATTCATAACTTGAGTGGGAGAAACAAAAGGAGAGAGACCAAGCAAGCAAGAGGCCGAACCCGACCCCTTGCCGCCGCCCCATCCCCGTCGGCCAACAAAGGAGGCCGCCCCCTCCTTGTTGCCTTGTGTTGCTTGATTTCTTCTTCCTCTTCCTCCGTTCCAAGCTAGCACAAATGAGAAGGAAGATCTAGATCTCAAATCTAGGCGTGGATCAACCGTAGAGACGTGACACAATTCACGTTACAAGTCATCACAGGAGAAACCCTAAGGTGTGTAACATGATTCTTCTTTTACCATCATTATGCTTCTTGTCCTGTGATCCTTGGAAGGTACTGAATGGATAAATTATATTTTCCGCTGCGTATCCATGATCAAAACCTTACACCCCTTAGTCTTCAGCTTCTAAACCTGCGGTGGGAAGGTAATAGGAACCGCAGTTTTCAAAGTCAGCATAGAAATAATGAGTAAGTAACACTCAAGCTCGTAAATCAGAAGATGAGGCATGCTTACTTTTCATAAAATAAAAAAGATGAATAAATTATAAAACAATAACCTTGAAGAATAAAGTAGGAACTCATAAAGTAGGAACTCAAATGTGAACTTCTCTTCCTTTTAATTTCCTTTCTCAACTTTCAAACGAGGGGAATTAGTCCCAATCTCTTCTTCTTTTACAACAATAAAAGTATGATACTACAAATTCTATCGAGAATCCTACTTAGTCTTTAGTTCAACCCAATGTCCTTCTATTACTTCCCCAACACTTATTTCTTAGCTATATTTTCTAAATAACGGATTTATACGAAACAACGCGTCTATTTTTAAATGACTAATAGATTGTATATTTTTAAAAGTGGCTATATATTTAGAGAAGTTATTTTATACAAAAGACATGATATAATAGTGAAAATGAAAATTAGGTTATATTTATGAAAAATAACAATTATTATTACTATAACGATTAAACAGTATTTAAGACTATTAAATTTTAAGAAATTTCTTCTAGATACTTAACACGACACAATAACGTTTAAAGACTAGAAAAATGTCAACTTTTACAAGTATTGAGCAAACTAAGTTGAAAGCTAAGTGTCCAACAAAGTTTATTTAGATTTTTAATTAAATGGTTTCTTGTTTAATTTTTAACGAACTACTCGTTCACTATTCCAACGCCCGAATCACATTCCGGGACGGGGACTAAAACTAGTATTTTTATAAATTATTTTTTATTTCAGAATTAACATTTTTATTCTTAGCGAAAAGTGTAATGTTTAAGTAAAAGACATGTAAACCCCCAAAAATTACACTTATAGACAGCTAGTACCCCAGCTATTACTAAAACAGTTTTGACAAAACACACTAACGACCTTCCTAGTTCCTTAAAGTACAAACATCCCCCATTTTGTCATGTAATTTAAGTTTCTCTAAATTACACTTTGACCCCCCTATTTACAAAAATTCAAATTCATCAATCTAGATTAGGATTCAAGCTAGCAAGATTCAATTTTGATTAACTAGAAAATTTAGGACATACCTAGGCCAAAAATGGCCGGAAACCGTCAAGAAATGACTCGGGGTCGGAGTTTGACGTCGGAGTCGCCGGAGTTGAGCTTCGTGGTCGGCTTTAATGGTTCTCTAGATTGGTCTGAGCTCTCCAACGAGTTTGTAGGGGTCCTAGGAGCCTTCTGGAAGCAGCTCAGGTGCTGGGTGGTGCATGGGAGCTTGGCCGGAGCTATGGCCGGTTTTAATGGAGTTTGGGCGCCGGCGGGGTGGTCTCTGTTCGCCGATGGTTCTAGTGCTTGTGGCCTCTGTATTCGGACTGATGTGAGCAAAGAAGAACGCAAAGAGGGACGGGGAAAGGAAGAGAGAGAGAGAGAGCTCTGGGTTTTCTTCTCGATTGGCCTCTCGGTGGTGGTTCCCGACGGGGAAGATGGCGGCTGTTGGTGGTGGTCGCTGCCACCCTTCTTCTGCTGCTGCTATTAGCTGCTGAGATCAGAGAGTTAGGGAGAGAGAGAGAGAGAGAGAGAGAGAGAGAGAGAGAGAGAGAGAGAGAGAGAGCAAGGTGGGTTTTCTCTTTTGTTGTCGTTAGCTTAACGGTGGTGGTGGTAATGATGATGGTGGTGATATGGTGGAGTTGTGAGGATGGCTGGTGGCGAAGGGGCGGCTGGAGAGTGAGCTATAGGCTGAGTTGGGGCGGTGGTGTGGAGGCGGTGATTGTGCCTTTGCCGTGAAGAAAACGAAGGAGGAGATGAACCTCCTGGAAACACAATTTCAAATAAACTAATATTTCTTTGGAAATAATTGGGTGAGGTGGTGCACCACTTTCCTAATTAATTGGGTGGAGCAATACTACGAACCCTCGCGGTGGTCGGACACGTTCTAAAACTTAAATTAACTAAAATTTACGAAAATTTACGTATTAATTCTCGAATACCACCTTAATATTTTTCCTAAAATTTTACACAAATATAACTTGATAAATTATCCGAATATTATTTTGCAACTAAAATTCTTTTTAGCCTTCTAAAACTATTATTTTACCCTCGCTATTTAGAGGGGGTATTACAATGGAGGTCTGTTGGCTGCCCTTCCCTGTGAGAATCCACCATCACCTACATTACTCAATGTCACAAGATTGGTAGATCCTTAGAAGTGACACAAGCTCTGATACCAATTGAAAGTTTATAATTTAAGTATAAACACAGGATCAAATACTCTAGAGGGGGGGGGGAGTTGAATAAAGTATGAAAACTTTTGCTAAAACTTAGCCTTTTGAAAAATTAAGATAAGCCATTGGTTGAATCTCAAGGCATTGGAAGAGTTTTGATAAAAGACACAAGCTTTCTAAGAACTAGTGAAACCTTCAAGGCCTTGAGTTGTAAGATACATAAAGCCTTTGAACAACCTGTTTTGACCTAGATAGTTTGTAGTGATAAATAACAATACTGTAAAGTAAAGAACACGGGGATTTTACATAGTTCTGTCACGATTGGACCTAGTCTCTGCCTGAGGGATCTAATCCCTCCAGGATGCGGAAAACACTTCTTACTAAATAACCAGATTTAGCTCTAGATCTCAAGCCTAAGTGAACTGCCTTACACCTATACAGCTTGTGATTCCCAACCTACCTAGTAACATCTACAATTTGTTGAGACAATAAGAACCTCTTGTTGTTCACTTGAACAACTAAACTGCTAAGTTTGTGAGGCTTACAAAATCAGAATGATAACACAAAATAAGTACAAGTATGAAGAACACTGATAAGAAATAAGCAGTGAAGCTTGGATGTGTTCTTCAAATTTCTGGATGATTGATCTCCTTGTTCAACAGTCTTGAGAGCTTGATTGATTGAAGAGTTGATTGTATGATCTCCACGACAGTAAACACTCTTCTTTCTGAATGATAAGTCCTCTCACAGTCTCTTCTCTTCTTTGAAGTTCAAAGTGGAACTTATAACAAGCTGCAGTAACTGAATGAGAGATTTTAGGAACTACCTCCCTAAAAATCCTCTCCCAAACATGCTTCTTTAAACATCTATGAATGGATAGCCATTAGAGTTTGTTATGAGGGGTTTGAACAACGAACAACCTTGCAACAAACTTGATTTCAAGGTAAGAAAAATTCATAAAATATATCAACATATTACTGAATGTTTGACTTAACGGTTTCTGCAATAAACTAGGCCATAACAAGATAAATACCAAATCAACAATATGTAAAAGATAATGATAAAATTATGATTAAGACTTATATCTAGTCAGTAACCAATCACATTTCCACAGATAGCATCCTGCAAGAAAGAATCAGTTAAACTAAATAAGATTGTCAGCAGCTCAAGGCAGATCTCAAGGCCTTGGAGCTCTGTGACATTCTTCACAATTTTAAGCTTAAAACTTTCTAATCCTTGATTCTTTCAATCTGTGAAACCTATGAGTATTATAAACACATAGATATAGTCCAAGAATATTTGTAAGACAAATTTAACCAACAACCGATCCAATGCTAAGCCTACAATAGATGGTGTCTTCTAGCCACATGAGTCAGCTTACACGTGGCAGTCATCTAGCACATCTGGTGGTGCTCCAGTACTACACGAGCATTACCCATGCTTATCCATAAGGGGCTGCGAGACTGGGCCCTTCGCATATCATTCCACACGGGACTTGTAGGGACTTACTGGTTTGGAGGCTAGAGTAAGTATGTCGCGCGCGAGCGACAACCAAGCCCGTGCGCGACCCTTGGTAACTGCTTTGAGAGATTTATGGCCACGTGTCCCATAAACCCGCTCAACCTCATAACGGTTCCGGTATACGCGGGCGAAGTGCGTAACGGTCCCTATATATGCGGTCGAACGTGCCGTTATTGTTAAGGTAATTAAGCCTCCATTAATGGGCGCATTAACCCACTACAACGGTCACATTCTCCACTATATATAGGATCGTTGACCCTTCATTGCAATCATCTAACTACGCGGAATCTCTGGCCATTTTCATACTCTCTTTCTCTCTCTCTCAGTTACCATTGTCTTGCTCTCTCCCTACTCACAACCTACACTCTCTGTGTTTCTATACTCTACCCCTGGTGTACACTTGGATCTTCCACAAAGGATCCTCCTGTATACACCTGCATACACAAGATTGTTAAACAACACTTAACCAATTCAAATGCAAACATAACCCTTCAAGGCCTTGGAGCCTTGAACATGTGTTACCACCGTCTTTCATCATCTTCATATAAACATCCACAGTTCATACTTCACATTAAGGAAGATAAATTGAATTATCAATCACGATCATGATGAGTGTTTAAGTAACGAGAAGGCAAAAAGCAATATTAAATTGAAGGATTTTTTCTTTTCAATTTTAATTGTTTTGTTGATCCATATCAACTAATCTACTTATTTGAGTTGGGCAAACTCACAAATAAAAGATCCGGGTTGTTAATTATCTTATTATCAATTTTTCATACATCATCCATAAACCAACAATAAATAATAAGACAATAGAATAAACAACCACAAACAAAAATTAAATTTGATATGGATATGGCCTCTAAACTAAAATATTCCCAAGCCAATGAGAATGTCTATGAACCCTAAAAATTGCAAGATCATATCCATGTGCCTCCATCTTTTGGTCCATGCTCCATAGCTTCTTAGCCTTGTGGAATGCTCCATCTTGTGGTCCTTTAATTCTTTGGGCTTCTTCTTCTCTATGTCTTGACTATTATCTATTAAATATAATACTATCTAGTATCTAGACTAAATAAAAAAATCTCACGAGTTAAGAAGAAGACCGACTCGCATGTCGTAAAACCTAATTAACTATTACATTATTTTATCAGCTCGTAGGCCGAAAAACAAACCACAAAATTTAAACATCCGCAACATCCACATCTAAGGCCATATCCAATCACCATACAATAGCACATAGATAGTTAAAATATAATTTTAATACGCTTGGTCAATTTTTAAATGGTTTTGGATGAACTAGGGTCAAAACGGTTCAATAGGGACTACCATCATCATGCCCGAAAACCCTAGAGGACCGCCACAAGCCTTGGGGTTGGCCGGCCGCCGTGGCTTTATTTGGGGGCAAGGAATATAGGGACGGTCCCCAAGGGGGGTTGTTTCCAAAAGAACTTCGTCCTTGTTGCTCAAGTTTTATTGTTTCTAAATTGGAGAAACCCCTTTTTCCAACTTGTGCCCAAACCCTAGTTTTCTGGATCTAAAATTGCACATTCTATGTGATCCAAATTCACTAATCCTTACATCCCATGTAATCTTAGATCTTATTTCGTTGAATTATATTCAAAGTTGCATCAATATGATTATTTAGTTATACGCGATCAAATCACAATTTAAGGTGTAAAACTAATAAATTAGCACATAAACTACATTATGCTCTACGACCCGTGGCTCGGATACCACTGTTGAGTTTTGTAAAGGATTATGCAGCGGAGTTAAATAAATAAGATACGCACAAGACCCACCAAGGATCACAGGAAGAAACATCATAATGATAATGAAGGTTTAAGTAACAATTTACCTTGTTTGTCTCTTGTGATGACTTCAAATGCAAAATTGTGTTCGCCTCTCTATAGCTAGTCCACGCCTAGGATGAAGAACTAGATTTCTCCAGCTTTGTGCTGGAAACCAGTGGAAGAAAGAAGAAGAAGAATCACACAACGGAGACCAAAAGAGGAGGCTCGGCCTCATCTTTGACCGACAGGTAGAGGGGGCGGACGGGGTCAGGTGCGGACCTTGTCTTGCTCTCTCTCCTTGCTTTTATCTCTCACTCAATGTGTTATGATCATTAGTGAGAAAATTAAGCTACGAGTGTTCTTTATATATTCCAACAACTCCTTGTTAACTACATAAAAGCCCCTCTCCTAATCCTACCCATACACGGATAAGTCCAACTTGAAAATTAGTCCTACTAAGTTTGCAAGTAGTTGCATATTGATCCTTCTATTAATTAATCATATTAATTAATTTCCAAATCTAGTTTAATCCTTATGACGTGTGACCCCATAGGTTTATACTTAGTTGGTAATAACATTTATTAACATGGAGCAGCGTCTAGCAACACATCTATGCGACCCAACTGATAGAAATAGTCATTACTTTGACAAACCTTGTGCAAGTATGTCTCATCTCTTTGTCTCTATATCCGGATTGGACACGAGACATACAATTCACACTCGTATATCCAATCCATAGTTTCTAGGTCCTGGGAATAGTCTTATCCGTGCAGATAACATCAATATCTTATATTGATTTACCTAAGTCTAGCCAGACATTCTATAAGCACCATCCCCCGAGTGGTCATGGAAATTTGCTCCTGTTATGTAGGAGGGACAAATTGTATCTATATCACTACCATCTATAAGCTTGCTTCCTTATTGTGTCCGATTAACGCCTTTATTACTACCTTGTTACGATGTAGCGTTTGACGACGTCAAAACACAATATTCCACAACTAGAGGATCTAGTGACTTCAAGTCTAAGGATGACAATACCGTTGTCACTACGAGAAGCACTTGTGACTTTACATAACTTGTATGTAGCCTTCTCGTTGTGGGTAAATCCAGTATGCTATTAATCCTAATGCATACCCATGTGTTGGATCGTGATATCGCCATATCAATCCAACCCCATACTAGTCTATATTTGATTGTTCTATTAATCACTATAATTGACTTGGATATTTAAGATAAACAAATACAATTGTAGTCTAAGGACTTCATTATATTAAGGGTAAAAGACGCTGACCACCCCTGAGTTTAGGACTAATTCCTCCCTGCTATCCTGACTTTTGGAAAAAGACACTTTGCACCATTTGGCGGAATATTCCCTGGACATAAATCACCCCTCTGTTATGTTCCATTAGCATAGAGGGTAATTTAACTTTTTCGGACCATATTGTCCTTGTGTAATTTTTTGACTTATTTGCCTATCTTTATTACCAAGAACACCAAGAACATCATTCAATCATCAACACTAACAAGAAGATCTTCCATCTTGAATCTAAAACACCAAGACCAAGAAGAAGTGAAGAATGTCTTGGAGGATGAATAAATTTACTGAAAACCTAGCAAACCAAACGAACCACAACTTTTACCCTTTGGGTTTCATGTTTTTTGTGTTGATGTTCTTAGTGTTCAAGAAGACGAATTCAAAGAACACCAAGAACATCAAGTACACAACACCAAACAATTTCACCACAATTTCAGATCAAAGAGAAAAAAAAAAACTAAATGGTTAAAAGGAAGAAAGAAGATTAATTGGTAAATTTTTGTCATATCATGAACACAGATCCATCAGAACTTCGTACACAAACTGAAATAACTTTGTACCAAACCACAACCTCATCTTCCTTCACCAATCCTGAGCATCACCAGAGGAATCTGGGGAGTGGGAGATTGTCTAAAAGTGGAGTGCTATGGGAGAATCAATTCATCTGTTACTTTGCAGATAAAACATGAATCCAATCGAAATAGATAAATAACATACCTAGAACTCTACAGATCTCTGTCATGAACCAATACTAAATCATACCAAAAATTCATGAAAGCTCGAGGCTGAACTCGTTTCGAGTGAATCGCGAAAGAAAATTGGACTTGCCAACGCGTGAGTCACCAATCAGGACCACCTTGAAGAGGTATTCGTAATCATCCTTAGCTCTATAACCAGCCATCACTGCTCATCAACGATCGTTCAATCCTTCTCTGGTCGATCTTCTTCGGTTTTCAACGCCACCAGCGTCGTCCTCTTCAGTTCCGTCGAAGAGAAGAAGGAAATGATGGGCACCTATCTTCTTCGGTCTTCTTCGCCACCTGCTCCCCCTCTGTTCACCAGAACCCCTCTTTCAATCTCAGATCTCAAAACCCACCTGACTTCCCATCGTTCTGCAGCGGCCACCCTTTCTCTGTCTCTTACTCTCCTTCTGTGAACTGGGTGCCTCCTAAAGCCTTCTCTCAACCGGAACCCTACTAGTGTACCGGAGTTGGTATCCGTGCTTATTCGGAATGGAAACCGGAGATTTGGCGGCGTTTCTTCGAAGAAGACGAAGATGGTTATGATTCGGTGAAACACGAATCGATTGGGTCGGGAGTAGTTCTTCCGGCCAAAGAAGCTTATTCACAACAACAAATTGAAGCATTGAAAGTCAGTTAGGTCATTGAGATAGAGGGAGTAGTGGTTGTTGTGATGTTGGTGACGGTTGATTTTGGGTGTTTGACGAGAGAAGAGGAAGAATAGGGGAAGAGAAAGAAGGGGTAGGGTTAAGAAATGAGCTGCTCGAATTGTAGAAGTAATATATAGTGTGTAATTTTAAAACATTGAAAGGCTAAAACAGTCTTTTCGAACGAACTGTTAGTCCACCGTCAGCTCCATCCAAAAAAGGGTGCAAAGTGTCTTTTTCCAAAACACAGGGGTGCGGTGTGGAATTAGTCCTAAACTCAGGGGTGGTCAGTGCCTTTTAGCCTTATATTAAATATCTCCATAAATAATACAATAGATATTTCTAGCGAAAAACATTGTTCATACTAAAAAGATTGCCTCTAGGTAATCTATTCCAACAATAATTATTATGACACACTTATGAGAAAATAAGCTAGGATTGCCTTTATATAGTTAATAACTGTTTTATTAACTACATATAAGCCCCAATACTAGTCATGTCCATACTCGGATTAGTCCACCTTACAGATTAGTCCTACTAAATTTGTATGTGGTTGCGTATTGATCATTCTATTCCAATTGTTCTTGCCTCAAACCGGGAATAAAGCAAACTAAAGTATTAAAGTATTTAAAACTGTTCTAATATAAAATGAAAAAACTAATGAATTAAATGATTAAACGCATTCCCCTTCTATGTCAGATTCCCATCCTCTAGACCTATGGTGCGGAATAAAAAAGAAACACCACACTACAAAATCAGCATAAAAATACTAGTAAGAAAACACCCAAGCATGTAAAATGATGAGACAAGTTATAAAGCCAGTAATAAATTTGAGAGTAAGAGTTCTTTTCAAAAACACAACGGAATATAGTAGACACTTGTAAGGAACATGTGAGTTTCAAATTCCATAATCTTTCCACTTGTGAAAAAACCAAATCAACATATTAATTCCTTTTCCATTAATATACTCAAAACCAAAATCCATCGTTAATAATTTGTTGTGACGGGGGAAACCAACCATCTCGCAAGCATCCAGGACCTTAAGTGTCGACAGCCCCCAAAGACTTCTGGCGGCCAGAGGAGTGAGTACAAGGAGCTATCCGGGGACTTGCAACCGGATTAAATAAAAAAATAAATTGAACGAGAGACCGAAGTCAACACGCCCAATGCCAATAGTAACCAATAATAAATGGCCCCACACAACTCATCCACTTTACGTTATAGTTCATTGTTATTATCATGGTGATATTTTCAAGAAAGACATTTAGCAAGTAAAAATCACATATTGCATGTCACATAACACATAAACTCATTTTGAGACGTAAAGAAATATAAGAATTCATTTCACACAAAGGAGTTAGGCACACTAGGCCTGGCATGTTACTTACCTGAAAGCAAATCAACTACCGCAAATCAGTCGACGTACTCGATGTACTCGTCTCGTCACCTACACGTAACAATACCCTAATTAAACATAATACTCTAGCAATATAATTGCTATACTATCTACATGCATATGGCACTCGACGGTTTAGGTTTCTAAGACCAACCCAACATTCCCAATTAAACCCGATACTCTAGTGGTTAGGACAATTGGCTCTAGGCTAACCACACAACTCTACTAACATTGTTCAAGATGAACATCCCCGTTAAGCCATTTTAATTCTAACTAAAGAGATCACTAACTAACTAGGTTCACATTACACTAGTCACAACTCACAAATTCACCCAACACTTGTACTTAGGTTCAAGACTTCAAAACACGTGTTAAAACTCCCAAAATCCAACTAAATTCATGTTGAAACCCTATTTAATAATCCCAACTGCATTAATGACAAATTCAGCAACTTTCAGTGACCAAAAAGAGTCCTATAGCGACAAATTCCAACCTTTTAGCGACCGGACATATTGTATATTAACCCTAGAACATCAAACTAAGTGGCCAACGGTCACGATTCCGACTCCAATTCAATTAACCGGTGATTACCATTCACCTAACCAACCCAACACATCAAACAAGTGATGACTTCTAATTAAACCTATTATTTTGGCTTGATGTTACCTCCTACACAAACTAGGGTTTATGGGTTAACATGAACGTGAATGATTTTGATGAAACAAGACGAATAACATGAAACTAATCCAAGTAAATGATGATAATAAATCTGAAAATTAAGGGTTACATGCTACGTACATGAATCGTAAGCAAGAGATCAAGAGAACAAGAGAAATCAAGAGAAAAACAAGACCAAACCCGCCGCCCATGGAGGGTCGGACGGAGAGATAGAATCGGACGGAGGGAGAGGGAAAAGAGAAGAAGAAAAAGAGAGAGAGAGAAAGAGATTACCTGATCGGAGAGAGAGAAGGACGGCGGTGGCGTTGGAGCCGCCGCTGCTCCCGTTGTATCGGGCAGAGAGAGAGACCGAGAGAGTGAGAGAGAGAGAGGGTTCGGGAGTGAGGGAGAGAGAGAAAAAGAGAGAAATAGGGATTGAGGGTTTTATGAGAGTTGGAAAAAAATCAAACTCATAAGGAAGGAAACCCTCTTGCATAGGAAACTTTACGTAGGAAGAAAAATTGGGTCAAAATAATACCAATCTGTGGGTAAAGACATTTTCCCACCACAAGTTTAGGTAAAAAGACAACTACCTCCCCCCATTTTAATTAAAGGAACTAACACTTTTGATTAAAGTCACAAAGATCCCCCAAACTCTAGCAACAATTATAATTAACTCTCGACATTTAAATCAAACTCCCCAACACTTGTATTAGTATCACAAAATACCCATAGTCACAAAACGGGGTATTTCATCCTTCCCTCCTTAAAGAGAGCTTCGTCCTCGAAGCTTAAACCAAATCCTCAAAACTAATAAGGCATGAACCTTCACTCAATGGTAAAACTACTAAATGCAACCCTAAGGTCATAAATGATATGCAATATACTATAAGGAATACTGTATTAGAAACCGAAGGATTACATCCTATCCCCCTTAGAGGAGTGACGTCCTCGGAACTCAAAGTACCTCGTCAAAAATGTGAGGGTACTTCTTCCTCATATCCTCTTCCCCTTCCCAAGTTGCCTCTTCAGTGAGGCGATTTGTCCATAAGAACTTTATAATCTTGACACTCTTGTTGCGGCTGTCCCTTGTCCTGGTGTCTAGAATCTTGACACGATGCTCCTCATAACTCAAATATGGATCCAATTCTACTGGTTTGGGATCCAATACATGAGATGGGTCAGGCATGTACTTCTTCAGTTGAGATACGTGGAATACATTGTGAACACGACCCAAATTTGATTGTAGATCCAATCGATAAGCCACTTCGCCAATTTTCTCTATGACATCATATGGTCCAATGAATTTCGGGCTTAACTTCCCTTTCTGATTGAACCTCATGACTCCCTTAGTAGGCGAAACTTTAAGAAATGCCTTTTCTCCAATTTGAAACTCCAATGGTCTCCTTTTCTGATCAACGTATGACTTCTGTCTATCCTGAGCTGCCTTCATTCGCTGCTGGATAAGTCTCACCTGATCTGTCATCTCTTCGATTAGTTGTGGACCAATTACTATTGTCTCGCTTATGTCGCTCCAACACAGTGGTGTTCTACACTTTCTTCCGTACAATGCATCGTGAGGTGCCATTCCAATACTGGCGTGGTAACTGTTGTTGTAGGAGAACTCTATCAAAGGTAATCTATCAACCCATGAACCTTGAAAGTCCATAACAAACGACCTTAGCATATCCTCCAACGTCTGAATCGTTCTTTCGGTTTGTCCATCAGTAGCAGGGTGGAATGTCGTGCTGAATTTCAACTGTGTTCCCAATGCTTCCTGGATTGCTTTCCATAAGTGAGAAAGAATGTTGGGATCCCTGTCGGAAACTATAGAGCTTGGAACTCCATGGTACCTGACAATGTTCTTCATATACGCATCGGCTCTTTGTTCTATATTCCATGTATCCTTCATCGGAATGAACCTTGTTGTCTTGGTCAACCTGTCAACTACGACCTAAATTTTGATTCAGCCCATTCTTGATGTCGGCAAAGCAGTCACATAATCCATCGAGATTGAATCCCACTTCCAAACTGGGATATCCAACGGTTGAACTAAGCCTCCCATTCTCTTATGTTCAAACATCACCTTTTGACAAGTCAGACATTTTGTCACAAATTCTGCTACCTCCCTTTTCATGTTCGGCCACCAAAATGTATTCTTTAGATCCTTATAGAGTTTGTCACCACCTGGATGTACTGAGTAGGGTGTGTTGTGCGCTTCACACATCAACTTTTCCTTGGTTTCCGCACACTTATGTGGTACACACCATCTCCCCTTGTAGCGAATACTTCCATCATCATGGATCTTGAAATCCTTCGCTTGACCTTCTGCAATCTTCTTCCTTATCCTTTCCAACTTCACATCTCCAGGCTGGTTACTCCTTATCTCTTCTAAGATATCTGGCACAACTGTCATATTCCCAAGGATATTCTTTACTCCACCTTGTTCCACCACTTCAATCTCGAGCTTTTGGAACTCATGGCATAGCCGATCTGGCAAAACAAGCATAGTATCCAAAGTATGGCTCGATTTTAGGCTTAACGCATCAGCTACTACCTTTGCTTTCCCCTCGTGGTACTGGGTACGCAAGTCATAATCCTTTATGATCTCCAGCCAACGTCTTTGCCTGTTGTTTATCTCTTTCTAAGTGAATATGTATTCGAGACTGTTGTGGTCAGTATACAATCTACACACTGACCCATATAGGTGATGTCTCCATATCTTCAGTGCGAAAACTATTGCTGCAAGCTCTAAAATCATACGTAGCA